>CM047393.1:13110500-14360500 GCA_026123125.1 Chironomus striatipennis
TTTACATCAGAATTGAAATTTGAATATCCATGCTTCCAACATTCGGCACGTGACAAATTACAAAAAGCTCAGTTGACTGAATTTCAATTATGATTTTTTCCCCCTCAACCATGCAAAAATTGTGTTTGAATATGTGCTGAAAATATTCATCCATTCAAAAATTAAAATCGTGATTTTTCACTTTTTTACACACAGAAAAAAAAATCGCTTTTTTTTTGCTCAACGCATGAAAAAATATATTTTTTTAGTTCTATTTACAGAAAAATGCGACAAAAAATGAGAAAAACTGTGAATGACATTGTGGCTATGGTTGTTGAATGCGAGCCCGCATTGAAGGGTGCTGGATAAATTTCATTCTCTTGATCATCATCAAAACGACTATCATATTCATTTGATTCAGTTGATGAACTGCTACTGATGATGTCAGCTGTTGAATGAGAGAAAGAAGTAAAATAAATGGAGATATAAAAAAAAATAGACACAGTCAAAAAATTAATTGAAAATTGAATTTTTCATTTGACAACGGTTTGGTGTATGTTTTTGGTGTGTTCTGCTTTTGTGTGGAAGGAGACTGGCAATATTTGAGTTTTTGTCTGTCTATTATGCTTTTGGTGGTGGACTTTGATTGCTATTTTTGAGTTATTGACTTTTTACTGTGCGAAATTTTGAGGATTTTCGTATTTAGATTTTTAGCCTTGCAAATGCACGTACTGCTGTATTAGTACTGGTCTTCTTTGGACAATTTTTAGCTGCACATTGAATTTACTTTAATGAGAATTCAATATCTGAGTTCAACTCTATAATTTGAATACATAACCTAGATTTAGCTCAAATTGCAGACTAAATTCTAATAGCAAATTTAATTACAGCTCCAACAAGACATATTGTCAGTTTCACAGCTTACTTTCTTCCTACAACGCATCTGAATTAGAAAAAATTGAAATTATCTAAACATAACCTCAAAATTCTTTCCCAAAACTGCGTCATCTCCACCAATACCCACAACTTTCCTTCTTTTACATTTTTCACGATTCACCAATTTACTGCCAAAAATCTATCTATTGCCATACACACTGAGTTAGCACAATCAGCTAGTAGACGATACAGTTTTCAATTAACTTCCATATACTGAGTCTCGCAGATCAATTTCAATTTTTCAATTTATACTTACAAATGGCAGGCGTACTGAATTGAAGAATATTGCTCTGCTCACTCTGGCCATACTGATTTCGTGCTTGAATAGACACCTCATAAACTCGACTCGGCTCAAGTCCTTCCAATTTATAGCTTTTCGTATGAAATGGACCAGTCGTGTCTCTATCAGCTGGTATCGTTAAAGTTCTCCAATAAATTTTTCCTTTAGGCTGAAAATTTTCATTTCCGGTCTTTACAGTTCTAAATTTAAAGCTATAATCAATTATTGGCGAGAGAGATTGGGTTTGCCATGATAAAACTTTTGTCGTTGGTGTTGCCGGTTGATGCTTATCCTCAAATATTGGCTTCAATGGATAAGCCATTAATGTTACCGTTCCAGTCGATAAGCCCAAAGCATTATCTGACTTACACTCATATTTTCCAAGGTCAGATTCTCGAACACTACGGATTGTAAGCACATGTCGTTTCTTTGAATAATATGATGGTAGAGCTTCTGTGACAGTCTAATTAGAAAAGTTTTTACAAAGAAAATTGGAGAAAAAGACAAAAGTTAGTGAAAGAATCGTTGTGGTATTACAGACTAGTTGGTCGTCTTTCTTTAATAAATTTTTCCATGTAATCGAGATCCTTGAGGTAAATTTTAACAAACTTTTTGATTGGATTTGTTGGTTCTGCTTTATGATGCAACTAAATGTTGATTTTCAGTAAGGTTTATAAAATTTATTACTGATGTGAATCAATGTGAATAATTCAAGTTCAACAGACTTTTCGAAAGTTCAGGGCAGACTACCGACATTTCATTTCGAATTTCTTCGACATTAAGTTCGATTTCTTCGACATTTGATTCGAATTCTTCGAAATTCCAAAACAAAAGAAATTTTAATAATCAAAAATTGACTCTTTAATGTGAGTTTAGCTTAAAGTTTTATGCTTTAAACTAAACTTTGATGATTATTAAATGATTCTCTTTGCATTACACATTATATAATTTAATAGTCAAAGAGAAATTAGAGAATATATTTCAAAAAATTTGATTCACCAATACATTTAAATTTTGTTTGTTATTGTTTACAAAATTTTAATTTAATCAAAAATAACACTTTAACCCATTTGAACAGATAAAAAATGATTAATAATAATAAATAAAGTGTATATAAACTAAACTGGATGGTTTCTAGTTTGATTGAAGGCATATTAACAAATTTAATTATAAAATTTTAACGACTGGAATTTTTTTAAAAAATTTTGAATTTTGGTTTTAACGGAGACATTTGAAATGTCGGTAGTCTGGTTCAGGGGTATTCAAATATGCATATTCGAAAATTAGAAATTCAAAAAATACGTTACGCCTTTTCTTTAATTTCATAACTTTTTTAGAGTTTTATCATTTATTTGACTTTATTGTAGTCCTTAATCATGGACTGAATCATTTACTTTAAAAAAATTCTGCATGAAAATGATTTAATTTGAGATTAAAATTTTTCGAATTTTCGAACAAGGGGTATTTAACTTCGAATTTTGCATGGCAGACAGACAAAAATGATATTTTTGCACTTTTGTTTGAAAACTGTAACGGTTACAATGTTTGAGTTGCTCACATCAGATTTTTCACAACAGAATTATTATTATTGTTACGTTTAACGTACGAATTTTGATGAAAGGAATTTAATTACGTAATTTGACGTAAGCATTTTAACGCACGCGTCAAAAAAACATAAATAATAGAAATATTGCAATTTATGCAAAATGCAGACAATTTCAAGGACCATAAAATTCATCAACATTTAGAACCTAACTCCATCCAAAAAACAAATGCATCAACCACAAAATGCACTCACCAAATCATTCTCATATGCACTAAAAAGATTGTTAGCTTTAATAACTGGCTTTCCCTCAAAGAACCAATGAATTTGTGCAGTCGGATGAGAGAAGACAATGCATTCAATTTTTGCTTGTAATCCAATTTTAGTATGCACAATGGGATTTTTGACAATAACTTCCGGTGCAACTATGTGGAAAAAGCCAGAAAAGTTATTCATTGTAAAGATAAATGTAGAGACAAAAAATTCATCTCACACTGTACAAGAAGAACAAGACCATTCGATGCCGGCTCGCCCACACCATTATCAGCTACACATTCAATACTGCCAGCCATATCATAATGTTTTACTTCCACTGTAAGTCTTCTGTTGCTGTCATCTGTGTTTGTAACTTTCTGATTGTTGTGACGCCATGATATAATTGGATATGGAACCCCCTTTGCCTCACATGTGATTTGAAAAATTCCACCTAATGTAATATTCATAATTCCAGATGGATATGTAATAACTTCGGGAGGAACTGTGGAGAATGAAACTTAAAAATTAATGCATATTTTTCATCATTATTTTCATAAAATTACCTTGAACTTCAATTGCATTTACTTGCTTAAATACTCTGTATCCAATTGTGACTTCACATATGTAATTGCCAGTGTCATTTAGCTGAACATTTATCACTTCAAGAGATCCATTTGGATGTAAAATTCTGTCATATTGCTCTTGTAGTTGTGGAAATTGGCTATCTGCTATTACATTATTATCATCATCAAACCATCTGACTCTTGTGTGACGTTCTATTACATGTACATATTTTTTTAGGTTAGGAAAAGATAAAATGTTAAAAATTAATGACTTGGTTTGTGGTTTGAGCGCATTTCATGACTTGATATGAACTAAAAATATATATGACTCTAATCTGGGTAAAATAAAATTCTAAAGGTATCTTTTCCGTACCCGCATAAATATCAATCCCAAACATTTCATTCCCAGACAAAAGGCAAAACGACTTATTGCGTCTCATAAAAAAGATAATTTTTCAAAATTATACACATTCAACTGACATATATTTCATGTGATAAAAAAGAGCAGTTCTTTCTTGCTCTCTCAAGCATATTTCACAAAGTTTTGAACTTTAATTTCCTTCATGTTACCGAAAGAGGAAGACAAAAAAAATGTGCTAAAATTTAAGTAGAAATAACAATGCATGTACGTGCGGATACTACAAAAACATTTTTAAAATTTTTCTTGTCCTTTTATTCTCGATTTTAACAGATAAATTTTTAAATTATGAGTCTTTGGATCATTTTGACTGAAATTACGTTTTTAACTGAATTTTAGAATTTGAATTTTTTGCGTCTTTGAAGCAAAAAAAAATTTAAAAGAAAAGTAAACATTGTAATACAACTTAAAAATTCTCCGAATTTCTTGCATAAGTTTGGACTAATTCATCAAAATTCAAAGACAGAATCATTTAAAAACTAACTGGATTAAAGGTAAATCAGATATTTGAAAGAATTTTATAAATTTTTCGGAGTCGATCGGCTTAAAATCGACTAAAGTGAAATATTGAGCTGATTTCGCACAAAAATTAGGAAATTATGATACAATATGCTAATTAATGATATAAAGAATAGTTTTAATATCTAAAATACTTTGTACATTGCTTAATTTCGTCAATAGAAGCAAAAATAAGTTAAGCCGAAAATCTCTAAAATTTTTGAATTCAAACTTTATGCAAAAATTTTAACAATAAGTCTTAGATATTCACTGAAATATATTACAATAGATCAAAGAAAAGCGCTACATATTAAAATCAACAACTGTCACTTTCTCTAAGCTATTCATTTTTTCTAGAAGAGAATATTGTTCCAACACAAACATCATACATACTTTACATAAACATGCCATAAGAATATGTAAAAAGAGGGAAATTTTCCATCAAAACATTTTTTTGTAAGCTCTCGGAAATAATTTTTCATTACTAAGATCTTCATACGTCGCTTAATGAAAAAAAGGGGGAATAATTTTGAAATTTAAGGATGTGGAAATAATTTTGACATAAATTTAAAAATCCTTGCTTATTGATAGCCTTTAAGGAGCTAACTCTGAATTTCCCTGAATACACGAAAAGTTACTAAAAAAATTACAAAAGTCCTCGTGTTTCATATCGAGGGACTTCAGCGCATTTTTGGCGCGGCGATCAGTAATCGAGCTACGAATTGAAAGTGTAAGTTTCAGGACAGACCTTGCAATATTCTACATAAAAATAACGATAATTTTACAAAAATGTTACAACAACAATCAAAAACCCTTCAGTTTCAATTTCCTCACATTCATTGTTCATGCACAAGTGTGTTTTCATTATGCACAAACTAATAACTTGCAAAACTGAACAAAAAACTTTTCGTAAAAAATAACGGTCAAAAAATTTTCAAATGTCAACGGTTAAAAAATATTTGAAATTTCTATGACGTGAAGTTGCAGTCATGTGTTGATTATTTTTCTTTGTGAAATTTAAAATTAATTAATTAAGGTGTTTAAACACAAATTTGGGACTTTTAAATACATTTGCCGCAAATAACTCGATGAAACGAAGCTAATAAAACAAACCGGAGCTCTCTACGATGTCTAGATCATGAGATCTCGATCATGGATTTTTTGCTGCCGATCAAAGTGTATGATTGAGCTTCCTTTTTGAAAACAAGTTTCCAAAAATGCGCTAAAAAGTCTTCGTGATTTTCTGTTGAATTTTTCTTTCAAATATTAAGCAAATATTTATTCTTAAAATGTTACTGTCTTTAGCAGATAAATATTTTGAGATGAATTACTTCCAGTATGTTGAATGAGTAAGCATATTTTGTTGTAAAATTACAAATATCTAACTTGTAAAATTTCGAAATAAAATTTGTAAATTACTGTTTATGTCATTGATGGATTGTAGTTTTGTGTAATATTTCAAACTCGTTAATTTTAAGAAAAAGTTTTATGAGATTTTTTGCAAAAGTTAAATGAGTTTTTCAACCGGAAAAATAAATTATGTGGTATTCTGAGACTTTAATTGAGTGTAGCTACATGATGCTTTATGAGATGTTATGAGCGAAATTATATAGTTTTAACCAAAGAAAAAAATATTTTATGTTATTTTCTCTTTTTTTTGGCAAATATTTTTTGCTACTCAAAGTAAAGCCAACCACTGAAAACTATCATTCTATTAAGTATCAAAGGGTCAGAGGATCGGTAGTATCCCTCCCCCCCTCCCTCCTACCTCCCCAGTTAGGTATATTTACATTCTACAAAACCAACTTCAACACTTAAATTTACACAATACTTAAACTTCTTCAACATTCTCATACCTGTTGAATAACAAGGCAAAAGTACAGAATCAGTTTCATAAACCTTCGCCGTTGTTGGATGGCTTTTAAAATTTACATCTGCTTCTACAGTATTATCACTAATTAAAATTAAAATAATAGGCAGTACACCTGTAAGGCATTTCTTAAAACTGTAACTTCTCATTTTTTTGTTTTTTTAAATTAATATTTTTTTATAAATTATTCAGAATTAATCACTTGACACTTTAAGGTTGTGTTCTTATTTATTGAGAATTTTTGCATTAATTGATGATCTTGCATAAATTAATTGAGTTACATTTTAATAATTTGTATGTAGTCTTTTTTTAAAAAAATTATTGAATTTTTATTTTTTTTTTAATTCATATTTTTTACTTATTTTTGGGCTTTTATTCTTTTTCTTGATTTTCTTGATTTTAAAAATCAAATACTTTTTTTAAAACATTTTTAAAAATAATTTTCACTCTAATTTTTTTTATAATTTTTCACTTTAATTTTTGCACTTAATTATTTAATTTTTTATGCCCTTTTTAATCCACAAATAATACATCATCGAATAATCGTCTTGAAGATGATCCGAACTCTCATAAAATCAACCGATGACTGATGAAGCAGATGGGATAAAAATTTAAGAAAAATAAAATTCTCATCGTTCTTCACATCTTTAACGAGAAAAGAAGAATGAAATTAACTAATAATGTGAGACGATAAGTCACACACAAATTTCAATTTATTAAATTATTGTCATCTAATGTGTTGAAGTGTAATGATCATGATGTTTATCGTTGTAGTTGTGATGGATATTCATGATGGTTGTAAAATATTTATAGGCTGGTTAAAGAAGAAAATAAAAATAAAGTAAAAATATAAAAAAAACCTTAAATTGAGTAACAATATAACAAAAATGGTCAGATAATAAAAGCAAGAAATTGAATTAAAGTCAGCAGTATGAAGAAAGTTGGAAAATTTTTGGGTATTGATGGATAAAGCGCATTTTTGGTATTGACTCAAAAATTTAATATTTGAGATATTTTCATTGATAAAACTAGTTAAACTTAAATTCAGTTCTCTTGGAGCTTCAATTAGTATTTGAACTTCATAAAATCATTAAAAATTCATATTCTCATGTCTACACTACCATCCAGACAAAAAACCATCCATTGCACCCCTCAAACTACAAACAATCCCAGCTAACACCGATCAAATAACTAAGATAACAGAAAAAAGGCAACACATAAAGAATGACGGAGAAGGGTCGAACATAAGAAAAAGAAATTTGCAATTAATGTCAATTTGGATCATCATTGTTCATTCGTGCCATGTGGTCTTTTTATGCTGGTTCCGTATCATTTCTTTCATGCTTAATTAATTAAAATGACACTAAATTGCATAGCCTTAAGACGATCTCGTTACATTCGTTTTTCATCAAAGTCATTGCTATAATTCATGATATTTTATGTCCATCATCGTCGTCTAATCAATTCATCTACAACTCAATAAAGTATTAAATTAATGAACAGTGTAAACAAAATCTTTTTTGTTATATAGTAGCAAAGAGAAGAAGAGAAAAAAAAAATTCCGACATATTAGACAAATTACCCGGTTATATATGATTGAACTATATCACGTCACATTTGTCTCAATGACAGCACATGTTTAATGATTGAATGGGGGAGGTACCCAACGTACACGCACACACATATGTCACTATAGAAATAGCATTAATAATAATCAGATTCTTTTGTCTGATAACTTGATTAAGGCGATGACGACGAGAAGAATTATTTTTGATCTAAAGTTCAATATAAGGGTCGTGAGACGGGCACATTTCTTAACACAAGAGAAAATAATAATCGAATTTATAGGTATTTTGAAATCATTGATTGAATGTATAGAAATTGGAATTTTAGTCGTGAACGACGCGACAATTGATTATTGCTTATTATTCTAGTGAGCACTGAATTTTTGTGGATTGTAAGATTTTATTTGTAGCATTTTTAACTAGAATCTCTACTTTAGTTTTGAAATAAAAATAAAGTTTGAATTATAACCTCGAAAAATTTGACATAACTCTAATTCTTAAATTTAAATTTAAATTTTTGTTACGAAGCTTTAAAGAATTAAACTGATACTGCTGAAATTTCAATTCAAACTGTAGAAATCAGCAGAATGACTAGGTCTATAAGAAGAAAATCAATGTTTATAAACAATTTTTTCAAAGTTTCCAATTCTTCAAAGACAAAACTGTTTACAGATCAATTGCAAAATTAAAACGTAAACTTCTCATAAATTCTTTCTTTTGAAAGAGAATCCAAATTATTATCTGTTTATAATCAAATTTGGAAGTGACTCAATTATTTTGCAATCAATGAAATTCATAAAAAATCTGTTCTTGATTATTATTTGTCAATTAACTTTCAAACCATCCCAAAAACAAAACTAACACAAATTAAAATTGAATCAAAGCATCTCAATACAAAGAAAGTTTCATCGCAAATTAAAGAATAGATTAAAATATCTTCACAATAAAATTATCAATGAAGAAAAGTGCTGATTGTAATAATCGACATAGTAATCACATTTTATTATTGTCAGCATTACCAACAATGCTCAAATAAGTGAGTGAATAAGAAAGCTGACAATAAGAACTTCAAAAAAATAAATAAATTCAATTTAGTTTCGCCTCAATGTTATTGAAATTTTCAATTACGTCGCTGAGATTATATTCCATTGTGTCGATAATAAGTACAAAGAAACATTTATGCTATTAAAATTTAATATTATAGATGAAAAGAAAGCTGTCATTCGTTCTCAGCAGATATGCAGCTATGGAATTTTAGTAGCAACTGTATTGTTCTTTCTGCATATTGTGTTATCGTAAGCCGTGAAATTAAATTCCATTCATGAATGGAAATAAAATTTGTTTTTATGTTCTGGTCAGGAATTAAAATGACTTTTTTGATGGGAATTTGTCAATTATTGCTTGATTTGGAATTTTATACTAAACTGCAAAGATCCATAGAACCATAGATGCACAAAGTTCAAATTAATAGTAACCAATCCTTTAAAATCAACCACAAAAGGTTATTTGTTCCCATTACACATCACTTCATATCACATCCATCTATTGACTATAAAAAAAACATCATCATGTCGTCCATCAGACATCACAATAAATATTGATAAATGTAAAATTTATTGCATAAAAGCATATAAAATGTTATGATGGACAATGAGAAGAATGACAGAAGGGTTATTGCTCCTATTCAATATCCCCTTTTCATCAAATTTTCACATAGGGGCCATTCATTAATGATGTCCGATTTATAGGGGGAAGAGGTCTGAGCTTATGCGACAGTTATAAACAACAGATTTTATTTTTTGAATGAAGATTTTGTGGCAGAGGGTGGAGGGAGGGGGGTCTAAAAATCCAAGTTTTTAATGGACGTCATAAGTGAACAGCCCCATATGAAATTGGTTAATTAAATTGAATAGCAAGCAATTGATGTCCATATGGTGCTGTTTTCGTGGTTCTTTTATTGTTTCATGATCGATATAAAATTAATTTAAAAAAAAAAAAACTAAATTGATGGAAAAAATTCGTTGATGCGTGCAATTGGTGACTTATAAATTTTTTATAGCACTACAAAGGGAATTGAATACAAAGTCAAATGTTGCTTGGATATTTTCTGTCTTTATTGAACCAAAGACTAATCTTGTCAAATAAAATGAACTCGAATGAATCCACAAATCAAGAATGTAATTAACGTGAAGAGCAAAATGAACTGGAAAATCATCAAACATCAATTTTTATAAAGGATATTGAGTAAGCTTCAGTATTGACAGAGAGGTCATGTCCACTGAGTCATCGATATTTGATTCATTAAAAAAAATACAGTTCAATTGTATATATTTAAAATGCATCAAAAGCCAGCTTATAACAAGCCAATAAGTATTTTCTTTGATGTGTTTCAATGCTCAAAGCACAATGTCTGCAGCACATAAAGCCAGAAACAAAAAGTTTCTTTTTTTAATAGAATTGTAAATGAAATAAAAAAATGCTCATCTGCATCCACAAACGAGCCGTTTTATCTCAATTTTTGTGGGGTAACAAACAACTCTTCATCAAAGTTCATTTGATTTTCATGTGTTTTTCTGTTGCCAATGCTGCTAAAACTATTTAGAAAGTTCTTCGGTAAATATTTGTATAAAATTGCTTCTGTACATTTTTGAAAATAGCAAAAAATGACCGGAATGAGAACAGTTGAAATGGGAAAGAAAAGCATGCATAATAATACATATATAGGATCATTCGATACATACATGCACAGTCTATGGTAAAAGTTTCTTTTTCTCATTTTTTTACGATCCATACAAAATAAACAAACACGATAAACGGAAAATCATTCCCTTGAGGCTCGTCTCAACAATGTGCTGAAAAAGCTTATAAAACTCACTCTTATGGAACTTTTGGTATAGAACTGCATTGCATTGAATAAGGTATGGAATTAGCATATTTGGCTATCTGAACAATTTTCTTACATCTTTCATTTCTCTACCTGACTACAGTCCAACATCTATACTTCATACGATAGGTACTGATCCGATTTTTGCATTTGATACAGAATATTCAATTGTTTTTGGAATGCATTGATGGATGGAAATGGAACGCATTTGAAAATTTTATTCTTAAAATGAATAGGCATAGGTAATTGAGTTAATTTTATTGCAGTGTAGGTTTGAGGGAAGGAATGTGTAAGATCTATCCACAGACACTTCGAGGAAGATTGCTCCTTGGCCAGGGTTATTTAGAACAAACATTCTTACAACAATAACGTCCTTTTTATATTCAAATGTTATATTTGTATTGTAGTTGATTTTCCCTTCTGTGCAGTTGCTTTCCCCTTCATACAAACATTTATGTAGTCTCCTTCTAATATTTGAACAATAAACATCTTTATTATTATTTTAATCCGTAGAATTATTCTTTTCATCATCTCAATCTTATTTGTCATCTCTTTTGGTCCTGAACTATTTTTTTAAAAATGAAAATAATCATCTCCCTACTCAATATCTTAATATACCCCTCTTCAAAATTTACAAAAATGAAATTTTAGCGTTAAAACGATTGAACTTTTTAATTTTTAACCTAAACCTAGTTGCACATTTTTCAAAAAAGCACTAAATCTGGCAAAAACCAGTTAAATGACCAAATAACTCCCATCTAGCAAACAACTTCAATTACTGAGCTAATAAAACAAAAGAACTAGAACAAAGGTAAAAAAAAAAATAATAGCGCACTTTACGCTTTACAGATGATACTAGAATAATCTATTTCTCTGCTTCAAAGAAACGAGAAGATTACCATCTTTATAAGATATATTGTCTAGTTTAATTTATTGCTATGCATACATACCTGCACAGTACACGAATATTTCATTTTTTTCCCTTGTAAATGCTGCTTCTCATTTTGATGAATTACCATGAAACTATGCAAATGTTTAAATGAAATGGTATTTCTCAGTGGAATTACATGCTTGATGAACTGCAGATTGAAACTGATCGTTTAACGAGAAACTGTATCAATGAATGTATTTAATTAATTTATGGCTCGAAATTGGATTTGAAATCGAAATCAATTTTGTTAATTAAGAGAGAACTGAATGATGAAGTTTGTAGTTTGTTTTGAAAAAATGAGGATTGATTTTGAGGCATTCAATTGATGCTCAAAATTTTTCACTAATTAAAACTCATTTAGCATCAAAAACTTGAATAAACAATTTCACTAGAAATGCGCTAACAATGCTAAATTTTTTTGTTTCCCTAGAAAGAGGAAGTTGAGTATAGTTTCAAATTTATTCCATCTCTATTCATACAATTTCATACAGAATAAAAAACTAGAGAGCTGGATTCACAAAAAAAAAAAATCGAAACAGAATAAAAGGATTATGATTGAGCAATTTAACTGAAACGAGGAGAGAGAAATAAAAATCAGAACATCGAGTGCAAAAAAAAGATCTCTTCACCGTCAACAATCCTCTTGGATTTATTAAAATATAGAAGGTATGATAGATAAAGTGGATTTGTGGATGGCATAAACGCATTTTGAGATTTTTTAGGAATTTAGAGAATTTTTAGAAAATTAATTTATGAAGTACTTAGGAACGCGTTTGATGTCAGCTTACACCAAACCCATACAGACAGGCATACGAAGTCCCAACATCAGCAGTTTCACCTCTCACAAAAATGCTTTAAAAACTAGAAAATCTCTTGCAATTCAAATTGAATGATTCTGCTGCAAGCAAAAAAAAATCCTAACGGTATTAAAATTTAGTACTTTATCGCAAGTCCGTAGTGTGGGAAAAAAAATCTGCAACATTAGTGCTGTACTTTTCCAAACTCATTGCATTTACCTCATATTTTCTTGCTTTTTCTTAAATTGAAAATTTATTCAATACAAACACACCATCGGACAACAGCTGCTATTTTTATTCAGAAAATGTGCCTAGATAAAGCCTGAATCGAGGGTGCAATCGACAGAGAAAACAGTTATCAATTTACATTTTTTATCACTTGTTCATACAATAACATGGAATGAATAATTTAATATTAAAAAAATATTCTATTGGGATTTAATGTTGGGAAATTTATTTGTTTGTGATTTCTTAGCTTATTTATAGGCTTGGTGATCATGCTGTGTTGATGAATGGCCATAAACATTAATGAAAAGAGTTCTTTATGATTTTTTTTTTTGGATTGTGTTATTGTCACGCAATTTTTACATATTTTCTTAATGTTTATTTATTTTTGGCGCAATTTTACTTGAGTGGAGTTTTTTGATAAATGAATGGGAATTCATCGGATTGTCAGTATATTCAAAAAAAATTCAAGTATCTAGTTGAGTACGGCATATAACTGTTTTGTAGTTTCATAAAAGATCGAAGGGATTGTTCACTTTTGACGTTCATGAAAACCTTTGGTTTTTACCATTTTGGATTCACCTCTTGGTCACAAATTCTTCAAATAAAAAATTCTTCCGCTTAAGACTGTCAGAAAGTTTCAGACCCCCTATGTCATAATTGAACAAGCCCAATAATTGAATCCTAAGGCAATAAATTTATTGCCTTAGGATTCTTGCTAAATTTCATAATAAATAATCATTTTAACACAAAATTTCCACTTGAAAAACTTTTCCACAAAAGCATACTCAGAAATGATAACAAGACCTACAATAACAAAATTTTGTTATCATTGAGTAAACATTCTTCAACAAATTAATGAAATTTTCCAACGAAATTAATCTCAAGAAGACATTACAGCGATTCTGTTGAAGAAGTAAATTTTAATGAGTCAGTCAGGACATGATTAAAATTATAAGAATATCAAAAGAAAAAAAAATTATGAACAAGCTGGTGGAAGTTGAATTATGAAATTCACGTACAACTTCCGTTCCAAAAAAATATATATTGCATGAAACAATAATAATGATATCAAGAGGAATCAATATGAAGAAAAATACACGAAAATTGAAATATTCAAAAAGAAAATAAATTCAATGCTTAACAAAGCACGACACTCGACTGTAAATCATGCAAATCATTGATTTACATGGGAATGAAAAATTACGAATCAAGACAATAAAAAGTTCTTTTTTCATATCTCCTATCTGCTTCCGTTTTGTCTATTGTGACATGAAATTTTGTCAAATATGAATAAGATGAGTAGGAAATTAGGTCATAAGTTGTTCATTTTTAAAGAAGTCTTCATTTGAAAAATTAACGAACTTTTGAAATTTAAAAAGTTTTTAGTCGCCAATTTGAAAAATTGGTTCGCATAAAAAATTAATTTAGATAATTAAACGTTATCAGGAACTGATTAATCGATTTATTAATATAGAAACATAGATTAGGGTAGCAGAGTTAAGACTAAAAAAACTGCTAGATGTTTCTATACTGAAACAAAAACATATCAACAAGAAGACAAAGCATTATCAAGAACTTTTCTATCAATAAAATTCGCACGAAATAAAGAATGTTCAATGTTCAATTACATTTAGAATTCTTCTCCAATTGTGCGGCATATTTTTCTCATTCACTTCATTGTATATTCTCGTGCTACATCTGTGGTTACTAACTTTTTATTCTCTCTCTTTTTTATTTTTTCATTTTTTTTTTTCAAAAACAGAGAAGAGGAAGGAAAAAAATTGATTTATTGAAAAACATTTGTGTTTTACAATATGAGAGCGACAGTTTTCCTTAAAATTGCCTTTGGGGAGCAATCCAGATTGTATCCTGATAATCTGTTATGCTTTCAAAAAAGAGCCAGAAAAATGAACTTCACTCATTCGATTTATGTTTTTATAAATGTATCATTCGATTGCTAAAAGGAAAGTAAATCAATCGAGAGTAATGCTCTTTTCATTGAATTGATTTACGATTTTTTGACTGCTTTAAAATCGGATTGTCAATTCGAATTACATTCATTCATTCGCGTAGTTTATCAATTTTGGAGATGAATTTTTAGAGTGTGGGGTGTTGATTCATAATTTTGCCAGTTTCTACTTTGATAAGGTATTTAAAGATATTCAATTTGGTACTCAATCAGATTTAATTTTCAAAATTAAACTTCAACACGAGGAAAAAAAATCAAAATGGCGGAAAGTTAATTTCAAATTCAAAAAGGTCGTTAATTTTTAATTAATTGTTCTCAATTTATCAATCACTATTCCTCAGCATGTTACATGACCATATGATGTGTCGTACGAGCCAAAAATTTCCAACGTTAATCAAAACGTTTTGTGTAAAATATCGAACGAAATTTGTTTTGAATCGTGTTTCCATTGATATACATGCAAACAAAAAAAAACTGCTGATAGAAGAAGAAAGAAAGACAGCAGCAAAAGGAAATATCGAAGGAAATGATGAATTTGTCAAGAAAAAGGAACAACATACACACAATGAGTTACTTCATTTCCCATTTTCTTCGTGATAGCAGTCGTGGCAAGAAAAAAAATTGAACAAAAGTTTTCCTTTTTTTGTTCCTTACATTTCTAGCAGCATTTAATGTCGTTGCTTGTTTTGTCTTCTGCCTTTTTGATTTACAACTGAACGCTTTGTTGCGAGAAAATTACGATGTGAATATTGCTCCATAAATTTCTTGACACTGAAAATGAGTAATTTTTACGGCATTGTGACGTTGAACGATAAACTTACATGACAAAAAAGGAAGGCAAACGAGTGAGAAATGGAATGAAGAAGAGGAATGCAAACATGTTGGTTGTACCATTCTAACGATTTTTTTGAAGCTTTTTCAAGGCTTGTTGGTTTGATGACTGAGATGGAAGTGTTGAATTGGCACTTTGAGTTTTTATTGCTGTTTTTTCTGTGCTTTAAGGAATTGAAGATTTTTCTTTGTGTTTGAGAATTGAGGTTAAAGTTGACTGTGGCTAGATGAGACAAATCTACATCATCATTCACAAATTAATATCAAAAAAATATTCCAAATAAAATTCCAATTCGTCTCATCAATTCAACAACCATCATTAGAATCTTTAAGACCGTCATTAAATTAATGGAAATAAAATTTCATTTCCATAAAAAAATTTTGATTGACAAGAGAAATTTACATTAACTAGATTAACAAACTCATAAAGCATTGATTTTCTAGATTTTATTGTTCTTTAATTACATAATGAATGATCTGCTATTAAATCTCATCGCATTTTACTGCACTAACTGGTTCTGTAAATTTTATTTCAGTTCTCATTTTAATGCACATAAATTGTTGCTTGAAATAATTAGATTCGTTAACTATTAAAATCAATGTTAAATGAGGTGAAAAAATGGGGTGAAAGGTTTTATGGCAATGAAAATGAACTGTAGTAGTTTGACTGAGTGAATTTGGACTTTAATTGAAGGGATAGTATCTTAGCATTTATTTATTCATTTAAAAGACTTTTTAACGGAATATAATTTTTTATTAGTTAGGAGACTGGCTGTAATATGCACAGGAGGTCTTCGATTTGGAACGTAGAATTTCTGTCAAACAAATTTTCGACTTTTGATCTTTAACGGAAATTTTCTATTCAAAAAATACACAATTTGATTTACATAATATTTTGTCGGGCTCAAACAATTATGTAAATCAAAGACCCCCTGTAATTATCTATTAGATGACGCAAAAGTCACAATACATAATTATTATTCAATTTCTGTAAAGATATGAAATATTAATTGACCTAGTATAAATTCTTAATAAGCATGTGAAATATTTTTAACTAGGTATTTTATTTTAATTTCCAAAATTCATATTCAGTTACTTTTTAGCCTCGAAGATATTCAAAATCAAAATTCTTTTTAAAAATGAAAATTTTCTCAGTTTTTGGATCAAATTTTTCATTTACAAAAATACTTCAAAAATCTCAAAAATACAGCGAACAAAAAATATTTCGTCAAAAATTCAAAATAATTGCGAAATTTTTAATTAACATCTTCAGCATATTTATGATGATAACTTACACAGTAGTTTGTGCATCGATGATAATTTTGAATCCATTCGATGTAGAGCAATTTATAATGGAATTCATAGCTATACTTCATTCAATTACAGCTGGAACTAAAATCGTTATGTTCTTTAGAAAAAATGAAAATTTAAGACAAGTGTCAGAAATAATAATGCAAGAATACTCACTGGATCAACAAAGAAGTTTCAAGATTCAAAAATGCATTAAAATCTTCATGTATTACCGAAATCATCAAACCATTATTCTCTGCATCACCATAATTTTGTTTCTAATTGTCCTAGCATCAAGAGCATTTATTGACAGATTTGATTTCATTTTGAACATTCCATTAGATCCATCAAACAGATTCTTAATAGATTTATCAATATTATCAATATACTACGCACCTTTCGTATTCTTAGTTGTAAGTTTAGTTATGGATATTCTTATTAATGAATTAATAATGAGACTGTCTGTTGAACTTCGAGTTCTAGCTTATAAGTTTGAAAATTTAAAGAATGATGTGAATCACAGAAGAAATAAGCAGCTGTTGGATACAAAAAGACGATTTAAGAGTGTATACAGTATTCAGCCAAGCACTAGTGCATTTCAACATCCAGGGACTACTGCAACACTTATTCAAAATAATTCATTTGAGTTGTCAAGTAGCAGCAAACACAAATCGACTTTTGAGATAGAGAATGATGACTTAAAGCCTCTCATCATTAGACATAATCAGCTATTTCAATGCTTCAGAATTTTGCAAGAATCCTTCAACATTGTATTTATTGTCAACTTTACCATAGCTGCATTTTTAATCTGCATTGTGGCATTTAGTGTCACGATTGACATGCATGACAGATTCGTCTATGTCCCATTGCTTATTAGAGATTTATTGATAATTTTCTTTCAATGCTATTTTGGACAAATGTTGAAAGATTCCAGTGAATATATTTTGAGAGGAGTTGAAAGAATCGAATGGGAAGATAATGCAAATTTAAGTGTCAGGAAGTCAATTTTGACTATAATGATTAAGTTGCAGAATCCAACAGTCCTTTACATCATTGATGGATTTGAGATTACTTTGGAATTGTTTACAAAAATTTTGACATCAGCTTATTCTTACTATACATTTTGCATGCAAATTTATCATCGATAGTTGTGCTGGGGAACTGAATATTTGGACAACACTGATGTAGAATGAAAATCGATCTACGATTCTTTTTAAGGTTTGAAAACCTTAATCGCATTGTAATAAATAACTTAAGAACTTTTGCGAAAAAAATTTTCCAGTGATTTCTCCCCTTAAACCCTGAACTTTATGCTTACACACACATACAATCAATAAAACTTTATTTTTAGAAAATAACACAACACACATTTTATGATGGTTTGACACATTTTTTTGCTTCTCTTTAGTTTTTGTAGAGCATGCATTAAGTAAATGTTTCATTGTAAAAATTGACTTTTATTTCCAATTCCAAACTGTCTTGTATGGTTGAATACTAGAGTGATTATTATGTGGGAAAACTTTTTTATTTATAGACATCCAATTTACACAAAAAGGGAGGATGAAGAAGAGAAATCAACTCATATTGCAGTGGGGAGAAGTTAAAGATTCATAGAGAACAAAAATGTAGAATTAAAGCGCACAAAAATACATTTTATCGATCTTAAAATTCTCCAAAAGTCAAGTTTAAAGCTCAATGTTATCGACAAAAATGCTAAAATTATGCTGATATTCACTCCCACAAAAACCACATTCATTTACATTCGTGGATAAAGGCAATGAACAGATACACAGGCACTATAGATTCACATAAAAAATATATATTTTTATTGAACGAATCGAAAATCGTTTTTAATTGCATCAATTACTTTAATGAACACAGAGAAAAAAGCGAAATAAAAGAGAGGAAAAAAAAACTTTATTGAACCATAGTGCCATTATGCACATGTAGCAACGACTATCGACTATGAATGAATCCATTTTTAGCGCATTTTTGAAAACTTGTTTTCAAAAAGGAAGCTCAATCATGCACTTTGATCGGTCGTTCGGTCGTTCGGTCGTTCGGTCGTTCGGTCGTTCGGTCGTTCGGTCGTTCGGTCGTTCGGTCGTTCGGTCGTTCGGTCGTTCGGGTCCCAATTATCTCTTGATCTAGACTTCGTAGCAAGCTCGGAATTGTTTTAATAGCTTCATTGAATGTTTTTATTCCCGCCGTTTATATTGAAAAGTCAAAAAACACTCATTAAATAGCTTAATTCATCGATTTTATATTTAAAAAAAATATGTAAACAATGCAGGGCAAAGCTATGCTGATGATAAATTTGAATTTTTTCTAACCGTTAAAAAATTTGAAATTTTTTTGACCGTTATTTCGGATTAAATTTTTTTCTTTTATACACCTTAATTAATTAACATTTAATTTTTTCATACAAATAAGTGCGTTTAGAAATTTGAAAAATAATGGATGTGTTCAGAAATTTGAATTTTTTGCTAATGGAAAATTTTGAATTTCAAAAAACCGGTAAATCGTAAAGCTATTATTTGCATTGAACATTATAAAAATCAATTTTAAAGGAATTTTGATCTTTAGTTTTAAACTTATTATTGAAATGCATTATGATTAAAGAAACAGCAATAGAGTTTTAAAACTCGACATTCTTTTCTATTTAATCAATTGCTAATCGCTGCGTCAAAAATGCGCTGAAGTCCCTCGATATAAACGAGGACTTTTGTAATTTTTTTCTGTTTATGTCGTTTGCCATCCAACCAATTCACATATCGACTTCCATTAAGTTTTTAGCGCATTTTTGAAAACTTGTTTTCAAAAAGGAAGCTCAATCATGCAGGTCGTTCGGTCGTTCGGTCGTTCGGTCGTTCGGGTCCCAATTATCTCTTGATCTAGACTTCGTAGCAAGCTCGAAATTGTTTTAATAGCTTTATTGAATGTTTTTATTCCCGCCGTTTGTATTGAAAAGTCAAAAAACACTCATTAAATAGCTTAATTCATCGATTTTATATTTCAAAAAAAATATGTAAACAATGCAGGGCAAAGCTATGCTGATGATAAGTTTGAATTTTTTCTAACCGTTAAAAAATTTGAAACTTTTTTGACCGTTATTTCGGATTAAATTTTTTTCTTTTATACACCTTAATTAATTAACATTTAATTTCTTCATACAAAACAAATGTGTTTAGAAATTTGAAAAATAATGGATGTGTTCAGAAATTTGAATTTTTTGCTAACGGAAAATTTTGAATTTCAAAAAACCGTTAAATCATAAAGCTATTTTTTGCATTGAACATTATAAAAATCAATTTTAAAGGAATTTTGATTTTTAGTTTTAAACTTATTATTGAAATGAATTATGACTAAAGAAACAGCAATAGAGTTTTAAAACTCGACATTCTTTTCTATTTAATCAATTGCTAATCGCTGCGTCAAAAATGCGCTGAAGTCCCTCGATATAAACGAGGACTTTTGTAATTTTTTTTACATTCTTTCTTTCTCTCCTTTTTGTTTCGATCTTTATTATTGCATTACATTCTGTAAAATTGGTGCCATTAGTATGGAAAGTCATGATATTAAACAGTATTGTGTGGCACTTTATTTAAAGCAACAACTTTTGTATTAAAATTCTAGTGGAAATTGGAAAATGGAGCAATTAAATGCATTTTATTGGAATTTTGAGGTTAAAGAACGCATTTATGAGAAACATCAAAAGGGTTTACAATGTGTTTGTAGTTCAGTTGTCTTTTCCTTTTGATTGAGGATTCAGGTGACTTCACTCTATCTTTCTGGATTCAGGTGCCGTCACACTAAGTTTTTGAAAATAAGCTAAGGTATCGTTCATTTATTACGTAACAAAATAACGGTCATATTTCAAAAAAGAACAATGGAATTCTCAGAAATTTTATTGTTCTCCTCTCGACTCCCCCCCCCCCCCCCTGCGTTACGTAATAAGTGAACGAGCCCTAAAGTCATAATAGATTAAAATGCCTCAAATATCATTATTTAAGGTTTATAGTGTACAATATGTCCCGTCCCTAATAATACTGCTCCTTGATAAAACAAAGTCTCAAGAGCTGACTCTCATTTATTCAATTTCAATTAGACAACTGAGACATTGCATAACCAAAAGCAATCACGATCCCCTTTTTACTGTCATCCTTTGTTTCATTTTTTGGTTTCTTGACTCTCAGACACAAAATTTGCTTCATCATTGAATTTTATTGCCATTCTACTCAATTCAATTCTGTAAAAAAATGGAAAATTTCTCGAAGAAACAAAGGACAAAAAAAATATGTGTATCATTTCTCATGTCCAATGCGCGTGCAAAGCAAGAAATAAGAGAATAAAGTTTGAAAAGGAGCAAAAAAAACTGGTTAAGCAATACTTGACCGGAAGGCATAGATGCATGCACAGAATAATGATTTCAATGTCCTTTTCACGCTACATGATGAAAAATCCTCTTCTTATTTTTTTTTCGAGTATTAACTTCCACGCAAAGCGTGTAAGTTATTCGATTTGGGCAGGTTTTTTTTTTTTTCTTTCGAGCAACGACACAATGTAATTTATTTTATTTATACTACTTGTTGCGAAACTGCAACAACATACACACAGCAGTGATGCGATAAAAAAGGAATTGAGAACAGCATATGCTGACGCTATTTGGTTGAAAACTTGCAAAAATGTGCTGAATGCGAGAGAAAATTACATCGCCTCGTTCACTTCCATTCATTATTTTTCATCATCATCATCATAATTTTTTTCTGTTGCTACTGTTACTGCTGCTTTTCAACTTTAAGAATCCATTGCATTGCTGTGTGTGGCGGAGTAGTGGAGAAAAAATAGATGAAAAGTTTCTCATTATGCGGGATTATGGAAAAAATGAGTAGAAAGAAAAAATAGAAGTAATAATCATAACAGAGAACTAAAGAATAATTTAGGGAAAGAGTTGGGTAGGATCGAAGATTTTGACAGAAAGCTATGGTTCAGCAATTTCATAAAAATCTTTATCATTTGATCAAGTTATTTAAATTCTAAAGACTAAGTATAACTTTTAATAAATTTGCATCTTTTGAAGCAAAAAAAACTTGCATCTTTAAGACAAAAAATTGTATTTTTATTGCAGAATTTTGCATCTTTGATGCAAAAGTTTTCTTCTTTGAGGCAAAAGTTTGTATCTTTGAGGTAAAGCTTTGCATCTTTGTGGCAAATATTGGCATCTTATATGCAAAAGTTTGCATCTTTGAGGCAAATGTTGACATTTATGAGGCAGAAACATTGACAAATTAATCTATCATCAAATTTATGGAATTAAAAATGAGTTCCGAGCAGAATTCATCAATCAATAACAGCAACCAATCCAACTCTGTAATCTGCTTAAAAATGTCAAAACATTTATAACAGAACTCATTTATTTCATTCCTTTCTTATAACTTATTCATAGAACATAACTAATGAGATTTTTGATTAAATGTAACTGCTGCTGCTGCTTTCTAGCTGCATTTGCTGTGAATATCATTAGAAAAGGCGTTAACTTAACATCCATTCTAGTCATAAATGTAAGCGAGAAGCAGAGTTAAGTAAAATTATTGTTTTCAATTTGAGGAGCTTAGAGATTTATTTTCCAGTCAGTCAGTCAGTCATGCATTTGGAATAATTTATTTATGGAACCAAAAACTTCTTCATGCTTAGCAAATCATGTTCTTGTCATGTCAATAAGAAAGTTCAATATTATTTTTATGAAAGGGAAATTCAACCCGAATTTTGTATGTAGAAGCTTAAAAACTAAGAAGATAGGATATAAGATCGTTGGACAAAAATATCAATTTCTTTTTCAATAATATCGTTCATTGTCCTATCAGAGCTTATCAAAAATTAAAGTATCTATTATGATTCAAGAAAATATTTCTGACCTTAAAGAATTTCAAATTCTACTTTAAATCTGCACAGATTTTGAATATTTCAGTAGCAGATTCAGAACAAAAAACATAAACAACAAAACAATTTTGCATTTAAGCTTTTATTTTAGAAACAGCACTTGTATTTGCTTATTTAAAATACTCGGCACTCAATTATTCTGAAATTTTCACATTTTATTAAGCGTCCTCAACTTTAGCACAGCTAGCATAAATTGTACAATACAGTATTTAAAAAAATAACAAAAGTCCCACGAGAAGCTCCTCAAAAAAATAACAACAGCAAAAGTTTTATTCAATTGAAATGGCACATAAAAAGCTTTATTTATGCTGCCTTTTTTATTGTTGCTGTTCTTCTTTTTGGCTGTTAGGAATGTTTTGCTTGTGAACGTACTTTTGTTTGACAAAAATAAAATAATAATCGGATCTGGAACTAAATTCTTATCAATTTTTAACGAGCTTGAAAATTCACTATTCAATTAAGATAAATTTACTTGAAATGTAATTTTGCTTCATTTTATTTAATCCTTAATGCTTATCAGTCTTCTCAAAATCACAAGAAATTGTCCTTTTAATATGCGAATGCTGCTAGTGTGTGTACATCATGTAAGCCTCCATAATAATTTGATAACATCTGTTCAAATGGTTTTTATCATCTTTCGTGCCTTGTGCTACATTTTCCGACATTGTTAGACTATTTTGCCAATAACGCTAATTTCTTTCAATCTTAAAAATGCTATTTTGTCAGAAAATAAAATAATCGCGGATTTTTTTTTTTTTATTTTTATTTTTTTTTTTTTTAAATTGGAATTTCAACAATTTACTTTCTATCTATTACTAAAGTCACAACTCTTAAATCTTTACCCCAGATTTTCCTAAATTTAACTTCCGAGTATTTCATCCTCATGAGCCTTTGTCCAATTTTCATTCATCATAAAACGCAATCCAAAAAAATTTAAAAAGAATAAAAAATCCTAAAAAGGAAGGAAAGAATAACGGGAAAAGTGAACGAACAAAGCAGCATAATAAATATTTTTAAAATATATGAAATCGTAATTTCTGCATGACATATTATCCAATTTGGTCGTTGAGTATGTTTACTTATGTATTTTTAATCTAAATCAGTTATGGATGAAAAAGATATTTTCATCTCTTGCTTGTTCGCATTTTTTTCTGCTTACATTTTCTGCTCCTCCGCTTTACAGCACATGAATGTGGTGTGTCGGAAGCAGAATTTGATATGATCTTTTATCTCCGTGTCCCTTTTTTTCTATATTACGCTCACTGATTTTTAAGCTCATTTTTCAATGGATTTATTGTGCTGCTTTGTCTTTTGATGAGTGAAAGTAGGTGGACATTTGTGAAATTGACTGATGCTGGTTATGAATTTTGTGAAGTTGAAAATTTTGTTATCGATGGTTTATCAAAGGTTTAATTTGTTTCCATATGTCCAGTGTATTTTTAATTCATCTTTGTTTGGACACTTAGTGCTGATGTATTTTGAGAATCCATAAAGCTCATATACTCTGACATCAATTAGTTATTCCATCAACAAATATGCGCACAGTTTCCAAAAATCCATAAATTTCAATGAAACTTTTTTTGTTTTTTTATATGGACATAGAATATTCAGATAAAAGGTCTTCTATAATAATTTTTGGAATATGAAAAATGTGGAATTTTTTACTTGTCTTTCTGGTATCCACAACAACATGAGTGGATGAGCAACAGAAACACAACACACACACACACGAAAAAAGGAAAAACAATGTTGTGAAAACCGCCGGCTGAATATAATTTTTTATTCCTTATTCTCTCGTTCAATTTTGAGTACAAACAAATTAGCTCATGATGTACAATAAAAATTGGAGGTCAAAAAAGATAGATATGGAATCCACAAGAGCCTGAGGGTCAGCATAACGCTAGAATAAACTTATGAGGATTTAATTTTTCATGAGTCGTAAACAATTCATGCAATTTTCCTAGGATTATACTTGATGGCAGCTCACTCAAAGCACAAACAATTTGTTTTCCTATACAATATTGTCATTCATAACCGAAAGTTGTTGTTTGTGCTTTTCTCCTCTCTCTATGGCTTAGTATTTTTTCCTGTTTTGCCTCCTTCCTGACCACAACATCAACAATGATAATATTTTATCAAAATAATTTTTTGCTTCTTTTTTTTGTGGCACATATTTTTCCACTCATGCATAGATTTATGCAATTTGACCACATAAAAAAGTGTGGCTTACGGTTTAGAGGCAATATATAAAGAATGTATGAAAATTTGTGGATGAGAATAGTTCCTCTAAAAATATGAGAAGCACAATGAGTTTATTAGATTCGTTTTTTATGCAGGATAAAAAGTATAATAGAATGTGAAGATGAGGTATGTGGATGATTGGGGACTTCGAAGGTGGATGTGGAGTTGTCTAAATGGTATAAAAATTTTCTCATGCCGAGATTTGAACTCATAATCGCAGGATCGATCTTGCAATAATTAGGTACCGAAGTACTAAACCATTCCGTCACCGAGCCACTTCACACACACTTTAGTTACTCAAATCAAAATTATATCCATAATTCACCAATACAACAAACCATTCACTTCTACTTTCATCCCACAAAACTATATGCTGAATATACACTGTTGTTGAAGAGATTATTATTATAATATGAGGAAAGGAATTTTCTTTCATTATTAAAATCGTATTTATTTATGATGATCTCACGAGCGAATTTTCTCCCTTTTCTCAATTCATTTTTATGCTTCATAAAGTCAAATCTCCCAACTATGTTATATAATAATGCATATGTATATATTTATAAACGTAGCAAGGACAATAATAATAATAAAAATAGCAATGTGCATGCTTTCTGTTGCTCCAAGTATATGTTTAAGTAGTAGAAAATTGCATAATAAAAAATTCATTCGTCTATATTGAAAATGGAAATGCTCTTAATCATGAGAAAATTTATTCTAAGTGAGTGAAGAAAGGAAGCTTTCAATGAAACGAAGTTCATTTTATTAAATTCTTGAAAATTATTAAATTAGAGTGAGAATTTAAGGTATAACGATTTTTATAAGGAAAGCGATTTTTTAATTCATTCTGAATAGATTGGTGAGAATCGAACCCGTGCTTTCATAAATGAATACTAACATAAATTTTCCTGGATTGACGTATTCGCTGTATGTTATGACTATATTGTACATAAAATTCAATCAACTTTCAACTCTTTTATTTTTTATATGTTTAACATTTATTACATCGACTAACAAAGAGAGCTCCAACATCAATATGAAGTCTCCCGAAAGGCACAGATCGGATAATCGAGATGAAATCCGGCACCAATCCGGAGTGAGGCCAGCACCAAGCTGGCATACAATTTAAGCCGGAGTGGTGCTGGCCTCACTTCGGCTTGGTGCCGGATTTAATCTCGATTATCCGACTTGTGCCTTTCGGGTCTATTCCATCCATTATTGATTGTAATACCTATAATATTGAATTAATTTCTTCTTCTTTGTTGCATCTCCTTTCACATTCTAGCCCTTCATTCACCTTAGTGACTTTCCATTCACATCAAAAAGTAATCCTTTTTGATCGAAGAAAAAGTTTCTTACTCATGTTGATGCCATGTCTTTATGATGATTTTGTCAGAATTATGTTTTGTTGAAAAAATGCATCTTTAAAATTCAAAAAAAAATCTCTACAAAGGATGTGCATCTACAGCTCCTATCTGTCTATATACTAGTATTTTCTCGATTTTTACATGTCGTAGATATCTCAAAAGACATGAAAAAAGAGCAAAAGATTCACTGGATAGTGAATAAATTGCAGATAATAAGCTTAACATTAAAGTATGAAGCAAGAAGCAGAGAACTGAAACACTCTATTACATAATCGCTATACCAATCTCATTTATCGAAACTCAACGATAATGTTTAGTATAAATTTAATGTATTTAATATAAATTCTATCAAAGTTAGATGTTAACCTAGTTAGTGACATACATAGATTAGAATTAAGATGCTGGAAGATTGAGAGAATTGAGAGTTGAAAATGGATTATTTTTTGAAGATGTTCTATGTTTTTTCAGTATTTTGTTGGAGAATTTGGTTCAAAAGAATTTAACAGACTTTTGTGGAAATATGATGACAAAAAAAAAACAAATTTTCCTCGCCTTAAAAATCTTTTCCTCACTAAATTCAACAACAAAACCTTTTCAAACTATAAAAAATTCAATTATATTCCATAAAAAAGTGGCACAAGCTGTTCTGAAAGAAATAATAGTGACTCTTACAATAAAAACCTTTGCGGAAAGCTTTATTAAATTAGTATTATAATAATAACAAAAGGATTATAGCAACAACACCACCAGTAACATAATAATAGTAACGATCATATTCGGAATGAGTGAATGTCAGTAGAAGAAAGTTTTATATTGCATCGTAAATGTAAGAAGGGGAGGACAAATGTCATTAAAATTTATTATAATTTTCTCATGTCATTACATTCGTGCATAGCGATTTAATGAAAATGTGAGCATGGGAATTGAATAAAGTTGGGAAAAATGAAATTTTCATTTAATTTCAACACAAAAAAAAATCTCATCGTCCTTCTCTCATTTTTGTGTTCCATTCATGGTTTGTTTCATTAATGGATGTGATGTTGAATATAAAGTGCACTACAAAAATAATTTAGAATGTGAATGGATAAAGTTTTTAAACTCACAATTTTTTTTTATTCCTCTATATAACATCGTAATAATATTCATACAAGATTTATGTATGCATAAAATATATTTTACGATACAGAGAATTTTCCATTTGAAAAAATACTACTTGATACAGCAGATTTATTTATTTTTTCAACGCATTTTATAGTTTATTGTTAAAATGTTGTGTACTATTTTTTTTTGTTGAGTTTGTCTAGAGGCTTAACCCCAATAATCTCAAAATAAAGTTTGTAATCAACTTTTGTCTTTGTTTTGTATGGGAATAAAAGTTATAATGTCTGCATGGGTGGATCTCTTAATGGGTTTTGACTCTTTCATGCCATTCTATATTGTAAGGGACGTTCACTTATGACATCCATCAAAAATTCGGATTTTTAGACCCTACTTCCCCGTCTGTCACAAATCCTTTGAAAAAAATTATATCGTTTAAGGCCTTCTCCCCCAAAATAGGTCATACCCTGTTTTTTCTTTATAAGCTACCACTCGTTACTAAGCTACTAGCTTAGTAAAGTTTTTTGGAACCTAAAATTTTTTTGTAATCTTTACTAAGCTACTACCACAAAAAATTTTAGACAATAATTTTTTAGAATTTAATTACAGTTTATACTTCAAACTGTCATTAAAACTCAGATAAAATCAAGACTACGAGTTAAATACTTCAATTTTTTGAGAAAATTGAAAAATTTTGTTTTAGTCCAGGATTTTTACTAAGGTACTACTCGTTACTAAGCTACTAGGGAGCCAAAAAATCAACTTTTTTACTCTACTAAGCTACTAGCTTATAAAGAAAAAAACAGGGTAAGTGAACGACCTCTACAGGGGTGAGCCAAAAATTTTTTCAAGAGGGTTCCGAATGCTTTTTTCTCGAAAAACCATAGAAAATTGAATTCTTCAAAAGGGGGGGGGGGGGTCTGGACCCCCTTGGATCCTCCCCTGGCTACACTTCTGAACCTCTTAACTAAATCAGGTCGAAGTTGATCTGTAGCCTCAACTCGAAAATTTTTAAACTTTTTTTAACTTTTATCCAGAGCTCGAAGTCGATGAGGCGAAGTCGACTCCGAGTCAACTCGAGTCAACTCAAAACCGAGTCGACTCGAGTTGACTCGGCTGATTTTGATTTTTACGAAGTCGACTCGAGTTGAGCCGAGTCGACTCGAATTTCACCAAGTCGACTCCGAGTCGACTCGAAGTCTACTCGAGTTGCAAAAAATAATTTATTAAACTTATACCTTTTTGATTTCTGATTCCGCTTGTGAAGTATAACATTTCATACAAAAATATTAAAAATTTTACTTTTTTACTAATTTTAATTATTTTTTGATAAAATATGAAATTTTTTGAATACTATTCCATTTTTACAATTTAAATGATGATTTTTTCATAGTTGAGAAATAGAAATTTCCGAAATTTTCATAAAACTTTTAAATTGTTAATACAGTTTTTGCATAATCTATTTATTTGAATCAAATTTAATAAAGTTTGATAGTTTTAAGTGAAATTAAAGTGAAGTTTGTTTATGATCCAAATTTTGCAAAAACTATATTAACAATTCAAAAGTTTAATGAAAATTTCGGAAATTTCTATTTCTCAACTATGAAAAAATCATCATTTAAATTGTAAAAATGGAAAAATATTAAAAAAAATTCATATTTTATCAAAAAATAATTAAAGTTAGTAAAAAAGTAAAATTTTTAATATTTTTGTATGAAATGTTATACTTCACAAGCGGAATCAGAAATCAAAAATGAATAAGTTTAATAAAATATTTTTTTGCAACTCGAGTAGACTTCGAGTCGACTCGGAGTCGACTTGGTGAAATTCGAGTCGACTCGGCTCAACTCGAGTCGACTTCGTAAAAATCAAAATCAGCCGAGTCGACTCGAGTCGACTTGGGAAAAGTCGAGTCGACTCGAGTCAACTCGACTCGACTTCGAGCTCTGCTTTTATCTTTTTCCAAAGAAAGCTAAAATTGACTATGTACTTTTTTAAGTCCCAGGAGCGTGAATTCAAAAAAGACGCAACTATCACGAATTATTCACACAACCACCAAAACTTGGGTTCACTCTAAAATTTAAATTTTTTTAACATCTAAATATCCCTCAGGAATATGTGCACATATAAACGAATGAATTTTTGTAAACATTCATAATTGTTTTAGCAATCAAGTTCTATATGTATTTACTCTGTTGATGGTCTTTTAATAGTACTAAGCTTACGTGGATTTTTATAGCTTTCGATAAAATGTTTTACTACATCCACCATCAGTGAGCATACAATAGATAAAATATTTATATGAATGTTTTGACGAGTGTAATAAATGAACCGCCGAGTCTGATAATCTGTGGATGAAAATAAATGCAGACATTGCAAAATATTTTTTTGATATATAAATTGCAATTTGCACTTACCCATCCAAATGTTTCGAGTGAAACTTCAAAGAATGGAACCTTAACATTAACTGTCTGTTGTGCACGAGTCATAATCATAAGGATTACTTTACGAACTCTAACATCACATTTGTACCAATGAAACTCATATGCGGCATTTTTGATCCTTTCACTTGCATTTATCAACATATTACCACTGAACGAATAGTTGAAAATTTGCTGCACATAAGCACACAAATAAAAAAAGAAATTTAATCTTTCGAATCCATCAGATTTGAGTACCATCATACAGCATAAGCATATAATGAGTGATGAACATGCGAAATGCATCATAATATTTTTCCATAAAGCTTTCGATAAAATATTACAGCAATGAATTGCTTCATTATGCATGTCGACAATTTCCGTTAATTTTTCGAGTAATCGATCATTCTGTACTCTTGAAAAATGCATTTTTGTCTCGTGGGAATCTGAAAATGATTATTGAATGATTTGTTAAAATTCAGATCTTGATCATCATCAACTCTGCTTCAGCATTAATCCATACCAATTTCCGTTTCTATCAATCTCTGCAACCTCAACGAGACAATATCAAATTGTGCTGAGATGTGAGCACATAGTCCAAAAAATAAACCCTCACCAGCACAAATTCCTTTCATTGTAACCAAACCTGTGTAAATGCTGAAAAAGTAAACAATTTCGTAGACTGGAGAGTATTTGTAGTCAAATGGGAATCTAAAGAAAAAAATCAGAAAATTAGCTTTTTCTAATCTCTGAGCAATAAGAAAGTATTGTCAATAAAACACTCACATAGCTTTAAATGGAATATCATGTATCCGTTCCATTCCACTACTGACTCGAATTGAGTCTTGAATAACAGGTGAGATGCTAAAGAAAGTTAATGTAATTAATCCCAAAACAACAAGAATTGCAAGAAGAATCGATGAAACCTGATTTGCTCGAGCATTTATTTCAATTTCTCGCTTGTCTTTTGCTATAAATTAAACTTTTTCAATAAGAAAAATCATTAACTTTATTTCCAATTCCTCACCATTTACGAATGCATTTTCCAAGTAATCGATAACGTATTTAAGGTCATTTCGATACCAAACGAGAATGAGAACTCTTAATGCGGATGGAGTTAAAGTAAGGAATGGTATGGATGCATCAAATTGCTCTACCAAATTTCCTTGATGCTCATAAATGAACCAACATTGAAAAATCTAAAAATTCGATGAAAAGCTTACTTCGTGAGAAGAGAAAAAGATTTCAAAAGGAAATGAAAATCCATCTTACCCCATAAATCAGCACTTCCATGCAATTTCCAAGAAGAAATAGAAGCTGAAATCGCGTCACTTCATCACTTGCCAACCAAAATCCCATCAACTTCCATCCACATTTCTGTAAACGAAAGAATGTATCTTTGGATGTAAAATGACTGTGATGTAACAGCTCAAACATTTTAATACTTTAAAGATTTCCTTTATCTACTTAATTTTGTGATTTCTTGACAACTTGATAGCTTTTGATTCTCGTAACATTATAAGTCAAAGCTTTTATAACATTTTCAATTAGCTAAGACAATTCAAGTCCAATGCACAGTAATTTAATTTAATTTAATTCAAAGAGTTTGCAGATAATGCTAGGGGATTAGCTCTATTCAGTAGCTTGATGTGTAATTTATTGAAATATGTGGTTACTTGTAAACTATTCAACTACATACATAGTTGAGTTAATCTTTTTGGTCTACAAAGTTGGAACTAGAAGGTGATTTTCTATGATTTACGGATGCATACAAAGTAAGACACCATGTTGCTAAATTCACTAGGCTTAATTGTTTACAAAATGGAATTGTTATTTAATGATTCAACATGCAATAATCCAACTTTCAAGGAATCTAAAAATTTGCTATAAACCCCTAGAATTTAAGGTATTTGAGTTCTAACCTCAAAGTAAACTCTATAACTCTTTAAAAATAACAAATATTAATTATACACTTAAAAATTACAAATCAAACAACTCTGTCCATAATCAATCGGAAATCTTGCATGGTCAAATGGCTTTCAACTCCTTAACATGTTATTCAATGGTATAGTAAATTCAAAATTGAATTTAAATTATTGATTCTTTTAAAGACTTTAAAATTGACTCGTTTAGCAGCAAATGGTGCATTAATACATGCAATTTAAGTAAATTGATATCCATTGACCAAGATTCTTAAATAATGCACATAAAATTCAATCTCAAATAAATCATAGAAGCTATAAACCTTAATTTTCTAAAAATGGAAGTTCTTACTTTTTCCGGCAATCATTCTTCTTTTCCTATCAACAAAATATCTTCCAATGTTCAGTCCTCATGTGTATATCTATCTTAAGTTGTACGTACTTCCACATTCCATAGACCTCACACTTTTAATTTCATTTACCACAAAACATGCTCTATTGAAGAGCACAAAAAGAGAGATGAGAGTAAGAGGGAGGCTAGGAAAGGAAGAAGAGATATAGCACTCTGAGGAAATGAACTTTTGTGTAGCCTTCATGAAAGACTTGATATAAATATGTATGTATGTACATGGATCGAATGAAAAAGGAAAAAGGAAAGAAACTTCTGTTCCATACGAATACGTTTTTTCCTTCTTTTCCTTAACCAACACTTGCCATCTTTTTGATCTTTTATTGCTTTTTCATCAACATAGGCAATAAATTTTTTTTTTCTCAATTTCTTCTTGTTGTGCACAGTAAAAATGGAAATTAAGAAAACAACCATCATCAAAAGAGTGCTTGTTGGATGAAAGGACGTGCCAAATAGAATTACAGAATTTTTTTCATCGTTTATCTATCATATCGCTCTTCTAAGGAGCAACTTGGTAGAGTCTTGAGTAAACGTGAAGAGTGGGAAGCTAATTCACGATAAAAAAAAATCAAATCCAATTTATTCAACGCATTTCATCAATCTACCGCAAAGTACGAGGTTTTACGCTCATAATATAAATCCACCATCATCTCATTACGAGGTCATTGAAGGAAATATAATTGAAAGAAAATATTTCTACTTCTTTTATCTTGCTGATGTTTATGGATATTTCCGTTGCTTAAGGCTCATAAATTGAGATTATCTTTTATTGTAGTCATGCGAGTGAATTGAATGATGATTAATTAGTTTTTATGGTAGAGCTTTGTATTTTAGCATTTTGTTTCTTTTAAAGTTCAATTTTTTATTTGATCGATTTGAACAGTTTCGATTTGAATAACCAAAAATTTCCCATAGGGGCCGTTCACTTTTTAGGGGGGAGGGGGTCTAAGATTTTGTAACAGATTAAACAAAACAAAAGAATTTTTATACAAAAAGCGTAACGAGGGGGAGGGGGGTCTAAAAAGTCATTTTTTTGCGTAACGTACTTTGTGAACGGCCCCATACAAAAATTAAAATTTTCATTTTTAACGGTCATTTTTGATACGTTTCGATTTGAAAAATTTCGGAACAAAGCAAGTGTTCAAATCGAGGACCCCCTGTAATTAAAAATAAAGTACCAAAAAATGAATTGAACAAGCATTGAGGTTAAGTTCAATCTCAGTATGTGAACTAGGTCATAAAACTACATCTGATGTTGCAACTTCCGTAATCCTCTCATCCATAATCTCAGATTAAAAGCCAATACATTATTCACTTCATAACATTTCCTTTTTGTATACACTAATGCTTCCTTTGATTTTCTAACTAACTTGATGAATTTTTAATGCATAAAAGATAAAGATCATATTCATAACGTGCGTTCCTTACTTTTTTTTCTTTATTATCATTATTATCACTTTAATTTAATATAAAATATTAAAAAATAACTGCAATACAATTGTGTTTATTGTGCAAAGAAAATTAAATATTTGCTCTCATAACAATGTGCTTTTATGTGACAAGGCATTTGAGATGATGATGATGTGAATGGAAGCGAATTAATTTTTTTATTTATTTTCATCATATTGTTTATTTGAATTTATGTGACGCTTTTTAAAATTCACTGAGTAAATAAAGAGAAAGCTCGAGGCATTAACAGCATGTATTTTAGAATTTTATTATTATTATTTGTTATTTCTTTCTGTCTTGATTATTTGAATAATAAAATTTTATGAGAAATCTTTTGGATTGTTGCTTTTTAGAATTTTTGTATATATTTGCTTTGCAATTTTGTCTGCTGATTTTTTAAGGTTAGAAATATTTTTTATGCATTGAGCTAGATTTTGAGATTTTTGTACGGAGCTAGATTTTCTACATAGTTGTTTGTGTTACAGTTTTGTCTGGACCTGGTTCTCGAAAATATTTGAGAACCAGATCCAGACCCTAACAACTATTTTATATCAGTGATGGTTAACTTTTTTTCGCGATGATACTTGTCATATTTTTGAAACAAATTAATGTGTCGATGTTGCGTCAAAGAAATTTTCAGGGGAAGTTGGATTTTTCAGGAATTGATACCTTCATTTAGAACAAAATTTATCATCAGATTTCATCTTTTTTTTCTCAAAAGACCCTAGCAACTTAAAGAAATTTATTTGAAAAAAATTGTTGATCCCAAACCGTTGGATACGAGTTTGCTACAAATTTAAAACATTTCATGAACTTCAAGTAGAATTCTCATCAAAAATTCCAGTTTTCATCTCCAAATTGTTTTCATACATGACTCATAAATATCTAATTTCAACAGACACACAACAATTGCCTACACACTCTCCATATACAGCATCACATAACATAATACAGAATTCTAATGAAAATTGTTTTCGATACTCTTTATCATCACAAAACACCACTTAATGCAATGAAAGCATCACATCAGAATGTATTTGAAAGCCTTCTCAATACTATAAAAAATCATAAATGAGATAAGAATCGTCCATGAGAACTAAACTAACAACAATAGGAGAGAATTTTTCGTAAACATGAAAATTGCCATTTTTCGACGTGATCTAATAATAATATCTACAATCCAATATAAGATAAGTGATGGCACATTCTGGCAAATATTATATGATCATCGATAGTATGACATTAATGCGGTAGATTGAGCAATAATAATGGGACTTTTATGGACGAAAATCTCTATGATAACGAATGAAATTGAGAGCAGAATTGACCTTGTATGGCATGTAATTAACGGTATAGACACATATTGTTAGGGAAATGACTGATAATAAGATATTGAACAATCTAGAAACTGACAATTAATTTTGAGAAGGTTGTGAGTAGTCAAGGGCAACTGAAGTTTATTACGTAATTGAAATCAATCTTTAGAAATTCAACGTCTTAATATCTGAAACAATCTTTCCTCAATTATGTCGATGACAAACATCCAGTGTTAAGGAAATCACTTTTAGTACAATTTATGCTCTTTTTTCAATGCACATTCTATTTTGATGACATTTTAATGAATTTCCTCAAAGGATAGCAAAAATCTAATTTTCTGCATCATTTATCTGCATGAAACGTACTGATATGGAAGTTATTGAATAAATTTTACATTAATAATGTCATATTGCGCATCAATCTCATTTTGATCAGGATGATGATACTGGAAATAGATCAGGAAGCTGTTTTTATTAAATTTTGTTGAAAGGAGTAATGCTGGGATGAAGAAAGAGAATATTGATGAGATTCTTACTGATTGCTGCATATAAAGAATCTTTCATATGTAAGTTACGTCTTAAAGTGATTTCTAGCAGTGTTTGAAAGGTAAAGCAAATATTAGTGACACATGTAGCTTAACTTTTGTACAAAAATTCAATTTTAATGGATCATAGTGAATTTTTTAGAATACAACAATAACGTCCTTTTTATATTCAAATATTATATTTGTATTCAGCAGTTGATTCCCCTTTTGTATAGTTTTTTCCCCTTCATAATAAATTTTAGTCTTTTTCTGATCTTTGAACAATAAACATCTTTATCACTTTAATCCGTATGTAGTTGTTCTTTTATTAACTGATTAGTAAATATGGGTAAATAAATAGGTATTGTGATTGTCAACTCAACAAGGATTCCGTAATTTCCAAATCTATTTCAAAAAATCAAGCTTGAACTGCAATCAACAAACGAGCTTCCAACTTATGATGATTTGTTGACAGACAACATTGTTATGCCAAGAAAGTCTCAAAAGTTCCCTAACAGCAATAAACAATCCAACAACTATTTACAAAAACAATAAATCCTGAGTGCATTAAGGAGCAAAATGAAAGTAAACAGATGAATACAAATAATAAACATCATCATCATTCATAAACATTCCTGTATTATCTTTATAAACAATAAATGAGAAAGATTCTTTCCTTCCGCAAATTGATTTCCACTTCAGCTTTCTTTCTTTCCTTTTTCTCTTCATCTTGAGTTAAACAATCACGATACAATAAAAGTAAGAGATGAAATTTGATTTTTGAATATCGATTGCTATAAGTCAGGTTAGATTGGAATGTGAATAATTTAATGTAATCAATGCAATGAGGAAAATCTATAAGACCATGATTGATCTAATCTACTTCTACAATGAGAATTGTATGGTTTGATACAGGGTTGTTGATACAAGATGATTTTAGGGTAACTTTATTATGTTTGAAATTCAATGATTTGGATATCATCTATTAACGAGGGGATTCAATTTGAGTAACTAAGGTTTCCAAATTAAAAAATCTCAAATTAAGGACCCTCAGTACTACAAATACTTTAGATTTATACCCCAATTTAAGTTCCAAATCAACAACTGCTATTACTGAATTGAACAATGGTGATGAGATGATTTTGTGATACGCTGAATGAAGAATAATTCAACCATTGAGTATGAAATAGATAAAATACAATGCAATATATGATGTAATATCGTATATGATATAAAAAAATAAGTAAGCATAAAACTATGTTAAATTGTCAATTTTGCTGTGGAAACGATTTTTTCTTGCATTGTGGAAGAAAATTTTTATGTGATGGTATGATATGCCATAATTTAAAGAGCATGCGAGAGATATTTTATTTTAGTGTGTACTATCATAAAAACGAAAAAATCTTATACAATAAGCTCTTTTCAGACTTAAAAAAAAAGTAAACAAACAAAAAGTTTTCTTTTGATAAGAATTTTTTTTAAAGACTGCTTAAAGTTTGAAGAGGTTTTCGTTTGAGTATAATTGTGTTTTTGCTTTGTATGCTAGTTATTCAGACTTTTGCAGAAAAATTAATAGCTTTTGTAGGTTTTTATAGTCAATCATCAATTTTATATGGAAATATTTGGATTTTTTTTTAAATTAAATTCAGGAGAAGGATCGTTCACTTATGATGTCCAACATTTAGGGGGAGGGGATCTAAAAATCCAAGATATAACGATTGGGTTATTATGTTCACTTATGAGTAACGTACCTAGTGAACGGCACCATAACAACATCATATGTAGCATGTCGATACTTTCATTTCTTTAAAGAGAAATATTTCGTCTTCATTTTTTTCATCTTTTTCTGTGATTCTTCTTTTTATTTATCAAACAAATATATTTTAAGGACATATTTTTTTACTAGCGCATGTATCACACAAAATGAGATTTTTTTTCGATTCTCGTGTTTGTCTACAGATGCTGTACTTTTTTCTTACCGGTGAGAGATTCCCAAGGCGTACACACTCGGGAAATCTCAGGAAATTTCCGGAAATACAGGAAAAACAGGAAATCTCTTCACTAAACATCTGAATGGACTGCAAATGCAGGAAATATTATATAGAACAGTATTTCTGATGATTTCATGCTCCAAAAATGTTATGAAATTTTTTTGTTTGGTTACAATTCAAATTATAATTTTCATGGCTAAAATTTTTTAAAAAAACAGAAAATTTTCAACATTTTTCAAAAAAATTTTAAAAACAATTTTTAATCATTCATAGTGTATTTAGACATCAAAAATACTATTTTGCACTAATTTTTCTCCAAAACCTTGCAGTTTAAGAGCTAAATCTAAAAATTTCCTGATATTTCCCGATTTCCGGAAATGCAGGAAATTTCCGGAAATACAGGAAATTTCCTGAGTGTGTACGCCTTGGAGATTCCTTTCCTTTTTAACTATTTTCCATCTTCAGATTTCCTTTTATTTCGCATGGAACTGAACACAATCGATTGAAACTTTTATAAAAGAATGAAAAGTTTTTTTTTAAAAAATAATCCTCTTCATCTTCCTTTTTTTTGCTTCTTTATTTGCTATTAAATAACACAAAGAAAATTGAGGAAAAAGTTTCTTTCTTTAAACTTTGTTTGGGTGATGGATCGGTTTCTAAGTAATTCATTTTTGGAAATGATATATATGTAGATAAAAGATAAGTATCATGTGCTTCAATAAAGGATCACGTACTTACTTACTTACTTTGAAATTTTCTAAGATATTCTGGATGGATCTTTGCGTTTGAAGATTTCCATGAATATTTTTGTAAGATGTACTTTTGAAGGATGAAAGAATATTAAATTGTGAAGTAGAATGCTCAAAAACCAAATTTTCAATTGGATAAAGATAAAAGATGAATATTATGATCAATTTGATTTAATCCTGAATGTTCTTAAATATTTAAAACCTTAAAGGGGCCGATCACTTATTACGTAAAGTTAAAATTTGGGTTTTTTACTCCTTCCTGCTCCCCTCCGTAACGTTTTTAACAAAAGAATCGTATGGGAGAACAAAAGACCGTAACCCCAACCCTATTACCTCACGCGTTACGTAATAAGTGAATGGGTAAAAATTTAACCTTAAAATATTTTCTTTCCGAAATTTCAAAATTTACGCTGATACAATCATCAAAACTCTTCCAAAAAAAAAGTTCCAAACTTACAGAAACAAAATAAATCCCAAATCCAACCTAAAAATTACTTAACCATCAAAAAGGTCAATAAAAACTATCCAAAGTGTAATATAGAGACTTTCGTAACCCCTCTGCTCTCATCAAGTCAATGGCTATTCCAACAAAACAATATTAAGACACATTATCGACTATAATTTATCTTCATGATTTTGTTAGGAATTTTCTACCTTTATCCTGTATTACTGTACAGGAACGAAAGTTTCTTTGAAATTCGATTCCATTAGTAGTTTATTGCTGTAATAAAGTATATTCTTTCATCTTACATGCGATGGATGCCTTGATTTTGTATCTGTAAATGTTGATTCTCCTCAACGATTGCGTTCCTTGGTTGAGTTTTTCATTATAAATGAATTTAAAGTATTCATTAGTTGTTGGAAGGTTACTATTAAAAACTTTCAAATGATGAGCTTTTTCTTTATTTTTCTATGGTCCGCATTGCATTTTAAATACTTTGAGGTATCTATTTGGGAATTTTGTTGGAAACTTACCGACTTTTTTAAGTTTTGAGAAAAATTTAATAAAATTCTATCAAACCAAAACTAATTATGACTAATTAGCACATCAGTCTGTCGAAAGTAGACAATAAGACCACAAAAAAGCGCAGTTTCCATCCAAATGAATCAATTTTAATTTTTCTCATACAACCTCCACAAACTTGGTATTTTCCCGCTCGTCTGTTTAAAAATAGAACATAATTCAGACAATTTCCATGTTGATGATAATGCTCACTGCATATTGGACTAATTTAATCTTTTTTAAAGTGTAAAAATAAGTTTTGCGGATATTTCTCATTTTTCATGCATAATGAAGACGGAAATTATTACGGAGACAAGATAATTAAAACTTTAAGTCATTTCCAGTTTTCTATAATGCTCAATGTAAATCTTTAAACTAAAAAGTTTTTCTTTTCATAAAGTCACACTTTTGTTCATAATATTAATTACTATCTGAAGCAATAGCGTTGGAGGGAATTATTAATAAAAATTGTTAAGTTGTCAAGTTGATCGTGCAAGTTGAGCTAAAAATAAGTAACGGTTAAGAAAAATTTGAATTTTTGAGGTTTATTTGCAGAGTAGTTTTCTTAGACATCCAGTAGAAATATTCGATGACCTTTAAGACATCATCTATATAGTTAATTTAATTCTATAATATTAGTCTAACTTGTTAATGTGAAATTTATTAAAATATTAAATTCCAGTTAATAAAAAATCAAATATCAAAAGAATTTTCATTGCCAACCAAAAAATCAACTCTGTTCAGTTTGTTTACAAAAAAGCAACAACAAAATCCTGCCAAAAAATGTCAAAAAGAAAATTAAGTGATTTTGAGGATGAAGTAGAGCGAGAGAAGCAATTTCTTGATGATATTGGACAAAAGCATCAGCATACATTAGATTCTGATGAGTCAGACAATGAAAATGAAGAGTAAGTCGCTAATAAATTTCATAAAACTTAATCGTTTACTAAAAATTTTGTTTTTAAGGAATCCAATTCATCATATGAATCCAGATGACATTGAAGGTGAAGAAGCCGGCGATTCGTTTGTCATTGCTGACGAGGAAATTAAATTTACACCATTTAATATGAAAGTAAGTAAAAAAAATATGCTAAACATCCAGAAATATTTATTAATTATTGACTTACATTACAGGAAGAGCTCGAAGAAGGACATTTTGACAAGGAAGGACATTATCACTTCAAAAAAGGCGAAGCACATCTCGATAATTGGCTTGATGATGTTGATTGGGTAAAAGTAAAGAAAGAAGCTGATTATCGAAAAAAATATTTCCCAGCTGAAGGCGAATATTCATCAGACGAGGAGGAAGTAGTGCCTGAAACTAAATTCGATCATCTTGATTCATACAAACAAATCATAGCTGAAATGAAACCAAAAGAATCTATTAATTCAGCACTACAGCGATTGAATAATTCAAGAACAAAGCTCACAACAGCACAGCGATGGAAAATGAAGAAGCAAGGTATTGAAGATAAGTCAGCAGAGACAATCACAAAACTTACGGGTGTTGTAAATGAAATTCTCACAAAAACAGGCAACATGAATGTCTATGAGCTGACATACGAACAAATAAAACACAAAATATCGGAAATGGAAAGTGAGAAAGATGCCGGACCGAGTAAGGATGCTGATTTAGACATGTACGCAGATGATTTTGATGAGAAAGAGAAATCAAAAATCACAGACAAAACAGTCACGTTCAAAGTACCGACAAGTGTGACAGAAAAGGAAGAAGACAAAGAAGCAAAATTGATGTGGGAATATAAACTTACGCAGGATGAAAATGATAAAGTACTTGGACCATTCACGACAGAACAAATGCAAATGAAAGTAGACAATGGGGATTTTAAGGAATCTGTGTTTGTGAGGAAAGTCGGTGATGATCGCTTCTATTCATCGGCACGTATTGATTTTGATTTATATTTGTAAGATGTAAGAATTTTTTTTATGATTAAATAAATTTTTGTATATGCTGATGGATGGTTTGTTCAATTTATTCATGAGTCTTTGAATTTTATTAAGCAGCAAAAATTCTTTATTTAATTAATAAAAAATGTTTAAAATAACCAATTTTGAGATCTTTTTCTATCCATCTAAGAATATAGAGCTCGTGCAATCCATTCATCCATTGTAAATGTCGCAATATTCTTTTTCATATAATCTTTCTCCTTAAATCTCTCAATCATTGTCTTAACTTTCACAGCACAAAGTATAAAATCATCAATGGACATTGTATTGTCTAGCGATCCATAACGATAAATTAATGAACTTAGAACTTGATAATTCAATTTATAACCTGCTGAGTTTAATGCATCACGTAATTCAAAGGTACTTAATTTGTTGTTTTGATCCTTGTCGTAAAGTTTAAAAACAGCCTGAATAGATTAAAAAGTATGAAAAAAATGTTCAAAGGATGTGAAACTGAATCAAATTAATTAGTTGCACACCCTGGAAAAATTCTTTAAAATTGATAATTTCAAAATTACCCTCCATTTAGCAATTTCAGACATTAATGTCTTGAATTCTTCTAATCCTAACTTTCCAGATCTATTGACATCCATCATGGCAACCATCGAACGACACATGTCTTTTGAAAATTCTTTATTTTCTGATCCTAAAATTACATTGAAATTGAAAAAAAAATCATCAAAACAAAAGAGTTAGCTCCAAAAAAAATTAGCACAACCTTGAAAATATGTTATCTTTGTTTGATTAGACACTTTGGTTAGGTCATAATATTCATAACAAAGTTAACACACATGGAAGAGCTTTAAATGTAAAAATCAAAACATTAACTAACCATTCTCAACAAGTGCAGCATATGAAAGATTGTTTGATGTATTAGGAGCATATGAATCTGTTGATGAAGATTTAGTGCCAAAACAACAGAATGTGGTGCTTTTTTTGGCACCTCGAGAAGATTTTGAGTTGGAAGTGGAGTTTGAATCATTATTGTCAGTAAATGTTAGTGTCGTGGATTCATTCATAAATTCTGTAAAGAATTATTCATTAACTTCTAAAAAATTGATTCATACTCAAATAAGTCACAAACCTTTTCTCAAACTTTGATCCATCATTTGTTTAAGTTCCATCCATCCAATCTCATTCTTTGAACCAGCAATATTTTTGAATAACTTCTCAATCGTAAGATTTTGAGGAGCTTCAGACTTGAAATCTTGCAAATGACTTCTAATCCTCGAATCTACATCTCCTATTCTAACTTTCTCGTCGTTTTCTTCAAAAACATTTTTACTTTCAGAAAAAACTCGAATTAAAAATTCACCAGCCTGATTTGGCTCAAAAGTTGATGGAATTATCAAATAATGTCCAGGATATAATTCAAATCTTCCAAAAACTGAACGAAGATTTATAAAATCAGACGTACCACCAACGGGAACATTTTTCTTGAAGAAATCTTTTTTCATTGGTTTTTGGACCAAGTCAGATTCACGAACTCGATAAACTTCAAATCCAATTTTGAGAAAATCAAGTCCCAAACTTTTCTTCATCCTTCGATACTTTTGCATTAGCGAAATGATGACTGTACATTTGTCAATTTTATTATCATCGTCTAGAAATTCTAACTTCATTACATATTGTGGATTAAGATGAAAAGTGGTCATATGATTTGTACATCCACCAGCTGTAATTTTTGGTATCCATTCACCCTCAAAAACACTCATGTTCCACTGCTTTTTTGTTACCAGTGATGATTTTTTTACATCATTTACTGAGGTATCTGGTGACAAGTCGCAAATATAAAGGTTGTTAAAGCTGAGTAAGAAGTCACTGTATGATATCCAAAATTCTCCATCATTCTCAAATGTTAGTCCAATTTGTTTCTTCACGTGATCTGGGATGTAGCGCCATTGAGGTGATCTATCACTCCATTGGCCATTCCATTCTATGTGATTGCCCTGAACGAGGATTTAACGAATTTAATTTTAAGAGTTTTGAACCTTTAAACCTTAGAAAATTAACTTAACTTACCCAAGGATTTCTCAGTCTCAGCAATGGAATCTTTCCTTTTGTATTTGGAGTCACTATGTCTACATATTGTACTTTTGTTATTGAATAAGAATGTCCTCGAACTAGTCCATTAGGCATTTGTTCCTCATAAACTTTAGGGTTCGAATTTATCGAGCAAGCCATCATAGAATCCTCAAATATTCTTTTCTCAAGAATGCTGTATAAATTCGATGGTGCTTTACTTAATTCATATCTTTCAGAAACACCACCTGTAAAGTCTTCTAATGCATCACTTGTCTGTCCACCTTTAAGTGCTTCATAGCTGCCATGAAGTTTTGCATAAGCCTTTTCTAGTAATGCTGACCAAAATTCATTCTGTTCTGGTGAATGCATAAATATCAACCTGCCATTTAAAGTTGGCAAACGATCATCCACGACTACGTCAACCCATCTACCAAACCTCCAAAAACTGTAAATTCAATATAAACTTTTTTTATGGCTATTGATAAGAAATTTCGTCGAATGTTGATATGATTATTATCATTAAGATTATGATTCACAGTTACTGATAAGGGGCCGTTCACTTATGACGTCCGTCAAAAACTTGGATTCCCCCCCCCCCCCCACCACCCTCCCTCCCTCTTTCACAAAATTTTCATTCAAAAAAATTCTATTGTTTAAAACTGTCACACAGTCACAGACCCCCTCTCCCTCTAAAAATCAGACATCATAAGTGAACGACCCCTAAATGGATATAACTTAAGTTACTCACCAAAAGTGAAAAATACCACAATAATCCTTCACAAAGCTATTGTCATTGTACACAACCCTCAAAAATAATTTTGGATTTAAAGTTAAACTTGCAGCTGCGGCTAAGAACCAGCAATTTCCAAGTTCTCCTTGTCGTGCGTCGAACCTTGAAAATCCTTCTACAAAGAATCTTGGGTTCTTGCATATTTCAAATGGTCTAAGCCATTTGTAATTTTTGATTATTGTCTGTCGTGAGTAGAATAAGCTGTTGTGTGTGGCTGGAAATTCAGGATCCTCAAATAATTTTCCTGACTTTAAGTACTGCTGTCGTATAGCATAAAAATCTTGAACTTTTATTTGTCTGTGCAATTCTGATGCTCGTTCACCAAGCTTCAACAAAAATATTAATTGATATTAAATAATAGCACTAAATAATCAAGTACGACAGTACGAAAAACAGTGCAAATTTTTTTTACCAAATAAATTGGCTGTCCGTCAAAAGTATATCTTCTTTTAATCATAATTCTTATCTAAGGTACTTTTCAACTTTTAAAAATTCGAATCAAGACTGAAGTAGAATAATATTTCGATATCGGCTTTAAATGTGGTTGGTCTTTATGAAAAAACTTAAGAGAGAAAATGAGTCCCTAAAACATTTCTCTCACACCTTAGTGTTCATTTTTTGAGACATCAAGTAGGTAGCATTCTTTTTACAAAATCGTGTAAAATTTCTATAGAACTATGAACAAACAGATTTTATTTTAGAAAATCTAGTTCTATTATTTTTATTATTATTATTGTATAAAACCTGACTACCGACACTTCAAAATTTGTCAGTTACATACAATTAAAAATTTGAAAATAAAAATTGTGAATGTGTTAGTAAATTTTTTCATCAATTTTTATTTTCAAGATAATTTGTTGATTAAAGCTTGTTAATGTACGCTTTATTGATTAAATGATAGAAAATTCGCTAAAGAATGAAATTCATTTGATAAATCAAGATCCAGAATGGAAAAATGCAAAAATATTTTGATTTTAAAATATTTGTTTGTTTACATATAATTTCGAAGTTTTTCGAAATTAATTTCAAAAAAAACTTCGAAATGAAGTGACGGTAGTCGGTATAAAACTAGATCCAAACCAAGGGATAGGGACCCAAAGAAAAGTGTAGTTAAGTGTAGCAAAGTGTAATAGAGTATAGCAAGTGTAGCATGGTCCTTGGTCTTTGATCCAAAATATTTCCCTAGTAACCTCGACCGTTAAAAGTTAGTGAAAAGCTAGATTTAAGCTAGTATATCTGTAGATAACCGTGAGATAAACTATCTGAATACTAACTTTTAAAATTTCTGGTAATTGGGGTATCTCAAGAAACTATCATAATACTCAAGTAGATTGATGACTCGAAAGGACCCTTTTTTGTCAATTTGAACTAATAACCATACTCTGCAGCTGAAAGTTAATGCATTTTTATAAATGGTATTGATAACAATTTAAGAGATAAGCAAAAAGTTTAACTCGTTTTCATTATTTATAGCACAATAAAATTTTTATTCTTTAATTTTTGTTAAACTTTATTGAAATGTTAAAGACATAATAAAAGTTGATTAGCTTTGCGAAATCTATTGAAACAGTTTCGTTCCATTATAAATAACAAGTATATGAGTTCTTTTTAAAATAGTTTTTCTGACTTATGATTTATAAATTTTTTTTTTCAATTTGTTTGTAAACATAGGCACAATTCTGTCGATTTCACAAAAATAATTGCAATTTCCCTTTACATTCTGTCTTTTTAGTTAAAAATTCTAAGCGATTTTTCAATCTTGTGCGAACATTTTTTTGAAGCATCTTTACATAAAAAAATATATTTCGAGAATAAAGATTTGATTATAACTAAAAAAATTTTAAACGGGAAGACAACCATAACTTTTAAGATAATTTGATCATTTTGTTTTAGTATATTCGAAATAAATAGAAATAGTGGAGATAAATTAAGGTTTTTGTTATGGATTAACGCAAAAATTAAGGGAACTTTTAGGGATGGCGATCAAAAAATTTAAAAAATTTTCAAGAATTTCAAAAATTTTCAAGAATTTCAAAAAATTTCAAGAATTTTAGAAAATTTTAGAAAATTTCAAAAGTTTCAAAAAATTAAAAAAAAAAATTAAAAATTTTAATTAATTTTTTAAAAATTTCAATACCCCGTCCCTAGAAATTTCCATCATTCAAAACAATAATAATTTGCAGGTCCGACTGCAAAACAACTAAATCTAAAGTTAATGAAAAAATGCAATTTCAACATTTAATAAGCTGGAATACATAATACAAGTTTATGAATAAAGTGATCTTGTGATCCATTCGTCCATCGTGAATGTTGCTTGATTTGTGTTGTTATAATCCTTTTCCTTAAAATGCTCAATCATTGTCTTAACTTTAACAGCGCACATGATGAAGTCATCAAATGAAATTGTCTTGTCTGCTGCTCCATAACGATAAACCAGTGAGTTAAGAATGTGATTATTCAAATGATAACCAGCTGATCCTAAAGCTTCACGCAATTCATAACCGTTGAGTTTGTTGGTGTGGTCCTGGTCGTATAGTTTGAAGACGGCCTGGATTTTGAAGAAATTTTACAATTTTAGTCATAAAAATTTCGATCTTAAAGTACCAGGGGGGGGGGGGGGAGTCCTCGATTTGAATAACCAAAAATTTCTCATACAAAAATTCAAATTTTCATTTTTTAACGATAATTTTTCATATTTTGGAAGCATTTTGGAACAAAACAACTGTTCGAATCGAGAACTCCCTGTATGAATCACTCACCTTCCACTTAGCAATGTCATTCAATAATGTCTTAAACTCTTCCAATCCAAGTTTTCCTGAGTGATCAACATCCAACATAGCTACCATAGATCGACAAATATCCTTTGAGAATCCTTGACTTTCAGACACTAAATAATTTATAGAAATAAATAGAACAGAAGCAAATTGAATTGCAGACATTAGAGGATGAACCCGACAGATGAGAAAAATAAGTTAGCATGGAAAAAAGATAAAAAAAAATCTCAAACACAAAAGCGAAAAAAACGCACGAAAGCGGTGAAAGTATAAAGCATCTCATATCGATTTACACAACCAACAATTCTGTACGAGTCTGGAAGGCATATCCAGAATATTTGCATCCTGCAAATGCTCACCATTTTGAATGGGTGTCATAAGAGGCTGGGCGGCAGTGTTATTGTTAACATTATCATTTGGAGGTGGTCCAAACATTTCAGCTAATGGCGTATCCTTGCATAATGAACCACAAATTAATGCCAACAAATTTCCACCGCCCTCTTCTTGTTGTTGCTGTTGACCATTTGTCGCTGCATACGATTGATAACCATTTGTCGCTTGGGCCGCATCCGTGTGTTTCACTAATTCTAAAATGATATTATGACATGTGTTTCTCTTTTTTGGGTTTTTTTTTCATAACAATACTTAATGGTAAATTCTGGATTTACAAAATTTTGTTTTGAATAAAATTTACATAACAATTTTTTCTTGAAGATTAATTTGCAAAAATAAAAGGCTTTGATTTGATTATGGTTAATGCCTAACCCGGATAACAAACTCTTTGGAATGTCTTTCATATGGTGGCTTCATTGTAGAATACAGCAGTTATTAAGATAATTAAGCAATAAATACTTTATTTCTGCTGTAAAATAATCATTTGAATACCCTAACAACTGCATTGCATGAGCAACATGTGGCCACCGCATAAACACCATTCAAGAGTATGCTGATCGGGTCACACTATAACTAATTTTGTAATTTAGATTATCATGTGTAATAATAATTGTGTGAGTGTATATGGTTAACATAAAGCATTAGAAATGATTACAAAGCGATTACATCTAAGTTAACACACACACGGACACGGAAAGTATATCACAAAATCGACTCTCGATGATTTTTTTAATTACCATTAATAACTATTCATAAGATTACTTGATAAAAAAAAATATGTATATTATGTCAATTAAGGAAGGTAGTGGCAGTGATTGTGTGATTAGGATAGAAATGGAGAACTTGACATCTACTCTATGTCCCTTTAACTTACCATCACGCATCGAGTGATCTAGTATTCGCTTTAATTCCATCCAACCGACTTCCTGATCAGGACCAGCAATATCCATGAACAATTGTTCAATTGCTGACCGTTCAGGTGTTGGATCGCGAATATTTGGTAGATCACCCGCAATCTGTAAGTATATATAAAAATAAATCAATGCATTAGTCAGAATCTATAAATAAAATAAAATATAAAATTCCTTACCCTTGAATCAACATCTCCGATTCCAACTGACTCGTCATTTTCTTCGAACGTATTTTTGCTCTCAGAAAAGACACGAATTAAAAATTCACCTTCTTCATTTGGCTCAAATGTGGATGGAACTATTAAATAATGTCCTGGTGGAAGTTTAAAACGGCAACTGACCTCACGGAGATTAATAAATGCTGGTGATCTTGCCACTGATGCATTATACTTGAAGAAATTCATTTTCAATGGCTTTTGTGCCAAGTCACGTTCAGTGACACGATAAATTGCAAATCCAACAGTCAAACAATCCAGACCAACATTTCGTCTGCTTCTTCGATTCTTCTGCATCAATGCCACAAGAACAGTACATTTACCATCATCATCATCTTCATCTGGATCCTCCAATGTCATTACATACTGTGGATTACGATGGAAGCTATCAAGATAATTTCTGCAACCACCAGCTGAAATACCTGCTGCCCATTCACCCTCAAATACATTCATATTCCATTTCTTCTTTAATCCTGATTCTTGGTCCTCAGTTAATGAATCTGGTGACAAGTTACAGATTTCCATACGATCGAAATATTTCAGGAAGTCTCTGTATGACATCCAAAATTCACCATCATGATCAAATGTCAATCCAATTTCTTCTTTTGCATGGTCTGGGATATAGCGCCATTCTGGTGATTTGTCACTCCATGGTCCATTCCATTCTACATCATTACCCTAAAATATTCAATGAGTCATGGTTATAGAAGCTTCTATTATGTATAACTAATGATATTCAGCACTTACCCATGGATTTCTCAAACGTAATAATGGAATTTTGCCTGTTGTATTTGGCGTTACTATATCAACAAGTTGTGCTTTTGTGATTGAATATGCGTGACCACGAACTAAGCCTTGCGGTGTTTCAGCTTCAAGAACGTTTGGATCAGGCTCAATAGAACATCCCATCATTGAATTCCTTTCAAATCCTTTCTCAATAATATTGAATAAATTTGATGGCGCTTCCTTAAGTTCATACATTTCAGTTACACCTCCAGTAAAGTCCTCAAGTGCTTCACATGTAGTACCTCCCTTTAATGCTTCATAACTACCATGTAGTTTTGCATATGCTTTCTCCAGCAGTGCTGACCAGAATTCATTATTCTCAGCTGAATGCATGTATACAAGCTGTCCACGATATGTTGGCAAACGATCATCTATAACAACATCTACCCATTTGCCATATTGCCAAAATCTATAATGTACAAATAAAAAGAGAATATTTGATTATGTCATTTAAAGACAAGACTGAATGTCCATGAGATTAATTTACACATACCGAAAATGAAAAATACCGGCATAATTCTCTTCGAAGCTATTGTCATCGCACACAACTCTAAAGAATAATTTTTGATCTTGTGTTAAGTTTGCAGCTGCCGCAAGTAACCAACAGTCACCAAGTTCTCCTTGTTGAACATCAAATCGTGAATATCCTTCAACGAAAAATTGTGGATCATCGACAATTTCCATTGGTCGAAGCCATTCATAACGTCGATCGGCACGACGTGAGAAGAACAAGGATTTATCTGATGCTGGAAATTCTGGATCCTCAAATAATGATCCTGAATCGAGACATTGTTGCCTAAGACTATAAAAATCTTGAACATCTTTTTGTCCACGAAGTCCAGATGCTCGTTCACCAACCTAAAAATGGAAGCAAAATTTTATTGAAAATCAATTAAAGTTTAATTAATGAAAGATCAATTCACGAGATAAATCGGATGACCATCGAATGTAAATCGTCGAGTTATAGGCATCTTTGCCTACGCAACATATGCTGCTTTCAACAAGTGGAACTAAACTAAACTGAGTAACATGAAAGTCCTTTCATGATGGATATGACAGAGAAAGAAGTTGATTAACATAACCAAATTAGAAAAAAAGGACAGTAACTTTACATTTCACTTAATGTATTGTTCTCATGACATTTTCATTTGGCGACGAGCTTTTACAGCTTAGCAGGGACAGGGTTGATAGTTGAGGTGAATCTTGGATATTGAAATATTTAAATTATGGCAGTTTTATAGAAACTTCCAAAATTTGATTAGCAGACTGGATATAGAGATTGCGAAGCAAGGATATAAGGATTGTGTTGTCTGGAACCAGACTTCTTCTGTCTATTGCATGACAATAATATGTTTAATGCTAATGACTAATCAATACCCTTGAAAAATTAGCATCAGCTCCTAAATCACAATATTCCATCCACCAACCCTGCCTCTATGTATGTAATTCATTAAATTTACTAGAGCAATTCCACGTTCTTTAAATCATGTGTTGTAGAAGAGGATATTAAGTGATGAAAACTATAATGCATTCCATAATGTCTCAGTGGGGTTTTCATAGCTTTGATACTCAAAGCCATAAAAATCGGAGACGAAAGTCTGAGCCAAGTAGGTTACTATACTTCCTTCTGCTCAATATTGATCAAATAGTTATACAGTACAGATTCATGAATGAACTTCTCAAGTACGGTACGCGAATTAAAAGTGATAATTGAAGATGATTTTTTTCTAATCGTAAGCACAAACACAGTGTTCATAAATGTTGCTATGTTTATTGGATCATTGCCAAATTGCCGCTCCCAAATAAAAAAGAATTTGTAATTATAAATTTTCTGGACTTGAATAAATCAAATCCTCAAGAGAGAGAGAGTGAGAGAGTTGGTGATAAGAGAATATATAGACACGCCTGGTGTGGCAAATGTAATTACTGAGGATCCAAATTAATGATTTACATGTAAATTATAGTAAAAAAAAAATACAGTTCGCATAAATAGACACTGAAGTATTATGTTCGACGACGGAATTTCAAGGTCATAGTTACAAAAATGAAACATAAAGGTTCAGTTATACTTCAGACAGCGACAAACTCACAATTTTCATATTCGAGATGGACGGCAAAACACGTTTTGACGGAGCTTCTTTCTTGATGAACATTTCGTTGATTGCCTGTCCAATGTACTCCTTTGCAGCTCCCATGACTGCCTCACCAGCTTGATTGAGCAGATCCTTACCGATCGAATCGATGTTGGATTTTAGAAAGTTCTAAAATGTTCCGGTAAATCAATGCATTAATTTCACTTCACCTCACTGACATTTTAATTTGATTGTTGTTGTAGATTCTCACCTGTAGCTGATCCATTGCTATTCAATTTTATGCAAATATCTTTACGATGAGATTCAAGTTTTTATTTCTTCTGGACAATATTTTATTTTGTGATCGACCTGAGGAATTTCATATATGTATTTTAATTAACAATGATTCTCACAACAACAATAAATGTGATCATGACACAACAAATCAATTTATTTTCATCAAAGTAAACACAAACACACACACAGAAAAAAAATATGTGAGTGATTTATTCCTACTGGCAAGTGCTATGCATCATTTAAACTCAATGTCACATATTTTCATAATAAATTCGCACTAATGAGTTATGAATTATAAATTTTGATTCTATGATGAAGTTGATGACTAAATCATACAACCTGCTACGTAATCATAGCAATCTAAACACAAATAATAATTATTTAGTAATGAAAACGTTTCAAAATTCTGTTCGATTATTGGATGTGAGAATCAAAAAAAGTTAAAGGAAGATCAATCCACACACAGCACCAGAAATATATATGAATATAAAAAAAACAACAACAGCACACAAAACTACATTAAAATTAGACACTCGATGATGTCATCAAAAATATTGTAACTTTTCACGATGAAAATTTCAATTTACAAGAAATTTTGCAGACATAGGTGTGGACTTACTACAAAATTGTACAACTTTACTGTCTTACCAAACTTTTAAAATAATTTTTTATAAACACTAATCACGATAAAATGTCACACTACGCAGCAATTAAGAGATTCTAATTTACAAACATCGCATTCTGCTTGTTTTCGGCAGAAAATCGATGAGTAAAATGAAGAAATCTTTAAAAAAAAATATTTTTTTCTTACAACAAACACCAAGTTTGACTTCAAGTTGAGAGAGGAAGCGCTCAGAGATTGGAAATGTCTTGAATATTGCGGCAAATATTTCTACACATTTTTTAATGCGCGCCTATGCTCAAACTTTATATGTGTTAGTAAAATGAGAGAGAATTTTTTATGCTCAGAATGTCGTGGAATTGGCAACATTATGACTGTATTTGTGCGTACAAAGATGAGAATTTCCCAAATAAATTCAACACATGATTCACGAAAACAATGGGAGAATAACAAAAGTTATGTTGAAGAAATGGCATTGCAGAGCTTTTTATGCATAATTGTGAAATAGAGCTATTTTGCAGATACATTGAAATGTCATACCATATACGGGCAGCATCGACGTATTGCGAATGACCTTGAGTAATATTTATAGTAAAAGAAAGTTATGAACTTACCCAGTGGACAATGTAATGAGCAAAGGACATTGATCCAGCTTGTTTGGTTTGAAAAGCATTTTCCTCAACACCTGGATCGCTGTTGTCATCTTGAGGTGTGTGATATGATGGTTGTGAGTACGGTTGTGGCATTGGCATTGCTGGATTTGGAGGAGCTTGACTTCCACCTAAGTTCCATCCGAAGTTTGATGAGCCAGAAGGGTAATTTGGATCTAAAATTGAAGTTTTGAAGAATTAGTCTTTGTCTATAGGTTGTGGACTTGGAATTTAGGGTATGAGGGGCTTGTAACTATTAGAAATTAGTAGATTTTGTGGTACTGACTTTAAAGTTTTCTGATTAATTTTTTGAGACACAAAATGATTTTTTAAGACCAAAATTAGCTAATTAATGCCAAATTTCAAATGAACAACCAATTGTCATTGATTTTTAATTATCATACCTCCACTATATTGATTATTATTATTACTGTTGACATTCCACCCAAAACCTTGATTTTGACCGCCCGCATTTTGGTTTTGGTTGAATGACCACATAATTCACAGATTAATTATTTTTTGGCACGACACGAATAAGATATGACTAGACAATTTATTAAAAGTCTTATGACTTTTCCCGCGATTCTCGGAAAAGTAAAGGAAATCGACCGATCGAGCTTAATAAATTTCACGAAACACGGACACGATCACGATTCAATGGCGTTTAAATTGCTCAAAAGATATTTTGAGAAATGCAAAAAGTCGAAAATTAAAAACCAGATTGAACTTTTAGTGCAAAATAAACAATTAACAATATCGCGAAAACTACGTACAAAGCGACGGTAGAAAATGAACTAAAAGCAATAGGAATACACAGATTTACTCAATTTCTTCATATTTACTCACGATTCTCTTTTTCTCTCATTTTTAAAATGTCTTGTGTGATAATAAAAAAAAAATAAGAAACATTGAGAGAGTGCATCAACAAAATGTTTATTGTTTCCGAATGTAGTAATTTTGCGGCACAAAAAAAAATCTTTTTTATTTTCTTTACATGAACGATTTTCTTCTCGATTATTAAAAATAGAAACAAGGATGGAAATTAATTCCGCATTGAAAATTGTCAGTTCTCACGAGAGTAAAATTTAGTCGCCAATTTTGTTAAAACGTTATTGATTTTTTGGGAAATGTCGTTAGCGATTGTAAATTTATTGACTGAACTTCATTTTGTTCAAGGGCAATGTTGTAATGATGATAAGACTCAAGCATAAGTTTTTGCGTAAAATCTTTCAACTAACATATTTAATTTGAAGCACTTGTTTGGACTGCAAAACTTATGAGTTATGCTCAAGTATAAGAAATAGATTGAGGATGTATGTCGTATTGCAATTTTAAATTAGGTATTTTCAAAATGTCGAAAACTTTCTAATTGATACAAATTTTAATTATCCTAATTAATTTCTTCATTCAGATTTTTTTCAATAACTTGTGTCATTCGTCAAAAAATCATAATTTGTAAGATTTGATTATGAAAACATCAATTAGAAGACGTTTTGCTTGAAGCAACAGGTTTATATGATTTTTTTTTTCAAGTTTCAACTCTGAATAAGAGTTAGTAAGATAAATTTAAAAATTCGACAAATATATTTTTGAATTGTTTTAACCTAGGTATATTGATATTGAATTTCAATTGAAATCTTCAATTTTCATTTTGCAATTTGTGGAATTGTTTGTTTGAAAAAGTTTATACAATCTAAATTCATTTTAATGGAATCAATTTGATAAAAACTATCAAATTATTGCTTATCAAAATGTTTATTGTTTTTTTTTTTACAATCTTTATGATAAACAATAAATGATTTCACTTATCAATGTTCCATACTCTTTTTTTGTTTTTGTCAATTTCATTACAAAATAATAATAATACATTTTTTTTTATCAAAATATGACTTCAGTTGAAATTAAAAAAAAAAAAAATATTAGATTTATTGTAATTTTCTTCAAAAATCGTATTTAAGTAAAAAAGAATTTAGATTCATTCAGATAATTCATGACTCAATTTACTATTGTTTATCAATAGCATGACAGTTAATTTACTCTTTCTTTCTGAGCACATGAATCATTTCTAAGATAAATGTAAAAGAAAATTTGTGCATTATTTTTGGTCTTATTTATTCTAGGCTTTCTCAAAATCCCGGTTTTGGAAAATTTCCGGGACCGGGACCAAAATTAAAACTTAAATATCTTGAGCATTAATGAAAGATTTTCAATTTTTTTATGTTTAAATGATTATAATCTTAAAACTAAACAAATTAAATTTAATTTTTTTTTAAAAAAAAACTAAAATCGTTCACAACACAACAGTTTTAATTTTTTGATTTTGGTCCCTAAAAACCCGGGACCGGGAAATCGAGAAAGCCTAATTTTTTCTGTGTTAAAATGAAAAGTATCTTTCGTGAATATTATATTACACGACATATTATCAATTTATTTTTAGAATCCATGAACAGTTTTTGATTTTATGCACATTTTATACATCATTTTCCAGAAAACCTAGTTGTATAAAATGTATCATATACCTTGGGATTTTCGTTGGATTCATCATAGCTTCACAGATTCATCAGTAGTCTGTAGTAAAATATTATATACAAATAGTAAATTCAAACATATGAATTCAATAACTAAAAATATTATAAATGACTTATTACTACTAATAAAAATGATAAAGATATTATTTGTCACCTAAAACGGATTTAACCATCATACGATTGCATAAATGCATGATGAATATTAAAATGATGAAATACATTGTGTCATCTTCCTGTTTTCATATTTCTCAGTGAGTCTAATATAATTTAATTCAAATTCATTCTTGATCTCGATAGAAAAGGATTAAAATACGTGTTCAAAATTAAAAATTATTACTTAAATTGTAAATTATTAAAAACTATTAAATTTAAATTAAATTTAAACGCTTAAAAATGTCAAAGCAAGATTTTTACGAAATTAGAAATAAGTGTCTTAAAGAAAGAACAAAATTCGAAGACCCAAGCTTTCTGACAGACAACAACTTACTTCCAGAACTGAAAATCAAAAGGATTGATCCTGATAAAGACCTTAGATCAGAAGTCAAATGGCTGAGACCTCACGAAATTTGCAGCAATCCAAGATTTTTTGTTAATGATTTTTCACGACTTGACGTTAAGCAAGGAGAAATTGGTGATTGTTGGTTTCTATCAGCTGTTACCATTCTAACGCTTAATCCTGTCTTATTCAAAAAAGTTGTATGCGAATCTAATAGTTTCGATAATGATTACGCTGGAATTTTTCAATTCAAGTAAATAAAATTTAATTACAAAAATATGGTGAAATTATAAAATAAAAAAAAAATATTTTTAGCTTTTGGGATCGTGGCAAATGGGAAACTGTAGTTATCGATGATCGTCTACCAACGTACAATAATCAACTCATTTATGCAATGTCAACTGATAAAAACGAGTTTTGGATTGCATTACTTGAAAAAGCTTATGCCAAATTTAAAGGACATTACAAAACACTTGTGGAATTGGGAACGGTTTGTGAAGCATTTGAAGACTTGTCTGGAGGTATCACTGAAAAATATTGTGTTAAATCACACGATGACTGCATTCGTCCACAACATATTAACTTTGATGAGCTCGAAAAAAGTTTTTCAATTGGAAATTTTATGAGTTGTTTAATGAGTTGTCAGAAGGGAGCGAATTTAAAGACTGATGAAAAATTAGTTCGTAAACATGCCTTTTCTATTACTAATGTTAAGAAGATTTACAATGACGTGTCTGAAAAGAAGGAAGAAATTAAACTTATAAGGTTGAGAAATCCTTGGGTAAGTTGAAATGGGGTCGTTCACTTAGGGGTCGTTCACTTATGACGTCCATAAAAAACTTAAATTTTTAGACCCCCTCCCTCCCTCTGTCACAAAATCTTCATTAAAAAAATTCTATTGTTTAAAACTGTCATACAGCTTCAGATCCCCCTCCCCCCTAAAAATCAGACATCATAAGTGAACAATCCCTTATGACGTCTATAAAAAAATGGATTTTTTAAACTCCTCTTCCCTCACAAAAGAAAATTGGACGTCATAAGTGAATGACCCCTTTAGTTATTTCCAGATGAATAATCAAAATTAATACTTTTTAGGGAAATGATTTTGAATGGAACGGGATATATTGTGACGCTTGTCCAAAATGGAATGAAATTCCAAATGAAATAAAGAAACTGTTAGCATTTAAACCAGGAGATGATGGAGAATTTTGGATGACATATAAAGATTTTCAAGAAAGATTTGATTTGGTTGAGACTTGTTCTTTATGTCCAAAAAATCTTCTACAATTACCAAGAATGAATTGGAATTTAAAAACGGTTGATTTTAGATGTGCAAATCATTGTGAGAATCTGGAATTGTTTAAAGTACCTGGACATATTCTAACTTTTAAACAGAAATGCATATTAGTTGCTTCTATAGCGCATACAAATGTAAGACAATTAATGATGAACAGACCAATGAAAGCTTGTGTAATGCCAATTGAAGTTTCATTGAAAAGAATTGTGGAAGACACAAAAAGCTGCTGTTTAGAGAGGGATGCTAATAGAGTTTCATCTGAAGCCGAAATCAAAATCATAGGCAATAATGGAAGATATTTACCAAGGTGCACATGCCGATGTAATAATATTCCAGAAGGAAAATATTTGATTGATTTAAATGCATTTGGACATGAGGAAGCTGATTATTATGTTCAAATTTATTGTGGTATGGAATATTGTCAAAAAATTAAAAAATTGCAAATTTTTATAAAATTTTTCGAAAAATTGTGCATGCGAAGATCAGTTAAATTTTAAATAGAATGCATTGTGACCGTTTGCTGGTTTGACCATGGACAATTCTGATTTTTTTAACGAGTTTTCTTTCAAAAATTTATTCTTTTCTTTGATACTGTTTGCTTTCAATTTTTGTTGTAATAATAACACGCTAACTCTAATTGTCATGAATTTTCTCCATACTTACTCAAAACTCTAAATTATTTTAAATTAAAAATTCCTATTACTAAAGGGAAAACCCGTATTACGGGCCGTTCACATAGTACGTTCAAATTTTAGGGGGGAGGGGGGGGGGGGTTCAAAAAAGTGTAACTATTTGTAACAAGGGGGAGCAATAATCTATCAGCAATAATAATTTTATAGTATTCAAATAAAAAATTTAATGTAAAATTTAGGTTTTGTAATATTTTGATCATGTGAATTTAGTTTTTATAAATACGTTAAAGAAAGTTAGTTAAGTATATTTTTTCAATAGATATCTTTTTATAAAGTTTATTTTGGATTTAAAAAGGTAATTAAAAAAAATTATAAAAATTTTATACCAACATTTTTTATAAAATGAAAAAATAAAATTTGAACGTTCAAGGGGGGGGGGGGGGATTGACAATTTGTAACCATGCGTAACAAAGGGGGAGGGGGGTCTAAAAAGTCATTTTTCTGCGTAACGTACTTTTTGAACGGCCCCTAATAAATAATTAGTATTTTTATAAATTATTTTACATATAAAAGATTAAAATGCATAAAAAATAAAAACAAAAAATTATTCACACAAAAAATCATCAAATGATTAATTAACTGATGATGTTCAGAAACCACAAAAAAAACTAACTCAAAACGTAATTTTTACTCCATTCACAAAGTATTATATAAACAAATGATTCAAGTCATCAAATAAAAATGTTAATTTTTATCTACTTACTTCCATAATAAAACCTCAAAAAAATAAATTAGCATTTTTACTGACCTATCCCAACAAAAACTCAATTAAGTCTTGAATTTAACAAAAAATAAAGAATTTGCAATCTTCATTTGGTATGCAAAAATTAATTCAAAATATTTCAAGATTTTTGATTTCTTTCCTCAAACCTGATTTGCCTTAATATGTGTAGAATAGAACAAAATTTTCCAGTTTTGATGTCAAAAAAACACAAAAAAGAAGTTTAGCCAAAAAAAGCAACTTTCCATCATTTATAAGCTTAATTTTGAAGATCTCCACTTCAGTTTCTGTTGTGCTTTTGCAGAGTCAGCATCAAAATCAAAACTAAAATGAATGACAGTCAAGGATACAAGTATCGTGGAGAAGATGTTTATTGGGTAAGTTTTCAAAAATTCGGAATCAACAGAGACTAAATTTGCTTCAAATTAAAGTTAGGTGCAGCTGGAATAAAAGGCTTTAGTGTCATCCAAAACTTCAACACCATCAAGAATGAATGTCTTAAGTTAGGAAAATTATTTGAAGATCCTGAATTTCCTCCAGACAGCAGATGGCTTCGTCCAAAGGAAATTTGTCAAAATCCAACATTTTTTGTTGACAAAACTCAACGATTTGACTTCAAACAAGAAGATATTACTGACTGTTGGTTTATGGCAGCAGTTGCATCTTTGACCATCAATCCTAATAACCTTAGTCGAGTTGTTTGTGTGGACAACAAGTTTGGTTCTGATTATGCTGGGGTCTTCCACTTCCGGTAAGTTGAAGCACTTGAAACTCAATAATTTTTCTAATTTCCATCATCACATAAAGCTTCTGGCAAAATGGTAAATGGGTAGACGTAGTCGTTGACGATCGCTTACCAGTCAACAGATACAATAAATTGTCGAAATTGAGTTCAAAGCAGGAAAATGAATTTTGGCCAGCATTACTTGAAAAGGCATATGCAAAACTTTACGGAGGATACATGCAACTTAGAGTTGGTGATATTCATGAAGCATTTGAAGATTTCATGGGAAGTCCAACTGAAGTTTTTGATTTGAAGCAACCAAATAAAGAACTTTACGGATTCATTAAAGAATCAGTCAATAAGCAATCCTTAATTGCTTGCTGTTTAAAAGACAAGATATTTGGAAATGAAGTTGTCACTTCTGAAGGAATAATTCGCAATCGTGCATATATCGTAACTAAAGCTCGTGAAGTTGAAATTGATTTGCCACCGCCATTCAATAAGGTGGCACTTCTTCCTTTAATTTGCTTGAGAAATGTTTGGGTAAGATTAATAATTTAATATGAAAAGTGTCGCAAATTAAATATTTTAAATACAGGGTCATACAGAATGGAATGGACCATGGAGTGATGGCTCTAAGGAATGGACAGTAGCATCATCACAAGAAAAAGCCAAATTTGGTATGCAAATTGATCATGATGGAGAATTCTGGATGCATATTCAAGATTTCTACATGCGTTTTGATCAGCTAAGTATTTGCACTGAAAGAAGTCCAAATGCTCAAATTGATGGATCTGATCTTGTTTGGGATTGTAAAAGCTTCAATGGAGAATGGATTGTTGGGAAAACAGCTGGAGGAAATCATGGAAATGTAGGCACTTTCCATCTTAATCCACAGTATACATTCACATTGGAAAGTCCAGACAAAATTGACCCGAATGCTCTTTGCTCAGTCCTCATCTCATTGACTCAGAAAAATCGTCGATCAAAGGAAGGTTCAAGAGATCACAAAATGCTTGGATATTTGATATACAAGGTTAGTGATGAACAACTTAAGCATGTACCGATGGGTCAGCTTTACTTCAGATTCACTCAACCTGCTGAATATACAAGAATTTATAGAAACCCTCGTGAAATTACTGGTCGCTACCAACTGTCACCTGGAAATTATTTAATTGTTCCAACTTCATATCATAATACTGATGAGGCAGAGTTTTTGCTTCGTGTCTTTTATCAAACTTCAAAGAAGAATATTCCAGAAGAAGTTGATGAGAAAGAAGAAGTTAAAGATGAAGAGCCTGTTGATGTAAAGGAAAAAGTAAGTTGTTTCGACCTGGAAATATAAAATTTGTATATTTTTCTCCGTTATCTTAATCTTCCATAATCTTAATAGGAACCTGAAAAGGAGAAAATTCCAACTAGACGTGATGACATGTTTGATCCATCAGAAAAAACTGAAATTATTGACAATCCAGAATGGGATGATGTTGAAAAGTTGTTCAAGAATGCTGCTGGTGCTAAAGAAGTTCTTGATTGGGCCGAGTTGAAGAAGATTCTTGATACTACTATTCCACAAGGTAATTTAATGGATATCTCAATATCTTGAGCATAAATTTATCATTTCTTAATTTTCAAAAAATAAATTACAGAAATTTTCGAAAATGGTGAGTATTTCTATTTAAAACATAATCAACTATATTTTCATACATCCAAGAATTATTTTTTTTATCCTTTAAACACTAGCCGCGTACTCAGACTTCAAAACTGAAGGATTCCCTAAAGAAACTTGCCGTTCAATTGTGGCAATGTCTGATTCAAACTTTTCTAAAACTCTGACATTGGATGAATTCCGTAACTTTTACAAAGAATATCTAAAATGGAAGGTTTGTATGAAATTCATCATTATTTTATAATTAATGAAACATTTGAGGGCAGTTATAAAAAACCTTCAAAAATAAAAGACTAAAAAAATTACAAAGATTCAATAAATTCTCCAATTTTCCTTAATTTTTCTATAGGAAGCATTCAAAACCTATGATATTGATGAAAATCATGTAATTGGACCATTTGAACTTCAAGATGCACTCGAAGCAGCTGGCTACGTTCTTGATGCTGAACTTGTCAATATGCTTGCATATCGTTATGCAAATGATGACAATGAAATCTTATTTGGCGACTTTATCTTATGTGCCTTAAAGGTCAAACATACAATTGAAAGCTTCAAGAAAAAGATTAAAGGAAAGGATGAACTTGCTACATTCCAAACTGACTATGCAATTCAGCAGTCTCTATATTGTTAAATTTAACAATAATGTTTGTATTTTGTATTCATGGATGATTTTGGTTGATTTTTGAAATAAAATTTTGAATTCTCAAGAAATCTATTTTTATTTTTATTTATTTATTTTTTTATTAATTTCATAAATTTTTTTAACTTTATTGCCTTGATCTGCAAGTTGGATATGTGAAAGGATAGTTAGATAAAATTTATGCACATAAGAAGATCCTGATTATGCATTCAAATTCAAGAATTTTAAATAGATTTCATCAAAAAAATAAATTCAAATCAAGCTAGAATGGAGCTAGAATTTGCATAATTTTAAATCATTTCAATTAAGCATCCTAAATAACTTTTAAAAAATGGCACGTAGCTACTTTTCTCGAATTTTCAACAAAAAAATTTGTTTAGAAGAAACTTAATAATTGCAATTTTTTTTAATATAATATTTAAAAAAAACAAATGCCAAAGCTAATCTGTGTTCTAAGCAAAATCCAAGGTCATTAACGTCATAATAATGCTAATTAAGTATTCGTCCAAGTTGAAGCATCATTGGATAGATTGAAAATTTTCAAACCAACTCAAAATTTAGAAAAGAATAAAAAACAAAAACATTTTATGAATTCGATTTTCCGGTTTGGATGCGATAAGATTGAATATTTTTGTGTAGATGTAGATTCTAAATTTCTACTTATATAAGAACATTGTCACAGATTTGCTTTAGTCTTGTTTCAGTTTTTGAATTCAAAGCATCGTACGGAAAAAATCAACTAAAAATGGAAAGAAAAGGATACATCGCATATTGTGGAACTCCAATTTATTGGGTAAATGATTAAAAAAGCTTAAATTTTTGAACGATAAGATTTTGAAAATTATCAATTCAGTTAGGTGCAGCCGGACTTCGAGGTTTTGATACCGTTCAAAACTTCTACGCCATTCGAAGAGAATGTCTTGAAGCTGGAAAATTATTCGAGGATCCAGAATTTCCACCAACTGATGGCAACTGGAAGCGTCCAAGTGAAATTTGTCGCAATCCAAAATTTATTGCTGATAAAATTTCACGATTTGATGTTGAACAAGGACAAATTGGTGATTGCTGGTTTGTATCAGCTCTTGCAACATTGACAACGCATAACTATCTACTTGATAGAGTTCTTTGTGATGACAATAGTTTTGAAAAAAATTATGCTGGTATTTTTCACTTCCGGTAAATATTTTACACCTTTTTATGTCAAATTGCACATTAAGTATATTTTCTGATTTCCAAAAACAGATTCTTCCAATATGGTAAATGGGTTGATGTGGTCGTTGATGATCGCTTACCTGTCGCAGGATATGGACAATTAGTAAGTATCAGCTCCAAACAACCGGACGAATTTTGGTCATCATTGCTTGAAAAAGCATATGCAAAATTGCATGGAAGTTACAAAGCACTAATAAGTGGATCACCACATGAAGCATTGGAGGATCTAACAGAAGGCTTGCCAGAACCAATATCCTTGAAGAATCCACCAGATGATCTTTATGAAATAATGATGCAATCATGTGGCAGAAGAGCTTTAATTGGATGTGCACCAAAGCATGAAAGTCATTTGAAAGGAATTATGGAGAGCGTAGGACTTGTTCAAGGTCATGCATATTCTGTCACTGCTGTCAAAAAAATTGAACTGAGTAATAATCAAAAGCTTCCAATGGTTCGATTGAGAAATCCATGGGTAAGTTGTCAATCGTTTATATTGTTTCATTATTCCTTAAAATAGCAATTTGAAATAGGGTCAAGGTGAATGGACAGGTCCATGGAGTGATAACTCAGCAGAATGGAACTCAATATCAGATGAAGAAAAGAAGAATATTGAACTCACTCACGAAACAGACGGAGAGTTTTGGATGCGATATGATGACTTCCTGAAATATTTCGGAACCTTAAATATTTGCAATTTATCAACACATACCCTTGATACTAAGTCAGATGATTACTTGTTTTACGTTCGTCAAGATTTCAATGGCGAATGGGTGCAAGGAAAATCTGCTGGTGGAGCATTGGGAAATTCATCCTTTCATCTCAATCCTCAATATACTTTAACATTATATGAGACAGAAAATACGAAAAAAACTGGAACTTGTACAGTTTTAATTGAAGTATTGCAGAAAAATCGAAGAAGGCTTGGAGGTGGTGATGGTAATTTCGTTTTTCCAGGAGTAACTGTTTATAAATTAAACAAAGATCAACAAGTTCCACTGGCTGCAGATCATTTCTGGTACAATTATCCAGAATATCGAACTCAAAATTTCATTAACTCGCGATCAATCACAGTTCGCTTAAAGTTGAAGCCAGGAAAATATGCAATAATTCCATGTACATACTCACCAGTCGATGCTGAATTTTTGCTTCGTATTTACAGTGAAATTGATATGGGAAAAAATGGAAAGAAAGACGATAGAGTACATGAGCAAGTAAATATACCTTTATAAAAAATATACCTTATAGTATGTGTTATTAAACTTTTGTAAACCTAAACAGTACAAACAAATCATCTCCTTGACAAAAGTAACACTTGCTGACATCAAAGAAATTGAAAAGATATTCAAGGAAGTAGCTGGATCGAAGGAAGAAATTGGATGGCAAGAATTAAAAAAAGTTATGGATAGTACCATTCCAAAAGAGTACCGTGAAGCATGTAAGGGGTTGTTTACTTATGATTTCCAATTTTAGACGGAGAAGGGGTTTAAAAATTCAATTAGTACGTTCGCTTTTTAGGGGTTAGGGGGTCTAGAATTTTGTAACAGCTCAAAATCATCATCAAAAATTTTCTAATTATTTTTTTTATTATATTATTTTAACAGCCCAAAAGTCAGGCAACAAGACTGGTGGATTTTCGAAGGAAATGTGTCGTTCAATAATCGCACTTTTTGATGATGATCGCTCAAAGAAAATCAACTTTAAAGAATTCCGTGAATTTTATGATGAATATACAGTATGGAAGGTATTGTAATCTAAATTTAAATAATTATTTTTATGAAAATTTCTTACTTCATCCCTTATTAGAGCACATTCATTTCATACGATATTGATCTAAGCAACTCTCTCAGTAGTTCAGAATTTCTTCAAACACTTTATATGAGCGACGATGATCTTTATATTGGCCAGGACGTCATTGAAAAACTACTTTATCGCTATGGAACAGATGAGGAAAATATTAGCTTTGAAGAATTCATATATTGCGTTTTGAAGTTGAAGAAAATTAAAAAATTCATTCGTGAAAAAGCAACTAAAGATTATGGATACAAAGTCACTTTTAATTTAAACAACTGGATGAAAACTCTTTTTTATGCGTAAAAGTTGTCAATTCAATGACTGTGTTCACAACTAATTTTCAGTTGAAATTAGACATTATTGAGAATTTGAAAATAAAAGTAAAAATTATTGTTTTTTTCTGAATTAAAAATACCTATTATTTGAATTGCTAAAAAAATAAAAATTTGATTTGTATTGAGAAAATTATGTTTAAAAACTTGATAAACTTCAAATAATAAAGTTAAAATAATATTAACAAAAATTTTATTTTTTTTTTCTTAAACAAAAAAATTATATGAGCTAGAAGATTCATGTTGAGACTTAGTCAACAATATTTTGATTAAGATTCTTTTTTGTCATTTCTCAAAATATTTATTTAAATTTTCAGGTTCTTTAATTTTAAATTGCATTATTCTGACAGAAACCATAAATATTATCATTTTATTATTTTAATTGCCTTATTCACCTAATCAGGATTGAAAGGATCAACACACTTTTCAAGGTAATAAAATTTTATAGTTCTTGAGAATTTTTGGATTTTTGCAATTCAAATTTTGAATCAAAGAAATCAAATCATCATTAATGTGCAATAAAAAAATCTTAAAATGAAGTTACAAGAAAATTAAATTCATTCAAATGACTAAAAAGTTTATGTAACAAAACTGAGACTAAGTCAACAAAATCTTCAGTGAGTTATTAAAATAATTGTATTAAAAAATTATTCTCAAAAAATATTTATGCATTCTAATAAATTGTCAATCAAATTACGATTTTCATGCCTTGTCTTTAAGTTGATGATTTTCTATTACTTCTTCATCTATTAATACATGATTAAAGGTCATATATAATTAGGCATTAAATATGCAAAATGCATTGAAATTATAATTTTATTTAAAATAGATACAACAAGTCAGAAGTGAAAGGATTTTGTAGATTTTTTAGCTTATAAATTTTTATAGATCTTGAGAATTTTTGGATTTTGCAATTCAAATTTTGCATTTGAGAATGGTTCTCATGAATGTCTAATAAAGATTTTATCAAAAGAACAAAACGAAAATAGAAAATTAAAGTCATTCAAATTCAAATTGGCGAAAAGCTTGCAGAAAACAAAGGCTAAGTCAACAAAACCTGTTGAGAATCTTTTCACAGTTGTTACGTAACTTAATGTTTTCGTTCAACTAACGAGTGCTTAAGACTTTGAAAAGAAAGTAAAATTTGAAAAAGTTCAAAAAAAAACATTTTTTATCAATTTTTAATGCAAATAAAAGAAAACCAAGAGGAAGCCAAACAATGAAGAAAAATATTGTTCTATAAATATCAAACTTTACGCGCATGATTTCTAGTAAGAAAAAAGCGTGTAAGAATTTATTATCACCAAAATTATCTGGTTTTGATGCCATAATCTAATACTAATGAAGTCGCTATTGAAAAAATTTGCAACATTTAAAAACAAATTTTATAGAATTTTAGAATAGTCACGTCAAACAACGCCAAGACATAACATCACGAACAAAATGGATATGGAAAATTTGAGATATAAATATTTTTTGACCGAAATTCATGTCGTAAGTAATTCTTTACTCATTCTTTGCATTTTTATAAAAATATTTCATTTTCTCAGTTAGGTCAAAAATCAGCAGGAGTTCGTGGTTTCAACAACATTCAAGATTATTACACAATTCAAAAGCAATGTCTTGAGTCTGGAAAATTGTTTGAAGATCCTGAATTTCCACCAACTGGCAAATGGCTTCGTCCAAAAGAGATCTGTAAGAATCTCGGACTTGAAAGTCCAAAATTTTTCGTTGAAAATGCTTCTCGTTTTGATGTCAAACAAGGTAGATTGGGTGATTGTTGGTTTCTTGCTGCAATGGCTGCGCTAACATCTAATCGTCCTCGATTCAATAGAATTGTCTGCAAAGACAACAGTTTTGATGAAAATTATGCAGGAATCTTCCATTTTAGGTACGTAAATTAATATAGTTCAAAAATATTCAATTCTTAAATTATTCAACACTTAATTTAGATTCTGGTTGTATGGCAAATGGGTTGAAGTCGTGGTTGACGATCGTTTACCAGTCAACAAATATGGACAATTAAATTGCTTACGATCAAACGAGCCAAATGAATTCTGGTCAGCACTTCTTGAAAAGGCATACGCAAAATTATTTGGAGGATATGAAGCACTTAAAGGTGGATTTCCATGTGATGCTTTTGAAGATTTTTCAGGTGGCATATCAGAAATTTTCGATTTAAATGATCCACCAAAAAATCTTTTTCAAATTATGGAGGAGGCTGTTTCAAGGGGTTCCATGATGGCATGTTCTTTGAAGTCTGATCCAAATATTAAAGAAGCTGTTGGGCCTAATGGATTAGTACAGGGTCATGCTTATAGTGTTACTGGTGCTACATCAGTAATTCTTGATTTAACTGGGTCTGATTTCAAGGTTCAATTGGTCCGTTTGAGAAATCCTTGGGTAAGTATGCAAAAATTATTGAAGTGGCAATAGACCTAATTTTACAAAACCTCAGGGTCAAGGTGAATGGAACGGATCATGGAGTGATAACTCATTGGAATGGAAAATGATATCAGATGATCAAAAGAAAGAGATTGGTCTTACAATAGAACAGGATGGTGAATTCTGGATGTCATATCAAGACTTTATCTCACTATATCAACGATTAGATTTATGTACAACAACAGCTCAACCTTTAGACAGAAAAATACGTAAAGGTTATTTTTGGAACATAAATTACTTAGAAGGAGCTTGGATTAAAGGCAAGTCTGCTGGTGGATGTAGAAATAACATCGACACATATCACACTAATCCTCAGTTTGCAGTTGAATTGACGACTAAAGACGATGACGGACTTTGTAATGTTTTGATTGCATTAATGCAAAAATATGGAAGAACATTGGAATCTGGATCTGCTTATCATTCTATTGGATTTTTTGTTTATGCACTTGACGAAGATCAAGTTAAGCAGGTTCCATTGAGCAATGACTTCTTTAGATATAATGCACCAGTTGAACGATCAATAATTACAAATACACGTGGAGTTACTGCTCGTTACAGACTTCCACCTGGTCATTACTTAATAGTTCCATCGACTTTCTACAAAGATCAAGAAACTGAATTCTTAATTCGTTTTTGCTTTGAAGAAAAGATTGATCCTAATTCAAAAATGGTCATTTTTAAAGAAGCAAATGAGCACTTGGCAGATGTTGAAAAGGATAAACTCAAATCGGTAAGTTGAATTTTGTTCCTCATTCTTCAAAATTATTAATATTTTTCCATTTTTCAGGGAGATACATTTGAACCTTGTACATCAGCAGATTTTCAATGCTCAATAAAACCATCTGCTGCAAAAGATGAGACACCAGCTGCAAATGATTCATCTACTAAAGAAGATTCACGTACAATTTGGGATAATCCAAGAATTTTCAAACCTCAAGTTCAACGCATTAAAATTATACATTATAATGCATCATCAGAAGAAACTAATGAACTTAAATCTGTTGAACAGTTATTTAAGGATGCTGCTGATAAGAATCAAGAAATAGGTTGGATGGAATTGAAGGCAATACTGGATGGTTCAATTCCGAAAGGTAAGTTTGTCACTTAAATTGACTATCTTACTTAAATTTTAACTGCTTCAACTATTCCAGAAAGTCGTGTGAAAGGAATTTATGCTGATTATAAGAATGATGGATTCTCAAAAGATATTTGCCGTTCAATAATTGCAATGATGGATACTGACTACTCTCGCAATCTTAAACTTGATGAATTCAAAAAATTCTACGAAACTTATACTCAATGGAGGGTATGAACGACAAAAATTACAAATTAAAACATAATTTCAAGTTTTTTTTCCTCTCTAACAGGACGCTTTCCAAAAATTCAACAAGTCAGGAAATTGGAAAATGTCATCACAAGAGTTATTTGAAGCCCTTAAATCTGTTGGATTCAAACTAGGTGCACGAGTCATCAACATGTTGATTTATCGCTACGGCACTCCTTACAATACGATGCTTTACGAAGATTTTATCATGTGTGCAGTCAAGGTAACCACAATGAATGAACGATTCAAGCAGAAATCATGCGGTAATAAAGATAATGCAATGTTCTCACTGGATGACTGGATCGTGACTACTCTTTATTCTTAAAATATTTTGTGTTGATTTTTTATATTGGATTGGAATAATAGTTATAAAAATGTTTAACAGAACTACTTATTGAAAGGGATGTAACGACCCTTACTTGTAAATGATGTAAATGATGAAAAATAAATTTAAATAAAAATTCTGTTATCAAGCTTTTTATTCTCAAATATCATTTTCGACTTGATAACACACAACAAAATCTGCGTGTGATCGTGTTTTTTGGTTTAATTATTTTGGTTTTGATGCTAATGCAAACCACAAATAATTGTTCTAATCAAATCACACATAAAAGTCAAATTCTGATAATATTCGCAATTAGTCAAGTTGGAATTTTCAGAGGCAACGCATCTTATAGAAAATGGATTTAGAAAATTTGAGATATAAATATTTCTTTACTGAAATTCATTTGGTAAGTTGCATGCAATTTCTAATCAATTAAAATTGCTGATCAGAAATATAAATTATCTCAGTTGGGCCAAAAATCAGCAGGTGTACGTGGCTTCGACAACATTCAAGATTATTATTCAATTAGAAATGAATGTCTTCAATCTGGAAAACTTTTTGAAGATTCAGAATTTGTACCAACTGACAAATGGATTCGTCCAAAAGAGATCTGCAAGAATCTCGGACTTGATAGTCCAAAATTCTTTGTAGAAGGTGTCTCTCGATTTGATATCAAACAAGGTAGATTGGGTGATTGTTGGTTTCTTGCTGCAATGACTGGAATAACTCAAAACAAAGGAATATTCAATAGAATTGTGTGTAAAGACAACAGTTTTGACGAAAATTATGCTGGAATCTTCCATTTTCGGTAGATAAATTTTTTTACTAAAATAGTCCTCAAAAAATCATAATTTACAGCTTTTGGATTCACGGTAAATGGATTGAAGTCGTTGTTGATGATCGTTTACCAGTCAACGAATATGGACAATTAAATTGCTTACGATCAAACGAACCAAATGAATTCTGGTCAGCATTGCTTGAAAAAGCATACGCAAAAATATTTGGAGGATATGGAGCACTTGATGGTGGATTAGCAGGTGATGCTTTTGAAGATTTTACTGGTGGATATTCAGAGAGATTTAATTTGGAAAGTCCTCCAAAAAATCTATTTATGATAATACAAGAGGCCGCCAAGGAAGGATATATGACATGCTCGTTAAAACCAGATCCAAACCAAAAAGAAGCAATTTGTTCAAATGGATTGATTCAAGGTCATGCTTATAGTGTTACGGGTGCAAAAACGATTGGTGTTGATGTAGTTGGAACTATTATAAATGTAGATTTAATTCGCCTGAGAAATCCTTGGGTAAGTTGATGAATTTTAAAGTTAGATCCAATTCTAAAATTTTAAAATCTTCATTTTCATAAATATAAAGGGTAAAGGTGAATGGAATGGAGCATGGAGTGATGGAAAAATCGAATGGAATTTGTTAACAGAAGAACAAAGAAATGAATTAGAACTTACTGCTGAACAAGATGGTGAATTTTGGATGTCTTATGAAGATTTTATTTCCTTATTTGAAATTTTGGAGCTATGCAGACCAACAGCACAAGCAATAGACGAGAAGCAAAGGAAAGATTATTATTGGGAAACTGAAACTTTTCATGGTGCATGGATTAAAGGAGAATCAGCTGGTGGATGTAGAAATTACATCGACACATTTCACACAAACCCTCAATTTGTATTTACACTACAGACTGACGATGTCACATACAATGACGGACGTTGTAAAATTTTGGTCTCGTTGATGCAAAAATATGGACGAAATACAACATCTGGACCTGATTATTTCCATATTGGATTTTCTATTTACCAAATTCCAGAAAATATAATTAGTCTTGTTCCAATGAAGGATATATTCTTTAGATACAAACAACCAATTGAACGAGTTTCATTTTCTAATGTACGAGGAAATAATGCCCGTTTCAATTTGGAACCTGGACATTACCTAATTGTTCCATCGACATACTATCAAAACCAAGAAACTGAGTTTTTACTTCGCATTTGCTACGAAAAGAAGTTTGACAGAAGTAAACTTAAAATTGTAGTTTTCAAAGAAGCAAATGAGCATATAAAGCAGGGACCGAATTTAATCACTCACAATCATGTGAGTAAAAAAAATATGAGTACTCATTGAAAAAAAAATCTGAGTTTTTGTTTTTCAATGAGTACAATGATTACTGAGTACTCACAAATCTTAGTACTCATGAGTACTCATTTTAATCATTTTGACCGTTATTTTTTTTACTCATGATTTTTTTTTTTAAAAAAAAGCAATTTGTTCGCTGATTTTCATACAAATTTTTGCATGAATTGAGTAAGAATTAAGCATGAAACCTATTGAAAACCTTCTTCTAATGTATACAGCATGCATTATTAGAATGTATAGAACCTTATCAAGCATGTTGGAAGTAGCGGAAGTGCTTGGTTCCTGAGATCTGACCCCCTCTTTAAAATGTCCTAAAACGTCCAGAAATGAAATAAAATTTTTTGGTCAGTTCCAGTCAGTTGGATATACTCAGTGCTTAACAATCACAAAACAAAGCATGAATAATAATTTTGAATGCATAACAAATAATAATTTTGATGATAAGTCATTCAAAACACAAGAAATGGGCTATGTCCAACTGACTGGAACTGACCAAAAAAATTTTTATTTCATTTCTGGACGTTTTAGGGCATTTTAAAGAGGGTGTCAGATCTCAGGAACCAAGCACTTCCGCTACTTCCAACATGCTTGATAAGGTTCTATACATTCTAATAATGCATGCTGTATACATTAGAAGAAGGTTTTCAATAGATTTCATGCTTAATTCTTACTCAATTCATGCAAAAATTTGTATGAAAATCAGCGAACAAATTGCCTTTTTTAAAAAAAAAAAATCATGAGTAAAAAAAATAACGGTCAAAATGATTAAAATGAGTACTCATGAGTACTAAGATTTGTGAGTACTCAGTAATCATTGTACTCATTGAAAAACAAAAACTCAGATTTTTTTTTTCAATGAGTACTCATATTTTTTTTACTCACATGATTGTGAGTGATTAAATTCGGTCCCTGATATAAAGGATTCAGAAAAATTCATAACGGTAAGGATCTTTTTATAAAGTGCAAATTTTAATTTTAAAGCTGTTTATTTATTTTTCAGGGAGACAATTTCGCACCTTGCACAGCTGAAAATTTCGACTCATGCAACATGACACCTGGCGATCCTACAAGCAAAGAGCCTTCTGAAGATCAGAAAATTGAAAAGATTTTTAAAGATGCTGCAGGATCTAATGCAGAAATTGACTGGACGATACTGAAAACTATACTCGACGATTCGATTCCAGAAGGTAAATTAAGTCTTTACAATATTAAGTAAAGTTCAATTAATCTTTGAATTTCCAGAAAACCGTACCAAAGGTTCTTATTCTGACTACAAGAATGACGGATTCTCAAGGGATATATGCCGTTCAATAATCGCAATGTTTGACACTGACTACTCTAGAAGACTTCATTTGGATGAATTTAAGAAGTTTTATACTACATACAATAAATGGAAGGTATATTTTCTACCAATTTTAAAAAGAAGTTGCTTGATTGAATTTTTTTTAATTGGCAGGATGTATTCCTAAAATTCAACATTTGGGATGCATGGAAACTTTCACCAGCAGATTTGAACAATGCCTTTAAGTCAGCAGGCTTAGAAATCAGTGTTAAAGTGGCAAATTTGTTGGTTTATCGCTACGGAACTCCATACAACACGATACTTTTCGAAGATTTCATCATGTGTGCTGTCAAAGCTTCGTCAATGATTGAACGTTTTAATGAAAAAGTAGGAGAGAATGAGGAAGCTGCAACATTTAATAAGGATGACTGGATTGCAACAACTCTATATTCCTAAATTTATTGTAATAATTTGTATTGATCAATATCATTATTGACTTGAATCAAAATAAAATTGCTTAAAAATAAAATAAATGAAACTTTATGCATTGAAAACTTTATATGTCATATTTTACGTACTTTATTTTATTTTACTTTCCAATTTGACTGCTTAAGTTTTTTTTATCCAAACTTTACTTAAAATAAAAATAGAATTTTCAAATCTTTAAATTTACTTTTATGAACTGCCACTAAAGATAGAACTTTAGAAACTTTTAATAAACGTAAAATGATTTTGTTCGTTCCTTACTCGATTTTTAAAGCTACATGTTTATTAATTTTTTTTACCTAATTTTATTTAACTAAATTTCCTTAAATTTCATTCAAGTTTGAAAATTTCTTTTAAAAAATTATTTCCCAAAACAATACAAACCCTGAACTCTCTTGAACTTTCAGCTGAATTTATATACTGATGATAAATTTTATTATTACTGATGATAAATTTTATTATTACTGATGATTTTTATACAATAATATTCAAAATGTATTTAAAAAAAAAAAAAAAAACATATAAACTTTTTTACAACATGTTATTGCAATATGTACATCAAAGGCGTAGCCAGGAATTTTGAGGGGAGGTAGGGGGTGAAATATCAATTTTTTGTATGGGGGGTGATTTTTAGTTTTTTTTACGAATAACCCTCACAAATTAAAGAATTTTTCCTTTGAGGCAGGTGAAAAATCACCCAATCACCCCCCCCCCCCCCTGGCTACGTCATTGATGTACATACATGTCCATATTTACATGTTTGAAAATCATATCTAAATTAGAAGCTCAAAGGATAATAAAAGTGCAATCAATCAATGAAGTTTTTTATGTAGGAAGCAAAGATAAGATGTAACTCTTCCTTATCAAAACAGAAATTAATGCGATAATATTCTTTATGCGTGAGAACGTATTTAATGGTTGAAAATTTTGGTCTTGCTATCAAAAAAAAATTATTAACCACAAATTATTAGTCTAATCTTGGTCTAATCCAAATATTTATAAGCCAAATTTTACAGAAGTTCGCATTAGTCAAGTCAAAATTATTAAAGACTACACATCACGTACAAGATGGATTTGGAAAATTTGAGATATAATCATTCATCCACCGAAATATTTGTGGTAGGTAGTTCAACATACTCTTTTCTGGAAGCTAAATTTATTAATTTCAAAAAAAATATTCCTAGTTAGGTCAAAAAGCTGCCGGAGTTCCAGGCTTCAACAACATCCAAGACTACTACACAATCCAGAAAGAATGCCTTGAATCAGGAAAACTTTTTGAAGATCCTGAATTTCCACCAACTGGCAAATGGATTCGTCCTCATGAATACTGCAAAAATTTTGGATTTGACAGTCAAAATTTTTTGTAGATGGCGTTTCTCGCTTTGACATACAACAAGGTAGTGTGGGTGATTGCTGGTTTGTTGCTGCAATTGCTTCAATAACTTCAAATGAAACTGTATTTGATCGAGTTGTTTGCAAAGATAACAGTTTTGATGAAAATTACGCTGGCATTTTTCATTTCCGGTAAGTGAAAGTTTAAGTTAAAGAAAGCTAACAAAACAATAATTTACAATCAACAGCTTCTGTATTTACGGTAAATGGGTAGATGTAGTCATTGACGATCGCTTACCACTCAATTTATTTGGCATTTTAAATGGATTAAAATCAAGTGTGGCAAATGAATTCTGGCCAGCATTGTTAGAAAAGGCATATGCAAAAATACGTGGAGGATATAAAGCACTTGAAGGTGGAGTTTCATCTGATGCTTTTGAAGATTTCACGGGTAGTATCTCAGAATTTTTTGACTTGAACGATCCACCAAAGAATTTGTTCCAAATAATGGAAAAAGCAGTGGCGAGAAAATCATTCATGGCTTGTTCCCCAAAATCACAACCACAATTTAAAGAATTTGTAGAATCAAAAGGATTAATTCAGGCTCATGCATATACTGTCACAGATGCTAAAACTGTTAACCTTTCTACATTTAATTTGACTGTTGAATTAGTTCGTCTTAGGAATCCATTGGTAAGCATAATCAATGTTTGAACCAAATAAATGTAAATTATTTTTATTAATATTTTAAAAAGGGTAAAAGTGAATGGAATGGACCATGGAGTGATGGCTCAGTACAATTAGAATTACTGAATGATGAGCAAAAAAAGGAATTGGAAATCAAAGATGAGAAAGATGGAGAATTTTGGATGGCTTATGTTGATTTTATTGCATATTTTGACCGATTGGATCTTTGCAATACTCATGTACGGTCATTAGAAGAAGAAGATCGAAAAGGTTATTATTGGAAGACAGAATCTCATGAAGGTGCATGGATTAAAGGACAAACAGCTAGTGGATGCCGAAATAATAAAACATTCTATACAAATCCTCAATTTAAAGTAGAACTGAAGTATACAGATGTCACCTACAATAATGGACGTTGCAATCTTTTAGTTTCATTGGTTCAAAAACACAAAAGAAGTTCCGAATCAATACCTAACTACTTTTCTATTGGATTTTCCATATATAATATATCGGGTTTGGTTTTGGATATGCAAAAATTTAATCATCTTTATGCATTATTGCAACCAGTTGCAACAACTCGACCATTTTTAAATACTCGTGGAATTTCATTACGCCTTAACCTTGAACCTGGTACTTATGTAATTATGCCATCTACATTTGATAAAGATCAGGAAGCAGAATTTTTATTACGCATAAGTTATGAAAAGAAGAAAGACAGAAGTAAGAAGAAGCTTGTATTTTATGACAAGGAAGCTGCTGGAAGTCAGATAGTCGAAAAGCTATTCAGAGATGCTGCAGGATCAAATGAAGATATCGATTGGAAGGAATTAAAAACTATACTTGACGCTTCCATTCCAGAAGGTGCATTTATTACATTTCAAAGAAAATTATTGAATTTTACATTTTTTTTAAATTCCAGAATGCCGCATCAAAGGTTCTTATCCTGACTATAAGAATGATGGATTCTCAAGGGACATATGCCGATCAATAATTGCAATGATGGACACTGACTGTTCTAGAAAATTAAAGTTCGATGAATTCAAAAAGTTCTACGATGCATATACTAAATGGAAGGTATGAAGGAACTCTAAATTTTTAATTTTCTTATTTAATAAGTTTCCTTTTTTCAAAAGGATGCTTTCCAAAAGTTCAACAAATCAGTTCAATGGAAATTATCTTCACAAGAACTAATTGATGCTTTTAAATCACTTGACTTAAACTTGAGTGCAAAAGCTATCAATTTATTGTTTTATCGCTACGGAACTCCATACAACACGATGCTTTTTGAAGATTTCATCTTTTGTGCTACCAGAGTTACGTTTATGTTTGAAAATTTTAAGAAAAAGGCAGAAAATGATTCTGCAACATTTAATATTGATGACTGGATTACAACAACAATTTATTCATAAATTGATATTGTGTTCATTCTGGATTGATCTATGCTGTTAAATTTATAATTTTAATTTGTCTATTCAATAAAGTTTGGGACAGTTCACTTGGTACGTTACGCAAAAAAACGACTTTTTAGACCCCCTTCCCTCCATGTTACGTTTTTTGTATTTATGAATTTTTTTTATTTCTTTTCACTTGTTACAAAATGCTAAAGCCCCCCTCCCCCCTAAAAAGCGAACATACTAAGTGAACGTCACCTATCTAACTTCAAGGATTTTTAAAAATATATGAATGTTTTTAATTCTTGTTTGAAAATTTACGATTGAAAGTCGAAAATCTTGTCAATGCCTCAAGTTTTTAAAATTCAAATAAAGTTGCCGGCAAAATAGACGCACACGATGCAAAAACCAGCTCAATAAAAATTTACGTAAGTGTTAGAATTATTAATATAATTTTCAATTTAACAGAAAAGTCTATCTTGCTATATATTTTTGCGATATAAGAACTGGAGAATATTTTTTTATTACATATCAAAATGTTCAGGTTTGAAACAAAAACAAAAAAAAAAATCTAATGAAGTCTATTTTCAACATTTATAAAGCAAATTTTTTAAAATATAATTTTTAGTCAAGACAGAGCTTTTGAAGATAACACATCGTGGATAAAATGGACTTGGAAAATATAAGATACAGATATTTCGCACTTCAAATTTATGTAGTAAGTTGTTCTTTATATTCAAAATTTAAAAGTTCCTAAAAATAAATTTTTATTAAAGTTAGGACAAAGAGCTGCAAATGTTAAAGGATTTAATAAAGTTCAAGACTATTACACAATTCAAAAGCAATGTCTTGAGTCTGGAAAATTATTTGAAGATCCAGAATTCCCACCAACTGGCAGATGGCTTCGTCCAAAAGAGATCTGCAAGAATCTCGGTCTTAACAGTCCAAAATTTTTCGTTGAAGGTGTCTCAAGATTTGATGTGAGGCAAGGAAGACTTGGTGATTGCTGGTTCCTTGCTGCAATGGCTCCTTTAACATCCAGCAAATTGAGAATGAATCAAATTGTTTGCAGTGACAACAGCTTTGATGAAAATTATGCTGGAATCTTTCATTTTAGGTAAGTAGAAAAAATTCACAACTAGAGTACTCAATATTCAAAGATATTAATAACTTAATATAGGTTCTGGATTCATGGAAAATGGGTAGAAGTAGTTGTTGATGATCGCTTACCAGTCAATGAATATGGTCAGTTAAATTGCTTAAAATCCCGAGAACTGAATGAGTTTTGGTCACCATTGCTTGAAAAAGCATACGCAAAGTTATTTGGAGGATATGAAGCACTTGATGGTGGACTTCCATACGAAGCATTTGAAGATTTCACGGGTGGAATATCGGAAATATTTGACTTGAAAAAAGAACCAAAAAATCTATATGAAATAATGGGAGTTGCATGCAGAAGAGGGTCATTGTTGGCTTGTGCAGTGAAGCCTGATCCACACATAAGAGAAGCAGTTTTACCAAATGGATTAGTTCAAGGTCATGCATATTCCATCACAGGTGTTAAATCTATTGACGTTAAAGTGGGTAATGACAACTATAAAGTCGATTTGGTTCGATTAAGGAATCCTTGGGTAAGTAGAACTAAAAGCATTTTAAATTTTGATTAAGAAAATTTAGAAAAGTAAATTTTTAATTCCTCATCAAAAGGGTCAAGGTGAATGGAATGGATCATGGAGTGACAATTCAATTGAATGGAACAGCGTATCCGATGAAATAAAAAAGCAATTGGAAGTGAAAATAGAGCAAGATGGAGAATTTTGGATGTCATATCAGGACTTTATCTCATTATTTGAAAGGATGGACATTTGTAATGTGTCACCACATTCACTTCATGATGATAAGCGTATAAACAACTTTTGGAATAGAGAACTTTATGATGGAGCATGCCCGAATAGACAAAGAGTACGCTCAGAGTACGCTCAACTTTTGGCTGAGTATACTCACTTGAGCATGCTCATTCATACAAAATTTGATCGCACTACTTTACGCATTTGAGCACGTCATTTGAGCATACTCTGAGCATACTCATTGAGTGTACTCAGAGCATACTAATTGCATACAATTGAGCATGCTCATAAGTACACTCTGAGTATACTCAAATAATCGTTCAAAATTTTAAAAAATAAATATTTTTTTATACTTTTTCACATTTTTGGAATATTTTTTATTAATCTGTAGCATTTGTACTGTTTTAGGATAAATTTTATTTATTAGTAAATCTGAAATGAAACTTAGAAAATTTTTGATCTTACCTGGATTCGAACCCATGACCGCTCTGTTGCTGTTGAGACCTTCACCTTAACCGTTGCGCCACTGCTACTTTTTACCTATATAATAATTTTTGGCAAAAGGCACATATAAATTATTATATATGTAAAATACTCTAAAACAGGTCTCATTATGTCTTATAAGACTTTTAACATGTTTAAAAGTCATAATTCCCAAAAAAATATTTATAATAATTGAATCTTTCACTTGTGAAGTATAAAAAATATAACAAAATTTTTGAGCATACTCATGAGCATACTCAAAAACTTAGAGAAAATTTTAAAAATCAAAGATTTTTTAAGGATTCTAGTGAGCATGCTCAGAGTATACTCAAGAGTATACTCAAAATAAGCACGTAATAGTCTAATGAGAGATTTTTTTGAGTGTACTCAGCACGTACTCAAGAGTATACTCAAGATGAGCATACTCGATTTTCTAAAATTTAGCATGCTCATGAGCATACTCAAAAACTTAGAGAAAATTTTAAAAATCAAAGAATTTTTAAGAATTCTAGTGAGCATGCTCAGAGTATACTCAAGAGTATACTCAAAATGAGCACGTAATAGTCTAATGAGAGAATTTTTTTTGAGTGTACTCAGCACGTACTCAAGAGTATACTCAAGATGAGCATACTCGATTTTCTACAATTTAGCATGCTCATGAGTATACTCAATCGAACGTGCTCATTTAATTTTTGAAACAATTTATTGAGCACATTCAGAGTATACTCATGAGTATACTCAAGTGAGTGTACTCAGCTGAGCACGTAAAACAGTGTTTTTGAGCATACTCAGTAACGTGCTCAAAAAACTGAGCATGCTCAATGTTTATTCGGGATGGATTAAAGGAAAAACTGCTGGTGGATGTAGAAATTATATGGATACATATCATCTTAATCCACAATATGTAATGACATTAACAAATGTCGATGAAACTGATCCACAAGGACGATGTAATGTATTGATTGCATTAATGCAGAAAAATGGAAGAAGCAAGGAAAAAGGATCCCATTACATTGGAATTGGATTTGCTATTCACAAAATTACTGAAAACCAAGTTAGTGAAGTTCCACTGAAAAACGATTTCTTCAGATTTGATTCACCTGTTGAGCAATCAATATTTACGGCTTCACGTGGAATTACTGCTCGTTATAAGCTTCCTCCTGGTCATTATATCGTTGTTCCAACTACATTTTACTATAATCAAGAAGCAGAGTTCTTCCTTCGTGTATGTACTGAAAAGAATGAAGCATTTGATAAAGAAGAGTTTGAAAAGTACATAGAAAAGCATAAGAATGACAAACGTCCTTCAAAGTTCACACCGGTAAGTAGATGATTAAAATTTTTAAAGCATATAAATTACGATTATATTCATAGAGCTTCAAGCCATGTAAGCCAGAAGATTTTTTGCCATCTGCATATGAAAACGATGATGAAGAAGAAGACTCGACTGATAAAAAAGATGAATCTACGAAAAAAGATTCAGCAGCAAAAAAAGATTCAACTGGCATCAAGGATTCAACACCTAGTAAACCTACTCCAAAAGATCCTTCAAATGATAAAATTCCAGCTAAAGATCAACCAACTGTTAAGCCTACAATTAAAGAAGTTTCAGAAACAGAAGCAATCGAAAAATTGTTTAAAGATGCTGCTGGGACAAAACGAGAAATTGATTGGATGGAATTAAAAGCTATACTTGACAGTTCCATACCAAATGGTAACTTTGTGATCAAATTTATTAACAATATTTAAAACTCAATTAATTTGTTACAGAGAGTCGTGTAAAAGGAATTTATCGTGATTACAAAAATGATGGATTCTCCAGAGATATTTGCCGTTCAATAATTGCAATGATGGATACTGATTACTCTCGAAAACTTAAATTGGATGAATTTAAGAAGTTTTACAATTCCTACATTAAATGGAAGGTATGAAGAACATAAAATACAATATCCTACTTAGCAAAAACATTTTTACTTCCCAACAGGATGCATTCATTAATTCCAACGTTACTAAAACTTGGAAATTGTCACCGACACAATTTTTCGAGGCATTGAAATCTCTTGGATTTAATCTTGATGCAAGCATTGTTAACATGCCCATGTAACCAAAATGTTCCATTTGTTTTCCTTTTCCTTCAATGGAAGATTGAATGTACTATCAAATTTTTCATACAAAAAATTGTTTTACATGAAAGTAACAAAAATTTTCCATTGAAGGAATGTACTTCAACGCGCTTAAGTTCAAGTCTCAAAAATCTTAATTATATACTTCACAAGAGTATGCAGAAATCACTTTTATATGTGGAATTCAAATTTGTATGAGACTTTAAACATTTAATTATGTTTTCAACATGAGTGATGAAGTCTTTTGATTGCATCAGTGTGCAACTTAGCAAAATTAAGTTGCTTTTGAATATTTCATTAAGTATTAGTGTTTGTTAAATATATGAACACTAATACATTAATAATGAATTACATAAAAAAATACAATAGAATAGAACAAAAGAACACGTGATTTTTTTTTTCATTTTTTATGTTCCAGAAGTATTCCATCAAAGTATTACATTAGTAGTACATGTGTATTACATTGATGTAATACATCAATGGAAAACGCGATCTTCCCTATTTTGTTCCATTGCTATGCGACAATATGTTCCTTAGGACGATACATGTATAATACATAGGTATTATACATGGAAGGTTCTTATGGAATACATTGATATTCCATTTAGTTACATGGGTGTTGATTTATCGCTATGGAACTCCATACAATACATTACTTTTTGAGGATTTTATCATGTGTGTTGTTAAAGCTTCGTCAATGATTGAACGTTTCAAGACAAAAGCTGGAGACAAAAAGGAAAGTGCAATGTTTTCACGTGAAGATTGGATTGTAAATACGCTTTATTCATAAACGACCTGTTTTGCAGGTTAAATTTGAAAAAAAAAATCTTATTAACTTCCACACATATTTGCATTTGAAATTACTGTAATGTTTGTAATTACTGCTTGTTCAATTGAAATTCTGTTGAATTATTTAAAATAAAAATGAATAAAATTTCATGATTTTTTTCGTATTCATTTTTTTTCATAAAATACCAATGTGAAACGACCTACAAAAAATCTGTAGTATTAACCTTGATGAGACTAAAAAAAATATTCTAACCAATCCCCAATAACCAGAAATTTTAAAAGTTAGTGTTCAGATAGTTTATCTCACGGCTGTCTTCAGATACACTAGCTTAAATCTAGCTTTTAACTAACTTTTAACGGTCGTGGTTATTAGGGAATTCTAATAACATAAATAACATAAACAGACATAAACATTCTATTTTGGTATTTGTTGTTCAACAAGTTCAGTTTAAATTGGATTCAATATTCAAATTCAAATTATTTGCATTTCAAATGATAAAAAAATTTGATGCTTGAATAAATTTTTGTAAAAAATAGAAATTTACTTGAGTAAAATTAACAAAAAATCTACATAAATAAGACTAAATTAACAAAGTTTTTCTTGAAATCAAGTAAATTACAAAATATGAACTCTTATTTGAGTTTCATTCCAATGATCAAAATTTATTATTATTGATTGAATTTTTTTATCTCCATCTGACTAATAACTTTTTAATAATCTTATTTTATTGGAATATTGGCGTATTCGATTGGTTGATTATGAACTTTTTGCCATACAAATGGCTAGACCAATAAAAATGAATTTTACTACTCAAATTCTCATCTTATGTCTGTTGACTTTTTTTTTGTTGAAGATGGTTGGAACTTTTTTTTTTAATCTTTAAAAAAAATTTATTTTCTTAAAAGTTAAGCTAGAGATCTTCAATAAAATGATCAAAAATTGATCAATCCTAACTTTTTAAACTTAATTAATACGGAGCTTTCTACATTGAATTTTAAAGCAGCTTAAAGCTTTTCAAATACGAAAGTCAAAATAATGCATTAAAGAAATCACATATAAGCCAGTTATAAAAGAATTTTGCTCAGTCTCAAGTGTGTATTTGAACAAGAAGTAGTCAAGAAAGAAAATAATGCAAAACCGGAATATTACTTTTGATGGGCAGCCAATTTATTTGGTAATAAATTCTATATACTTAATACTTACTACTTTAATAAAACATTTAATTTCTCATTAAGCTAGGTGAACGTGCATGTGGTATTCGCGGTTTCAATAACGTTCAAAATCTTTATGTCATTCAAAAGCAATGTTTAGAGTCTGGAACTTTATTTGAAGATCCTGAATTTCCATTAAATGGTAGATTTGTACGACCTTCAGACATTTGTCATAATCCTAAATTTTTGATCAATAAATCATCAAGTTTTGATATTCAAATAAGAAATTTAAGTGACTGCTGGTTCCTGTCAGCTGTTGCAAGTTTAACACTAAACGAAAAATTATTCGACAGAGTTGTGTGTGATGATAACAGCTTCGATCAAAACTATACCGGTATTTTTCATTTTCGGTATGTGTCATTTTTGTTTACATCTGAATAAACAATGAATTTATTAACTCTAAACAGGTTTTGGCAATACACAAGATGGGTAGACGTTGTCATTGATGATCGTTTACCGGCAAATGGAAATGAGTTAATAAATTTGCATTCAACACACAGGAATGAATTTTGGTTGCCATTATTAGAGAAAGCGTATGCAAAACTGTACGGAAGCTATGAAGCATTGCATGCTGGAATATCTTGTGAAGCTTTTGAAGATTTTACTGGAGGGGTTTCTGAAATTTATAGTTTAAAATCTGCACCAGGAAATTTATATGAAGTTATGGAAGCAGCTTTTCGTAAGCATACAATGATGACGTGTTTGAAGCAGAGATCGAAGCCGACATTTTCGGCTTATTTCATTTTTTACACTTTTTGATAAAATAAAGCTATCTACAAAGTATTTTAGATATTCTAACTATTCTTTGGGTCATTTTCTATGATTCTGAGTCATATTTGATAAGATTAGAAGTGTATTAAGCTCAAAATTTAACTTTTAAGTTTGTTAAGCCGAGAAATAAGCCGCGGCTTATTTCTCGGCTTAACAAACTTAAAAGTTAAATTTTGAGCTTAATACACTTCTAATCTTATCAAATATGACTCAGAATCATAGAAAATGACCCAAAGAATAGTTAGAATATCTAAAATACTTTGTAGATAGCTTTATTTTATCAAAAAGTGTAAAAAATGAAATAAGCCGAAAATGTCGGCTTCGATCTCTGGTTTGAAGAATGATGGTCTGAATGCAGCTGCTGAAGGATTAATACGAATTACAGTTTATTCTATTACTAATGTCAAAACTGTTGAGGTTGCAAATTATGATGAAAAAATTCAGTTGCTGCAGGTGCGAAATCCATGGGTAAGTTTTCAAGCCCTAATTAAAGCTATAGACCCGAAAAATTGCATTCTACCCGATCAGCACACTTTAAAATGTTACCAAATCGACGCCGAGTCGGCACTGTACTTACAACCAAGTGGTTGCCACTTGGCAAAAATGAACAAAATCCAAGTATACTGCAGGCTCGGCGCCGGGTTGACAACATTTCAAAGTGTACTGATCGGGCTAGCTAAACATCTAATCAATTTAATTTTTAATTTTAAGGCAAATAATACTGAATGGAATGATGATTTAAACGACTGCTGGAATCAATTATCAGAAGATGAAAAACAGCAAAAGGGACTAACAGTTGACCAAGAAGGTGAATTTTGGATTTCATATCAAAATTTCATCAAGCATTTTGACAGACTAGATCTGTGTACGCTATCACCATCATCATTAGAAATTGATAAAGACATCATTAAATGGGATATAAGCCTCTGTGAAGGACAGTGGATTAGGCTTTCTCGAAATCCCGATCCCGATTAATTTTCGGGATCGGGATCGGGATCGGGATTCCCCGGGATTTCCCGGGAAATCCCGAAAGATATTTTTGAAAAATTTATGTGAATTTTATATCCAATTTTAATGTTTGAATGAAGGTAATTAATTTTTAAAAGTTTTTATTTTTTTTGGACAATATATTTTTGAAACAATTTTGTTGCAATTGGTCATTAATGGTTCAAAAAACTACAAAATTAAAAATTTAGTAAAATTATTTCTAGAGTTCTATTTTAATGTATGTTTTAGAAAGTATCATTGATTTATAGAATTGTTTTTAAATTATTATACATAGTCTTTATAATAATATTTTTTTAACCATGATAAAAACTTTTTTCTAAGTAGGTATCACAAATTTTTTTAAAAAAAATTATGGATTTTTACGATTTTTGGTAGATTTTCCAAATTTTTGAAAACTTTAACAAAATAAACAATCAAATGACATTAAATTTTAATAAAATTTAAAGTTATTTAATGTGTCTTTAAATACTCAGTTTAAAAAAAATGGATTTTTTTTTTTGAAAAAAAAGTCAAAAAAAATATTTTACTATGCAAATGGTTAAAATCGGGATTTTCAATCCCGATCCCGGAATTTTTCGGGATCCCGGGATTTTTCGGGATCGGGATTTCCCGGGATTTCCCGATCCCGATCCCGATAGCGAGAAAGCCTACAGTGGATGAAGGATTTTTCAGCTGGTGGATGCAGCCATAATGAAGAGACATTTCATTTAAATCCACAATATTCAATAACTTTAAAGTCTTCCAATGATGATGAAGAAGAAGTTTGTCCTGTTGTGATAACATTAATTCAGAAAAATCGCAGAATTAGAGAAGCAATTCCACCTCAATTTCTCGTTATTGGATTCTCAATTTATCGCGTTTCTGAGGAGCAACTTCAACGAAAGCCATTGAAAAGGGAATTCTTCGAAATCACCCGACGATATCAAGCCTCAAGATTTACAAACTCTCGTAGAGTAACTGATCATTATAATTTAAAAGCAGGAAACTATTTGATAATTCCATCAACATTTGATCCAAATGAAGAATGTGAATTTGTTCTTCGTGTATATTCTGATAGAAAGCATAAAGTAAAGGTGCACGATATAGATTTAGAAATTATTGAAGTCATTCCAAAAGTAAGATACAATTATTAATAAAATTATTAATTTTTAATTACTGAAGGTTTTTTAAGGCAATTGCAGTTCAGGAAGTTGAAAACTTGTATGGTGTTGATGCAAATCAACAAATCGGATGGTCAGAGTTAAAGACAATACTTGATAGCACTATTCCTGAGGGTAAGTTATGCCATTTTAAATACAGAAGCGATCAAATCTTTTTTAAATCACTCTCGCTCATAATTATAACGTTTTTTAGATGTCCAACAAAGTGGTGAGTATCAACATTGCAAATGCTTAAATCCAAGAAATTTAATTTTCAAACCAATATTTAAATTTTTTAAAGGCAATTCTGAAAGCTTTTCAAGAGAAAATTGTCGATCTTTAATAGCGGTGATGGGCATCGACTTCTCGAGAAAAGTAAAATTTGAAGAATTTAAGAAGTTTTACAATTACTATGAACTTTGGAAGGTACATATTTTATGAAAATAGACAAACATCACTTAAACATTTAAAATTAAAAACCTAAATTTCATTCCAGTTTGCATTTAAAACATTCGATAAAGACAAAAATCACCAACTTAATCCTCTCGAGTTTCATGATGCTTTAGAATCTATTGGATATTCTTTTGGCGCAAGAATAATTTATTCATTAATTTATGAGTACGGAAATGAATTTAACAAAGTTTCCTATGAAAGTTTCATAATGTGTGCTGCTAAAGTTAAAGGCTTGATTGATGTTTTCAAAAAGAAAAATGAAAATCAGGAAAAATGCTCAGTAGAAGAATGGATTATGGTCACACTTATGCCATAAAAAAATTTAATGACATTTTTGATTATTTTAATTTTATTAATTTTGTAGTAACTTTAGTCATTTTTTAACTGCTTTTATCACCATAATAAACTAACGCAATTAAAATTAAGTTGTTATATTGGATAGTTAAGATCTTCTCATAAAGATTATATTGATTTCATCAGCATTAGCATTGTTCATGTCATGTGAAAAACGTAAACAATAAAAACGATTTAAGTACTTAATTTGAACTTATCATTAATTGTTTTTATCACCAAAGTGTCTATCTAGCTATCGACTTATCATTTTTGAAATTTGAGAACTCCTCAGTATTAACTGAAATGAGTGTCAAAATAGTCACAACTTTAATAATTTTCAATTTTATAACTTTTTTAAATTGTGAAGTTGTTGAAATTGAGGATGGAAAATTGAAAGGAACGACATTAAAAACTCGAAAAGGATTGGACATTCAAGCATTTTTGGGTATTAATTATGCTGAAGCTCCTGAAGGAGAATTAAGATTCAAACCACCTGTGCCAATCAAGAAATGGGAAGGAACAAAAGACGCAACAAAATTTGGACCTGTTTGTTTCCAACCTTATGATGGACCTGAATATGATTATTCTGAAAATTGTTTGAGTCTTAATGTTTTTACAAAAAATCTTAATTCAAGTGCTTTAAAACCTGTAATTGTGTATATTCATGGTGGTGTGAGTGACAGTAATTAATATCAAATTTTGAAGTATTTGACATGCATTTTGTAAAATTATTGTTAGGCATTTTTTGCGGGAGCAGCTTTATTCAACGCCCCTGACTACTTGTTAGATAGGGATGTCGTCTTTGTGACTCTAAATTATCGACTCGGAATTTTTGGATTTCTTGCTTTAGGAAATGAACATGCTTATGGCAATATGGGTCTTAAAGATCAAGCATTGGCATTAAATTGGATTCATAATAACATTGTTAAGTTTGGAGGTGATCCTAATCAAGTAACTATCTCTGGAATGTCTGCTGGTGGATTTTCAGTAACAGCACAAATGGCAACAGAAATGTCTAAGGGAACTTTTCAAAAAGTAATTGCAATGAGTGGAGCAATCACTTCACAAAGAGGTCTTGATGAAGACAATATTGAATTAGCAAAGCAAATTGCTCAGAAGCTTAACTGCTCAACAAATATGGATGACGTGATTGAATGTTTGAAAACTGTAAATTGTTAAAATTGGAAAGTCTAAATTTTGTTAATTGAAGTTTTTGATTTTATTGTAGAAATCAGCAAGAGAAATTGCAGCTGTGAGTATTGAGCCTTATCATAACTGTTTAATAAAGCCATGGTTTCCAGTTGTTGAGCCTAATTTAGGTCAAGAAAGATTCTTTATTGATCAACCGAACAAACTTTTTAAGGAAGGAAATTTCACTAAGATTCCAATAATTATTGGAATTTCAACAAATGAAATCATTGAACCTGTTTCGTGTAAGTTACAATATACTAAATCGAATTCCTATTTTTTTATTGATATCAAATAATTTTAGTTTTGCTGACTAGAAATGAATCATTGGAGCTTCTGAACAACAATTTTTCTGAGATTGCATCAAGATGCTTTTTCTTCCGAGGAAATGGAATAAAATCAACAGAAGAAATAGCAAATATCTTCAAAAAACATTATCTACCTTTTGACAAAATTGACATAAGATCATTTAGCAGCTTGGCACAATTATGTGGAGATGGTACAATCGGATATGGAGTTCATAAATTTGTTCATTACATCTCAAAATTCACAGATGTATATTACTATAAATTTACTTATATTGGACGTTATAGCAACTTCAATTATCCAGGAGATAAGCCATATGGAATTCATCATAATGACGATAATCAGTATGTGGTTGTGTCAAACAATTCACCAAGAATTGAAGAATCTGACCCGGAAAATTTCATGGTCGAGAGAATGACGAGAATTTGGGAACAATTTGCCAAGAATGGAAATCCAAACAATAAAAATGATGAATATTTAGCTGGCATGAATTGGCCAAAACACACTTTAGACAATGAATATTTCATGGACATTGGAGAATATTTGAATGAAAAACATGGACTATATTTGGAAAGATATCAAGTTTGGGACAGTTTGGAAAATTCTTCAAACTCAAAATATAGATTCAGTATTATAACTTTAATCCTATTGTCAATAGTCATTCTCAAAATAAAGATTTAAAATTTTTGCACGGTTAAAAGCTCAACTTTAAAAAAAATTAGATCAATTTTATTCAGAGACATCTGTTGTACGATTTTCACAATTTGAAAACTTATTAAAATTTAAAATTTTTAAGATCTAAAAGTTCTTTTAGGAAAAGCTTGAAAATAATACTTTAAACGCATATGTATTTCGACTTAAATCTACATATAATGAATTTTCTTTCCGAATGTAATGGAGTTTCTATAAAAGAGAAATGCGTTTCTGTACCGCAATAATGGTAATATTTTTTACTTGACTGTAACATATTTCAAATCGTTTTTAAATAAAAATCAACAAATAATTTCAATATCCACCATTTTATAAAATTCAATGAAATCAAAACAATTTGATTATGGGCCGTTTACTTATAACGTCCATCAAAAATATGGACTTTTTGACCCCCTCCCCTCTTTGTCACAAAATCTTCAAACAAAAAATTCAATTGTTTAAAACTGTCACAAAGCTTCACACTTCCTCTCCCCCCTAAAAATCGGACATCATAAGTCAATCACTTATCAAAAATCGGACAAGAGTCGAAAAGAATTAGGTCACAAAAATTAAAATTTAAACTTTTTTCAACTTCTAAAAAATCCACTCTTAAATGAAAAATTTAAATATTGAGGATATTTAATCTCTCGAATATTCTAATTTTAATTAATTTTTCTGAATAAGCAATCAAGGGTTCAATTCCCATTAGTAATGGGAAAAAATCAAACTAATTGAGGATGTTGTTATTTTTGAATCACCTGTAATCCTCGTGTTACACAATTTGACATAACCATTAAAATTTCCTCCAATAGTATTCAACGATTTGATAAGACTTAAAATTTTCCAAAACATTCCAATAGTATTAATAGCGAATCATAAATTGCGTACTTGAAATTCGGGTCGAAAAAACCCATCATAAAAATTCAGCAAACTGATAAATTTCTCTTCTGTGAGAAGAGTTGCTATGAATTGCACATTTACTATAAATTGAAACTCCAATTCATCAAGTATATCAGTCAACTGATACAATTCATACGTGCACAATACAATGAAGTACAATAAAGTTTTAACTTTTGTTGTGAACTTGATTATATTCACCAAGTGTGAAATTATTCAAATCGAAGATGGGCAACTTGAAGGAACGGTCATGACATCGCGTAAAGGAGTTGATTTTCATGCATTTATGGGGATTCCATACGCACAACCACCCATTGGAAATTTGAGATTTCAAGCACCAAGACAAAATAATAATTGGGATGGTGTATTGAATGCAACAGCATACAGTCCAGCATGTATGCAAACAATGAACGTTAGATTCGGAAGATCAGAAGATTGCTTGTACTTGAACGTCTTCACCAGAAGCCTCGATGTTACTGCTTTAAAACCTGTGATCGTTTTTATTCATGGAGGAGCTTTTCGTAGTGGAACTGGTGCCAATCATGGACCAAATCAATTGTTAGATCGCGATGTTGTTCTAGTAACCATAAACTATCGTCTTGGTGCTTTTGGATTCTTGGCACTTGGACGAAAATAAGCAACAGGAAATATGGGTCTTAAGGATCAAGCAATGGCATTGAAATGGGTTAAAAGAAACATTGCATATTTTGGTGGCGATCCAAATCTTGTCACACTTGCTGGTACATCTGCTGGTGCACATTCAGCGTCAGCTCATATTGTATCGGATATGTCAGCTGGTTTGTTCCACAGACTAATATCATTAAGTGGATCAATAACATGGCAACCAGGTTTTCAAAGTGATGGAATTGCATCGGCAACTGAATTGGCTGTAAGACTCAATTGTTCCACAGTTGTGTCAGAAATGTTCGAGTGTTTCAATCAGGTATGACGCGTTAACTAAAGATCCTCATTCTATAAATAATTCAAGATTTTTTCAACTATTTGTTGAGTAATTTTTGTCACTTAAAAAAACTTTTTGGATTTCACACAAACTAAACTTTTTTTTCTTGAATATTTTACAGAAAACTTCCCAAGAAATTAATGTAGCAGCTGCGATCAACTTTTTCACATGTCCTTTTTTGCCATGGGTTCCAGTTATCGAGCCTGATTTTGGTCAGGAAAGATTCTTCCTTGATGATCCTAATACATTAGTTAGAACCGGAAATTTTGCAAGAGTTCCAATATTTACTGGGATTACAACTGATGAATTTATTTCACCTGTAGTTAGTGAGTATCTACATATAATATAGTCTTAGAATCATAAATAAGTATTGATATATTCCCAATAGCTCTCCTGAGAAATGAAGATTCCCTTGAACAGTTGAACAACAATTTCACAGAATTTGCACCCATCTGTTTCGCATTTGGTGGAACTGAAAGCACATCCGTACATCAATTTGCTAGAACCTTGAAGAACTACTATTTACCATTTGAAACCATTAACAACACTGCATTTAACAGCTTACGATTGTTGAATGCAGATGGAACTATTGGTTACAGTGTCCATAGACTTGCTCGATTTGCATCTGAATATACTGATGTCTACTACTTCCGATTTTCATTCATTGGTCGATTCAGTATCTTCAATTTCCCAGGAAATAAGCCATATGGTGTACATCATGGAGATGATACTCAATATGCCTTCACAAGCAGTATTATGGGACCAATTAATGAAGACGACCCTGAGAATGAAACAGTTGAAAGATTTACAAGAATGTGGGAATATTTTGCTATCAATGGAAATCCAAACAATCCAGATGATGAATTTTTAGCAGAAATGAATTGGCCAAAGTATGATAGACAGGATGAATACTTCCTTGACATTGGAAATCATTTGGTTGAAAAGCAGGGATTATACCTTGAACGTTATCATGTTTGGGATAGAATGGAGACATTTCCAGAAAAACCTCTTCAAAACTAATTTTCTTTTCTTAGAACCACGACATTCATGAGTGTTATGTATCAAACTTATAATTTGTCTAATAAAAATTACAATTTGCATGTTAAAAAAAGTCAAAAAAAAAAAATAGGTTCTTCTTACTGTAATTTCAATCTTAAGCACTTTAAAACACTTAATTTCAATTATAGTTTTCGTTTTCAGTACTAAGAAAACTTTTTGCATTAAGTACCAAAAAATCTTTTAAAATCGTTTAAAAATTTTTGATTTTGGATTCACTTAGGTAATATTTTTGCGTCTTTGGTTTGGTTTTTTCAAAAATTATGCAATATCTTTATCAACTGCTATACTTAAAATTTTTAGAACTCTTTGAAACTTGATTGAAAATTTCAAAACCGTAGATGATTCTTCACTTAATTTGGATACTTAAATTTTAAAATTATTTATTTTCTCACCAAATTTTATTTTTTTTAAGGGGGTTTAACATAAAGTTTCAGAACTTAACGATTAAATTTAATGAAATAAAATATCTCAATATGTATTTTCAAATTATTACAGGGATTATTGATTAAAATTTTGTTTTCAAACTCACACAAAATTGCATTGTCACTGAATTGATTGTATTGTTTTTAAAAGAATGTAAGCGAGTTCTTTTTTTAAAAAAAATTTTTAAGAGATTTTTAAAAATCGCGCAGAAACAATATTTATATTTTACCAAACACAAGACTTAAGATCCTCTAAATCACCAATCAACCTCGTGTCAATCTTACAAATAACATGCAGTTGTTAATCTAATTTCCCTCAATAATACTTAATGTCATGATAAAACTCAAAACATTTCAAGAGATTCCAATACACTTGATCGCAAAAATTGGACTGCGAACTTGAGAAAAAACCCGTCATAAAAATTAGTCAATTTGATAACGCTATCTTACTTCCGAAAGTCTTTCTATGAAATGCATGCTTGGTATAAATTGAAACCCCCAATTCATCAAGTATATCAGTCAACTGATACAACTCATACATGCATAACGTAATGAAGTACGATAAAGTTTTAATTTTTGTTGTGAACTTGATAATATTCACCAAGTGTGAAATTATTAGAATCGAAGATGGGTTATTGGAAGGAACGATCATGAGATCTCGCAAAGGAGTTGATTTTCATGCATTTATGGGAATCCCGTACGCAGAACCACCCATTGGAAATTTGAGATTCCAACCACCAGTACAGAATAAAAATTGGAATAATACATTGAAAGCTACGGCATACAGTCCAACATGCATGCAAACTTTCAGTTCTCCACTGGGACGATCTGAAAATTGCTTGTACTTGAATGTCTTTTCGAGAAATTTGAGTGTCAATGCTTCTAAGCCTGTAATAGTCTTCATTCATGGTGGTGCTTTCCAAATCGGATCTGGTGGTCATCATGGTCCTTCCCTGCTTATGGATCGTGATATTGTTCTGGTTACTATAAATTATCGCCTTGGTGCTTTTGGATTCTTGGCACTAGGACAACAAGAAGCAACTGGAAATATGGCACTTAAAGATCAAGCAATGGCATTGAAATGGGTTAATAGAAATATCATTTACTTTGGTGGTAATCCAAATTTGGTGACAGTATCAGGAACATCTGCTGGAGCACATTCAGCATCAGCTCATCTTGTGTCTAATATGTCAGCGGGTTTATTCCATAGGTTGATATCGTCAAGTGGATCAATCACATGGCAACCAGGTTTCAAAAGTGATGGAATTGCATCTGCCACTGAATTAGCTGTCAGACTTAATTGTACTACAAATGTGTCAGAAATGTTCGAGTGCTTTAATCAGGTATTACGCATTATCGTAGTTTTTTATGGCATTCATAATTTATTATTTAACAACTTTAAATCGACTCAATTTTTTCACTCAAAACATTTGAGTTTTCTCATCTTGCAAGCCTAAAGCTAATGTCTAATTTTTACAGAAAACTTCAGAAGAAATAACTGAGGCAGGAGCATTTAGATTTTACACGTGTCCTGTTATGCCTTGGATTCCAGTTATTGAACCCGATTTTGGCCAAGAAAGATTCTTCCTTGACGATCCTAGCAAATTGATTAGAAGTGGAAACTTTAGTAAAGTTCCAATACTTACAGGAATTACAGCTGATGAGTTTATGTCCCCTGTTCCAAGTAAATATAACTTGACCTTTATTTTCATCAATTTTGATTATAATTTTTTCAATCTTATCCTCTTCATTAGCTCTTCTAAGCGATGCTGATTCTTTTGAGCAATTGAACAATAATTTCACAGAATTTGCACCCATCTGTTTTGCTTTTGGTGGAACTGAAAGCACATCCGTGGAAAAATTTGCTCTAACCTTGAAAAACTACTATTTGCCATTTGAAACTATTAATCACACAGCTTTCAATAGCTTACGTTTACTGAATGCTGATGGAACTATTGGCTACAGTGTTCATAGACTTGCTCGATTCGCATCTCAATATACTGACGTCTACTACTACAAGTTTTCATTCATCGGAAGATTTAGCTTCTTTCATTATCCAGGAAATAAGCCATATGGTGTGCATCATGGAGATGATACTCAATATTGTTTTACAAGCAACATGATGGGTGCAATTAATGTTGATGATCCAGAAAACTTTATTGTTGAAAGATTGACAAGGATGTGGGAGTATTTTGCTATCAATGGAAATCCAAACAATCCAGATGATGAATTTTTAGCAGAAATGAATTGGCCAAAGTATGATAGACAGGATGAATACTTCCTTGATATTGGCAACAATATGGTTGAAAAACAAGGATTATACCTTGAACGTTATCATGTTTGGGATGATTTGGAAAATTCATCAAATTCGCAATTTAAAGTCGCTTATGTTGCTTTGATTATTATGTTTTCATTTTTGGTCAAATTAAGTTTTTGAAGAAAGAAATTTATTTTAATGGAAAATTATTGATTTTCGCAAATGTTTCAAAAATGTTTACGAAAACTCAAGAGCAGTATTAGTACAAGAAAGTTTTTTTTGTTGTAATAGTATTTGAGAAATTGATAATAAATAATTTTTATGATTTCAATATTGAAAAAAATTCAAAAATTATCTTGAAAATGGTTCAATGAAATTTTTTTAAAATTAAAACTTAAAAATTTATTTACAAACTTAAATTGTGCAACAATGTTTTCTAGAACTATTAAGCGCTACAATTTTAATATTATTATGATGTATAAGCTCAGGTATACAGAGCATAATCTTCGGCAGTATGTACAGTAGCCAATTAAAAACCCTTCAGAACTTAGAACTTGTGTTCATGCCGGCTCTCGTTCCAATTTATCAGTCAGTTACAACGTTTCAAGGTCCGTTCCAGTAAAAGCCCTCATGGTGAATTTACGGCTCTCGTATCTTTCTCGTCTAAAACTACATCATTCATGACCCGTTCCAACATCTCACATTGCCTAATTCTTGGTTTTACGTCTTAAACTGCTGTACTTAAGAAGCTGAAGTATCTAAACTTCTGAAAAATTACTAGGCTGGTGGTGAGATTTGAACCCGGGAGTCCAAATTCAACACCAACTTTCGTAACCCGCACCTTTAAATCTTCTAGTTATTTAATCTAACTAGGTAAATCCATTATTTTCTAATTTTGTTTTTGTTTTATATTTTAATTACAAAAGTTTTGAAAAAGTTAAATGTTTTCTGGGAATCTAGTGCTTTACTTTATAAATATGCAGCGTAAACATTTTTCATGGAATATCAAAGTATTGTAACTCATTTGATAAAATTTAAAAATTTCAAATTAAGAAATTAAAACATTTCAGTTTACAGGATATGTAGTTTTAAACAAGTTTTAAATTAACTTAAAAGAATTTTCTGTTTAAAACTCATTTATAAATTACTTGTTAAACTTGACAAATTCTTTGGTTCCCAAAATTAAAAACTTATAAAGTTGGAAGTTAAGGAGAATAAACAAATTAAACAACAATTTGATGATTTAATTTTTAAAATCGTTAGGGAGAGTCATGGATAACTAACAGCTTATACAACTATATAAGTCTAATTAAAAATGTTCATTTTTAAAACTCTTTCAATAATGAATTGTGTGAAAACTGTCACTTGATCAATAATTAGGTTTTGTCAGTTTTCATAAAGCATTAAGGAGTCTGACAATTCCTATATGAAAATATTCAATTTATTATGTTACGGAATGTTGTAACGATTCCTTCCTAAGGAATGAGAGGGCGGGGAAGCGGAGAGGGGAGGGTCAAAAAAGTAATTTTTCTGCGTAACGTACTAAGTGAACGGCCCCAAATAAGTTTCCTTCAAAAGTTTGAATGAAAAGAATTTCTTAATCAAGTCCAAAACTTTTTCAAACATTTTCTTTTCCTTAAAAATCATAAAAATAAGTCGACGTGAAAAATTATTGTCAAAACAGTTTTTGATTTTGGACATTACACATCAAAATTGATGGCAAGTCAACTAAATTTATTTCACGACCTTTTGGATAAATCAGAAAAGTATCTGATTTTAATTGGAATATGGCCAAGTGCTACTAACGGATGTGTAACAATATTCAACATTATTCTTATGTTTGGCTTCTCAATCATGGTGCTAATTAAGAATTTGTTGAATCCAGAAAAAGAGTCAATAGAAAATGCAATTGCACTTGCTAATGGTGGACTTTGTACAGTAGTTTATTTCCTGACTATAATCATTGAAAGAGAAAAGTTTGTGGATTTTTTGGATTTTATAAAATCACAGAAGAAATTGATTGTAACAGATGATTATAAAAAGTTCATGATTGCTAGTGGAAGAGAGTATAAAATGATAATAACAGCGCTCCTGTATATCCTTCCAGTTGGCATTGCTGTTCGATTTTTTCAACTCCCAATTGAATATGGATATGTAAAGTTATTTCAAGAAAATGGGACATTTACTATACCGCCTTCAATGGGATTGCCAACATCAATATTTGGTGAAATTACAGCTTACGTTTTGGAATCTTTTGTTCGAACGGTTATGTTGAGTATGATAATTGGAATTTGTACAATTTTTATCCTCTCAACATTGTATATGTGCACTCAGTTCAATATTCTTGCAATGGAAATGGAAAATTTTAGAGAGAATGATGAGAAAGTCATCAATAAATTGATCGACAGACATCAAGAACTTTTGAAATACACAAAACTTTTAAATGAAATTTATGCACCGTACATTTTTGCCAACTGCTTTTTGAGCTTTATCAACATTGCAGTTTTATTGTTCTCATTTCTTACACACAATGTAAAGATAACAAACTATATTGTGGAAGTTCCATTGCTGACAGTTGGAATATCACAATTATTTTTTGTGCTTTTCTTTGGAGATAGATTGATTGAAGCTGTAAGTTTCCATTAAATAATGTTAAGGATTGATTAATCATTTTAAATAAACATTTCATTTAGACATCAAATATATCTATGGCTGCATACAAATCAGAATGGTACACAAGATCAATTAAAATACAAAAGAAAGTTTTATTCATAATAATGCGTGCTAGAAGGCCACAGTCATTAAATGTTGGAGGAAATGATGTAATGGTTGCATCTATGTTACTTTTTTCGCAGGTAAATGAATAATTTGCTTTTATCAGTATACAAATTTTAATAATTTACAAAATTTAAAACTCATTAGATCCTGCAAAGAGCTTGGGGAGCGTTTAATCTTTTAAATTCAACTGTTAAAAATTAATTATTAATTCTTGTAAAATTGGTTCAATTGCAACTCGCAGATTTTTGTGAATAAAAATTGATTTCTTAACTATTATTAAGAATTAGATTTTGAGCGATTTACAGACAATCGATAAGTCAGGTTTTTATCGATTATTGAAATTCTGTCAACCAATTTTACAATGCAATTGTTTTAAACAGAAAGAGGAATTTTATTCAAATTAAAGACTTGAAGTATATTTAATAAAAAAATCAATGGTCGGCGATGGACTTTATACTTTGTACGAAAAATTACTGCTTTACTATGCAACACTTGTCAATCGTATTTTCTGGAAATTTCTGATTTTTTTTACATCATGCAATTTTTCTATAAAAGCCATTGCATGAAAATGATATCCTTAATTCTTCAATTATTGCCCACCATAACAATAAACGGCTATAAGCTTGTAAGTATTATGACTACTCAAAGTCTTCGCCAGCTAACTGAAAAATCAGAACGGTACCTGATACCATTAGGTATATGGCCTTCTACCAATAATACATGGATTACTGTGTTTAATATAGTTGTGCTGTTTAGCTTCTCAGTTCTTGTGATTATTAAAAATATTTTGAATCCTGAAGGTGAGTCAATTGAGAATGCATTCGCATTAGCAAATGGATCACTTTGCACTGTGGTATATTTTGTGACAATGCTTGTTAAAAAGGACAAATTAATTGAGTACCTAGAATTTGTAAAGAACTACGATAAAATTCTTATAAGTAAGGAAGTGCAAAAGCTTACATTTTCATGTTCAAAAGAATATCAAATTGTAATGAGTGGGTTACTTTGCATCCTTCCTGTTGGAATTGCTGTTCGTTTTTTACATCCACCGCTCGAATACGGATACATTCAATTATTACAAGTCAATCGAAATTTTACTTTACCTGCAGCAATGGCATTTCCAGCTTCAATTTTTGGTGACATCCCGACTTATATTTTGGAATCTTTGATTAGAATGATGGTGTTGAGTACTTTAGTTGGAATTTGTAGCATTTTTATATTATCAACTTTATACATGTGTACGCAGTTTAATATTCTTGCATTAAAGCTGGAACAAATTTCTGAAGATGAAGACGTCATTAACATGTTGATTGAAAGTCATCAGGAATTGCTGTACTTTACAAAACTGTTGAATGAAATTTTTTCTTCATATTTCTTTGCTGATTGCCTTCTCAGTCTAATCAATATGTCTATTATGCTGTTTTCATTGGCTGCACATAATATTCGAGTGTCCAATTATATTGTGGAAGTTCCACTGCTTACTATTGGAATCTGTCAACTGTTTTTTGTATTGTACTATGGGGATAGATTGATTGATGCTGTAAGTTTATTTATATAGCGTAGAATTAATTTTAAGTTTTTTAGTTTGATTCCAAAAAGCTTTTTATTCTAATATTTCTAATTTTTCACTAGACGGAGCAAATATCCGATGCAACTTATCAATCTAATTGGTACACGAAATCAATTAAGATCAAGAAGAAAATTCTATTGATAATAATGATGGGTCAAAAGCCACAAACGCTTAACTTTGGAGGAAATGATATTATGGTTGCATCAATGCTTCTTTTTTCTGAGGTTAAATAATTATGTTGCTCTAAAAAATCAAATAATTTATATGTTCATATTTTTAATAGATCTGTCAACATGCTTGGGGTGCATTTAATCTTCTGCGATCAACAGTTTAAGATCCTTCAAAAGGATTTAATCGTGAATAGTCAAAAATTAGTGTACACTCACAGCAAAATTATTAAGTGAAATGACTCATTGGACGCAATAAAAATAAATAAAAATAATTGTTCAATAAAATCTTCATGAATTGTATCTCTAACATATGTATGTCATTGATGAACAACGAATAAAGCAGTTGTTATCTATTTTAAGTAAACAACTAGGTAGTATACTACACAACTCTTATCTTCCTTACATAAGTTTGAAATCTGTTGCCTCTGATTCAACAGTCCATTTCCAAAATTGTTCTCAAGCTTAAAGTATATACCAAATTAAATATTTTAAGTCTGCTTCCAAATGAATAGTTCATTTCCATCTTAAACTGTTTTTTATAATGAAGTCATTAGTAATTAGTGTTCTAAGCTTAATTATTATCTCGAATTGTGGGATCATTGAAATAGAAGATGGAAAATTAGAAGGAAAACTCATGAAAACTAGAAAAGGCGTTGAATTTCAAGCCTTTTTAAAAATTCCATATGCAGAACCTCCAATTGGCTCATTAAGATTCAAACCTCCTATACAGAATCAAAAATGGAAAGGGTTGCATAATTCAACGATTTATGGACCAATATGCATGCAGTATTTATACGATTCTATGTATGGAGAAAGTGAAGATTGTCTGCATTTGAATGTTTTTACAAAAAGTGTTGGAAGTAAAAATATTTTGAAACCTGTGATTGTCTATATACACGGTGGAGTGAGAATTAAATTTTTCTAATAAATTTGAGCTGATTACTACTTTTTACAGGGGTGTGAATATGGAACAGGATCTTCTAACGGTCCTGATTATTTAATGGATCGTGATATTGTTCTGGTTACTATCAATTATCGTCTTGGACCTTTTGGTTTCTTGGCACTTGGAAATGAAGAAGCAACTGGCAATATGGGACTTAAAGATCAAACAATGGCATTAAAATGGATTCAACGAAACATTGAATTTTTTGGAGGAAATAAAAGTCTAGTTACAATAGCTGGATTATCAGCAGGTGGCTACTAGGGATTTCAATCCCGGTCTAATTTTTCAATCCCGGGATTACGGTATTGAAAAATCTTGAACCCGGGATCCCGGGATCCCGGGTTCAAACCCGGGATTGAAATCAAACTAAAATTGGGTATAAAACCACTTTTTTGATGCATAAAAATGCAACAAATTGGTGATTTGTATTGGTGCCTTGTAAAATCACAGAAGCCTAATAAGTAATTCCGCTGCGTCGAGGCAAAAAAACTAAAATTATAAGAGCAAAATAAATCCTCTTATTAATCTAGAAGGAATTATTTTGGCACTGTAATTTTTGAATTCCAGAAATTATTTTGATTTCTAGTTTTTTATATCACTATGCTAAAATAATTCCTCTTGTATTTTCAAGCGGAATTATTTTGATTTTGTGGAATATATTTCAAAGAAAATTTTGATAATTAGGTATAAAACATAAAACTAATAAAAAAATTCAAAACTTTCTGCAAGTAAGTTCAAAAAAGTTTTAAATTCTTTCAATTAATAAAAAATGACAAACGAACAAAAAAAAAATTTGAAAATTTGACAAAATTTGAAATTTTTAAATTTCATTAAAATTAAAATTAATAAAAAGTTCAAAATTTTGACTACATTTAAGTTCAAAAAAGTTTTAAATACTTTTAAAAAATAAAAAATACAAAGACATGTTTTGATCTGGAAAATTTTTGACTACAAATCTTTTTAAATTTTATAGCTTAGTAATTGCAAGTTTTTAACTCATATCTTGGAAATTTCTAAACCAATTGCTACCAAAAGCTTATATGCACATCTTCAGACCAATACTAAGTTGTTAAAGGAAAATTGAAGTAAAAATTTATTTCCGTTGTAAAGTTATGCGACCGACAAAATGACCATTTTTAACCCTAAAATATAGCATTGTTTTTATCATATCACGAAAATTTTTTCACTAATCGTTACAAGAATTTTATATGCACATCTTTATTAAAATACCAAACTTTCAAAACAAAAATTAAGTTTAAAGACGTCTTTATTCGTCTTTATCGTAAAACTTTCAATCCCTCGAAAATTTATAATTTTACCAAAAAAAAATTCAAAACTTTCTGTAAATTTAAGTTCAAAAAAGTTTTAAATTCTTTCAATTAATAAAAAATGACAAACGAACAAAAAAAAAAAAAAATGAAAATTTGACATACCTATTTTGAATATTTTAAATTTCATCATGAAATTCATAATAAATTTAAAATTGATAAAAAGTTCAAAATTTTGACTAAATTTAAGTTCAAAATGGTTTTAAATATTTTTAAGAAATTAAAAATGACATAAGAACAAACATTTTTGAAAATATCCAAGTGGGTGATAGTTAAAAAAATTACAAAAGTCCTCGTGTTTCATATCGAGGGACTTCAGCGCATTTTTGGCGCGGCGATCAGTAATCGAGCTACGAATTGAAAGTATATCAACTTTCAGGACAGACCTTGCAGTATTCTACATAAAAATAACGATAATTTTACAAAAATGTTACAACAACAATCAAAAACCCTTCAGTTTCTATTTCCTCACATTCATTGTTCATGCACAAGTGTGTTTTCATTATGCACAAACTAATAACTTGCAAAACTGAACAAAAAACTTTTCGTAAAAAATAACGGTCAAAAAATTTTCAAATGTCAACGGTTAAAAAATATTTGAAATTTCTATGACGTGAAGTTGCAGTCATGTGTTGATTATTTTTCTTTGTGAAATTAAAAATTAATTAATTAAGGTGTTTAAACACAAATTTGGGACTTTTAAATACATTTGCCGCCAATAACTCGATGAAACGAAGCTAATAAAACAAACCGGAGCTCTCTACGATGTCTAGATTAAAAGATAGTTTTTCGAAAATTTGCAGCCAGCCGAAAAAGTGTATGATTGAGCTTCCTTTTTGAAAACAAGTTTCCAAAAATGCGCTAAAAACTGATTGAAATTGATTGATCTCCAACTGGGAGATAATTTTTAAATATTCAAATTTTCATAGATTTTTAGTTTTTTTGATCATTCTTTATTTCTAAAAAGTATTAAAATTTATTTTTAACTTAAATTTGTTAAAATTTTTGGAAATATTCAAAAATTAATATACCTATTTTTGATAAACTACAAAAATATAGAAAACTAAACATTTTTTTGACTTTATTTTTTTTAATTCAAGGAAAAATTTTTCAAAATGATTGAATACCGTAAACCCGGGATTGAGAATTTTTCAATCCCGGGATTACGGTATTGGAAAAGTTGGTCCGGACCCCGGGATCCCGGTTTTCGGGATCCCGGGTTTGAAATCTCTAAGTGGCTACTCAGCAACAGCACATATGGCTTCATCGCTGTCAAAAGGATTATTTCACAGAGTAATAGCATTAAGTGGAGCTATAACATGGCAAAAAAGATTAAAGAATGAAGGAATCAAGGAAGCTATAGAATTAGCTAAAAGGCTTAATTGTTCTACAGTTTTGTCGGAGCTATTTAACTGCATCAATGAGGTAGGACTGCATTACAATTAGAAATAAAACTTATGATAATTTGTAATTCACAGAAAAGTTCCAAAGAAATTAGTACAGCAAGTGAAATAAAGTTTCACAATTGTCCAATAATGCCATGGGTTCCAGTTATTGAACCTGATTTTGGTCAGGAAAGATTCCTTACAGAAGATCCAAATGATTCCTTCAAAAGAGGAAATTTCGCTAAAGTTCCTATAGTCATTGGAATTACAGCCAGGGTTGGGATTTTAAAATCGAAATCGAATCAAAAATCATTTTGAAATGATTTTTATTTTGATTTTTGATTTAAATCTCAATGGTAAAATGATTTTAAAATGATTTTTGATTTAAATCATTTTGTACGAATGATTTTAAAATGATTTTTGATTTAAATCATTTTGTATGAATGATTTTAAAATGATTTTTGATTTAAATCATTTTGTATGAATGATTTTAAAATGATTTTTGATTTAAATCATTTTGTATGAATGATTTTAAAATGATTTTTGATTTAAATCATTTTGTATGAATGATTTTTTTGTGATTTTAAATCATTCTATGTAAAATTTTTGCCAGAAAATTTTGGATTTAAGCATGAAGTTCTTTGAAATATCACTTCTGATGTATGCAGCAAGCATCAATGGAATGTATAGAACCTTATTTGGCATGTAGGAAGTAGCGGAACTGCTTAGTTCCCGAGATCTGACCCCCTCTCTAAAAACTCATGAAACGTTCAGAAATGAAATAAAAAATTTTTTGGCCAGTTCCAGCCAGTTAGACGTACCCAGTTCGTTTTGTTTTGACAGGTCTCAACATTTATATTCTTCCAAATTTAAAATGAATACTGCAGCAGTGTTCTAATTGCTCTTTAAAAATGATCTGAAACAGGCTATGGCCTATGTCCAACTGACTGGAACTGACAAAATAAAAAATTGTTTAATTTCTGGACGTTTCATAACATTTTAGAGAGTTGTTGAGATCTCAGGAATCAAGCACTTCCACTACTTCCAACATGTCTATTAAGGTTCTGTATATAATAATCATGCTTTCTGTCTACACATTATTCATTTTATTTAAGTATAAAGGCTTAAAATTGCTCCTTTCGGAAAATTATTTGATTTTCATGAAGAAATTTATTGCGTTGCGGCTGAATGCAGTTGGACATAGCCTGTTCTTTAAGTTTTGCTGGAAAAGGTTTTCAGTGTATTCTTTTTCAAAAAGGAAATTGAAACTTTTTAATCTTTTACTTGTTACTTCTGTATATTACAAAACTGGTTACGTCCAACTGGCTGGAAGTGACCAAAAAATTTTTATTTCATTTCTGAACGTTTCATGAGTTTTTAGAGAGGGGGTCAGATCTCCGGAACTAAGCAGTTCCGCTCCTTCCTACATGCCAAATAAGGTTCTATACATTCCATTGATGCTTGCTGCATTCATCAGAAGTGATATTTCAAAGAACTTCATGCTTAAATCCAAAATTTTCTGGCAAAAATTTTACATAGAATGATTTAAAATCACAAAAAAATCATTCATACAAAATGATTTAAATCAAAAATCATTTTAAAATCATTCATACAAAATGATTTAAATCAAAAATCATTTTAAAATCATTCATACAAAATGATTTAAATCAAAAATCATTTTAAAATCATTTTACCATTGAGATTTAAATCAAAAATCAAAATAAAATCGTGTGATTTTAATTAAAATCGATTTGAAATCCCCAACCCTGATTACAGCCGATGAATTCATTGAACCTGTAGCCTGTAGGTATTACAACTATGTCAGAAAGGAATCAAAATTTCATTTAATTGATTTTTTTACAGCTTTGCTGAATAATGAAGAATCTTTAAAATTGTTGAATGAAAACTTTACTGTCATAGCCCCAAGTTGCTTCTTTTTTGATGGAACTAGCAAAAAGACAGTAGAAGAGGTAACAAATGTATTAAAAAATTATTATTTACCATTTGAAAAAATTGATGAGCGAGCTTTCAATAGCTTGCAACTTTTAAGTGCAGACGCAACAATTGGATATGGTGTTCATTTTGTACATTATGTATCAGAACTAACTGACGTTTATTATTATAAATTTTCGTACAGCGGACGTTTTAGTATTTTCAATTATCCTCGCGATAAACCTTTCGGTGTCCATCACGTTGACGATAATCAGTATTTGTTCTACAACTTCTATTTAGGAGCATTAATAGCTGAATCTGATCCTGAAAATTTTATGGTCGAGAGAATGACGAGGATTTGGGAACAATTTGAAAAGTATGGAAAACCAAACAATCTAGATGACGAATATTTAGCTGATATGAACTGGCCAAAACATAATTTAGCTGATGAATATTTTCTAGATATAGGAAACAATATGATTGAAAAGCAAGGGTTGTATCTGGAGAGGTACCATGTTTGGGACAGCTTGGAAAATGCAGCTCCTAACAAATTACTATATGCATATATATTTGTGACTAATCTTGTAATTATTTTTACAAATTTATTTGGAAAATGAACTATATGATAAGATATATTAATGGCTGTCAAAGTCAAATAAATTAAAGGAACTGAGAAAATTATAAGAAATGCTTCCTAACTTGAACTTGAATGATTTCATTGAAAGAATATCTAACATTCAATTCTGTCTCTCTCTACTTTAGACTATTAAATCATTCAATATTCTTCCTCAACCCTTGACTATAAAATAAATCACAAAGGCGTTTTCACTGTCGCATAATCGATTGACTTTTTAATGATTTCTATGACCAAACCTATAATTATCAAGTTCTTTGATCGCATACACTATAAATTCACTGAGCTTTAGAATTTCTTTTCAAAACAGTTTTGAATTTTCAGTGAAAAGTTTTAAGCAAGATGAGCAATCGAGTAACTTTGTTTCATGAACTTTTGGAAAAATCTGAAAAATATTTAGTTCCTTTAGGAATTTGGCCCGGTCCAAAGAATGTCTGGATAACATATTTTAATATCTTCATTTTGTTCAGCTACTCGATTCTTGTACTTATTAAAAATCTTAAGAATCCGGAAGGTGAATCTATTGAAAATGCATTTACATTGGCTAATGGAGGACTTATTACTGTGGCTTATTTTGTGACTATGGTCTTTAAGAAGCAAAAATTATTTGAATTCTTTGAATTTATAAAAAATCATAAAAAAGTTCTGACAAGTGATGATGCCAGAAAATTAATGATAGCTGGTGGACGAGAATATCAAAAGATATCGACTGCATTTCTTTACATTTTACCTGCAGCTGTGCTTGTACGGTTTTTACAGCCACCACTTGAATATGGATTTATTCAATTATTTCGAAATGATAAGAATTTTACTTTACCTCCTGCAATGGGAATACCGGCGTTTGTAGTTGGTGAAATTCCAACTTATGTCTTGGAATCTATTGTTCGAATGATAATGTTGAGCACGTTAATGGGTGTATGTGCTATATTCATCGTTTCAACTTTATATATTTGTACTAATTACAATATTCTTGCATTGGAGCTGGAAAATTTTCGAGATGATGACGCAACCATCAATAAGTTGATTGAAACTCACCAGGAACTTCTTCATTTTACGAAACTCTTGAATGAGATTTTCTCACCATATTTCTTTGCTGACTGCTTTTTCAGTTTCATTAATCTGTCGATCATGATGTTCTCACTTATTGCCCATAATGCAAAGATTACAAATTTCATGATGGAAATACCTTTAGTGACAGCAGGAATGTCACAATTATTTTTTGTTCTATATTTTGGAGATCGATTGATGGAAGCGGTAAGATTTGACAATTAAATAATTTAGAACCTATTTAATGACTAAATTTTTCTCATTATGTAAGACTTCTCAAATATCAAATGCTGCTTACAAATCTGACTGGTTTGCGGCATCTATAAAAGTTCAAAAGAAAATTGGATTTATAATATTGCGTGGTCAAAGACCACAAACATTAAATGTTGGTGGTAATAATGTCATGGTTGCATCTATGCTGCTCTTTTCTCAAGTAAATCTAGTTTTTTTAATGGATTAACATTTTAATTTATTCAATATATTTACAGATCTGTCAAAAAGCTTGGGGAGCTTTCAATATCCTAAGAACTACAGTTTAAACTTACTCAATTAAAATACAGCATCTTCATTATGCATATTTGTTGAGCTATTATTGTGAATTATTGTAACACCGCCTTGATCGTGATTATGAATAGAATCGGTGCTTTCTATAGGAAGGAAGCAGTCAGAAGATATCTGGAAATAATTTATTTATGTTAACATGTATAATTACTAATTTTTTTCAGCACTTACTTCCATACTAGTATTCATTGAATTTTTAGGCATATGAACTATTTTTTGTGTTTCTTCTTCTTTATCCAATAAGCCCTTCTCATGATTTAATAAATGTTGCTTTAAACGATCTGGATTAACTGATACAAATTCACATTGTGTGCATTTCATAGTTGAATAAAGTTCTGGATGCTTGTATAGGATATGATTCTTTAATCCAGTAGCTTGAATTGCAAAATAGTTGCAGTTCTTATCCAGACATTTGTACTTTCCTTCAGTTGATGTCTGATGAAGTTTCTTATGCTTATTAATAACACTTGGATCAGAACATTTGAATGGACAGACATCACAAGATAGGATTTTAGCACTCTCGTCTGAAAGATGTGATAGATGCGTTCTTGTGTGGATCTGTAATAAGTCGTGACTTAATATTAGGGAACGTTCACTTATGATGTCCGAATTTTAGGATGGAGGGGGGTCTGAGCTTGTGTGACAGTTAAAAACAATAGAATTTTCAAGAATTTTTTGCATGAAAGTTTTATGACAGAAAAGGGGGGAGAGGGGTCAAAAAATCCAAGTTTTTAATGGACGTCATAAGTGAACGGCCCTTTAAAAAAATCTACTATGCTTTACACAAAATAAACTTACATCTAATGTAGATTTCCTTGTAAATTGTTTATTACAGACTTGACAAATTAATGACTTGAGTTTGTGATGGACATGCTTAACATGCTTTGACAGTGTCTTTTGATTCTTAAATTTCATATCACAAATGCTACAGATTTTTGGTGAAAAATAACTTTGCTTTTTGGGTATTTCTTTTGGTGGAGATTCCTCAAAATAATCTTTTTCAGTATCATCATTATGTTCATCAGTTGAATAGCTACTTTCAAATAGTATGTTAGGCGGTGGAGGCTTTAAGATTGTATATATTAAAATTGTGAAAATTTATTTAATTAATCAAGTTACCAATGATTTTTGCTCTTTTTCCTTCTCGACATATCCATGCTATACGATTATTTGGATGTAATTTTAATGTTTCATTCATAAAAGCATTTAAAACTTAATTCACTTACTTTTGAGATGTAATGATTTTTCAATAATTCAATACTTCCAAAAATATCAATACATATTGAACAGACAAAGCGTTCTTCGATTATCTTACACTTGTTAAGTTCCTCTGGATCAAATGGCTTCAGTTTAAGCATTGACATTGCTTAATTATTTCAATAATTTCACTTTCTTTTGATAAGCTTATTAATGTTCACGATTGTTTACAAACAAAACGTCAAGGTTTGATCACTTAAAAATTTTTTTTTTTTTTTGAAAATTTGGAATTTTGATGATGAGAATACACTGAAAATAACTATTTGATGGCCATTTAATGCCTCATTGTTGCTTTATAACTATGAAAATTGAAAAAAATTATTTTTAAAAAGTAAAAGTATCCAATCCTAGAAAAAATTCAAATAAATTTTGACCGTTAATACTAAAATACCAACGAAAGTTTCTAAGTGGCATAAAATTGGATTCTACATTCTCTGGACCAAGATTAGAAATGATTGGATGAAAATTCGTACTTTTTATGTTTTTTTTTTCGCTATTTTATTATTTCCATCATCTTTAAGATTGATTATACATTTTTCAAAACATTTTTTTTTGTAATATTCTTTTTTTTATATAAAGCATGTTCTCATTTGTTCTTTAACTAATCATTTTTTTTTTATTACTTCAATCTATTTTCTTTTTTTTTGTGTTTCATGCTAGAAAATGTTAATTTTTTTCGTGTGAAAATTATCGAAAAATTTTCATCATTTTTTATTTAAAAAAATATCTTGTCAGGTTTTCAGAACATGTAATTGTACAAGAATGCGATTTTCTAATTAGCGAATTGATAATATTCGATCTAAAAATCCTGACAAAAGCTCGAATAAAATTTCCCAAAAATTTCCACGATTTTAAACAGTTTTTATTTTTTTTAAAAAAAATGTCGGAGTTAAAAATTTATTTAGGTAATTAGGAATGACATTTTTCCGAATATTCTTATGCATTTTTTTTCCATAACTAAAGTAGTCATTTGTTACATCTCGCAATCGACTTATCAGTTGCCAAAAAATAATGTTGATTAGGTATTAAATTTCATTTATAACGTCTTACATTATATTTTTTATGCTATACTAATGTGTTTATTTTTTTATCGATATTTTTTTCCATTTTCATTCTTGTGAAAAAGTCAGTTTCATACAATTTTCATAGAGGTTCTGATTGAAGTAAAAATAGACGCCTTTTTTTGTTATTTTTCATTCTTTCATGTAATTTTTTTTAAGCATATATTGCAACCCACGTGTCATGTCATTAATAAAATTGTGCATTTTTGCTCTACTGATTTTCAATTTTTTTATTTATTTCTCCTTGAATTTGCTTTGACTGGCTAGCTGTATGCTGTTTATTATTATGTTTCTTGATAACGAAAATGTCGAAAAGGTCATGAACTATTTTTGAGGAATTGGAACTGAACTTATCTGAATTTAATTTTATTTCTGGCCTGATTAATTCTAAATTTAAATTTTTATGACTAATACTCAATGAAAATTAGATCAAATTAATTAAAACCTCCTGTAGATTAAGTATTGTTTGCTGTTAATCTGTGGAAATTAAAAAATAATTTTCGCGATTAAAAATTAATCTGAAGGATTAAGAACTAATCTTGAGTTTGAAATTGGTGGATTAAATTAAATCGTGAGATTAAAATAACCCTCAAGATTAAAATTACAAGCATCAAAACTTTTCATGAGATTTTAAGTTTTTGAAAACCGTTAAAACTCAAGATTTTGAAAAGCGTTGAAATTCAAATTGATTTTTGAATAACGTTAAATTATGAGTTTTTCGAAAACATAAATTTTGAAATCCGTTTGGCTTTAAAATTCTGAAAAAATGCAGAAAAAATTACAAAAGTCCTCGTATTTTATATCGAGGAACTTCAGCGCATTTTTGACGCAGCGATCAGTAACATTATGCACAAACTAACAACTTGCTAAACAAAGCAAAAAACTTTTGATCCAAAATAACGGTCAAAAAAAATTCAAATCTCAACGGTCAAAAAATATTTGAAATTTCTTTATGTGTTGTTTACATTTCTTTGTGAAATTAAAAGTTAGTTAATTAAGGTGTTTAAACTCAATTTTAAGGCTGCAAATTGCATTTCTTCCCAATAACTCGATATAACAAAGCAATTAAAACTAACCAGAACTCTCTACGATGTCTAGATCAAAAGATAATTTTTTGCAGCCAGCCGAACAAAGTGTATGATTGAGCTCCCTTTTTGAAAACAAGTTTCCAAAAATGCGCTAAAAACATTGAAATTCTTGGAAAAAGTAAGATTCAAATTTTAGAAAATCGTTAAAATTCTAATTTTTGAAAACCATTAAGATTCAAATTTAAAAAAAAATCGTTGAAATTCAAATTCTTGAAAACAGTTAAAACTCAAAGCTAAGAAACCCGTTTAAGATCAAACAAATCTTAAAAAATTCATTCAATCTCAATTCCTCGACGATTTGAAATCTTTGAAAATTAATTAACATTTTAAGAAATTAAGTTATTGCAAATCAGGAAAGTAAAAATGCACATTTATCATCAAATTCCGATTAGGCTGATTGACACACATAAATTTCATAATGAAAACAAAATCTCCTTCATGCTTTAACTACTAAATGAATACTTAACTGAAAAAATTGATTAATCTACAATTTTTCACTTAACTAATATCTGTGATATATCAATAGACAACTTAAATTAAGGAATTTTGGGTATTAGGTAGATTGTGAGAAATAAGAAAAATAGAGAGAGAAATTAAGTAAAGTAAGTAAGAATAAGAAATGATTTTTAATTACTGGTTTTTTAACGTTTATTTTCATCATTTTTTAATCATCGTCCTACAGCAGTTATCATAATTCAATAAAAAATAAGTTTTTTTTTTGTTTTGCTTAAGAAAGAAACAAGAAATGGAGATGAGTCGCGTAAATTACATTTACGATACCTTAATATTCATTTTCTTTAATATTTTTTATTTTAAAATCCCTTTCAATGCATTTAGTACCGCATTTTTTTAATTATTTTTTTTTAAATTCAAAAACGTTTTTTTTTTTTTTATTTAATAATAATAACTATGTCCATTCATTCAATAATAACAGAAAGAAGTTAAATAAGGACATTTTATTTCCAATATTTTCACTGCTCATTCAAATAGCTTTTCTCCTTAATTTTTTTGATTTTTCATCATCATCATCATCGTTTATTTAATTTAATTTTAATTTATTCTTTCGTTTGCTTTTTGCTTGTTGGATTTGTGTGTGTGTGTGTGTGTGTGTGTGTGTGTATGGAGGAAGTAAAAAGTTACAAAAATTCTTTTTTTTTCTTGTTGTTTTAAAGTATTCAAGTTAAAAATTATACAATAATTAAATATTAAATTTATATAGCTTTGTTAATTCATGAGAACCTTTTTTTTATATCAGATAATTTTTTTTTTTTATTTTAATTAAATTTGTATTTTCTGTATGCTTTAATTTCTTCTTGCTCATCCATTTAACAGTCAGTTTGAGAGAGGAATTTTAATAATATAATATTTATAATAATCTTTATTTCATATATGAAATTAAATTAAATTAAAGAAAATTTTTTTGTTTTTGTTTTTGCTGCTAATTTTCTTGTTGTTTGTTGGAAAATTGTGGAAAATTGAAAAAAAAAAAATTTTTTTTGGTCATCAGATAGAGAATGAAACACAATACAAATATAGTTTTATATAAAAAAAAAATATTAACAGAATGAAAGAATTTAATCATTTTTAAAAAATAAAATTGATTGATGTGAAGTTTTCTACAAAATATTTTTTTTTTCTTCTCGTTTGTTTTTTTTTTTAAAGGGAAGAATCATAATAATAATAATAAGTAAGGGTAAAGGTAAGGAGGAGGAGGAGAGAAGTAGATTACATAGTCTATTGATTGTTGCCCTTAAAGCCCACCGCATGTGGCATTTGTCCATTGACAATAACAGCAAAATATGGATGATCCATAGCTTCACGAGCTGTTAATCTAGCACAATGATCATAACGTAGAAGTTTATCGAGAAAATCAAGGGCTTCAGGCGATACGAGATGCTGATTCTCCGAATGTACAAATCGTTCCCATCGTTTACGCGAATGTCTTGATAATATATCATTGAATCTTGGATCAAGTTCTATATTATATTTATCCAAATAAGCATATAATTCCTCAGTACCAAGAACTTTTGCAATTCGTACCAATTGATCATAATTATCATGTCCATGAAAGAATGGCTCTTTACGGAAAATCATTGATGCTAACATACATCCAAGTGACCACATATCTAATGAATAATCATACATTTGATAATCGACAAGTAATTCGGGTCCTTTGAAGTAACGACTAGCGACACGAACATTATATTCTTGACCTGGATGATAAAATTCAGCGAGACCCCAATCAATAAGACGTAATTTACGATTCTCATGATCTATCATAACATTATGTGGTTTAACATCTCGATGCATAATTCCCATGCTATGACAATAATCTAATGCTTTAAGGAGCTCATACAAATAAAATCTGATATCATAATCAGTGAGTGTTTGATACAGCTGCTTAAAATCTGTATTATTGACATGCTCAAATATTAAAGCTGGTGTTCGAGAAACTGGATCTTTAACAACTGCAAGCAATGTGATGATATTAGTTCCACCTCTTAAATTCTCTAAAATTTTAATCTCTCGTTTAATCTTCTTCTTCTTAACAGGCTTGAGAATTTTTACGACACACTTTTCATTATTAGTGACATTAATTGCCTCAAATACCTCACTGTATTTACCACGTCCAAGTTTCCTAACTAATTGATAATCATCCTGATTAGCCCAATCGACCACATAATTTTCATAATCCCAATATTCTCTTGGCTTATGGGAATTTACGTCAGCATACACTCGAGCATTTGATGGTAATGTCATTGTTCTTCGTTTAATTATGTTGCTGTTATGATTATTACTATTGTTGAATAAAGATGAATATGAATTGCCAACCGTATTATTATTATTGTTATTATTATTTGATGATGCTCCTCCTGATGTTCCTATTGACGAGATAATTGATGATGTTGCAATTAAAAATCTTTTGTACAGATGTTGTAAAGTGGTTGTATGCTGAATGAAGCCTCGAGTAAATAAATTTAAGCTTGATGGAAACAGTTTTAATAGTGTGAATATAACTAATTTGATCTAATTAATGATTTTAGCTTTTTTTAATTTTTTTTTTTAGTTACTGGATTATGTTGCTTGCTCTCTGTATACTTTTTTTTGTCTAATTACTTTCATATATATGCAAGTAGAATGATATCTATGTGTAGGCAGACAGGCAGGCAAGTTGGGTAGGTAGGTAAAGTTATTAATTATTTTTATTTATTTTTTTTTTTTGGTAAGAGAAGCGAAGCGCACACACAAAAAAAGTTGAGGTTGAGGGATGTTGAATTGGCCTTTTTTTTCTTTACAATTTTTTTTTTTTTTTAATTTTTTCTATTCTGGTTCTTCTTCACAAATTATTAAATTCACACTTAAACAGCAAATTTCCTACTACACAAATGCTCACCTTCTGTGCTGTTTGTTCGAACGAGATGATTTTTTTTTTTTGCTCACTGATGTTTTAATAACTTCCAAATATCTCTAAAAAGGCGAGCAAAATGGACGACGGGACTTGATACTATTTTTCTTCAAATGACAAAAAATTATCTCTGAAATTTGATAATTAGACACCATTATTCACAATTCTCATCAACACAATTAATCAAACTATACCATTTAGACCCGCAACTATCGATCAAACAATCCAATTATAGCAGCAAATACTGGAAAATGTTTATTTAATAAAATTTTTACTTTCGGCGACTCGCTTCTTTGATTTTTTGCGTCTTTTTATCAAATGGCAGCTTGGCTAATTCGTGTCTCTAAAACTCCCGGAAATGTATCCTCTTTATACTTTTTTCTCTCTTTTCTAATGATTTACTTGGTTTACTAGATCAGAATTTTGATTTTATGAGCTGTAAATTGTGTAAATTTAGGTTCAATAACGTATTTCTCTGAAAAATTATAAAAATTTAAATTTCGAAAATTCGGTAATTTTTTCTCGCATCAAAAGATGCAAAAAAGTTGATCAATTTCGATACAAAATTTAAATTTAATGCGGCAAAACCGGTAATTTCTACTTCCAACAAAGTATGCAGCATAGAACACGAGGTTGTTCAATGAATGTCCAAAGATGAATCTGAAAATCAAGTCAAATTTTGAAATAAAGAAAAAATCATGTAAAATTTGATTTTACCGCAAAAAAAGTTATTTCTAAAGATTTATTCTTCCAAAAATATAGTTTTTTTTATGTCTTATTAAAAAGATCATTTCATTACAAAAATTTATTATCATCATTCTTTCATGGTCTTAATACTTTTTTCTTTCTAAATTCTTAGTTCTGTAAAAACGCCAAAAATGAAATGAAATAAAAAATCATAAAAAATATGGAATTATTATCGAAATGTTGTGTATATTTTAATCCAGCAAAATTATTATTAATAAATTGTTTAAACAAACATAAAATAATTATTAGTTAATTGAAAAAATGCATATTTATGTTGGCGTGTAATATTATATTCGGAATGATATAAGAAAATTTTTTAATATAAAGAATGTTAAGAAAATTTCTTAATCGCATAATTTCTTCTCTTTTATTGTTGTTGTTGTTGTTTGATGTTGAACCCACACTTGTTTCCTTTTTCCTTCTAAACTCTTTTCTATGAAAATTATAATTTTTACCATTAGAAATAATTTTTCTTGTTTGTTTGTGCGGATTAATGATAATTGTTGTTGTTATAATAGGAATGGATAATGACGATGATAAAGGCACTGATTGTGTATTTGCTGGGCTTTTAAGATGGTGTTTAATCAGTACTGAATTGTTATTGTAATTGTCATCATCGTCATTGAATGTCGAAATAGCTTCATCAATGCATGGCTATTTCTTGGCCTTTTGTGCCTTTTCAGCAGCCTTTGTTGTCTTACCGCCTGTAGCATCTTTGAATGATACAGCCTTAATGACACCGACAGCAACTGTTTGTCTCATATCACGGACAGCAAAACGTCCAAGTGGAGGGAATTCTTGGAAGGATTCAACACACAATGGTTTTGTTGGAACCAAGATGACAATAGCGGCATCACCGGATTTAATTGCCTTTGGATTATCTTCAACTGATTTACCAGAACGACGATCGACCTTTTCTTTAATTTCAGAGAATTTGCAGGCAATATGAGCTGTGTGACAATCCAAGACTGGTGTATAACCGTTTGAAATTTGACCTGGATGGTTCAAGACAATAACTTGAGCTGTAAAGTCAGATGCACCCTTTGGTGGATTATTCTTGGTATCACCAGCAACATATCCACGACGTAATTCCTTAACTGAGACGTTCTTAACGTTGAAACCAACATTGTCTCCGGGAACGGCTTCTTGGAGAGCTTCATGATGCATTTCAACTGACTTAACTTCAGTTGTCAAGTTGACTGGAGCGAAAACGACAACCATACCTATATATTTGAAGATAAATAGATATATCAAGTCATTAGTATAAGTATAAGATAAGTGTAAGTAAGTTATAAGATGTACTTGCCTGGCTTAATGACACCAGTTTCAACACGACCAACTGGTACTGTTCCAATACCACCGATTTTGTAGACATCTTGAAGTGGAAGACGAAGAGGCTTGTCTGTTGGACGTGATGGTGGCAAGATAGCATCAAGAGCTTCAATAAGACATTTTCCGTCAGCTTTGCCTTCTTTACGTTCAATAGCCCATCCCTTGAACCATGGCATCTTTGTTGATGGTTCCAACATATTATCTCCATGCCATCCTGAGATTGGTACGAAAGCAACAGCTGTTGGATTATAACCAATTTTCTTGATGTATGATGAGACTTCCTTCTTAATTTCCTCAAAACGGGATTCAGAATATGGTGGTTCAGTTGAATCCATCTTATTGACACCAACAATCAATTGTTTAACGCCCAATGTAAAGGCTAACAATGCATGTTCACGAGTTTGACCGTTCTTTGAAATACCAGCTTCGAATTCACCAGTACCGGCAGCGACAATCAAGACAGCACAATCAGCTTGTGAAGTTCCAGTAATCATGTTCTTGATGAAATCACGATGTCCAGGAGCATCAATAATGGTTACATAGTATTTGGATGTTTCAAATTTCCATAATGCAATATCAATGGTAATACCACGTTCACGTTCGGCCTTCAATTTGTCCAAAACCCATGCATATTTGAATGAACCTTTACCCATTTCTTGTGCTTCCTTTTCGAATTTTTCGATTGTTCTCTTGTCGATACCACCGCATTTGTAGATCAAATGTCCAGTTGTTGTTGACTTTCCTGAATCTACGTGTCCAATGACGACAATGTTAATATGAGTCTTTTCTTTTCCCATTTTGTTGTTGTTTCGATTACTATATGTTTGAATGTAAGGTACGCGATTACATATATTGAGAAAATGAAAAAATTGAGGAAAAAGAAAGAAATGAGTCAGACGACTATTTTATATATACTGTTTCTATGCCTTAATAATCGGCATATTGAAGCAACATGTGTCAATTTTTCAAAAATTTTGAAATTCTCTAAAAATTCCCATTAAAGAGGTTCTATTTGTGTTTTATATCCATTACTATTATTAATATTAGTAGTTTAAGCTATAGAAAGTCTATTAAAAGTACGTAAATTAAGTGAAAAATTTCATTTTCAAGTCATTAAAAAATTCAATATGGCGGACATGACCTTATGACAAAAAAATTCTCAATTCATGTTTTCTCTAATATCTCATTAATTACAAGATATTTTGTCATCAAAATTGATTAAAAACATTACTTGTATTGATATCTAACTGTTTAAATGATAAAATTACGATTATTTAATGTACTTTTTGAGAAAATTGAAAAAACATAAAAAAAACATGTGCTTTTGAAAAATTTGCAATTTTTTTTTCAAGAAGTTTTACGTTAAAATCAACAGGTGAAAATTATTAAAAATATTAATTAAATGAAGTAAATAATATAAATGAAAATTAGAAAGCTATTTAATTAGTAAATTAGCCAATAATTGGTATTGAAAAAAGCCGCATTTGCCACGCGGTCTATTACTTTTACTTCTCTTTTGGATATAATTATTAACACTTTTAAGATCAAATTTATGTATACAAACCACTTTGAGAATTCACTTATTATCTTTAGATACCACTTATGAACTTAATTAAACAATTTAAATGATATTAAAATTAACTTACATCAATTAACACAAGAGTAGAGCAAAAATGATAAGCGTCTGTACTGTTTGACTGCTTAAAAGCAAATGGACGAGACAAAAGTTCCTTCACGAACTCAATTGAAAATTCAAAATCTCAAAAAGTCGTTAGGTCCAATCGATTGCTGAATTTTTGAAAACCGATTTAAAAATCTATTCGATCGTTATGTCCAACCAATCTTGGTCAGTTCCAATCAGTTCCTTTATTGTATGTTTTGAAAATTTTAGCATTTCTTGAGGATTTTTCTTAACTGGATCTTAAAGTTTATGTCTTAATTGGTGAATGAGGGTGAATGTATTCTATAACAGAGGAATATTTAGTTCAGAGCTCATAATTTTAGAAAATTTTAGGCAGGGTTGCAAGGCAGGCAGCCTGCGCAGGCGAAAACCGTACAAATTCTTCATAATTTGTAAGGTTTTTCTTTCAAAACTGTACAAATTATCGAGAATTTGTGCGGTTTTCGCCTGCGCAGGCCGCCTGCCTTGCAACCCTGATTTTAGGTATTTTTTTTTGTTGAAAATTACCTACCTATCTAGGTCAAAATGATGAAAATTCCAGGAAATTGTGTAGCTGAAGTATCACGACATGTCATGTTCAAATGTTCTGAAACTTTGCCAGAATTGAGTCCATATTACGTACAATTGTGACCAGCAAAAATTTAATTTCGTCCTTTTTCCTGTGTCTGGATATGGCAAGTAAAAGTTATGGGTGATTTTGCCATCGTACTTTGAATCAAGATATATAGATGGGCCAATACAAAGTATGCTCGACCATACGCTTTTTTTCTGTTTGTAAACAAACAAATGCACTATGTCGAAAATCGAAATTTTTTTACGTTTTTTCATTTTATGTGTGGAAATGATAGAGCAGACCTCTAAGCTTCAGAAAAACATCACTTCCAATTTTTTCGACCAATCTGGGCCGAGATACAGCACCAAATGTGAAAATTGACTTCAAAACATGACTTTTTTAAATGATCAGAACTTTTCACTGTATTAACCATTTGTTTTGAAACTTTCTGCATATGATTAAGGAATTTTGCTAAAAAGTGAATTTTTACTACTTCACATCAATCTCACGCTTTCCAATTGACTTAAAAAATTTTTTTGTCTGCTTTAGTGGTTCCGTTTGAGTAAGGGCTACAACCCGTGGTATACATTGGAAATCATAAAAATGCAACTCTGACGAGATATTTGAGGTTTTAGGTCGAAAACCCTGGTTAAAAAACCCTGGTCTGTAGTGAATTTTTATTGCATTTTTTTGTAGCTCTTATATTCTAGCAACTTTTTATACAAAAAAAAAATCAAAATTGACCCCGGCATTTCCGAGCTTAACCCCCTAGAAGTAAGGTAGGGGGGTATCTCAAAATTCAAAAAATTCAAACTTTTGCCTATTTTACTCAAAAATGATGAAACTCTCAGAAAACACTTAAATTATACTAATCTAGATATAAACGTCCAAAAAATTTGATATCCTGCTAATTTTTTTCAAAAAAGTCCGAAAAAACGATTTTTTTCACATTTTTCAATATTTAGACCTAGTGAAAAATTTTTTCTTCATTATTCTTTTTGTATTACATAGTTGCATCAAATACGCATCCAACGAGGTATAAACCATTACATATGGACAAGATTTGTCTGATTAAGAGCAAAAAAACGAAAAAATGGTAAATTTTTGTAGGTTTTGGCGGTTCACCTTTCACACTTTTGACCATATCTCATCACCATTTTAAGTATATGTAACAAATTTGGTATCGTTGGAAAGTTAATTGTTCTAGCTATACAATAAAATAAAAATTTTTGTTCAAAATATGCTCAGGACATCACCAAGCTAAGGAAAGTTTGAGGTAACGCCCTAGATACCCATAAAATAAAAAATTTTCAATTTTGATTTTTTCCATAATTTTATCCTCAGACATTCATAACAACATCAAAAAAGTACATTAAAGTCATTGGCTGTTCCGTACAAGATCATAGAAAAAATGGAATTTTTTGGGAAATATTTTAAAAATTTTGAAAAAAATTCCATTTTTTCTATGATCTTGTTTGGAACAGCCAATGACTTTAATGTACTTTTTTGATGTTGTTATGAATGTCTGAGGATAAAATTATGGAAAAAATCAAAATTGAAAATTTTTTATTTTATGGGTATCTAGGGCGTTACCTCAAACTTTCCTTAGCTTGGTGATGTCCTGAGCATATTTTGAACAAAAATTTTTATTTTATTGTATAGCTAGAACAATTAACTTTCCAACGATACCAAATTTGTTACATATACTTAAAATGGTGATGAGATATGGTCAAAAGTGTGAAAGGTGAACCGCCAAAACCTACAAAAATTTACCATTTTTTCGTTTTTTTGCTCTTAATCAGACAAATCTTGTCCATATGTAATGGTTTATACCTCGTTGGATGCGTATTTGATGCAACTATGTAATACAAAAAGAATAATGAAGAAAAAATTTTTCACTAGGTCTAAATATTGAAAAATGTGAAAAAAATCGTTTTTTCGGACTTTTTTGAAAAAAATTAGCAGGATATCAAATTTTTTGGACGTTTATATCTAGATTAGGATAATTTAAGTGTTTTCTGAGAGTTTCATCATTTTTGAGTAAAATAGGCAAAAGTTTGAATTTTTTGAATTTTGAGATACCCCCCTACCTTACTTCTAGGGGGTTAAGCTCGGAAATGCCGGGGTCAATTTTGATTTTTTTTTGTATAAAAAGTTGCTAGAATATAAGAGCTACAAAAAAATGCAATAAAAATTCACTACAGACCAGGGTTTTTTAACCAGGGTTTTCGACCTAAAACCTCAAATATCTCGTCAAAGTTGCATTTTTATGATTTCCAATGTATACCACGGGTTGTAGCCCTTACTCAAACGGAACCACTAAAGCAGACAAAAAAATTTTTTAAGTCAATTGGAAAGCGTGAGATTGATGTGAAGTAGTAAAAATTCACTTTTTAGCAAAATTCCTTAATCATATGCAGAAAGTTTCAAAACAAATGGTTAATACAGTGAAAAGTTCTGATCATTTAAAAAAGTCATGTTTTGAAGTCAATTTTCACATTTGGTGCTGTATCTCGGCCCAGATTGGTCGAAAAAATTGGAAGTGATGTTTTTCTGAAGCTTAGAGGTCTGCTCTATCATTTCCACACATAAAATGAAAAAACGTAAAAAAATTTCGATTTTCGACATAGTGCATTTGTTTGTTTACAAACAGAAAAAAAGCGTATGGTCGAGCATACTTTGTATTGGCCCATGTATATATCTTGATTCAAAGTACGATGGCAAAATCACCCATAACTTTTACTTGCCATATCCAGACACAGGAAAAAGGACGAAATTAAATTTTTGCTGGTCACAATTGTACGTAATATGGACTCAATTCTGGCAAAGTTTCAGAACATTTGAACATGACATGTCGTGATACTTCAGCTACACAATTTCCTGGAATTTTCATCATTTTGACCTAGATAGGTAGGTAATTTTCAACAAAAAAAAATACCTAAAATTTTCTAAAATTATGAGCTCTGAACTAAATATTCCTCTGTTATAGAATACATTCACCCTCATTCACCAATTAAGACATAAACTTTAAGATCCAGTTAAGAAAAATCCTCAAGAAATGCTAAAATTTTCAAAACATACAATAAAGGAACTGATTGGAACTGACCAAGATTGGTTGGACATAACGATCGAATAGATTTTTAAATCGGTTTTCAAAAATTCAGCAATCGATTGGACGTAACGACTTTTTGAGATTTTGAATTTTCAATTGAGTTCGTGAAGGAAAATTCTCTTGTTTTTTAAAATATTCTAAATTTGTAAATTTTTAGCATTTCCTAAAGATTTTCTTAACTGGATCTTGAAACTTTTATCTAATATAGATGAATACATCTTTTAACAAGTATCAACAGTATAATATTACGTTTAATCATGTTTCTTTTAACATATTTTATGTTTCTGGATGTTTTAATGATTTGATAAAAGCAGCATAAAATCATAGAAAACTTTCATAGAAAATCAAGTTTCACAAGTTAATTGCCCCCTATTTATATAGAGGGGACTGAAACTACGTCACAAAAATTTCGATATTTTTCGTTCTTTTCAACTTCAAACTCTTGAAGATGGCTGTCGGAAAAAATAAAGGTATTTTAAATTAAACCATAAATCAGTGATTAATTAATGAAATTTCAATTGTAATTAATTAATAAGTGTATAAGCTATTATAAAATGTTGAAATTAGTGAATTAATTGTGTATTTTAATCTATAAATTTATAGGTTTAGCCAAAGGTGGCAAAAAAGGAACCAAAAAGAAGATTGTCGATCCATTCACCCGTAAGGATTGGTATGATATCAAGGCACCATCCATGTTTACAACACGTCAAGTTGGCAAAACATTAGTTAATCGTACGCAAGGAACAAAAATTGCAAGCGAAGGCTTAAAAGGTCGCGTGTTTGAAGTTTCATTAGCTGATTTGCAAAATGACAATGATGCTGAGAGATCTTTCCGTAAATTCAAGCTCATCGCTGAAGATGTTCAAGGACGTAATGTCCTCACAAATTTCCATGGAATGGATTTAACAACTGATAAATTAAGGTAAATAAAATTCATGTACATAAACATAACCTCAAAAATATCCAATGTTTATATTCTTCAACATCCATAAAACTAACTTCCAGAGTTGAAAACAAATATTTTTAAATAGATGAGAACCGTACAATTCCTTGAATAATTTGTATGGTTTTATAGATGAGAACCGTACAATTCCTTGAATAATTTGTATGGTTTTATTTAAGGAATTGTACGGTTCTCATCTATTTATATAGATATTTATTTCAACTCTACTTTACATTCTCAACATCCATAAAACTTATATCCAATTCATTACATTTTAGATCAATGGTCAAGAAATGGCAAACATTGATTGAATGTCATGTTGATGTCAAGACAACTGATGGATATTTGTTACGTGTATTCTGTATTGGATTCACAGCAAAGGACAGTTCATCTCATCGTAAGACATGTTATGCCCAAACCTCTCAAATCAAAACAATCCGTAAGAAGATGACTGATATCATTAATCGTGATATTGCCAGTTCTGATTTGAAGGAAGTTGTTAACAAATTGTTGCCTGATTCAATCGCCAAGGATATTGAGAAGGCATGTCATGGTGTTTATCCACTTCATGATGTCTTCATTCGTAAGGTCAAGGTATTGAAGAAGCCACGATTTGATCTTTCAAAATTACTTGAATTACACGGTGATGGAGGTAAATCGGCCGAGCCAACAGCCACTACAGCTGCCGTTGAAGGTGTTCCAGTTGAACGACCAGAGGGATATGAACCACCAATCCAAGCAGCAGTCTAAACAACATTTATAAATAATAATTCCATTAACTAAAAAAGAACCATTAGACTCCATCGAGAAAAAAAGAGTGAAATGGATCAAAAAATACAAAAGAAATGCTTTGTATAGGCTTTCAACAACATCTGAAATTAAAGAAAAAATGATTTATTGAATACAGAAAAACAAAGTGCTAAAGTGTTGTGTCCTTAAAGACTGAAAATTGAACAACTGCTGTAGATTTTATGATTTGCAGTTTTTCCTTTTTCTGTTTTATGAAATTTTCATATTAACTTGGATTCCATTCCTAGAGTCCAATTTCATTTCTATTTCTTTACAGGAAGCTGAGAATTGGCAGTAAATTTTAGGTGAGTTTTAAAATCTTTATTTTAACAATTTTCCCAAATGATGTTCTTATTATTTTTCGTCTCTGACGTTAGATCATTTTAGTATTTATACAATTTGATCTATGCGGACAACTCATTACTGATGGAATACTTAAACTTCAAATTATTATTGATTAAATTTTGTCATATTCTAATCAAATTTTTTCTGTCTTTCTAGATTGCTGTTGATTCCCAGAATAGCTGATTTTTTAAGATTTTCAGGTAAGTCATGTTCAATGAACAGCAAAATCTACTTTATTATTTTTATGATGATCCCCTTAACTCAGCTCGCTTTGAGTACCCATGAAGAGAATTTGTTCCCCACAAATATCCTACGCAAAAAAATTTATTAGTGGAACTGACTAAAAACTTTAAAATCCTTAATTTCTCAAAATTTTCCATACATATTTTATTAATAGATTATTCTCTATTTGCAGGTACTACAGGATTTTTTTGCGTATTCATTATTCACAATGGAACTTATTGAAAGGTCAGTATACGAAATTTAAATTTTTAAAGCTTTCAATTTAATTTTGGAATTGAAAATTCAATTTATTCATGATGATCCCTTTAACTCAGCTCGCTTTGAATGTCTGTGAAGAGAATTTGTTCCCCACAAATATCCTACGCAAAAAAATTTATTTAGTGGAACTGACAATTTCCTTCTTTTCATTCATCTATAAAGTAGTAAAAATTCAAAATTCTAACCAAAGATTTTCTTTTATTTTACAGATTCGATAGAAATTCGATCAATTTTCCTATTCATCTTATTTAAAAATTTCAGGTAAGTTTTCTAAAAAAAAATTAAATTATTAAAACTGTTATTATGATGATCCCTTTAACTCAGCTCGCTTTGAATGTTTGTGAAGAAAAATTGTTCCCCACAAATATCCTACGCAAAAAATTTATTTCGTGGAACTGACAAAAATTACAGGGGTTACTCGATTTGAATTACCAAAAATTTTCCATACAAAAATTCAAAATTTTCATTTTTACCGGTCATTTTTCATACGTTTCGATTTGAATAGAAAAATTTTGGAACAAAACAACTGTTCATATCGAGGACCCCCTGTATCAAAAGTTCTCAAACACCTTTTAAAACGATTATTTGTTATTAATTCATGCTTCAAATTTATTCTTAGGTTTATGAATCGTTCAAAAAGAGTTTTTGGAAGCAACAATGTTCCAGCATAAAATTTACAGGTAAGAAAATAAACTAATTCCTTTAAAACTCAAATTCGTGAAGAATTTAAGCTTAAAATTACTATTATTATGATGATTCCCTTAACTCAGCTCGCTTTGAGTTCCCATGAAGAGAATTTGTTCCCCACATTATATCCTACGCAAAAAAACAATATAAGTGGAACTGACAAAAAAATCTTCAAGGGTACATTAAAGCTTTTGTCAACCTTTACTAATTTCTTCTCTTTTTTAAATTATCTTTTCAGAGTCACATAAGGATTTGACAAATTTGCATACTCGATGCTTTATGGCTTGTAAAAGATTTGAATTTATTTACTCAAGATGAAATAAAAACGAAAAAATTTTGATAAAACTAAAGAAATATTTGCACTTTTACTACTCACTCTTTAATTTTCAGATCATAATATTTTAATTTAATTTTCAGAAAAATTTAAAATTTTGTTGTTATTTACGTTATTTGCTAACAACTCATTATAATAACTTTATTTCCTATGAAATAATTGCTCATAACTTTTTAATGAATGCATTAAGTTGTTTAATGGAAAATGTGATGTTTTTCAACAAATGGAAAATAGTTGTTACCTAAATCACAATTTATTACTTATTTTGTAGAGGAATTTTTAATCTTGAAATTTAAGAAAATAGAAAATCATAAAAGTAGGAATCAGGGTTGCAAGGCAGGCGGCCTGCGCAGGCGAAAACCGCACAAATTCTCGATAATTTGTACAGTTTTGAAAGAAAAACCTTACAAATTATGAAGAATTTGTACGGTTTTCGCCTGCGCAGGCTGCCTGCCTTGCAACCCTGGTAGGAATTTGTGCATAAGCGAGAACCGTACAATTCCATGATAATTTGTAAGGGTTTGTAAGAGTTTCTATGATTTTAAATATTTTAATAAAAGAACTTAGACTTTTTATTAATTTTAAAATTAAAACAATTCAAATTCTAAAAAAAACATTTGATTAGTTTTGAACAACATCTCAGAACCTTACAAATTCACTAAAATGTTTGTATTTTAAAACCAATCAAATGTTTTCTAATCGAATTTGTATTGTTTTAAAACCGTACAATTTGAAAATTGTTGTAAGGTTTTCAATTAAAAATCATAAATTTCAAATAAAAAATTTTAGTTATTCTCAAAACTATTTCTAATTGCAATAAGCTATTTACGATTAAAAAATGTATGAATCAGCAATATTATTCATAATTTAATTGTTCATTCATCATGTAAATAATATATCGTATTACATTTCATTTTAAATGCCTATAGAATAAAATCACATGTTCGTGCCAAAATCATTTGTTTTTAATCTAATCGTACAGGATTTATTGTTGTGTGTTCAGTGGGGATATTTTTTAAACGAGAAAGTTTAAATAAGTTAGTGTGGGTGAAGTGCTATGGATTAAAACGCATTTTTTGGATGTACTGAAATTAAGGATGTCAATTTTAAAATATTTTTTAAATTTAATTCATCAAAATATTTAAGATCAATATCCAACTAAAAATCCATAAACAGCACCAAAAAAGCTCATACTAAACAAATAAGCAACAGACATCACGACAAAATTCGAACACCTTCATCCTTTCCAAATTAGATAATGCACTGAAAAATCATCGAGCAAAAAAACAGTCTGTAGAAAATATTTATAATAAACGGAAGCAACTTAATGAGACGATTTTTAATTAAACTTTGTGAAACAGTTAAAGTGTATTTTATTATATTTCCATAGAATCTGTGCTTGCCAAACTTTAGTTCCTTCAAAATTTTGAATTTATTTATTTTTCTAGAAAATTCTTATTTTTTTTATTCAAATCCTTTGTTGAAAATAATTTGGATTAAATTAGCAAAAATGATAAGCTTATTTAAGGTAAAATAATTGGAATGTCACGACATGAAAGTGAAGATTTAAATCATGAATTTTTATATGATCCAGTAAATTAAAATTAAATACGTCTTAAAAAAAATCTAGTCAGAGTAAATAGGAATTCTTATCAAGCAAATATCTCTCGTGCCTCGTACATTCATATAGAGATTGCAAGTTACTAAAAAAAATTCTAATCTTTTGAATAAGTAGCGCTGACACTTGAGATTTATACATGATATTAAATATTTGTACTCGAAATAAGTGCGCTCGAATGAGATCCTCAACATTCTTTTAAAAAATCAGCTCCATTGCTCGGAATTTATTAGACGTGAAGTAAACACAATCAACCTTGAGAGAATGAATGCATTAGTCGAGCTGGTAACGAAAACGTTCTCATCAATCGATTTTACACCACACACATATGATGCAATTTTGCAAATACCTAATAATGCTTTTTTATTTATTTCTCAATTTGCTTGTATAATTCTATAAATAAGTCACAATACTTTCTAAATTCACGTGCAACAACAAAAACAAAAATAAAATTGCCGACACAACATGCTCTAAGGATGAATTTTATTGTTGGTTGGTTGGCTGGATTGGTGTAAAAATTCTTTTATTATTTTCGCGACGCATGCTCAACATTTCAGCGATTCATTCCTTTTTGTATAAAAATCATAAAGTTCTGCTGCAACGTAGTTATTTTCTTGTTGTCGTTCGTGATTAGCTAGTCGAGTTGCCAATTTGTTAAAATTTTGACTTAAAAAAAAGCTTTTAAAAAAGCATTAAAGTCATATCAAGTGACGTGGATCAATAGTGCAAATTATATCCAGCAAAGTACTTGCAATCCTTTTTTTGTTGTTTACTTTTTCTTTACCCATTTAGTTCCATAACATGCTATTATTGATTTTTTATTTGAAGTTGGAGTTGGGTGTATTATTAAGTTTCCAGAAATTACTATGTACACTTTTATGTTGTAAACATATTTTTTTTATTTATTTATCTCCTTATTATTTTTGAGTCACTGCATGATTTCCAAATATTAATTTTTTATATGACGTGATTAATTTTTTGAGGAATTTAAAAAATAATAAATATTTATTTAATTCATAGGCAACTCGATCACAAAGCGATATGAGGGATGTTGCAACAAGAATTTGTCGTGAATACTTGTCAGGAGCATGGAAAAACATATCATCTGAGGAGATTCAAGTTAAACGAATGAGGTAAGAAGAACCTTAAAATTTTTTTTTTGTATGACGCAATTTTCGTGACAAAAATTATAAAAAATTTACTTCCAGTGGCGGTTTATCGAATTTCCTGTACTATGTGAGCTTACCAAATAATAATGATAGTAATACAATTGACGACAGTACAATTTCCACTAAACGTACCCGCAAAGATAGTTATCACAACATTATGGAACCGACCAAAGTTTTATTGCGAATTTATGGACAAAGTCATGGAGAGAATGCTTTAGAAAATATGTTGACTGAATCGGTTGTATTTGCATTATTATCGGAGAGACAATTGGGGCCTAAATTACATGGAATCTTTCCTGGTGGACGTATTGAACAGTATATTCCTGTAAATATTAATTTTTTTGTGTTATTTCATTTTTAATTTCATTGAAATTGCTGAGAATTTACTGATTTATGCAATTTTTTTGGTATCAAAACTGTACAAATTCGTCCTAAAACCATTCAAATTCGATAAAATCTTACGTTTTATCATAAAACCGTTCAATTTTTTCTCATAAAACTTTACAAATTCTCATATAAAACCTTACAAATTCTGATTTAAAACCCTACAAATTCATTTTTATAAGTAATGACTAACAATTGAATTTGTGAGATTTCATAAAGGAAATTAGTAAAGTTTTGTTAGAAAAAAATGTTATTGGTTTTATTAGAAAAAATTGAATGATTTTACATTTAATTTGTAAGGTTTTATTTAGAATTTGTAACGGTTTTATTCACAATTTGTAACGGTTTTATTTCGAATTTGTAACGTTTTTTATGTAGCTTTAAAATTTAAACTACAAATTTAAAAAATTTTGGTATCTAAAAATTGCATAATTCCAAACAAAATCAAATCCAAATCTCATGAAAATTCCCCCAAAAAATTACCAAAAATTCAGTATTTTAGGAGTGCTAATCTCATGGCTAACAAAACTTTTATAGGCACGCTCATTAACAACGACGGAATTATCAGACGCTCAAATTTCAGCAAAAATTGCCGAAAAAATGGGACAAATTCATAGCTTACACATTCCCGTCTCAAAGGAAGCAGATTGGATTTTTAACACAATTAATCGATGGCTCAATAATGTCGATACAATTATGAATGACATTAAGAATAATAATAACAGCAAAGAGACAAAAATTCAGGAATTACAAAAACGATTGAGTGATGTTGATTTGAGAAAAGAAGCAAATTGGATTAGAAAGGTTGCTGAAACTGAAGCATATCCCGTTGTATTTTGTCACAATGACTTACAGGAAGGAAATATTTTATTTAGAGAAAATAATTTCGTACCAACGGATTTGGTTGAGACACTCGATGAAGAATTGCATAATCTTGAAGATGACTTATCGCCAATGTTAATTTCATGTCCAAAGAATAAGATTGATAAGTCCGAAGGTGGAACGAAGCAAGATGTATTAAATGGAAATTCTAGAAAGAGATCATTAAGTGATGCTGATATAGATATTAATGAAATTATTGGAAGTGATGATTCACCAGAAAAAAAGGAACCAGAATTAATGATAATTGATTTTGAATATTGTGCATACAATTATCGAGCCTTTGATATTGCAAATCACTTTTTAGAATGGACATACGACTACACAAACAATGAATTTCCATATTTTCATCATCGACCTCAATGCTATCCAAATGACGAACAAATCGATAACTTTATAGTCTCATACTTGAAAAGTGTCAATGGAACTAACGAAATGCCAAGTTTGGAAGAGAAAAAGCAATTACTTGAAGAAATAGCTTTATTTACATTAGCATCTCATTTATTTTGGTGTATTTGGGCAGTCGTTAATATTCATCAAGATATTGAATTTGGATATTGGGAATATGCAGATATTCGACTTAATGAGTACTTTAAGGCAAAAGCAAAGTATTTGGAAGAGAAACCGCACACGGAGGAATCTAACGATATAACATCAAGGAGGAAATAAAACATTTTTTTTTTGTTGAACAATTCCTTTAAAAATATTAGAGCAATGCGATACAGGCGCTTGTGTATAGGATAGAATCGTGCAATTCCTTGATAATTCAGAATTTGAAAGGTTTTATTGGAATTTGTAAGGTTTTATTAGAATTTGTAAGGTTTTATTAGTTTTTAAATGAAACCTAATAAATTCTAGAAAACCTTATAAATTCTAATAAAACCTAACAAATTCCAACAAAACCTTACAAATTTTAATAAAACCATACAAATTCGAACAAAACTTTACAAATTCCAATAAAACATTACAAATTCCAACAAAACCTTACAAATTCTAGAAAAACCTCTCAAATTATCAAGGAATTGTACGGTTTTCACTTATACACCACCAGTGCATGACATCGCAACTCTTTATTAGAGATTAACTCACAATTTATCCTTTTTATATTGACTCCTTTTTCTTTTCCATTATCGTGCTTAATTGAATATGGACTGAAAATTTTATATAAATACCGGATAAAATTTATTTCGGGTTGTATGTCAAGAATTAAAAAAAAAAAAAAAAATGCGCTTAAAAGATAAGGAAAAAAAATTGTAAACGAATGTGTATCAAAAAGAAAAATTATATATTGTACTTAAGACTTGAATTTGTGAGATGATTTTTAATCTCCTCATATGATAATTAACGTCGGATATGTACCTTCTTCAAAAATAAGAGAGATAGATAGAAAGAAACGGCAACATATACTTAATAATAAATAAAAAGTCCTCTTTCTTAATATTTTATAGCAATAAAAAAATTTAAATTGAATATATAAAAAAAATATGATGCTTGATGCTAGGCCAAATAGATGTACTTTTTATTGTGATATTAATGTGACCACTTCTTTATATCATTCGTGCACCACTTTCTTATTTATATTAGAAGCATTGCAATAAATAAAAAATAAATATTTTTTTTTGTTATTTTAATCTTATCGAAATCGAAAAAATTTCTCTGGATGGTTGGGAATCTTTTTGCTTATATATTTGTATGTTGTAAAAAAAATAATTATGTAATCGATATCAAAGAAAATTAATAAAAGAAAAAAATTCACAAAGCAATTTGATCGGCTAACTTTTTGGATCTTCTTATTGTCTTAAGTTTTATTGCTTCTAATGAAAATTCAGGTGAAAATTCCAGTGGCAACAAAAGAATTTTTATCGTTAGGCAGCATATTATTATTTATTATTACAACAAGAGGTGAGATTTATATCAGCTTTAAGTCACTGTAAGTTGAAATAAAATTCGCTCGTCTAGACTTCTTTTTTCTTGAATTCTGAAACTAATCGCTAATTTACATACAGCACGCACAGTTTGAATGTGAAAATAGCTTGTAATTAATTTAATTGATTTTTTGTCGCGATAAGAATGTTGAGTAATAATTTTTGGTGATTTTTCTTCAATTTTTACTTTAATTTGACATTCGTTGGGGTCACAATGATTCTAAAAATAAATTACTACTAGCTTTTAGGCTTTAAAACAGTACAAATGTTAATAAAATGAAGCTGTTGTACAGTTTTATGAAGCTGATTTATGGATCTCAAGAAAAATTGATTTTAAAAATTCTTAAACACTTTAAATTATATTAAAATATCAAAATCATGCATAATTGACTTAAATCATTAATTTTCGAACAATATAACCAAATTTATTTTATCAACCACGTGCTCGATTAAAATTAACGAACTTTTTTTGAAATTTGTAAACAAAAAAAGCCGAAAAAACAACAAATTGCGAATTATTAAAGAAATATTAAAATTAAATAAAATATTAAAGAAATAATGGAATATACACCGTATTTTCGTCTTGTTCAAACAGCTTTAACTCATTGCAATGAGTTTGTAAGGAATTTCAATAAGATTAACTACTTTGGAGGTAAAAAGTCGTAAAAAATTTTAATTAAAAATATTTCATAATTTTTGTAATTGTAATTCTAGGAAATGAGATTCAAATCAATGAAATTACACTTAAATTAAAGAATATATTTCTTGGAAACGGATTCAACAGTGATGATTGTGATGAATTAAGGAAAATCAATTTGTTTTTAATGCTTAATACTGAAATTTCATGTAAACAGCGTCTGGAAGAAGATTTTCAAATTTGTCACTTACTCAGCAACTTTCCACAACTCTCAAAGTGCTTATATGTCAATATAATGTGGCAATTAAAGATTCAAAAATACTTTTATGAAGCACTTTCATATTCACCGTCTTGGTTTATTCTTCCATTTCTGGATGAAACTGTCGACAGTTTAAGATTCTCAAAACCTCTGGATGTTATTCATCAAGTTCAAGGCATTGTGGAAGCGTTGTATACAAACATTTGTCGAATGGATTATCGATCATGTACAACTGGAGATTTAAATGATAAGAAATTGATTCTTGAATCATTTTTTGTGACAATATCGAGTCTTTTGTGCCATTACAACACCCCAACTATTGAAGAATCTGAGAATCAAACAAAAACAGATAATAAGACTAAAGAATACAATGGACGTTCCTTAAACTGTCAAATTTCATTAATTTTATCATGTTTCAAGATGTTCCTTAAAAAGCCATCGTTCGAGCTTGAAGATAAATTTCACATCTACAAGATTAATTTAGATAAAGAACCAGAAGCGAATAATTACAGCATCAATAACTACTCATCAGCTGTTGATGAAACATTAACACAAATTAATGTCATTTTATTAAATACTCTACAGAATAATGTATTAAATGTCACTGTAGATGATTTCATGTATTGGGTGGAGATTGACATAGATGATGATGTAATTATGGATGAAGATCTGAAACGTGATAATTTACAAAAGTTAATTGGAGAGCAGGCTTATGAATTAGTTGATATAATTAAGAATGAATTATGTTTTGAACACAATGTTGTTGAGCAATTGTCAAAGATTTCCTTAAAGCCTCAAACATTACAGGAAATAGCAAAAGAATCATCAGTTGGAACTTTATTGGATAAAATTGAAAATTCTACATCGAAAATTATTTGGATGGAAGAGTTACTCAAACGTACCGAAACACTATATTTTAATGATGAATGTCTTCAAACGATTATCGAGAATATTGACATTCTTAAAGTTGAGCATTTATTGCAAATGTTGAGAGATTATCAGAATTATGACATGGATGATGAAGATGAAATTAAAATGAATGAAATTTTCCTTAAAGGTGGAAGTCAATTAAATTTTATGGACATGAAGGATTTTATAGATCAACTAGTAACTACAATTGGAACAGATTTTTGCTTATCAATTGATTCAAAAATAATTCGAGAGCAGGAGATCAACAACTATTTGAATAAAATTACAGAAGAGAATATTGAGGAATCTACAATGTGGAAATTAATCCTTAAAGGTCCACAATTATTTTATGAGAAATTACTTGAAGACATCGACTGTCAAGATGATACACAAATTTCAACAGCACTCAAAGTCATTTCCAGCACAAGTCCAGTTTCAAATCATTTCATTAAGGACATTATTTTAAGTGACATGGAATCGATAGAAATTAATGAAAAGTCATCAAGACATTTACTGCTATCTGGACTGTTTAAACTTCAAATTATGGACAGGAAAGAATTTATTAAGGATATTCTAATGGTCAATTTTTCACATGCATTGTCATCAAGTTCTAATCTATCAAATTTACTTCTGTTCCTTAAAACTCTCAAACAGATTTCAAGTCAATTAAAAATTAGTGACTTACTTCCTCCATTAATGATCCAATTAGCACAAATTCTTGACAAATATCGTTGGGATTTAATGACATATTCAGGATTACGAGAAGAAGTTATTGACACGACAATTTCAATTATTCAGGAACTAATTAAAACTGTTCTAATTAATGGAACTAAAAATGATAAAGAATGGATTAAAAATAAGATTAGCAATTTGAAGCTAATGACAAAATTCTACTTTCAAAAATTGTCATTAGAAAAAGGAGAAGCAATAATTCCACTTGATACATATCTACATCCACAAAAATTTTCAAACATTCCAAAGATCAAGATTAATTCATTTTTATGCGAAACTATTGTTCGATGCACATCAAAGGAATTGAGGAGGTTGATGAATAATGAAGTCTTGCAAAACTTTTATACAGAAGCATTAAGTTTAGTGTCAACAATTGTCAAGAAAGCAAATCAACCAAATCCATTAGAATGCTTAAGGAAATGTGTTACTGATTATGTTAAACTACTTTCGGTAAGAGTTTTTGTAACTGTCAAAATTTAAATTTTTTAAATTTCAAACTTTTATTGACCGTTATTTTTTGAAATTTAATTTTTTTCTTGCAGGACATTCTCATTCCATCGGCAAAAGCCAAAAATCAAGAAGAATCGCTTCTTAAGGACATCATAAACTTAATGAAGAAATTCCCATCAAGTCTACACGATGACCTCACAATTCTATTTTTAGACGCAATCAAGGAACTGCAAATTAATGAAAATTTATTATCCGAAATTGATGATTGTGAATTGAAACGAATTTTATCAGAACAATCAAATGTGATTTAATTTCAATTTATTAGAATTTAAGAAAGAGACATAAAAGAATGAATGTCAATGTCATTGAACTTGTTTAAATTCCCAGAGAGAATTGCATTTACTCATTTTTTCATTATCAAAATAAAGACGAGCCCCCAAAAAAACTGAAATAAAAGCCGGCAAGCACAAAAATATTCTCAATTAAAATTTTCAGTTGAGTCAGTGCGGTCAACGCGATCGGACGCGAATAAGATTTGATTGCTGTTGAATATTCTTATCAAGTTGTGAATAATTTTTTTTTTGTGCAGCTGATGAAGGATGAAGTTTAAAGACTTTATTCTTTTAATTTGTAAGGATATTAGAATTAATAGTGTATAAATTTAGTGTAAATTAATTCGTTAAAAGGATTGATTCTGAAATAGACATACTGTCTCTAATAAGTAACGAATATTCTTTACGGAATCATCTTTTTCTGTCTTATCAGCATGTTTTATAAATATATTCAAAAAGCGTTACGAAAAGGCGAGAAGTTTCACAAATTAAATTATTTTTAGCTTGGTCAAAAAGTTGTTGTGCGATAGAAGCTTCCATTTGATCCTTTAAATTTATAGTTGCTTCCAAAAATTAGAAATTTCATTTCAACAAAATTTTACTCCACAAAAAAATTCAATATTCATTAAAAATTAAAGAATTCCATACACTAAGTATGACTAGCTAGAGATTTTGAATATTTTGCACTTACAAACTTCCTTTAATTTTCGTCCAGAACCAAAAATTATGCTGATAATGTCGGAATGTGTATGACATAAGCGCCAGTTTAATCATTTTAAATTGTGACATTTTCCTCTTTTTAAAATGTGTGCCTTTATTTTAATTACGACTCAGCTCGTGACAAATGATGACTAAACTGGCGCGATAATGTCTGAGCTGCTTTTTTTTTTATTCGTGATCTTTGACATCGGAACTGAGTGTGTAATTATTTTAAATTTATTTATTTTTGTTTTTTCCTTTTCTTTTGTGTGCTGTGCAGTTCTATTTGGAAATTGTCATTGTTATAGCATTTTTGAGGAAAATGTTGATTTTACTTATAAAATCCAGACAAGTGTTGAGTTGATTCCAGACGTGTCTGATGATTTTGAGACAATTACGCAGTGGGATTTTAATGGAACGCTTAAAATTCAAAGGCTTGATAGCAATACTGTTGCCATGAAATTGGATATTGGAAGAACTGAGGATGAATTAAAGCCATTGATGAAGCCATTCATCCTTAAGTCACTTAATCTCTCAGAATCATCAATATATCTCAAACAGCATCCACAAAAAGCCATTGGATTATCAGAATTTGAGCCAATTTGGTCGGCAAATATGAAGAGAGCAATTGTGTCACTTTTTCAAATTGAAGGAAGTTCCGAAAATGGAGCATATGTCTCAAATGAATTTGGTCTTAGTGGCTTATGTCCAACAGAATATTACGTCGTAAATGCTTCAGATTCACTCTCAATCTCAAAGATTTATGACATGGATAGATGCTCAATTCCCGGTGGCATTTTTGAGATTCGATCAAATATTCCAATTAATATCTGCGAAATGGGAAAGAATAAAGCAATGCATGCAGTCACGTCTCGATTGGGTGAATATAAATTAATGAAATTGAAAAACTCGAAATACTTATTAAAGTCAATTCATGCTGAATCAAAAAGCAATGTCCAAGCATCAGAATCTTATTATCCACAATTTATATTCAGTAAAATTTTTATTAATTTAATATCGCAGACTGAACTTGATGATATAAATAGAATTCGATTTAATGAAAGTGAACGAATGTTTCAAAGTGATTTTACATATGTACGTCCAATTTTGGAAGCAACAGGTGGTCGTGCGGCAAAAACATCTGATCAGGTCATTGAAACTGTTATAAACATGCTGACTGATTTGTCTGAGAATCTTGAGAATAAGGATCTTAATTTTGATGAACCGTATATGGAGATTATATCAGAGATCCTTAGACTTTGTGAGACAATGAATTTTGATGCATTGAAGAAGTTATATGACCAAATTGATATTGGCACTAGTTACATTCAGGAAACATCGAGAAATATATTTTTGGAAATTCTTCCAAGAATTGGCACTTCCTCGTCTGTTTTAGTCACAAAATATCTAATCATGAAAAAACACGTTCGTCCAACAACTGCTGTTCAACTTCTCACTGCCTTGCCATTTTTCATCACAGAACTTTCTTATGACTTAGTAAAAGAATGTGAAGAATTTTTGCATATTGGATTAGACCGACCAGATGTGAAACATTCTGCTGTTCTTAGCTATTCAACAATGATTTATAAAGCATATGTTGCGGGAGCTCTTTCTAAAGAACAATTTGAAAAATATGTCAAAATGGTCTTTGACCTGTTTTTGAGTAAGTTTTAGACTTAACCTTAAAGTCTTTGAAACTTTAAATATTTCTCTTCTTAATTCAGACAGTTTCGATTACGAGCAGCAAATGCTTTACCTTGAAGCTATGGGTAACTTACAGCTAGGAAATGTTCCGAACTACCTCCAACCAATTATTCAGGCTGATTATTCTCAAACTACAGATATTAGATTTTTGGCTATTTTTGCAACACTTCCAACAGCTTATTCTCGTCCAACAGAAGTGTTTGAGACATATTGGCCAATATTTTACTCAAAGACAACACCATTGCAGCTAAGAATTGCAGCTTTTCAGATGCTTTTAGTATCAGCACAGACACCCGGAAGAGTTTTGGGATTGTATAATGTGATTAAGAATGAGAATTGTCCACATATGATTAACTTCTATAGAACAACAATTTTGAGTATTTCAGAGTCTACCAACTCATGCTTAGCTCATTTGTAAGGATCTTTGACTGAATTAAAATTTTTAAAAAAAATTACTAAAGAAATTTATTTCTAGAAAGCGATTAGTGCTTTACATGCGTCCACATTTGCCACCAGCACCTCCCAAAAAATATTGGATAACTGGAAATTACATTTTTGACTATAAAGACAGGAAGTTCCAAATAGGATCTATGGTTCAAGTCATGCTGATTGGTGACAAAAGAAGAGATTTGCCATTAATTGCATTCCTTAAATTCGATACTGAAGCTATGGGAAGATTTACAGGACAACTTGGAGTTTATATTAAGGCTAGAGGATTATCTGATGCAATTCTTGACAGAATTTACAACATGAATCTTGACAATTTGAAGTTTGAGGAATTGTCGAATATATTAAAGTTCATGAAGATGCAGCCTATTCAGTCGACTCCACTTCATTTAGAATTTATTGTTCAATTGGAAGGAAAAACAATTTTGTCTTACTATCTGAACCAAACAACGTTCTACAATCTTACAGATGGTGATCGTAAGTTAACTAGAATGCTTTTTATTATACAAATTATAAGATATTAATCTTTATCCTTGCAGTAATAAACAGGATTAATTTAGTGTTACGAACGGACAGTCATATTAATGTGAGTAAACTGTTTTTTACATAAAGGTTGTTCTCTTATGACGTCCATCAAAAATTTAGATTTTTAGACACTCCTCCTCTTCTTTGTCCTTAGACCTTAAACCTCTCCCTCCAAAATTGATCGTCATAAGTGAACAACCCCATTAATGATTCTTAAAATTAAGAAAAAATAAGGAATAAATCCATTTAGATGCAACTAGTTAGAAGACCATTCGTAATAAAGCATGGATTCTCAACACTAATTGGCACTCCTGCATACATATTACTTGAAAATACAATGATTGCAAGCATTCGTGGATCTACAACTCAAAGTATTGATAGGGATAAGCTATTAAGAAATAATCAGATGGATTTGAGGTATGTAATAAATGAGTTTTTATAAGGAACATAAAGCATGCCGTAAAAACATTATCTATAGATGTCTCCCAAAAAACAAAGATATATTAATCAATAAATTGTCTTTTGCCAAAAATAGATACTCAACATATGCGGTATCGAAAATACTTAGCTATAATCCTTTGGATGATATCGAGTACTCGACGATTAGAGAACAAGGTTTTCTTGTTTATTTGCCAATAAATAACGAAATAAAACTCAACTTATTGGAAAAACATATCACGTGAGTTATGAATGTTGTAATAAAATAGTCATAATTCCTTTATTGCTTCTGTAGATTTTCTTTATATCGCAAGGAGCCAATAACTTCAGGGTTATCGTTAAAGTCAAGGACACGAAGTTTTTCTGGCATCAATGAAATAGCTAAACAAAATCATGAAATTCCGGTCTATAAGTTTAATCTTGATGATATTGGCATTAATGTCCTTATTGGACATAATGTGGAATCATCAAAGGAGAATTTAATGTTCCTCTTTGAATCTGATGTAGCAACATCAGCCAAAGTATTTACTAGAACTCCATACTCAATTATTCAGAATATCCTCACAATAATCTCAATGATTCAACTTACAAGTATCCACATATCAAGAGATAAGCATCTGACCATTTTATTAGCTAATGAACCAAACTCTAAAGTCGAATTAGGATTTAAATATAAAACTGAGGATATAAAATCACCAAAAGAAGGAAATGTCGTCACAATTGATTGTAATTTATTGCATATTCATGACTATGACAGTGTTCATTCAAAGCAGTTGCACAAATGGGAATTTTCAACAAAATTTACATCATTCAAAAATAGTAAGGCAAGCAAAGCAATTGTGTCACTTAATCGCAAGACAATCAGCGGTGAGAAATGGAAGGTGAGTCAATAGATTACAAATATAAGCACTTTTCAGCAGTAATTATTTCTTTGATTCCTTTTTGGAAATCTCGTGCTGTCTCAATTTCAGTTAATCCAACACGCTTTGTGCTCATTAATTCAAAATATCCACTTCCTAAGTCTTTTGATTTGATATGAGTTGCTTCCAATAAAGTTTCAAATTTGTTGGAATTTTCTTCGAGTGATAATTTCGGGATTTTAGCTTTGACAATAATTCTCATTGTATTTCCGATATTTTTAAGATTATGTGCCGAATATCCCCAACGTTCATGCTTAGCGAATTCCAAATCATCTACAAACTCAATCATTTTGCTGAGACGTTCATAAACTTTTTGAAGATTTGCTCCTTCGTCAACTGATATGAATTGTACATGCTCTTCAACATTTATCCATGCACGGACATTATTTTTTTCATTTTTAAAAACTCCTCTGCCTTTTGGCCAACAACGATATGTTTCAGCTGCCTTTAAGAATTTATCTTCAGGTTCTGGAAATAAAGTTCCATCCTCAATCCATTTCTTCTGTTTCTCATCATCAATTGAACTTAATGCATGATATGTTCCTTTAAATTCCTCATCGTCAATTTTAATTAATGCTTTACGGATTTTTTCCTCAATTTTCTCAAGTTTTTCAACATTAAGCAATGGCATGTACTCGAATTCATTTAAAGCACGTCCAATAACAATACGAATTGATTTAATGAAATTTGATTCTGGATCCAAGTCCTCTAATTCATGAGAATCACCCCATTTACTTTCCGGATGCATTGTATCTGCCTCAATGTCATGAAAATCTTCCAAAACACCAGCAAAAAGTGCATCAAAGACATCATAAGCATTCTTATCTGACGCAAATATTCCAATATCAGAATCAAAGTTATTAAGGCCACTTTGAATATTGTCAAGTAATGTGCCATTAACATCAGTTTTTAAGGCTTTGAGTTTTTCAAAATTATCATCAGTCAGATATTCTTTGAGCAATGAATTTCCAGTCTCTTCGGCTTTTAATTCTTGATATTTTTGATTAATAATCAAGTCAATTTCACTTGCCGTCTTCTTAACTTGACTCTTTGTAATTGCAATTTCTGCAGCTGCCTGCTTCTTCTCCTTCACTAACTCATCAATTTTTGTCTGCATTTCAGTGACTTTTTCAATATCAGGACAATCTTCACATAATTGCTTTCGAATGTAAGCAATTGGATCTTCTGGCTTGACTTCTTGCTGATAAAGTTTCATGAGAGCATTTGTAAGCTTTTCTGTCACGCCTGTCGTTTCGAGATATTTTCTGAATTCTTGTCGCTTTGCTTCAAACTATTATGGATGTAAAGAATTCGTTTGAAATATTTTTGATTTTTTTAATAATTTCTAATGAAACTTACATTTGGTGACTTTACAGCATCTCCATCCATTTCAATTGCTTCCTTTTTAATTTACTTTATGAAAATGAAAAATTTTGCACTGATTTAAAAAAAGCGGATTTCTTGTCATTAAATTTTACTTCACCATGACAACTGCGATTAGTTTCGAAAATAATACAACACGAAATATTTCCATATCATCGATAGTCTCTTTCTCTCTTTTTTTTTGGGGCTGTTGTAAGCAGCACATTTGTTATTGATTTTCCCCTATTTCCACTTCAGTTGACTGTAAAAATGTTTCTTCTCTTTCTCCTTCCTTCTTTCATTCCTCCTGTTCAATTTATCAATGTCGTGTATATGAAACTTTATGTCAGATGAAATTGAAACCTTAAAAGGCCTCTTTCTCCTTAAAAAAATAAAATTAAACTGTGACTAAATAAAGCATTAATTTCATGTTCTTTTTTCTAGCTATGCATTACAAGTACAATCGATGGTCTTGTACACTTCAAAAAGCCATTCAAATTTACCAGCAATATTACATTCGGTAATCATGATGATGTGCTGCAATATTGTCCTACAGATAAATCTAAAATCGATTTGGTGCTGCTTATTGGCTCACCGCAAAAAGCTAATGACACGTATGAAAAAATTAATGTTGAAGATACTGAAAGATGTACCAAAGAAATTGTTAAATTTTCACCGGTTCCACAATTTAAGAATTGTAAAACAAGTGAATTGGAAAAAGTATTGTCGATCAATGATGTTAAATTGGATGTCAATTTTGAGAAGGTGAGATTTAAAAAAAATTAATCATGTAAGGGGTCAAGGGGGTTTGAGGTTGTGTGACAGTTTTAAACAAAAGGATTTTTTTGAATGAAGATTTTGTGACAGAGATGATGCGGGGAGGGGGTCTGAAAATCTAAGTTTTTGACAGGTTTTTGATAGACGTCATAAGTGAACGGCACCTAACCTTACGAATGTTTAAATTTATGCTCAAAAACCATACAAAAAGTTTGAAATTTTGAAAACCGTGCAAATGTTCTATGAAATGACGAAAACCTTACAAATTCAAATATTATGAAAACTATCTAAATATGATTGATTGATTATTATATTTATTATGGTCCATCAGCTAATGCTATTGCAAGACCAGCTCCATCGGTGTCCAAAGTTGTACTATTCCTTTATTATGCTCTGTGGTATTCCTATGTTGATCTATTGGTGTATAAAATTCCAAGAAAAAAAAACCTCATTTTTTGTCGATTCTGATTTTGTCCCAATTTTTAATTAAATCGCGAATTTGTTGAGCTCTCTCCATTGTCTACGAGTTCCTTGATTGTTAATGTATACTTATTTCCAGTTTGTAACTTATTCCTACACGTAATCAATTAAAAATTGCGGACTAGAAAATTCCACAACCTTCTCCTTCGGAGGTTAGGAGAGAACTCAACTATCTAAATATTTCTAAAATAACTCAATTTCCACAGATGCCTGATGCATTCTACGAAATTTCATCAAGAGTCGATCACATATTCTCAGCATTAATGCCACAAAGGATTTCAACCTTAAACATGTCAAATTATATAAATATGAAAATTAAACTTCCATTGGATAAAAATCATGAGGCAATGCTTGTAATAAATGAAAATTCAGTTCCACTACCGTCAACAATTGGATGTAATTCTTTCATGGAAAACAGTTGGGAAGGATCGTTTGTGGATTATAGTCTTACAAGTGTCTGCAGCTTATACAAAGATAATTTAAATACATTAGATGGAAATGACATGATTTTAACAGATAATATTCGAAGTAGCAATTCTTACAATAATGATCTGCTGTTATTTGCAGAATGTGCTGAAATCTCAAAACTTGCTATACTTGTTGAGTACAATAATGATACAAATGACTTTTTACAAGTTAAAATTAATGCTGGAAGTCAATTTGTAATTATAAAAGGTGACAGAAAGCCTGTAATATTTTATGACAGTAAGGAATATGACTTGACACAAACTACCTTTGAGTATCCAACGTTTGACAGTTTTATTAGGTAAATTATGTCATATTGCTCAGTTCTGATATAATGAATAAAATTTAATTTTTTTTAGAATCTCACTCAACGATGACTCAATAATCGAGATTGAGAATGAACTCTTGAAAGCGAAAATACAGTACAACATAGAGAATCTTATTTCCATTTCCATTCCAACGATAATGAAGGGAAAAATCTGTGGACTTTGTAACGTTCATAAGAATAATTGCTAATTTTTTTTATATATGCAACTAATTACCATAAAATGCTCATGAATAAGAATTTAATAAACTTTTTTTACTTCATAGTTACTTTTTTTTCACAACGTAACTCATGTATTTCGCTTAATTTATCACACGACGTCTGAAAAGAAATTTAGTGCTTAAGAAACAAAACTCAAACTTAATTTTTTTCTTGGATTGATAACTTTTTATAGATGTATATAAATATCTTTCATATCTTTAATGGAATCAAATTTGAAGAGTACTTTTAGTAATGATGCTATACATATTTTGACATTTCAACTAATTTGGCATATTTTTTGTCTTCAAGATTTGTTAGGAATTTTTCTAATCTAGAACTATTTGATAAAGCTGTTCGAGTTTCACTAAAGTGCTGTTTTAAGACCTTTTTATGCATGTAACATCTTTGATAATAGAAAACAGCTGCCAATAAATTCCAAAGTGTAAAATCTGGCCATAAAGCTTCTGTGAAGTAAAATACCGTTGATGGAATCTAGAAATAGCAAAATTAATAAGGAACAAGTTGACTTGACATCCAAAGATGTAAAATTTTACCTGCCATAGAAGAAAATCACTAAAACGATTCTCTCCTGAAGTCCTAACGAGTAAATCAACATCCGAACATTCACTTGTATATAAACATTTATCAATAAGCGTTTCTGTTAAATCCTCTGGAAGTAGTTCATTATCCTCGTATCCTTGCATTATAGACTTTATAGAATTCGCAATTTCATCTCTTGACGTGTAAGCAAATGCTACATTTAAAATTGATTTATTGTTATCTTTAGTCAATAGCATTGCTTCAGCTAATGTTTTCTGGATGTCCTTTGGAAGCATATCTAAATTACCAATTACTCTAATTTTTATGCCTTTTTCCTTAAGTTTTTCTTTTTCTTCCAATAATTTGGCAAATTTTTCACGAGCTAAGGACATTAATGTATCAACTTCTTCTTGAGATCTTTTGAAATTTTCAATGCTGAATGCATAGACAGTAACTTCTTGTATTCCGACCTCTAAACACCTAAAAAGTAGAGATTAATTTATGAATATTGATGATGTCACATGAATTGTAAGTTGATAAGAAAAATTTTACCATTGTAACGCTTCTGACAGCTTTTCAAAGCCAACTTTATGTCCTTCTGATTTCTTCATGTTAAGTTTTGATGCCCAACGTCTATTACCGTCCATAATAAAGGCTACATGTCGCGGAATCGGTCCTTGTTTAATAATTTTAATTGCAAAATTTTCAATCCAATTTAATTTCAGCTCTTCTTCACGAATCCAGCTCATTTTGGTTATTGCACTAATTTCTTGGCTAGTTTATACACAGGTTAATTATTTTAAATCATTTATTGAGCTGTTAGATTGATGAAATTTCAATATTTTAATAAAAATTACAGATTTTTTTAAAAAAATCAAAATATTTTGAAATCCATGCAAAAAATACAAAATTTGACCGTTATTTTTGGTGATTTTTCTTTATGAATTTTACTAAAACTAGTTAAGTAAGCTTATTGATTAATTGTAGAATAACTAATTATTAATTTAGCAACTCAATAGGGCAATAATATCAAAGATTCAAGTAGCAATTAATTATTTTCACAATAAGAAATTTGAGACATCAGTGACATATGCCAAGGGGGTCTTCTGAAAAAATAATTGAAATTTTAACAAAATTAGCTGAAAATTTAAAGCAATTAAATAACAAAGAACTCTTTTATTATTCATAATTTGATGTAATTCACAATAATTCATTCAAATATTAAGCATTATCAACTTTAATTTCATAAATTTCGACAAATTCGAATTCAAAAACGAATTTACAAAAAAAATTCAAATTTTCACAATTAAAGACCCCTCATTGTAAGAAAAAAAAGTCAAAAGTTGCAAAGAAGTGACTAATATTTAGCATAAAACTGATGAAATTTAATAAATGTAAGTGTTAAAACAATCCAGTGATGGAGTTAAAGACGGTAGAAAGACATAAAACAATAGTAGAGCAAGGTGAGTTAATGATTTCAATCATAATTTTAACATTTTATATGTTGCGATAATGTTGCATTAAGAAAAAAAATGTTTAATGGAGAATATTTTTTTGACTCGATTTCAGAATTATATTTTTTAATAGCAAAATTTCTATTAGAATCACCATACAAGAAAGCAGGAGAGGTGAGAATTGATAGTTTATGATATAAGGATTAAAAATAATTAATTTTTAATTTTCTATCATTTTTCGTTTAGGCGTTAATTGAAGAATTGGAAAACTCAGGAGTAAGTATAACAGAATAATAACAAAAAAATTAATCAAAATAAATGTTTAGGATCACACCAGATGTTTTTTTCACGTGCTTTTTAAGTTGTCAAAACATTAAAATTGTTGTTGAAAGCAACAAGAGTTCTTTGACCTTAAAAAACTCTTTTTTTCTGTCCATTATTTTGTGCAATTTTATTATTGGATGTAACTAATAGATCCTATTTCTTATTTTTAGGACCTACCTGATCGAATTGATTGGGAAGGACAAACACATAAGCAAGGATTTCATGAATTGGTAAGATCCAGTGAAAATTTTTATTGTGCAATCGACTTCAGTGCATTTCATCTGTAAAACAACTGTTGCATGCTTATAGAGCATTCCTATGGCTAAAATCAGTTCCAGAGATCCTATCTGAAAAAGGACGAGCATCCTTAAAGTCCTGGAAAATTTAAATTTTACAATTTCTCATCGGATTCCTTCACAAGTGATTGATTCGAATGTATTTAGTGATATTTTGAAGGAACCGATTGATCCATTCAGGCTTAAAAAGCCGACGGAAAATTTTCCAGACATCAAAAAAATGTCTAAAGATGGACGAAGTAAAAACTTTCATTTAATTGCTTTTCCGTTGAATTTATCCATCTTTGATTACGTGACTGATGTCATGTACCTGAAAAGACTAAGATCCTAATTCCAAAACTTCCATCAAACTTGTGAATTTAGTGAAATGTGACAATTTTCTTTGTTACTTCCAATGAATCATCATCGCCATGTTTGAATGTATATAGCATGAAATTTTTCACTACAAAAAAATTTTTTTTTTTCATATTCACAACAAATCATTCAGTAAAGGGCTTTCCCCAATATTTGTAAGCTAGACATTTGCCAGACGAAATGCATTGAATGTTTATATTTTTTTGTGTATTATTAAAGTATTCTATTGGCACTTACGACGTCAAAGAGTGTGCAACGTTTATGATATAAAAATTTATATTTTGTCAAGTTTCTTATATATATACTTTGTGGACATAGTCATATGAATGAGACATTGGAACTAAAATGCAGATGATGCGATTTAGCAAGTGTGTACAATTACGATAATAGTAAACAAAATAGTAAACGATATGAAAAGTGAATGAAGTGCGTGAATTAAAGTTGTAGTCTTGGAAAAAATTGTCTGTTGGCCTTGTCGTATCCGCCATTTTAATTTTTTTTTTTTCATATATGTTCATAGTCGACGGACATACGTAATGAAAATGTAATTATTTTTCTTAAAATTATTTTTTGATAAAATTAATTTTTTTTAAGGATTTAGGACATTAATTGCAATTAATTGAATTTAATTAATGACATTTTGTGCAAATTTAAATTAATTTTTTTAAAATATTAAAATTATTAGTTCCATTAGTGTATTTTATTAATATAATTAAATCCGTGAAAATTTGTGAAAATTAGTGAAATTAATTAAATTAAGAATTTTAAGAATTTTCTTCAATGTCTCAAAAGTATCTCGTCCCACTCGATGTGTATATTTTTAGTTCCAACTCGAGTGAAAAGTTAATTCTGATGTGTAAAATTTATTTATAGGCGGCAAAGTATCGTCATATTGGACCGAATCATTTACTACAAATATGTTCGCGTTTACCAGCACTTTTGGAAAAACAGCCAGGATTGTCACCGACAGTTCCATTATTGGTGACACTTTTAGGTGCTGGACGGCAGAGTTTATTGAGAACGCCTCAAAGTATTTCAAAGCCACGAACATTGACAGAATATTGTACAAGAATTCATGGCGCTCCGCTCATGGATGCAAATAATAGAAATAAAAATAATAATATTGTCAATGTACTACTTGGAAGACAAAGTGCTGGACCTTTAATTCGAAAGCAAGCAATTACTTCAAGTTTTTATACAAAAACAACTATTTTAAGGCAAACTTTAGGTCATTTATCTGCAGTCTATTGTGTTCTGTTTGATCGTAGTGGAAAATACATAGTCACGGTAAGTCTTTCATGTATTTATTACTTACCTATTAATTTTTAAAGTTTGAAAATTCTAAAAAACCGTTACAAATTCAAGTATGTATTTGTAACGAAAAAAATTCAAAAAAATTGATTGAAAAGCCGTTAAAATTTAAAATTCTCAAAATATTTCTTAAAAAAATTGATTGAAAAGCCGTTAAAAAGTGTAAAATTCAAATATCCGTTATAAAAAAATTTGAATTCTAAACAACCGTTGAAAAGTTTAAATTTCAAAAAACCGTTAATAATAAATGAATATTTTACTTTCAGGGAGCTGACGATTTACTTGTTAAGTTATGGAGTGCCATAGATGGTCGATTATTAACAACATTTCGTGGAGCATCAGCTGAAATAACAGATATAGCTATAAATCTGGAAAATACAATGATTGCTGCTGGATCCATTGATAGAGTTTTACGTGTATGGGATTTACAAAATGCTAGTGTTATTGCAGTTTTGTGTGCTCACAGTGGAATGATTACATCTGTTAATTTCTGTCCAAATCCAAGGAGTGATTTTAAATTTTTAGTAACAACAAGTACGGACGGATCTGTAGCATTTTGGCAATATACACAGCCACGAAATCAAAAGCCAATTTTTCAAATTAAACCAACACAATATCATGAGAAATTAAGACCTGGACAAGCGCAAATGATATGTGCATCATTCTCGCCTGGTGGAATGTTCTTAGCAGCTGGTTCAGCAGATCATCATGTTCGTGTTTATATTATGGCTGAAGATGGTCCAAAAAGAATATTAGAAATTGAATCACATACAGATACAGTCGATTCCATTCAATGGGCTCATTCTGGCTTAAAATTTGTAAGTGGATCAAAAGATGGAACAGCACTTTTATGGCGTTTTGAGACACAACAATGGAAATATGAGAAGCTTAATATGAGTGATAGATTAGCAACATGCCCAATACCTGAACCAGGAACAATTGATCCAAAGAAAGGATTAAAAGTCACAATGGTATCGTGGGATCGCTCAGATGATTGGGTTGTTACCGCCGTTAATGATCATAGCATAAAAGTTTGGAATACAAAGACTGCCAAATTACATAATGTCCTTCGTGGACATACTGATGAATTGTATGTATTAGAATCTCATCCAAAAGATCCACACGTATTACTCAGTGCAGGACATGATGGACAGCTATTTTTATGGGATATTTATAAAGGTGAAAAATTGGCAAGTTTTATGAATACAATTGAAGGTCAAGGTCATGGTGGTATATTTGATGCAAAATGGTCACCAGATGGTACAATGATTGCAGCTACAGATTCTCATGGACATATGTTAATGTTTGGATTTGGAACTGGACATAAACGATTAAAGGAAATGCCAAAAGAATTATTTTTCCATACTGATTATCGTCCACTTGTTAGGGATGTAAATTATTATGTGCTTGATGAGCAGACACAATTAGCACCATATTTAATGCCTCCACCATTCCTCGTTGATGTTGATGGAAATCCATATCCACCAGCAATGCAACGTTTAGTTCCAGGACGTGAAAATTGTTCAAATGAACAATTAGTTCCTGACATAAGTATCGGTGAACAGGCAGAACAACAACAGCAACAACAAGAAGGAGGCGGTGCTGCTAGGTCTGAAATTGATCGTTTAATTGAAGCATTAGCAAATCGACAAAATATTAATGATCAAAATCCAGCATTAGAAAATGAGAATGATGAAGATTTAGCTCCACAAAATCGTGTTCAAGCTGTACGACAACAAATTGGAATTCGTGATCAAAATATGATTTATCCTGATAAATTAAGGACATATGTAAAATCATTAAAGCATACAAATTTATCATTTATGAAGAATGTCGTTTATTATGCTGGTGTATCAGAAATGGATTTATATCGTCGTGAAATGAAGAAACGACCATTAATGATAACAACAGGAAATCCAAATAGTAGTGCTTTAAATGGTCCACCACCAAAGAAATTCGGACGTGGTGGACGTAAAAGAAGACAACCAGGCGTTGGAAATGATCAAATGGCATCAACAAGTGGACTGAATACAACAAATATGAATAATAGAACATCAAATGTACAGTCAGGACGTAGATTATTAGATGATGATGAGGAAAGGCTATCGACAAGTAGTGAGTCTACAAATAGTGATGATTCAACAGCAATTGAAGAAGATTTAGACTTGTCAAGTTCATCAAGTTCCACAGATGATAGTTCAGAATATTCAGATTGGATTGATGTTGAAGATCAACAGAAATTGGAACCGCCAAAACGTTCAAAACGAAAGCCAGTCGAGAGACGAACATATTCACCAGCAGATTCCGATACACAAGCAGCAAGTAGAAAGCGCGGTCCAAAAGGAATTAAGAAAATTCCATTGCTGCCAAATGGTGAAATTCCAGACGAATATAAACCTCCTGAATGGCTATCAGAAGTGATTCCTAAAAAAGCACCATATTATCCACAAATGGGAGATGAAGTTGTGTACTTCCGACAAGGCCATGAAAGATATTTTGAACATGTTAAAAATAAGAAGTTGTATCAATTATCAGGAAAATATGAACCATGGCAACAATTGGAATTACGTGAACATGAATTTTGTAAAGTTATTGGAATTAAATATGAAATTCGTCCACCAAGGCTGTGCTGCTTAAAACTTGCTCTAATGACAGACAAAGGAAATATGACAGATAAACATTTTACAATTAAATATCATGACATACCAGATGTTCTTGATTTTATTGTCCTTAAACAAACATTCGATACGGCAATAAGTCGTAATTGGGGACCTGGTGATCGATTCCGTTGTATGATTGATGATAAATGGTGGATTGGTGAAATTGAAAGTCATCAAGCACTTCAAGATGAATTTCCCGATTCACTATTTATGTGCTTTAAAGTTCGTTGGGATAATTCAGAATATGAATTTATGAGTCCATGGGATATGGAACCAATTGATGATGATCGATTACCTGAAAATGTTGGTGGCTCTGTTGCTGTTTTACCTGAAGAAATTCAAGCAATTCTTTATCGTCCAAAAAGTGAGGAATGGCCAAGAGGTGATCGTGAAGGTTCATGTCGTCGTATTGTTACAGGATTTGAGGCTGTTATGGGTTTAGCAATTGCAGATCCATTTTTAACGCCTGTTGATTTAAATTCATATCCAACTTATGCTTATGTTGTTGAATATCCAATTGATTTGAGTACGATTAAGTCACGATTTGAAAATCATTTTTATCGACGCATTACATCAGCACAATTTGATGTCAGATATTTGGCAACGAATGCTGAAAAGTTCAATGAAAAACACAGCAATATTGTGAAACATGCACGAATTATCACCGATCTCTGTTTAAGAATTTTGAGGTAATTTATTACTTTTATTGAAATTTTTGAGGATTTAGCTAAAATTTTTGACATTTTAGAGAGCATAATGATGTCGATGTACCTGCAGCTTACCACCAACTACTTGATACTTATCAGTCATCCGAAAGTGAAGAGGATAATCAGGAACAAAGGCCATCAACAAGTCAGGCAACTACATCCAGAAGAAATGGCACTAGAAGGTTTGTTTCTGAGTTTCTATTTCATTTACTGTTTTAAATATATTAATTTTTATTCATACCTTAGGTCAAAAAGATTAGTTCCAACATCAGGAGATTGGAGAGTTAGATGTAGAGAAATTCTACAATTAATTTGGAGCCATCAAGATTCGGAGCCATTTAGAGAACCTGTTGATATTGTCGATCATCCTGGTAAAAATTCTTATAATTGAACTACCTAAATTTCTAAACCCGCTATTTTTAAAATTTCAAAACGGTTATTTTTTAAAAATGTCTAAAACCGTCTTTTTTTAAATTTCAAATTTTGAAAAAAAAAAACATAGATTTTGAATTTTTGAAAGCCGTTGAATTTTGAATATTTTTTTCATAAAGTTCAAATTTTGAATAATTGAAAACCGTTAAATTTTGATTATTCTTTTTTCAAAAATTTAAATTTTTGAAATTCGTTAAATTTTGATTTCTTTCCAAAATTTGAATTTTTTAAAACCGTTAAAGTTTATCTTTTTTTTTTTTGAAATTTTGTACTTCGTTAATATTTAAATTTTGAAAAATCGTTATTTAAAGAAATTCATATTTTTTTTCTCAATTCATTTTAGATTACCTCCAAATTATCGATACACCAATGGATTTACAAACAGTAAAGGAAGAACTTTTTAGTGGAAACTACGACTCACCAATGGACTTTGCAAAAGACATGAAGCTAATATTCCAAAATTCTAGAAGCTATAATACAAATCAACGATCAAGGGTGAGTGTAAGCTAGAAAATCGTTATTACATATTTTTTCAAAAAAATGCTTATTTCATATCATTTCCATTCGGTTCGTTCGATTATTCCATAAATTTGTCCTTTGCATGAATATAAATTTTTTCCGTTTTTTCTTGATTTTATTTCTTTTAATTTCGCATTGTTCCTTAATGTTGTTGATTTTAAAATAAATTAAAAAAAATTGTTTTTCGAGTTATTTTTGATCTAAAAATCATGATAAACTTTCGAAATTATATTTATATTCATGCCTTTTTCTTCCTTTGTCAATTCATTTGCGTAATCAGGAGAATGTTACGGTAAGATCTAAACCAAAAAACAAAAGAAGTCTGTTCTAGCTCAATTTGTATCTCATAATCCATGCTTAAAAGAAATTTTGAAAATTCTCAAGAATTTTTAATAAAAATAATTTATAAATTTTTATTTACAGATCTATGCGATGACTTTAAGGATGTCAGAGTTATTTGAGGAAAATATTCGTCCATTAATATCACATTACAAGTCAAATAAGCGCGGCAATCGTAAAGAAAAGACACCAAAGAAACAAAATAGACGTACAACAAGAAATAATGGAAATGTACCATCAACATCAAGAAATAATCATTCATCAGATGATGATGATGACGACGATGATGATGATGATGAGCATAAAATGAATGGCAGAAATGGTCGTGTAAATGGACGTGCTAGACGAATTCAGCCACAATCAAATGGTGTATCAAGTAGTCGAGATTATCAATCAAGTCGTTCAAGAAATACAGGAAAGAATAATAATAATAAAAGATTACAATCAAGTGGAGATGAAGAAAGTGAATCAACCGAATCATCAAGTGACGATTCAAGTGATGGAAGTGAGGAATCAAGTGGAATTCCATTAGCTGAACTTGGTAAGCCGATAACAAGAAGTACAAGAAAAAAGAATAAAAAGCAAAGAAAACAACGAACAGGTGCTGTATCAAGTTCAAGTCAAAAGAAAGTCAGACGAACAGCAAAACGTCAAAAAATTGAATCTGATGATCAAAATGAGGATACAGACGAAGATGAAAAAGATAATTTAGAAAATAGTAATAATAGTGATAATGAAAGTGATGAACAGACAACAAAACGTGTTGGACGTGGTAAACGTATTCAAACTACCTCAGACGATGAGCATAAGCAGCAAACGGGAGATGAAACGCGTAGAAAAAGGATCACAAGAAGACCTAAACGTTATGAAAGTGACACAAGTTTTCACGTTGAACGATCAGCACGACGTAAAACAACAGAAACTGAAGATTCTGATCATCCAAGAGCAACACGTGAATCAACACGTAAAAAATTCCAAGAATGGGCAGTTACAACTGACGATAATGACGATGACGATTTTGAGGATAAGCCACAAACAAGTACACAGCAACAACAAAGAGGCCGATCAAGTACAAGACAATCGAGTCGTAAAAAGACAAAACGAAAAGTTTTATCTGATTCTGAACATAGTGAGGATAAGTCAAGGACATTACCATCAAGACGATCGACAAGAGTTCAAGCATCACAATCACAAGACGATAGTAATGATTCAGAGCATCAGAATCGTCCAAGTACGAGTACAAATGTTAGACATAGTAGTCGATTAATGAATGGAAATTCAAATACATCACAAATGTCCTTAAGAACAACGAGAAGCTCGTATGGTCAGGGAAATAATTCATCATCATCATCACTAAGAAATGATCATAATTATGGTGAGCCATCACATTCAGCATCAACTAGTAGCACAGCAGCTCCACAAACAGCACGACAAACACGAAGTACAATTTTATCACGTCATCAACGAAATGCTGATGAATTAGACCGTAGTGGACTTGAAGACAGTACATTAACATCTACATCAACAACAAATCGATTATTACGCTTAAGAAGTGTTAATTTACGTGCAGCACCAACGCCAGCGACAAATTTTGAAGCTTTAAATGGAATTAGACGTACGACAAGAACACGTCCAACACATAATTATTTTGAGGATGAAAATGATCCAGAAGAGGAACGACCTGTTGTTCAGCAAATTCAAAGTCGAATATCAACAAATCGAACTAGTAGAATTATTCCAGATCGACAAAGACAACCGGCAGAAGATGATAGTGACAGCTATTCAGAAGAAGATAAAACACCATTAAAATTAATGGCATCTAGCTCTAATAAAAAGACACACGATCATTATACAAGAAAAGGCTCAACAAGTGCAGTCAATCGTGTTAAACGTAATCTCTATTCAGATGATAATAATTCTGATCAGGTATGTTGTTTTTTTAATGATTTAGAAAATTTGAGAATTTTTTAAAATTTAACGACTTTTTTGGAATTTAAAAATTTAACGACTTTTTAAAATTCAAAAATTCAACGAATTTTTAAAATTAAAAAAAAATTCAACGACTTTTTAAAGCTAAAAAGTTTTTTTAATTAAAAAATTTAACGGTTTTTTTGTCATTTAAGTTTTTTTTACTGAACTTTTCTCAAGGCTTCCGCAGATTATAATCTTGAAAAAATCCCATACAAAGATTATAATCTTTAAAAATCTTTCATACAAAGATTATAATCTTTGATTTTTTTTAAAGATTATAATCTGCGGAAGCCTTGACTTTTCTACATTCAAATCTCAAAAAGTCGTTATTTTTCAATTATTAACTTCCACGCAAAGCGTGTAATTTTTATTTGATTTTTAAACATTGAATTTTTGTATTTAAATTAAAATGTTGATAAAACTAATAACTTAATTTTGCTATTACAGGCCGCAGGACCTTCATCTGGTAGAAGTACACGCAATCTAAAACGACCACATTATAATGAAGATAGCGATGATGATAAATCGAAAAATACAAGACGTGCTAAAAAGCGTGCTGTATCTCAATCACAAAATGAAAGTGAAAGTAGTGACGAAAATGAGGACGATGACGACGAAACAGGAGAACCAAGTATATCATCAAGAGGACGAATAAGAAAACTTACAGCAAAAGCGCGCCGAGGATTTAATTATTAAAGAATTAAAAAGTTATTAAATTACTCAAAACCAAGACTGAATACCGTCAACAAGAAATAATAATTAAAAAAAAAAATAATATTTAAAATCCCATCGACTATCAAAAGAAACTCAAAATGTTCAGTTCTTACCTAATTTTTGAATATATCCTTTAATGCTATTATCTAATGTAAATTCTTTTCTTTTCCCTCGACTTAGTAGATGTTAATTAGTTTAGTTGATTATTAAGGTCATTTTTTTACACGCATAAGAATATCAAATAAATCTTTTATTCGATAATTAACAAATCTATGAGATGTTTTTGTTTATTTTTTTTTTTTTTATCATTTTCACTTTTTTAATTATTTTGACTTTGATTTCAGGAACTTTTGTTTAATTGAACCTAATTAAGTCAAATTTTAAATGTTCAAAATTTATTTTGAGAATTATCAAATGATCAATGATAATTTGAAATTTACAGCTGAAATTAAGGAGAAAAAAAATAGGAAGGAATGGTAATTAAATTTTTGTAGCTTCATATCCTTTAATCATTTTTCATTTTCTTCTTTATTTGTATTATTAATCACATAAACAATGGCCTTAAAATTTATCATTTTTTATTTTATATATTATTAATAAATTGTTTAAAACACACAGAATTGAGAAGATTAGAGGATTTAACAGATTTAAATTATTTTTATGGAAGAACCAGAGCAATCTTTCGATGAAAGGAATGACTAATTTGATGAAAAAATGCTCAGTACATTCAGATTATCAACCAGGAAAAAAAAAATAATGTAATATATTAAGGCAACTCATTTAATCGCAAAATTTTGATTGTTGATTTGAATTTTTGCTGTCGTTGATTGTTGTAATAAAAATTTCATATTTTGGGATTAAAAATTTTAAATCTTAGATTAAAGACTTAAATCCGATGGATTAATTTTTAATCATAAATTTAAAATTTAAATCATTGGATTAAAAAAATTAAGTCCTAAAATCTTTTGGATTAATTTTTTAATCCAATGATTTAAAATATAAATCTCAAGATTTATTTTTTAATTTATAATTTTTTAAAAGAAATTGTCGGAAGTTCATAAAATTATTGGAAGTAAAATTTTGTCATCCAGCAGTTTTCAAATCTACAATCAATAACTTTTTAAAGTGAGATCAGAAAATCAAAAAATTAAAATTTTTAAGTTTCAAATAAAATCTGTCAAATCCTTTAATCCACTTCCATTCCAGTTACTACGCGTTCAATTTAAGGAGACAATTTAAATTCATTCAATGACTACATTTTTTTTCGTACTTTTTTTTATGCATTAATTTCATCTACACTTGCAAGAAAAATTTTTTTAAATTTAAATATTATTTTCTTTCGGATGATGACAGGAGATAGCTGCACACCATTCACGAATGATGAACGTAACTGTACATGAATTAATATTAAAAAATATATTTTTTTTTGTATGTAAAAAAGAAATTTTAATTAATCACATTCTTAATAAGATGAAGAACTCTGTCGTATTGTTTTTTATTATTTATATCAATCGATTCCGATTCTGTGATGTTCTAGATAGGAATTCAAGATTTGGTATTGCAGCAACGCCAATTCTTCTTGGTGATCCACTGCTTGTACTTGGCTCATCACGCTGTAATATATTTGGTGCTGAACGATGTGCTCGTTTTGTGGAATCAGGCCTGACTTGTTGTCCATTTGATAAATTATTATCGCTAGAGTTATTAATATTAGTATGATGATTATTTAATGTTTCATTCTCTTCACGAAATGATCCACTTAAATTTGAATTGAGAATATTATTTCCAGATATTGGACGTGTAATGTTTATCGTGTGGCTACTATCGGGTCTTATTATTATATCTACGTCGTCTGTTGCTGCTGTTACTGTGTTATCGAGTAATGGAGGATCATCGTCATCTGTTGTTTGGTTGCTAATACGGAAAAATCTGGAAATTAAATTTTAAATGAAAATTAAATTTTTGATTTTTAACGAATTTTTGAATTTTAAAAATGCTTATTTCCGAAAATTCAAGTTTTCAACTGAATATAATTTGTAGCAAACTTCAAGTTTTCTACAAAAATTTTTATGTAACCAACTTCAAGTCATTAAAAATTCAAATTTTCAGTTAATTTTAATTTGAAGCCAACTTCAAGTCATTCAGACTACAATCAAAATTCAAATTTAAAAAAGATTTAATTTTTAACCAACTTGAAGTTGACTTGAAGTATTCAAAATTTAGATTTAAAAAAAAAAAAAAACAAAAAATAAAAATTAATTTGAAGCCAACTTCAAGCCATTAAAAATTCAAATTTTAAAGAAAAATTCAAATAATAAAAAATACGTTACAAATTCTCACCTTTTAAACTTCGTCCATACACTATCACTAGGTTCTTCAACGGTAACAACCAATTCGTCAGATACAGGCGGTAAATTATCAACTCTATTAAATGGATTAAATCTCTGATTTGGTTGTGGTGGACGTCCATCAAGAATTTCATCATCGGATGCCTCATTTTGAGCATTCTGTTGCTGTCCAGCTTCTAAAGCTTCATGTTCATCTTGTGCCTGTTCCTGATTGCTCTCATTAAATGTTCCATGATTGGCATTTGCATCCTGCGGATTAATTAGAGGAGTTGTGTCATCGGGATCAAAAGAAGACATCGAATCAGTCGTTGAGTCAGCAGAACGTCTTCTCCGCTGTCGACGTCTTTCACCAATTGCGTAAACTTTTCTCTTACAAATTGGACAAACACGTCGATTTTTAGTCAGCCATACATCGATGCATTTTGTATGATAAGCATGACGACATGGAAGAATTCTTAACCTATCACCTTCCTCGTAATCGTCTGAAATTATAGAAAAAAAAAAAAAAAAAAATCAACTAACTCATTTGACTAAATTTTGATAATTCTTACCTAAACATATTGCACATGTCTCATAAATCTCATTTTTCGTATATTTACGAGACTCGAGCTTCTTCAAGGAACTTGTTGGCAATCGATAACGCAAAATGCGACGTCTTTCTCGTACACATCGAGAAATCATGAAGCCCAGCTGTTTTGGACATGGAAAATGTATTAGAAATGTTATTGATTTATTGGAGGTACTAAATTTCGATATGTGATGTTTATATTAGCAATCATTACTTCGACTTTGATCTGTTATCGTTTTTGGAGTAATTAGCAAGTTTTTGGATGCTTCCTTGATTTTTTTTGATCGGTTATAAATTTTTCGTTATTTTTTCTTCAAAATATTCAAAATTCGGCTAATTTTAAATCCTTTTTGACCGTTATACATTCAAATAAATTTTGATCCTTATTATTGTCAAATAAATTTTGGCCGTTATTTTTTCAAATAAAATTTTGACCATTATATTTTAAATAAATTTTGACCGTTATATTTTCAAACAAATTTTTACCGTTTTATTTTCAAACAAAATTTGACCGTTATTTTTCAAATAAATTTTGACCGTTTTTTTTCATATAAATTTTGACCTTTATATTTTCAAAAAAAAAAAAAAAAAAAATATCTTTATTTCATAATAAAAAAGACATAATTGCAAAATGACACACTTTTTGTCACTTTAAATTGACATCAAATATTTAGACATTCGCTAACAAGTTACCAAATCAATAAATCGCACGCGAATATTACGAAACATACGAAAATATGAAGCAAGTATGTGTGATTATAAAAAGATTAAAGTACGAAAATAATTGTGATTCAAAACATGACTAATCTTCCGTAGGACACAAGTAATTACTCGAATATTTATATTAAAATAAGAAATGCACAATCATTTGATAAGATACAACTATAATCTTTATAATCACATCTAGACACTTGTGTATTTGTAAATGTAGACAAAAATCTACGAATCGACAGCACTTTGTTTACTACTATGTAGAAATAGAGAATTTATTGTGCAAATCAATCAATGAAATGCTTTATTTAAGTATTTAAACAGATGATTTTCGTGTTGATATAATTTTATGGCCTTTAAATTCTTTGTTGTATTTATATTACTTTTTCTAGAAATTCATGCGATTATTGATATAAAATTAAATATGTATTAAAAGGCTGTCGCTTAATGAGAATTTTTATGTTTTACTTTGAAGCATAAACATGCTTTTGTGCCTATCAACAATACATCATTGAAACCATACATGAATATTTGTTTTGGATACCAAAATTGTAAGTCTTCTTTTTAAAAACATGATTTGATAGATATTCATAGCTACTTATGTTGTCGAATTAAATTTGATTTTAATTTCTGATTTATCAACTATTACCTTTTGAAATTTAACGGATTTTTAAAGTTTGAAAATAAAGTCAATATTCTTTTAAAAAATAACGGCCAAAAATAATTTAAAATTTATGAAAATTAGCCAAATTTCAAAAAAAAAATAACCGTCAAAAAATATTCAAATTTTATGAAAATTAGTCAAATTTCAAAAAGGGGTAAAAAAAATTATGAGAATCAGACAAACAAAAAACTGTCAAAAAATATTCAAAAATTATGTAATTTAAACAAATTTTGATGACAAATCCACAATCAACTTCTAGAACCTCCATTATTAATCTTATCTACCGATTTAATGATCCACGATTACTCACCATAATAACAAAGCACATTCCAATAACAATGCAAAATGGAATAATAAGATGCGTGTTGATATTAAATGGAAAATCATCGTTTAATATGAGAAAGAATTCTGGGTTAAGTGGAAGAGAAAGAAATTTGATAAATATGAAAAATGAAATATTTTACGATTCTATTTACTTCTTGAATAATTATAGTCGAACATAATGATGCTTCCTGATGTCTGACCGACGAATAAGGAAGGTATAAAAATATCTGAATCATCACTTGCTGACATGATTTCAAGAGCATCACTGTCTTTATTGTATACGATAACGGCATCAAAACTGGCATTTTGGGCATGACGAACTTTATCTACGACAAAAAAATAAATATTGAATTTTTCTTAAAAAATACTTTTAGTGCCAAATTTTGTGGTGCCTGACATACCAGCAAATGTACAATCTCCTCTCGATATTACAGCCGCAAAACGCATCGGCGTGCCATGAATTGTGTAATTTTTTGGAGCTTCATCCATTGGTTTACATCCATCGGATGGTACGCCTGGAACTGCATAAACTCTCATGCCATTTGGTGGAAAATTTGGTCCAAAACGTGCAGCAAGAGATTGAAACTCTTCAACAAGCTTTTGTGGATAAAAAAATAATAATTTTAATTAAATTAAAGTACAATAACATCAATGGCAGCAATACTTACTCGATTAGTTGGATTTTCATACACGAGAACATCGCAATGTGTTGTTTCGATGCCGATGAATATTAGAACTGCATAGCTAATGATTGTATGCATAATTGCTAATATATATAAAAAAAAAATTTTATTATGTCAACAGCTTCTAGTATTCTATATGAGGTTCATGACATTCATCACTCGTGATGCTGTGATTTTCACTTATTTTTTTTTTTTATCAAAATAATTTTTTTTTGATATATTTGAATAATCTAAAAATTGGAAAAAAATAAACAGAATAAAAAAGTCCTTGAAATCATCGTACACTTATCAATAATTTACAACTTTTTTTTTCTTCTGTATTTTTTTGTGGAGCATGCGATTTTATTTCCAAAAACCAATATATCGTCTCAAATTAATGCAATAATTCACAATTTAATTACTGCGTACAGTCAATAATAATAAAGTCTAGTCTATAAAGAGTATTATGCTTGCCCGAACTTTGACCTTGTATGATTTACTATTTATTCTTAACTTTCACCTTATGACTTTACTGCTTGCTTGATCTATTTAACCATTTGATAATAATACTTTATTTTTAATCTGATGGATTATACTTTTTTAAATCTTAGATTAATTTAAATCCATTATTTTAAATCTGGCCTTGAATGTCAAAAAATTACGAAAATTTGTGTATATTCTTCATAACAATCGATCTGTATCTTTAGCAATGACTGTATATCGCACAGAACAACACTGAACAGTTTTTATAGAAACAACAAAACAAAGAAAAGTCGCAATATTCATAAAAAATCATTAAACTTACATTTCACATCAATTTTCACCCTTAATTAATTAAGATTTCACATTGAATTCATCGAGTTCTGTCGACTTATGATCTAATATTCCGGAATTAATTAAATTATAATGTATAAAATTCACTAGAAAAAAAATATATTTTTTTTTATTTCACTTAAATTTTTTTTATTATCCCGTTTTATTTTCTTTAATTTAACTACTTAATCGACGTCTTATACAATTATTGACTTTTTTAGAACACGTATTTTACATTTAAAATCATAAAATTTATGTTAAAAAGTCACACAGATAATGCTTCTAGCTGTAATTAAATATATAAATATTTCAAATGATTTTTTTAACTTTTTGAAACCTTTCAAATGATTCTCGATTGACATTCGGTCAAAAAATAGATTTTGAATTTTACGACAAAAATTTGAATTCCAAAAATACGTTTAACGAAAAAATTCGTTTATCTTGCAATAAAGCTTACTTTGATCAAATTTGATTAAATTAGTCTTAAATTTCTTTATTTGAAATATTTTTAGGAATTCTATTTTGGATTAGGTTTGTAAAATTCCTTGAAAATCATTTTTAAAATCTCTGAGAAAATAACGGTCAAATTGGAAATTCAAAAATAAATTCAGTAACAAAATTAAATTTTTTATGACCGTTAAAAAAATTACAGCAAGGAAAATGTGACTAAGTGTTTACTTGAAAATATTAAATTTTGTTATATTTTTTTAAAATTGTGTAAAAATTTTTAAATTACCAAATAAAGAAATTTTTTATTAAAATTAAAAAAAAAAACAAATTCATAGAAAATTTTTCTAAAAGTTCTCGCGAAAACTCAAGTGACCCCACCTGACTGTCGTAATCTAATCTTTGTTATCAAAAGATAATGTGTTATCTTATCAACTGAACTCGACTATTAAAGCTACACCCTATTTTTGTTACTCAGTTTGACTTAGCTTGTGATCGTAATTGGAAGTAAAGGACATACAGTTATAGTAAAATTTATTAAAGCACCTGCAAAAAAGGTCCCAAAATGGAATTAAAAATTGCAGTAATAGTAATTTTATCCTGCATTGCAATTGTAAATTGTCAAACGCTAAGAAAAGGTGATGAAATGTTAAATGATTAGTGGTATTACATAAAATTAGCTCATACCGGGGGAATGAAATTATCGATGAAACTCAAAAATCGCATTTACTTATCTAATCAAACAAAAATATACGATATGTACGGTTATATGCTTCATGATTGTTTGTTTGTTGAAAAAAAAAGCACATTTACGATGTATGCTCAATATTTCTTTAGATGGGAAAGAGTGACTCAAACATTCAAATTGAATTTGTCTTCTTAAATTCTTTAGAAGAAGAATAAAGTGCATACACCAAATAATGTAAACTTGGAATGTTGATTTAAAGTTATACAGCCGTTTTTTCGGCTCGCCCTCCTGTGCTATTCGGGTATTTATGATGATTTTTATTTGATTAAGAGATTCAAAACTAGTGATAGTGAGCAGAACCATAAAAAAACGAAGTCAAAAGTCTATTACATATGAAGTAAAAAATGAGCTAAATTTACACTCCAAGAAAGTGATGATTCATAGATTTTTTTAAAAATCAAGTTAAAAAAAAACATTTTATCAGATTACTCATATCACAAAATGTTTTCATGAAAAAAGCTCTTTAATTACAAATTAAATTCTTGATAATTTGATGAAGAAAATTTATTGAATTCTTAGAAAAAAAATGAACAAGAACCAAAGGTACATAGTTCCATTACGTAAAACTACCTAATTTGATGATTTCAAAGCTTTACAAAGTGGTAGTTGACTTATATCGTCCAATTTTTAAAAGAAGGAGAGAGTTTGAGACATTGTGACTAAGACTATAGGTAGTGGAGTAGTCTTTCGCGAAAAAAAATAAAAAATCATCCTCCCCCCAGAGTTGGAAAGAGACTAATGTAGAGCTGAGCTCTAGTAGAGCTGAGCTCTGGTAGAGCTGAGCTCTGGTAGAGCTGAGCTCTAGAGCTCTGAGAGCTCTGTAGAGCTCTTTTTTTAATTTCTTTTTTTATTATTTCTTTTTGTGGAAAGTATGTAAAAATGGTGGAAATGATGAAAAATAACTGGAAAATTGGAAAATTTTCTCGAAAAATGTGAAAAATTGTGGAAAATCGGAAAATTTGATGGAAAATTGAAAAATTTTTTTGTTTTCTTTTTTTGTTGGAAATTATGTGAAAATGGTGGAAATGATGAAAAATAACTGAAAAATTGGAAAATTTTCACGAAAAATGTGAAAAATTGTGGAAAATCGGAAAATTTGATGGAAAATTGAAAAAAATTTTTGTTTTCTTTTTTTGTTGGAAATTATGTGAAAGTGGTGGAAATGATGAAAAATAACTGAAAAGTTGGAAAATTTTCACGAAAAATGTGAAAAATTGTGGAAAATCGGAAAATTTGATGGAAAATTGAAAAAAATTTTTGTTTTCTTTTTTTGTTGAAAATTATGTGAAAATGGTGGAAATGATGAAAAATAACTGAAAAATTGGAAAATTTTCACGAAAAATGTGAAAAATTGTGGAAAATCGGAAAATTTGATGGAAAATTGAAAAATTTTTTTGTTTTCTTTTTTTGTTGGAAATTATGTGAAAATGGTGGAAATGATGAAAAATAACTGAAAAATTGGAAAATTTTCACGAAAAATGTGAAAAATTGTGGAAAATCGGAAAATTTGATGGAAAATTGAAAAAAATTTTTGTTTTCTTTTTTTGTTGGAAATTATGTGAAAGTGGTGGAAATGATGAAAAATAACTGAAAAGTTGGAAAATTTTCACGAAAAATGTGAAAAATTGTGGAAAATCGGAAAATTTGATGGAAAATTGAAAAAAATTTTTATTTCCTTTTTTGTTGAAAATTATGTGGAAATGGTGGAAATGATGAAAAATTAATGAAAAATTGGAAAATTTTCACGAAAAATGTGAAAAATTGTGGAAAATCGGAAAATTTGATGGAAAATTTTAAGTTTTTTTGTTTTCTTTTTTTGTTGAAAATTATGTGAACATGGTGGGAATGATGAAAAATAAATGAAAAATTGGAAAATTTCCATGAAAATTGTGAAAAATCATTTTTTGAGTTTTTAGCCTTATATTATCCATTTTTCGACTATATATCATGTTTTATAACTCGTTGGATGCGTATTTTGTTGTGTTATAAGATTAATGAAAAATAAATAAAATATTAAATCATCCTGGAGTAGTAAAAGTAGAAATATGAAAACTCGATTTTTGACCAAGCTCGAAAAACAGCAAAACTGCCATAAAGTTCCAAATTCAAATTTTTCTTAGGTTCAAATGATTTAAAATGATCAATAATCATGTTTTCTATTATTTCTGAGAATTTTAGACAGTCTAGTGAAGTTATGGTCGAGATGTGAATTTTTATGTCTTAAGGCCTCCCCAACCAGACCCTCTTTGAAGACCTCTGGTGAACTGAATTGCTCAAAACTTTTTTTATTTTTTTTGCTAGTTTTGTAGTACAATACAAGAGCTATAAGAAAAGTTTCACCTAAAAGTTATTTGAGGCCATTTAGTGGGTCATAAAGATCAACAAACCCAAGAATAGCAAAAAAATCAAAATTTTTTACTTTTGACCTCGTTTTTGAAGCACTAAATGACATTTTTACAAAAAATGAATAAAACGTTTTTTAAAGGTCTTTTAATGAGCTACAATAATCTTAAATTTTCAAAATTTTAAGAATCGAACTAGAGGCACAGGAGGTCAATATGTTCAAAAAATGGTGATTTTTTGGACTTTTTCGAAATTTTGACTATCAAAATAAAACTTTTTTATATTTTTAGTATTTTTCCATAAAAGTTAAAGTAATTATTGAGCGAATAAAAAAAAGTTTGAGAAATTTTATCCAAACAGTGAGACACACGATTTTTTTGAAAATCACTGATATTTCATACACATCTTGGGCCCGTATGGGTGCCTATATGGACGAAAAAAAATTTTGTGTACATTTTTGTACATGTTCTATCAACCCCATTAAGAATTCATCAAAAGAAAAAAATTTTGAAAATTTTTCAAAATTTAGAGCTCTGAGAGCTCTGCCAACTCTGCCTCCCCCCAAAAAAATTTTCATATAAAAAATTAAATTTTAACCCCTCCCCCCTCTCAAAATTCCTGGCTGTCGCCCCTGTCTATGGGTTATGGGGTAATTTTATTTAAACATTTCATAATATAAGAGGTGGTAGGGCGGAGAGGGTTCATCATAGGTAATTGAACCCAAAGTAAAAATCTTCCAGGAAAATAAGCTTTTCAAATTCTTCATTTAAAAATGTCTGGGACATTAATTCATTCAGTCAATAAAGATAAAATTTTGTCGGAAGCTACCTCTTTCTGTCGTCATTGCTAAATATATAAAAACTTCATTCGAATGATATTTACTCATTATTGAGTGTCTTATTAGCACAATATTCATCATTGCTGTGGTTGCTAAGTATGAAAGACATAAAGTGTATAATGATTGATAAGAAGAAGACATTTTGAAGAAAAATAAGAGTCATTAAAGTTTATGAATAATTTTATGTTTAATTTGATGTGGGAATTGGGGAAATGTAAAGTTTATGAATTTTAAATTAATTTCAATATCCATTCAACTAGATCGAGTATGCGCATCACTAAAACATAAAGATGAATGCGATCAGCTCCAAAGGTATGTCAATTATAATTCTTACATTCCATAAACTTATCAATAATCAATTTTTCAAAACCCTTCAGAGGAAATTCAGAAGTGAATTGCGTTTTTGTCCAAGATGCCATTGAATGTGCTCAAAGGATAAAGAATGGAACAGCCGAATTTGGAATTCTAACAGCTGAAAATGCCTTTCATATGGCTACATTACGATATGATGGCTTAGCTGTAATTAAGGAAGTGAGGCATAGAGACAAGAGACTTGAACCATACGACTTTCAATCTGTTGTCGTTGTGAGAAGCAACCATTACGATGGATTGAAGAATTTACGTGATATGGACTACTGTCATCCGGGATTGCATCAACGTCTACGTCATGAGAGATGGACAGAGGCATTTTTAAAACATTTTGAGCGACAGGTTGTTCCATATGACTGTGCTGATGGAGAGACGCCTGCAGAACTTGAGGCTGCTGCATTGTCAAAATATTTCAATCTTGCATGTCGTCCTGGTGCTTGGTCACATATCGAGGAAGAAGATAAGGCATTAAAGAATAAATATACAAATTTATGTGAATTATGTGATGTGAAGGAAACATGCTCGTATTTGCCTACACCTAAAACAAATCATCAAAAAGCGTTAGATTGTATGATGAAATCAGAAAATGGAATTGCATATGTAGCACAGCAGGAAGCTTTAGACTTTTTCACAGAAAATTCTGATCTTCAAAATAATTTCCAATACTTGTGTCCAAATGGTAGCTATGAGCCTATTTTTAACAATTCAAACCCATGTTCATGGTTGAAACAACCTTGGAGTCTTGTTGTCTCTAATAATGAGAATTCATTAGGGTAAGAAGCATGTCTATAATAATCTATATAATTTCTCATGCAATAATTTCTCTTACAGAATATCACAACGCCTTCAAAGATGGACATTATTCGGTACATCAACATGGGAAATGGCACTCACCTCAATTCTAACATCATCTAATTCAAATATCCTCTATCCTGTCCAAAACATTGCTTTTCTTGTCGACTACGTTAATCCAATTCGTCCAATACCTGCGGACATTGGAATGTGTACGACAACATCTCGCTGGTGTACACATTCGTATGAAGAAAAAGACAAGTGTGATGTTCTTCGTGCTGTTGCACTTTCGACTGGAATTAAACCAATTTTCGAATGTAACGACCCTCGTACTAGTCCGGTTTCATGTATAAGTGATGTATCAACTGGAAAGGCAGATTTGCTTGGAATTGATTCTAACTATGGATATCTTGCAAGACAGTAATGATATCATAACATTTATTTTTATTACTTTACATCGTTATCTTTAATTTTCTTGACTAATGCTGTTTACTTTATTTATCCATAGTGTTTACAATTTAACGACGATCCTTTACGAAGAAACAGAAGACAGCAGATATTCGTCAGTTGTTGCTGTCATTAAAGAGTCTGATGCTGATAGAATCACATCGTTTGAAGCTTTTCGTGACAAGAAAGCATGTTTCCCAGAGTATGGTGGCATTGCATCAATTGCCTTTATTAATGTCGCAAAAGGTCGTGGAATATTTAAACGAGAAGAATGTGAATTTGGTCCATTGCTAGCTAATTTCTTTAGTGAAAGTTGTATTCCTGGAGCTCAAAGTGTTTTTCATGATGTAACAGGCACAAATCCTGATAATTTATGTTCACTCTGTCAAACACAATTGGTTCAAACAACAACTCAATCTATTAAGGCATTAGCTGGTGAAGATGATTATGCTACAGATGATAATGAATCGGTAACCAAAGATGGAATTGAAGGAACTGATGATGAGAATAATGAAAATATTCCATATGTACCGAATCGTTCGATAAATTGTGCAGCATCAAACTCAAATCGCTTTTATGGTACTCTTGGTGCACTAACATGTCTCAATGAAGTCGGTGATATTGCCATTCTCGAGCATCAGAATCTTGAAAATCATGCACGTACATTAAATTTAAATCCAGACAATTTCCGAATTTTATGTAGAAATGGCTCGTTGGCAAGCACGACAGGTTTTAACGTTGATCCCTCATGCTTCATGACGACCATTGTCGATGGTGAAATTGTCGTCAATCGTAACAATTCGAGAAATATGGGAATTCTAAATGCACTTATATCACTTGATTTATACTTACAATCTGACCCAGATTTCAAAATGTACAACATTTTCAGCGGTTCCAAGGATTTACTATTCGAGGATAGTGCACTCGGTTTAGTGTCACCCGATTCTGAGTCATTAAGTAAAAGTGTTGAGAATTACATTCAACTATTCTCAGATGTCGAGAATTGTATAAATGACACTGACTCAGCTCAACAAGCTACATTTAATTTGTTCTTATCACTTTCATTAATTTTATTCACAATTTTAATTAGAAATTAATTGAATTTTCCATTTTAGAGAACATTCGTTTCCATTTCATCTTTCTTTTTTTGTTCTTTCTCTTTAAATGTATTCACGTTGAATCATATCAAATTGTACTTCATGCATGCTTGAAGTTAGATAACAAGTAAAGACACTTATCTTAAAAATAAATATTATTGGCGCATTTTCAATTGCATTGATTGGTAAACAACTTTTTTTTATCAGTTGATTGATGTATTACGTGATTTTATATATTATACCCATATTTTTTTTGTGAATTTGATAACATAGTTCATGTAGATACTCGTGTCTGGATTATCGTTTGTTTGAGTAAAAATTTGTTATCTTTTAAATTCAATTCTTTTTTATGTCAAAAATCAATTTAAAAAAATTGGAAAAAATTTAAGTTCATAATACCCCGCACTCCCCACCCCCCTAAAAAGTTGTAAGCGCAAAAATCAAACCAACACAAATCTGTAAACGTGACAATAATTTTAATTAAGTAGAAAATTAGGCAAACACTACACAATATTAAGCATATCACATAAATTAAATATGAAATGGAACTTTAGCAAATAAGTCAATATTACATAAAATTTATGAGCATATATTGTCATTCAATATTCATGTTGTGTATTGTGAAATAAAAACACTTCGTGCCGGAACTACATAGTAATTTTTTTTTTTGCAATTCAATTTCTAGAAGGGTTAGTCCAATTATAGAATTTGCTTTATTTGATATCATGTAGTCATTTGTGAGAAATTCATTTCCAGTATTCAAATGAGACAAAATTTCTTTCAAATTTGCAATAGAAAATGCGGTAAAAATGAAGGAACAAACAAAAAAAAAATCTTCTAAGTCCTTTAATTTTCATACAAATAAGTTTATAAGATGGAACTAGTTTTTATTCATGTACATTAATAATTCATAAAATTTTGGACGGACGAAACTTTTTCTGCCATAATTTTCATTGCCATATCCTTGTAAATTTGTATACTGTATTTTTTATTATGAATAAAGACACAAAAGAAAAATAGAAAAAAAAAAAATAAAATATTTAAATTTTAAATTAAAGATATGAATTTTTATGATTACTGCTCATTCATAATGCACATGTGGATAGGCAAATGAGAGTTAGTCATCGAGGAAACTAAAAAGTCAATTGACAAAGATTTAAGAAAAAAATTGAAATGAGGTCACATACGAAAGTTGCGTCATGTACAGCTTAATATCAATAAAGTTCAGTGTCTATGGGAAAATCCAAAGCAAGTCGCAATTTAAAAAAATAATGAATCTTTATGAGCTGTAGCTCTCAATTTCCCCAAGCATATTTCGACATTTACGTCTCTGACTGATCATTTACAGCCTGAAGTTATGTGCTTATTTATTCATGTACGATAATTTATGTGCAATATTCAGCCTTTTAATGCTCTTTAAATGAAAAAATCATCTTGGTAACAGGATGTGTATTTGATGAGTTATTAATTGGGATTGATTTGATGACATCTGTAAATCATGTTTTATCTAGCACCAACTAACATTAATGTCCTTATCAGAAACTTATAATGAGGTAAAAATTTAAAACTTCTACCTCAAAGTACGATAATTTTATTCGAATATATGACATGCAGCTATGAACGAATTAATGTGGTGATTAATTTTCCTTAAAGTTGCACAAGAACTTTCTCTACATACCTGATGATATTGATTTTTTCCATAAATTCCAATTCAAATAGATCAACCTTCCTTTATTTTATTTTTGGGATCTAATAATAAATGATGGAAAGTTTTCGGACCTGGATTCATCAGAAATAGCCAAAAAAAAACCAAAGATGTCGACACTTACGATGTCTGATTTTTAGGGGGGGGGGGAGGTGAGTCTAAAAAATCCATGTTTTTGATGTACTTCATAAGTGAACGGCCCCAAACTAAAATGAAAACAAATTCTTCTCAACATTAATTTCTGACTAGACATCATTTATAAACAATCCCATCTCCCTTTCTGTACTTTTATTGTTAGAAGAAATTCTTTTGCAAATAAAGGAATCAAATGCTCGAGAAAAAAGAAAATAATATTCTTTAAAGATGTTTTCTTCGTATATTCAAAAGCTTAAAGGGTATATTGCTCTCATCTCATGTACAAAAAAGCAAAGTAATTCGACCTTTTCAATGTCAATTTTTGTTGTCTGTAATATCCATATTTAGAACTCAAAGGCATGCTTAGGGAATGGGAACTTTGAATTGACTTTTGTATAAATTAGTCATTTTTAAGGCACTTTTGTGTTATGTTGTGTGAAAGTTTTTGTTTCTATGTAAATTCATCCATGCATATGATAAGCTAGATTGGGGATTCAATCGAAAATTACGTCAACTTAATGGGGGCCATTCACTTATTATGTAACTTATGCAACGCTCTGAGAGGAGAGGGGTCCGAGAGTTTGTTACGGCCTTGTTAATGTTACGGATGGGGGGGGGGGAAGGTGTTCAAGTATTCAATGAATGAAGGCTGTCACTTATGTATGATTCCACAGGTAATTTGCTTGTATGTGAGAAATTTAATGCACAGTTTTTACGACAATGAATCCAATTGAAGCATTATATGAGGAGTAATATTCACTATAAATTAATTTGTTACTTAACATTAATGTTGTTTACACTATAAAGTAGGCAAATTGGATTTGTAATTTTATGGGTAAATAAGTTTCTAACTTTGCTGACTTAAAGCATTTTCTAGAGAAATTTAAGGCAAATAATATTATTAAAGATCTGTGAATCATGTATGAATATGCATTTGTTGCATAACATGTGTGATTGAGTAAAGTAAATCCGGGATAATTAGTTTGATATCCGACAGCTATTCATTAGTCTAAACGTATGCTTTGGTTAATTAATTTAGCTGATCACGATTGGAACTTACGCAGCATTAAACTTCAAAAATTTCACACTTTTCATGCTCTTACATAAGTTTTTATTAGAGATGATTAATAAATCTTTTCGACTAATTTTAGAAAGCGTTCAAAATCTAAGTTGAAAATTTAAATATCAAGTTCAAGGTCATGGTCTTAAAAACCGTATAAACTCAAAAGTAAAGTACACCACTCTTCTTTATGGATGATAATGAAAAATTAATCCGTGAGGAAATCCATTGAAAAATTCGTTACAAACTGTGTAATGACGTACGTACCTTTTATGCTTCAACTCGTTCCAAAGCATAAAATAAACCTTTGAAATTTCTATAGACCCATTAAATTTTTGACGTAGACGAAACATAAATTCGTAATAAAATCATGTAAAAGTTATGAATTGTCTTTAATGAAATTGCATCCTCAAGGGATGCATATTACGTACTTTTATAAATGTATGATGAAATTTTATTAGCACATCAAAGGATGTTATTTTATCGCATGAATACATTATGGATATTACATGTTATCTTTATTATAGCTTGTGTGGGGACTGCATTAAATTTTTTTAATTTCTATCTGAACTTTTTCTTTGTACGATTATTTAAATTAATTCAATCGAGTTTTATTTGCTTTTATTTAAGGTGGGAAAGTGCTAAGATAAAAAATCCAGAAAAATCTAGAAAATTTCAAACTTTTCTGACAGACGTAGTTTATGAATGCAATTTATACCTGATGTCCATATCATGGATTCAAATTACATCCATCGAAATAATTCAAAGGATTAAAATTTTCTCTGTAGCGAGATTGAATTTCATAAATTATGCACGAAAGGATTCCTTATGAATTCTGAGATTTTTTGGGTTATTCCTTGCAAAATTGATGAAATTTTACTCTTTCTGTGGACTTTAATACACCTGCATACATACATATCTATTCTATATATGTTGCATAATTTATTATCAAATCAGCAGTAATGGCGGTAAAAACACCAGAAAAACTTTTTTTTTTTTTATTTTCAATTTCTTGGATATGTTTCTCTATTTCACAATAATAAAATAAAAAAAAAGTTGGTAAAGAGTAAGTCAATGTATGCATTTCACTCCTTTACTATTGTATTCCAGACAAACAATAAACACATAAAAGAATAAAAAAAGAAATTAAATTTTCAAGTGGAAGCACATAAAAATAAACTTTTATTTAAACTTTTTTTTAAAGACTGATTCAGTCAAAAAACTTGTAGTGGAACGAGTGAGAGAGACTGTGTAGGAGTGAGGACAAAGTCTCATAAATATGAGTTTTAGAACTGGATAACTACAAAAAAATAAGAGGAAAATTTATAGTGAAAACTCGGAAGTGAAGTTCATGCTTGGGCTATAAACTGTGTTTTTTTTAAAGCAGCTGAAAAAAGAAAGCATTTAAGCTATTAAATATAAGCATTAAGTAAGACGATAGCTTTTTTTCTTCTCTACTTTTTTTAACCGCTCTTTTGCCAAAACAAATGTGATTTTATGTTCGCTTTTATGGCGAGTTTTATATTTGGACAGGTTAATTTATTAACTCAACATTAAAGTCATAATTTAATCGACGATTGACACATTTAAGGATTTTTGAGATTAAGGATGTTTAAGAGGATTTGTGGATTGAGTTTGATGGATATGTTGTTGCAGTTGTGTGATATTGACAGAATGACAACATACTAAGATTATAAATTTTGCATATGCTGCATTAATTAAGGAACCGTTTACAAATGATGTCCAAATTTTTCAAAAATTTATTAAAATTCTTCTGTTTTCAATCTCGACCCCCCTTTTCCTTTCTCAATGTCATTTGTAAATGATCATAAAAGAAATTTAAAGAATTATCCAGGGTTGCAACACCTGCCTTGTGGCCTTTTACGGTTTTGATAGAAAAACCTTACAAATTATGAAGAATTTGTACTATTTTCGCCAGCGCAGGCTACCTGCCTTGCAACCCTGGAATTAACAAAATGCGCTTTAACCTCAAATTCTGTCATTTAATATAAAACATCAAATTTAATCTCAAGCTTAAAGTTATGTCAATGCAATGTACAAAAGCAATTAAAGCATCATGCACAATAAAAGAATTTAGAAAGTGAGATAATTAGGCATTCATACTCTCTCACATACATTTGATTATAGATGTTTCTATAACATCAGTGATATAATTGCATGCACATGTATGTAATTGATATCAATTTTTGAAGATATAACTAATAATATTTTAATTAATATTATGTGGCATTTAATGTCACATTGTATAATAAAATATATGATATGATAGGATATTGAACTGTAGTGATTCATATTCGGGATTGAAGATGACGAGTTTTTGTAAATTAAAAGCTTTGAGAAGAAAAAGTTGAGTCTAAAGTGCTCTTAGTAATTTTTTATGAGAGGTATGAAGTTGAATCTCTATGAGAAGATGATAGTCAAGTTTTTAAATTGAATGAAATGAATTTAAACTGACTTGCTACTTTTTTTTGTAATAATTTAAAACTTTCTGTCGAAAAGTGATTCTTGGAATACAAAAATATTAAATCATGTCATCAAGTTTCAATAAGCTTTTAATCTCATAAATTAGGAGCTTGTCAAATCCTCAAGATTCATTATTACCTTGTTAAATTTATAATGCATACATCCCATAACTCAAACTCTGAACATCATGTTCATAAGTAGATAACGAAGATTTATTCATAATTTGTGTTAGTCATTCCACATTTTAACTCGATGCAAAAAAAAAGGCCAAAAACTTTTTTTATGCAAATTCGTCCAAAAGAGAGTAAAAATTTACACACGAAAATAATTAAGCATTCATCTCATCAGATGTTCAAGCAATGACGTTAACATTTTTTTTTTCTTCTTTTCTTCATGGTTATGCTTCATTCACATTTTGCACTGCTTCAAGTTGTTAGTTTTGAGAGGCAATGTGTGGTTATGGCTAAAATTTTTTTTTATTGGGGGGCCATTTTGTCGGGCTGGAATACGATGAATATTAGTTTTGTGTGGATATAATTTAAAGTTTTAAATTTTCGTGTATTTAATGTGATTTTAAAAATGAAATGACAGAAAAAATTAATATTTTTAGGTCTGTTTAGTTTAGTCCCAAGGCGAAGAATTAATTAAATTTATTTGAGACCATTTTTGAAGTTTTGATTTATTTAGATTTAGATCAGTTTTACACCATATGTAAAGTCTAGTGTTAATCTAAATATCAAATCTCAAAACTGCATAAAAAATGCGTCTAAGTAACCATTGAAAGTTGATTTTTAAACTTTTAATTTGCTTTTTTAAAAGCGTTAAAAGAAATGGGAAAAAGAGTTGAAAATTTCTTTTCATTTCAGTTAAGACTTGTCTTTCGTACAAACAACAAGTCGACACAACTCAACGTCGTGTGCTTGACATTGCTATCGTGGAAGCGTAATTTTTTTTTTAGTTTATAATTTTGTGGAAATTATTATTATTATTTGTTTGTGTATATTTTCATCTCATTTAAATAAATACAGTGGAGATAGCAGTTGAGAATATAAATGCATACAAAAATGGAATAAAATAAAATAAAAATAAGTGAAAAAAAATTTACCGAAAGTTACAAAGTGAAATGTGCGGGTCACAGAATTAAACAATTGAATACTTGCGGTTATTTTTGTCATACATGAAATTCTTTTCTCTCGCACACAGTGTCTTATATCTTCATGTATTCATGTACAATCCATAAAGTGTTGAATAGTGATTAATCTGTTGGTGACATTCAATTGTGTAAAAGTTGAAATTTCTTTCCTTAAAAAAAAATTAAATATTTTATAAAGTCAAGAAAGTCTTACAGTCATTAAGGCAAAGAAATAATAGTGTTGTGAAGAAGAGAGAGCTTATATTGGAAATCGGATTAAAGACACTTTCAGGGATCAAAAATTAAACAGAAAGTTTCATCAGAATTGAAACTGATTGTGTACCGGATATAGCAGTTGACAAATAATTTCAAAAAACATGACAGGATTAAAATTTCTATTTATAGGTGAGTGATGAGTTGTAGAATTATTTTTGAAATCCCTGCGAATGACATTTGATATAGTGTGATAATTTACGCTTATTTCTGGAGATAATGTCTATGTATATGTTTCTGAATATCAACTGATATAACGGTTTATTTCATCGACCAAAAAGATCGCATGCGAAACTAAATGTTAATGCATCCAAAAATCATGTGCAACATACAAACCCAATATTCTCAACGGAGTAAAAATAAAACGTACGTACTGAAAAAAAAAATTACGTAATTTTGTTGGACGGTTCAGTCAGTGAGTGGCTTTCGTTTACATCCGTGTAACATTTTCTTGTTGCATGCATAAAACGACTGTGTTGATTCTTTAATAATTTGTGTAATCGTATTTCATGAGTAAATTATGCATGATGATTATTATGATAAGCTTGTTGCTTAATTTGGCAAGTGCAAAAATTTTTGTGTACTTGCTGTGGGAAAGTTGTAGCACATAAACTTAATTTGCATCATAATTTTGTAAATAAAGACAGAATTTTAGTGATTTACTAATTTATTTATGAGTTTTAAGGACGTTCAAAATTTGCAGTGCAGTTGACGTTCAGTTAAAGTTGAGTTTATAAAAAAATTGAAGCTCTCTGACAGGGGCGTAGCTAGAAATTTTTTCTAGGGGGTCCGAATTTTTTTTTGTTTGAAAGAAACTTTTTAGGGGGGGTCCAAATGCCTTTTTCTTCAAAAACAAGCCCTAGCAAAATGAAGAAATTTTTCTTCGAATGGGATCCAGATCCTCTTGAAACTCTCCCTGGCTACGCCCCTACCCCCTGAGAAGCTCAAATGAAAGCTGTTTTGACTTTAAAGATGTGATACCAGTCTGTTGGAACTGAAATTTAAATATTCCAATAATTAATTATTAATTCCTCTTTCTGATGTTGCAAAATTTAGGAAAGTGGTACAGAGACTCTATTCAGAAGTTGTAAGGAGTTTGAAGCTCAAAATGACTTCCCAGAGACTTAATAAATTAACATTTAGCTTTAAATAAGCAGTTGAGCTATCAATTCACGCAGTGATTCCCCATTTTATCACAGAAAATACCTCAATTTTTATGGTTATGAGCAATCTTGTCAGCTTCATTACTTGTATCCACATTTCATCCACCAATATCTTTTCTTCATTACCGTAATTCACAATAAATTTTTTTTTCTCCTTTTTTTTGTATTCAATACCGAAACAATGATGAAGAAGAAAGAAAGAAAGAGCTTAATGAAGCACGAAGCAAAAATTGAGCTCGTTGAGAAAGTTAAGCAACAGCAAAACGGCAAGGTCTTATTGTCGTCATTTCTCTTTCATTTCTTTCTGTGAATCATTTCTTTCTGTTGTTATTTATAAACATTCAGCACATTGATGTATGGTGTTGTTGTTGTCTCACCATTTTTTTAACATACACGAAATACCCGACTTGACCAATTTTGTCGATTCGATTGCATAAGATCATGCAGCGGAAATTCCGATATTCGATATATGATCATACTATTTATCATTTCTTCTTTTTATCTCACTTCCAACTCTTGTTTTGTCTGTTTGCATATTTTTTTTTACTCTTTACTTCTTTCATAGTTTACTTTACATTTTATAAAGTGAATATGAAGAAATGAAAAGTGAATTTCAATAGTTTCACTTTGCTTGCTTATGATTCACATTTTCTGTGTCTGTTGTGGGGGCGTGAAGCGAGTTTCAGTTTTCGCTTAAAAAGAAATTTTATAATCGCGTGCATATTTTTTATTGACTGCTTGAACTTTTTGAATTTTGTACAGCATTAACAGTACAAAGGAAGTAAAATTATTGCTTAGAAATTTTTGAGATTCAAAAAGGTGTCTTATTTGCACATTAAAAAAACCTAATAAATATGACACAAATACGTGAAATTAGCCAATGTTGCTTGTTGTGGTTTTCCATTTTATTACGCAAGTTGTTTACCTACTGAACAACAAACTCATCGCAATTTCTTATGAAATCATTTCATTTCATGGCATTTCATTTTTGATGATGATTCAATTTATCATAAATTTAATTCAATTAAGTTTGAATTTTCCTCGTAAAAAGTTCTTTGTTTGCAAAAGAATCATGAAAATTTACAGATTTTGATTAAGTGTGAGATTTCTAGAAAATTAAATAATGAAATTCTCACTTGGGTTTTCAGAAGGTTTTTGAGTTTATGGAACTGATTTTTTTATGATCATTTTTGATTTTCCTAAGTACACATGGCGGTACTGAAATATTGAAATTTATTATAACCCGGATTTGCATTAAAAATAATAAATTACAGTAACAGACTCGTTGACTTCCATTAAATCGTGTTCTTAAAACCTAGAAAACTTGCTAAAACTTATTTATTACTTTTGTGGTCACAAATTTATTGCTTCATGTAAAACATTCATGCAGTTTTTACCAGATTAGTTGAACTTAGAAGATTCTGTGAACAAACTTGGAAGTTAACTTTCTATTTATTGAATATTTTTGAAATTCTTACAGGAAGTGTAAGAAGTATGACGAAGATAAGAAGAATTTACTGTTATGTAGCATAGAAATTAAGAAATGTTGTAAGTTTCATGCATAGAAAGTAAGCATGTGTTAGATTTAATAACTGTCCATTTTTTCGTAAAGATTTTAGTTTGTGTCATCTGATGCAACATTAATTCCTAACATAAACTTCTTAAAAATTAACAAAACATTTATTTTGATTGATTAAAAAAATTCATATGGCATGTCATAAAAAGTTTCATAACCTTAAACCTTACTTTTGTGAAAGACTTTTTTGGACTTTTCTAACAACAAAAAAATCATCATAAATGCTCAAAACTTTTTGTGCCTTTATCAAACATTCTGTAAGAATAATATAATCTTTATAATTTTTGCAACAATAACTTTTTGTCAGTTTATTTCTAAGGATGTTTATTTAATTCCTTCATCTTTGCCCTCAACAAAAATTTTGTTCCTAATCTTTTCCTTAAACAAACATTTATTCTTGTTGTATTCAAAAGTTCATCGAACTAGAATTCAGTTTTTTGAACATTTTCAATATAAATACTTAAGGCTTGTTGATAAATGATGTCTAAGCTTCAAAATATAGCTCACTATTTGTAAATAAATCCCTTCATACATTTATTCAATCTTTTATCTTAAATTTTGTTGTAAAGTTCCCAAGTTTTACCTTTTAGAATTCTCTCTCACATCCACGTGTATCCATTGACGTCAGACATCGACTATTATCTTTAGGACTGTAAGCATAAGTTATTGTTGATTCGATAAGAAAAGGAAAGGAAAAGAAATAAATAAAAAATATTTCATTAAATTCTTCTTCGAAACTTTCCAATTATTCAAGGTGAAAATGAATAAGTAAAATAAGCAGCAGCAGAAACAGCAGCTTTTAAGATAATTGATTTTGATACGAAAAATTTTTTTATAGTGGCTATGCAGCAATGTAGTTTGTATTGAGATAGGTCAAGGCTTATTATCAAAGTGGTTGTGGTAATTGGAAATTATTGAGTGGAAACTTTGAATTTTTTGAGTTTCACGGATCCATTGTCTTAATGTTATGTCCAGAAATACCTAATTTAACATTTCTTAAAAATGACAATAAATCATTAAAAAGTTCAGCCTCAAGATTACAATAATTTAAATTCAAGTCACTGATCCTGATTTCATGAGTATATTAAGTTATAGCTGTCATACAGGCGCCACACGGAAAGTCTACCTTAAGGCTACAAAAAAAATATGCTTATCGCTGAGCAATAATGTGAAAATTAAGATCTGTCGCCTTGAGAAAGTGACGCCAAATGCGCGTTTTTGAAAAGCAAATCGTACAATTAAAAAATGATAGACATAGTGAATTGTGACTTGAAATGGTTAATGGAAGTAAAGAAATTATGGACTTTGAGATTAAAAGTAATGAGACTGTTTGTTTGACGATTTATGTTGATTTATTTCTGTAAAAAAATTGTTGGATGTCTATGCTGATAGATTCGATGAAGACATGGGATCAAATTAGACAAAGAATTTATTTCCAAGCTGAACATAGTAAATTTCTAATTAATTCACTCAATTAAACTCCACACTCAAATATTTACTATATACAATTGTGTCACCAAAAAGCTAGAAATTAGATCCAATTTCAAACTCATTCAATTCTCTTTGAACTATAAAATACATCAAACAGAATGAAAATCCCTAAATTCTAATGGAAGCCTTTTAAGCGCATAATAAATTTTTAACGCAACACGTTTCAATTCAATGCTCAATTTTATTTTGACGCAGCGCATAAAAGCGAGAATTTTTCTGCTTGTTTTTATTCATTTACCATCGGAGAGAATTTAACGATAAATTAAATTTGTAATCCTCTTTTCAATTCCATATTGATTCCAAATGACTTTTTTTTCCTACAATTTATCCCTCTCTCCACTTTTTTCTATGCAAGACTTTCTTTTTTGTCTGATTCTAAATGCTAACTGCTTAGGTAAATAAATGTATACAGAAGAACAAAAATCTTTTTTATGTTTCAATGGAAACCATGTTGATGAAATTACAAAAATAGAAAATGGAAATTTAAATTTTTCTCCCTCATACTCGATTCTTTTGTCGTAGCTATTGTAGAGCTTCCACATTTTGTAATACAGATTTTCATGTGTGTGTCTTCATTTTCTCAATTTATTCAAAATAAAAAGGTATGAAGAGAAATAATAAATTTCGTTTAAGGATTTTCTTGGAATTGTGCAAACAAATTTAATTTAATTAAATTAAATAGGATTTTTTAGTGTAAGTGCATCTGAAAAGCTTTGTTAATTGATTGACACTACAAATTGAATTGAAACTGAAAAAATAATCAACTTATTTAATGTTCTAAATCCTAATTCACAACAGATAATTGAGTCTTTCCATATAGAATCCGGACTCAGAAAATTTTTAGTTTTTGCTTAATATTTCTATGATAATGCAACATTAGTATGACATGTTATATATATTTGGAAAGGTCTTGACCTTAGCTATCATAATTTAATATCACCTTTTAATAATATGATCCAGGGTTGGAACACTAGAGGTTCAAAGTTGAAAAATTTGATCATTTTTAAATTGATCAGTTCGTTATGATATATATGCTTAATAATTTTGCTTTTAGATTGATTAAAAGCATAAAAGTATGTAATTTTCTCCCATGTAATAAAAAGGAAGTTTCCTTAACCTGGTAATTTTTTACGGGTTATCAAACCTTGGCGAGATTTTCTTCATCAAAAACTTAAAACGATCATAACTTTTAATAGGAATCACCAATTTTAATGATTTAAACAGTTTTTAACAGATAAAATTAGGGAGCATAAGAGCAAAATACAAAAGTTTTAATAACTCATAAAATTCAAATAAAAAATGACCGTTTAAATTTTCCCATACAAAATTATATGAAATTTTTTTCAATCTTTTTCTTATTTTAACAACTTTGAATGTAATTTAATGCATGCATTTTTATAAATTATAGTTGAAATAATCAATTTTGTAAACAAAAAATGTGTAAAAATAAGAAAAAGATTAATGAAAATTTCATAAAATTTTGTATGGGAAAATTTGAACGGTCATTTTTTATTTGAATTCTATGAGTTATTTAAACGTTTGCATTTTACTCTTATGCTCCTTAATTTTATCTGTTAAAAACTGTTTAAATCATTAAAATTGGTGATTCCTATTAAAAGTTATGATCGTTTTAAGTTTTTGATTAAGAAAATCTCGCCAAGGTTTGATAACCCGTAAAAAATTACCAAGTTAAGGAAACTTCCTTTTTATTACATGGGAGAAAATTACATACTTTTATGCTTTTAATCAATCTAAAAGCAAAATTATTAAGCATATATATCATAACGAACTGATCAATTTAAAAATGATCAAATTTTTCAACTTTGAACCTCTAGTGTTCCAACCCTGGATCATATTATTAAAAGATGATATTAAATTATGATAGCTAAGGTCAAGACCTTTCCAAATATATATAACATGTCATACTAATGTTGCATTATCATAGAAATATTAAGCAAAAACTAAAAATTTTCTGAGTCCGGATTCTATATGGAAAGACTCAATTTACTCCTTCCAATCATCAATTAATAACCAGTTATGCATCCTAATTAAATAATTAAGAATAACAGCTTGCAAATATAATTGCAGAAATGCGTTAAAAGATGTAATCAGTGAAAGTATTAAAAATAAAAATTTTTATAGTATCATTCAAGTTGGAAGTATTTCCGCAATGAAATTGTGTATACAAAATTGATTTCCAATTACATCGAACATTATTATTAAGCCATTATGTGTGCATATAAATATTTCATGATAGGCAATCTTGAGTAATAAATCTACAATAATTTCAAGTTCAACAATTCTCTTTTCTTCCTCTTTTCCACGTCTATTTGAATCTTGTGCTTCTTATTTTTTTTCTGTGCCATTGAAAGCGAGAGTGATGCCGCAACTACCTGTTTTTTTATACTTCTTCTTGTAGTTTATGTTGTTTGTGGACTTTCATATCTATCCATTTTGACTGAATGTGTTGATGCTTGTTAGAGGTTCCAAGGTCTCGCAATTTTTAGAAAGCTTTCATTCAAAATTGAAAAAAATAACTGTATTGAATTTATGACTGTTGAAAGTATCATGTAAATCACTGTGATTTTATGGCTCGTAAATTCATGATGAATAATTTTGAATATCGTTCCAGTTTGACAGATTTATGTTCAGACGTGAAGATGTGCGATATTTTACTTTAGAGGATTTAAAGGCAATTTATATTGAGATTATTCGCTGGGCATAAGTTCGAATCTTACAAAAAATCATATCTCCTTAAAATAAAACATGGATCATGAACGTCTCTAAAAGATCATAGAATCCCACACAACAGCTTGACACTGTATGCTTTTCGACATGAAATAATCAAAGAAAAAGTTCTGAATTATTTAATACTCAATTCCATGTCAGTACAGTTTCACCTTTCAGCCACAAAAAGTCGTGATAAATGATATGATATTCACATACACTGTGCATATGCCTACACACAATCATGTCTGCAGCATGACAACGAAATCATCATGTTTACCGGAACTTTATTCTTGTTCTCCTCTAGTGTAAACAGCATAAATAATTGATAGGTGAACATTGGTGCGTTTTGCATCTTATGTTTCATCATTGACTATAATAAACATCTATCTAGCTATCTTATGTACATAATATCACATCATCGTCATAACTGTTTATTTATGGTCATAAAAGCATGCCAGGAAACGAAAGCAAAAAGAAGAAGAGAATGAAAATATACATAAAGTATTATGACAGCGATGATGATAATGAAGAAGAAGTATTACCGATATATATTACTTGAGATAGTTGTTGCTTTTGTAATTTTAACATTTTTCATGCCATTTTTTTTTGTTATTTTGTATAAAAAGAAACCGCGACAGTAAAATAAAGAAAGAAAAGTAAAGTAAAGAAATAAAAACAATGAGACGTTCGGAATATCTGAGATATGGTTACGGAATACAAAAGCAGCGAAAATTTCACTTTCAATTGCAATAAAGAAGAAGAAAAAAAAAATACAAATTTAAGAAAGATGTGAGGAAGTAGTGCGACAAAAAAAAGTCACGAGTGTGAGGCACACAAGACGCTAAAAATGAAAGAAAAAGTGGAAGAGTAAAGTCGTTACAAACACTTGGTTCTCTTTGTGTAAGAGAATAACTGAATAGTTTTTTAAAAGTGTTGAATGAGAAACAGCTGACAGATTTTTTGTTAAGCTTTTTGGAGCTCATTTCTTTCAATGTCTTTTTCTTTCAAATTTTTGCGGTAGAATAATTGAGTAAGCTTAATTGTAGATTTCATTTGAATTTTAATTGAATGAAAAACTTTTTAATTTGCTCGTGGATGAGAGAAATGAAAAAGTGTGAAAATTTCGTAATCGAAAAGTTTATATTAAGCATCGATGGCTGTATTATGTAAATTGGAATTGGTTATTGATTTTGAATTTATTGATTGTTAAGTAATTAGTTTAATAAGCTTAATTTATATCATTTTTACTAGTGTGGTGTATGAAATTAAGTTGTAATTTTGTTAATCTTCTTTAAATTTTTTGAAAATTTAATCAATTTTATTTTTTGTGTGTCACAACATTGTTTATGGAAACTGCAGAAAACTACTGGAAGCTACTGAAAATTATTGCTGAAAAATTCATAAAATCGCAATACTCAAATAAAATTACTCAATATTCGAAATTAGAATTTTTTTCTCCGCTCTTCCTTCCTAGAAGTTCAATTTATATCAGCTTCGCATCAAATATCACAAACATTCATGAAATTCTATAAAATAAAAAAAAATCTACAAAGGAAAAATTAAGAAGATGAGATTGAAATTGTCAACACGTGGAAGGTTTTTTGTCATAAAATTTAATAACTTTAATGGAATTGAAATTTCTTTCAGAATGAAAATTAAATTTTATTCTCATAAATTAAATTCAACTAAAATCTCATTTCATCCATAAAGCACTATTCACATATTCACACATGACATGAAATATAACATGTCATCCATGGCAATTTTCTATCATCTTTAAAATTTACGTCACATTCCAATCGTTTAAAGATCAATTCATGCGAATCCATAGGATTGATGATGAAAAAAAGTTCAATATGTTGCTCATGGTAATGATAACAGACGAGTAAACAAACAGATAAAAAAAATTGCTTCTATGGCAAAAAAGACTTTACGTCTTTACGTTTCTATAAAGATAAATATAATAACTCCTCTACTTAATACTGTCTTTATATTCTTTCATCAAAAGCCATGTCGATTGACAGAATTTTAGGAATTTAATATCTGCAATGTTATTAAGCACAGGGACATTGAATGATAGAAAGAAATATCAACATCGTCATCATCATCTCGTCTGTTGAAGAGTCTCCTTTGAAAGAATGTTAGGAAATAAAGTGATTTTTCTTTGAATTTTAGTGTATGAAGCGCATATCCAAAGTTAATGCTCCACTGGACTCCAATATAGAATTGATAAAGAAATTGTAAAATTGTTGTCAACGATACCTTAAATGATGTCATATTAAAATGCATTGAAGCATCAAAATTGTGTGCAAATGGTAAACCTCAATAATTTTTCATTTGAATTTCTATGGAACCATAAAAAAATTCTCAAACAACCTGAAATCAACAAAATTCTTTCAAACCAAAAAGTATGATATAAAATGTCACGAAAAATGCTCAAAAATATAAAAATTCTTTCATCGTTGTCGTCATTCAAACATTTCATTTAAATTAAGCATTTTTTTTACTTTTATGTCACACAAACGTTTCGTCATTCCGTAAATCTTTATTTCTATCATCATTTTTTTTCCCTCTGCTCTGCCATTTTTTTCTGCCATTAAGTCAAAGTAGCTTAGAAAAAGGAAAGTGAATCAAAATGAATATTTTCATGGTGATGGCAGCTTGATTAAATTGTGTTTTAAAAACTGCCGGTGCTTAAAGTTAGTAATTAAGTTAGATTACATTTTTTTTGTGCTTCCATTCTTTGCATTTTTCATGCTTTACCGGTAATAGATGCTTTTTATGGAAGATAAAAATTTTTAGAGATAATTTTTGAATTATAAATGCGAGTTTGTAATTTGTTTGGATGACTGAGTGTGATGATAATGGATTGAGGTAGTTTTGAGTAGAGACAATTATCGTGAATGAATTACTTGATAGTTTAGAAGCAGATGCTGCTGTCGAATTGTAATCTAATGAGGAATTGAAGCTAAAAAATTGTTGCTAAAAACTCTAAATTCTCAAAACTGTTTTTTTTTTATATTTGAACATTACGTTCTGATTCTTAAATAAGATTATATAAATTTAATAACTTCCGTATTAGGTTATGTCCAAGCTACCTACTCCTGCTTAGGATATCTTTCTTATCATCCTTCTACAACATGAATCTCCGAATGCCATAAAAATAACCCATGTGAACTTAGCCACACTTTTCCAGCCACACTCATCGGCCGATATTTATCGGCCGATAATTTTTTTCCTTACGTATTTCGGCCGATACGTATCGGCAGCTTTACGTACAAATTTTCGGCCGATTTTTGTCGGCCGATAATTTCAATACAAGTTTTTCCTTGCATACAATATTGCGTGCAAGTGGTGAAATATCGGCCGATAAAAAATCGGCCGATTTTTCGTGACTCATGAGATTTGAACTCGCGACTTTTAGTAAAAAAAAATCTGTCTCACTAACCACTTGAGCTATTGACCTGTATAGTAAATTTATTGTATTTTGGCTAAAAGGTTTATATAAATTGCAATTTATTTATGCACCTGTATAAAGATTTTAATAACAATAAATTTTTTTGTTATTCATTATATTTTATACACTTCACAAGAAAGAAAATTTTTAAAAATATTTTTATTTCTTAAGGCATTGAACTTGAAAAGTTTAAAAAAATTTCACCTCTTACTATTTGAGCCAGTAAACACATAAATGATGAAACTGCAATATTTAGAAATAAAAATATTTGTCCCAAAAATGAGGCTTAAATTTTTAGACATATAGCAATCTAAATTTGGATTCATATAATTTCTTTGTCTACGAGTTTTGTTAACTAACTGATTTTTATTTAAATGTTATAATTAATATATTAAATATTTTTTAAACTTTTCAAGTTCAATGCCTTAAGAAATAAAAATATCGGCCGATAAAAAAAAATCGGCCGATATTTTTAAAAATTTTCTTTCTTGTGAAGTATATAAAATATAATGAATAACAAAAAAATTTATTGTTATTAAAATCTTTACACAGGTGCATAAATAAATTGCAATTTATATAAACCTTTTAGCCAAAATACAATAAATTTACTATACAGGTCAATAGCTCAAGTGGTTAGTGAGACAGATTTTTTTTTACTAAAAGTCGCGAGTTCAAATCTCATGAGTCATGAAAAATCGGCCGATTTTTTATCGGCCGATATTTCACCACTTGCACGCAATATTGTATGCAAGGAAAAACTTGTATTGAAATTATCGGCCGACAAAAATCGGCCGAAAATTTGTACGTAAAGCTGCCGATACGTATCGGCCGAAATACGTAAGGAAAAAAATTATCGGCCGATAAATATCGGCCGATGAGTGTGGCTGGAAAAGTGTGGCTAAGTTCACATGGGTATAAAAATACGTATAATTATAAACTTAAAGCCTATTAAGAAGCTCTTGCTTTGATTACAAAAAAAAAGAAGAAGAAAAATCTAACTGGAAGCAGAAAAATAAAAAGGAAGAAAAAAAAAACAATAAACCAGCAAGAAGGAAAGCAATTTCCCTAACAGAATGAAGTGCATAAAAATCTTTTTTTTTCTTTACCAAAAAAAAGGAATTTTTATGTTCATCACAGAGATTCATTTCATAATAAAGTTAGAGGCTGGGCGAAAGAAAAATAATAAAATACCGTGGTGCTTAGTATAGAAGCACAGTATGAGAGAGGATAATAGATGTTCAGCGGTGCCTTATTATGTTTAATACGAATAGAGGAACATCCCTTTTATTATTTTGCAAAATAAAAGCATTTATTCCCACAATGAATATTGCTCTCAACACTGCCAACGGCACAAGCACTTAAATGATTAAGGCAGTAACCATAATATTGAAGATTTATGAACTTAACAACAGCATATTAGGTTGCGAAAATGCGAAATTAATCCGCAATCGTTTGTAATTAATATGCAATGGAAATAATCGCGTAGACATTGGACCAGGGGAATTAGAAATGACTAACTTTGTATTCTGTGTGAACTTGTATTGGATTTGAACATCTTAATGAAGTGCAAATTTATTGCCATGAAAATTTTTGATATTTAAGCTTCATTCTCATAGTTTGATTAATTTCCTGACTTTTAAGCTGTATGCAATACTTATTTATTGACAATTTTCTCTATTCTATAATTCCCATTTACATTCACTAATGCCATTATTTGCAATATCTGTAAATTTGTAAACAATCCTGTCATCAATGAATAAAAGCCAACAAGCTTGTAAAATGTAAAATTTCTCTTTCTCATAATTTTTAATATCCCAACTACAAGCTATATAGTAAGTTAATTTTCTGCAATGGATATTATAAAAGTCAATAGTACCGCATTTGTCTCCCATTCTCCATCTACACTGTAATTTTTATTTTAAAAAAAATTGCGGTCATGAAAATGTGTCTTTGAATCGTGTTGATAGTTCTGTTTATAGCTTGTCGGTTAACCCTTCGTGGATGGGGAAAAATTGACATCATATTTGCTTACATTCGCTTTATATGTCACCCATATGAAGTCACAAAACTCTTATATGAGTACTTATGATAACATTTTATGATGATAATCTCATAGTTTTATTTCTTCTTATCCACACGTGTATGTCTATGTGTATGTTGTTATATAAAAAATTGATGTTCTTAATCCGCAATTCAATGTGACTACTTCCATTTTCTATTTGGTGTGTATCTATTGATAAAGTCACAATTTTTTCCGCTCTAAATATTTTAGCCAGATGAAGGTCGAGAGATGAGAATTTGGTATGAATGGTCAGTGAAGTGGTGCTTGTGTCTAAACGCATTTGTCATGCAATACAAATCTCGGTGTATCAAAATTTCAAAAATATTCCTTTAATTTTTTACAAATTAGCTTTTAAGATTATCATAGAGGGGTCATTCAAAGAAGAAGAGTTTAAAATTTTGAAGCAGGTCAAAAAAGGAATTTTTTTAAAAAATGCTTGAAAATGGGGTGAGGGAGTTGGAGTGCAAAAAGTAGTTTTTAACTAACTTCATGAACTGGTCCAAAGATAATGATAATTTCAATCTTAGAATCCAAACTTAAAAGTTATAACAAGTCAGACATTCTAAAAATATCGACACATTTTCCAAAATCTAACTTAAAAAGGAAAGAATTTTATTTTACCTTAGCCACTCTGACTTGCTGGCAGAAGCAAATGAAAAGAAATCAGAGAGCAAGAAAAAAGCAAATTTAATTTTATTTTTTTTTTTCAGATGGAGATTTTCATGTTCCTTTTAATGCCAGAATGAGTAAAAAGAAGAATAATTTTTCCTCCCTTCTGTGAATGTTAGATGATAGTAGGGATTTCAAACCCGGGATCCCGAAAACCGGGATCCCGGGGTCCGGACCAACTTTTCCAATACCGTAATCCCGGGATTGAAAAATTCTCAATCCCGGGTTTACGGTATTCAATCATTTTGAAAAGTTTTACCTTGAATTAAAAAAAATAAAGTCAAAAAAATGTTTAGTTTTCTATATTTTTGTAGTTTATCAAAAATAGGTATATTAATTTTTGAATATTTCCAAAAATTTTAACAAATTTAAGTTAAAAATAAATTTGAATACTTTTTAGAAATAAAGAATGATCAAAAAAACTAAAAATCTATGAAAATTTGAATATTTAAAAATTATCTCCCAGTTGGAGATCAATCAATTTCAATCAGTTTTTTTAACTATCACCCACTTGGATATTTTCAAAAATGTTTGTTCTTATGTCATTTTTAATTTCTTAAAAGTATTTAAAACCATTTTGAACTTAAATTTAGTCAAAATTTTGAACTTTTTATTAATTTTAATTTTAATGAAATTTAAAAATTTCAAATTTTGTCAAATTTTCAAATTTTTTTTGTTCGTTTGTCATTTTTTATTAATTGATAGAATTTAAAACTTTTTTGAACTTACTTGCAGAAAGTTTTGAATTTTTTTATTAGTTTTATGTTTTATACCTAATTATCAAAATTTTCTTTGAAATATATTCCATAAAACCAAAATAATTCCGCTTGAAAATACAAGAGGAATTATTTTAGCATAGTGATATAAAAAACTAGAAATCAAAATAATTTCTGGAATTCAAAAATTACAGTGCTAAAATAATTCCTTCTAGATTAATAAGAGGATTTATTTTGCTCTTATAATTTGAGTTTTTTTGCCTCGATGCAGCGGAATTACTTATTAGGCTTCTGTGATTTTACAAGGCACCAATACAAATCACCAATTTTTTGCATTTTTATGCATCAAAAAAGTGGTTTTATACCCAATTTTAGTTTGATTTCAATCCCGGGTTTGAACCCGGGATCCCGGGTTCAAGATTTTTCAATACCGTAATCCCGGGATTGAAAAATTAGACCGGGATTGAAATCCCTAGATGATAGAATAGTTAGTCAGGCATGCTATTTTCTTTAACTTCATTGCCATTGAATTATTTTGTGACCTCTTACCACTTTATCTGGAAGTGCAAAAGGTTTTTTTAACCCTGTAAAGGAGACGAAATAAAATTTTTATATAAAATGAAGGCATTTTAGATTTTCTGTCTCGGGTCATGGAGAAAAAGGGATAAGAGACATTCCTTAAAGCTATATAAAATTATTTTCATTTGTAAATATGTATCCGTGATTCCTTTTTTGGTTTTGATATTCATTTGGCATTTGCGTCAGCTTATGATTTGAAATTAGAATTCACAGAGCATCGATAACAGTTCTCTTAAATTTAACATTACTATATTTTTCATTTTTCATAGAAATGTCTGTTTTTGAAAGATTGTTTGGTTGTCTGGTTGTCAAAAATTTTATTTCTATTTTCTCTCAACTAATTCAATCATTTTAGAATTTTAATTTTGATTTTTTAATCAATTCCAACACCACACACTCATTTTTATCTCTCCATGCCTCTTCCCTTAAAAAAGAAGAGCTTCAAGCATATAGGAACACTGATTTTGAAATATTAAACTGAATGAAATGTTTACAATCTATTTTCTTTATCTTGATATCTATTATTACTATATTGGAGCCAGAAGGAGCCTTTAAGGGACGAAATTCAAGCATAATGTAGACATTTACCAAATATCCTCAGTGTTTGTGAACACAAAAGATTTTTATTTCTTCATGTCATGGATATTTTCATGTACATTCGATTGTAAGATTTATTTACCTTGACCAGATTAAAAGAATTTTTTTCGTTGGATATATGGATAGATATTTATTGTTTATATTGTACTTCCTGTAAACATGGTGAATGTATGTTTGCATACGATGACGATGACAAAAAAGGAAATTTTGCCGGGGAGGATGGAAGCTTGAAATGTTTACTGTAATGTATGCTTTTTCGGTGATTAATTTATTGTACATGAATTTCGTAGAAATTTTCTCCATATATCCAAAATCATAAGCTTGAATATTGTGGAGGAGGTTAGTTTGGATAGGTATGTTTATTCATGTCCTCTTGATGACATATTTTGGGTTTTAATGTTATGTGCAAGTATTGCTTCATCAGTGACATTTTGTAGCTCAAAATGTGAACTCTAATCAATTTTCGAGGGAATGAAATAAGCCTACGTTAGATCCTTTAATAAAATAAAGCAAAGACAGTTACAAAACCAATTCTCGTTGAGTAAACTCTATAGCCCTTTATAGGTCAAAGTTCTTTACAAAAACTGTCACATTTAGAATTTGATTAATTTGTCCAGCACCATTGGCATGAACTATTATTTCATTATTTACAGAATAATTTCAATGCATGCAAATGGCTTCAAGTGATAGATGTTATTGAAGAAAGCTTTGGATACGCTGACTATTTAATGACATTAGACAATGTTATCGAACATATCGAAATGTATACCATTTCATATATTCCATAATGCGAAGTGATTGAACATTTATATTTAGTGTACATGTATGTACAGAGCTGATACGATGACAAAATGAAATATCTTTTAGCAATCAATATTTATTGTTTATGCTATTTTGGCATTTGGATTAAAGCGTGCATGCACGGGTGCCAGAAAATCAATGTCTTTCCAATAATGTTATTACTCTTCTCTATTATATTGTATGTCACTAAAATAGACCAAAAAAAGCTTTTTTCTGCTCCATTATATTCCATTTTAACTTCTGACATAAAACAGAATATGGAGAGAGTAATGCCATTACATTGTCATGGAAACAATTTAATTTTAAATTGCCAATATTTTATCGGTTTGTTGCTGCCCCACATCTGTATCGCTCACATTCATTCTTCTAAGTTGCTCTTTATTTCTGGGAAATAAACTCAAAAATCATCCATCACTGTGACAGTTGGTACGATCTTTTCTTTATTTCTCGTTATATCATGATTTGCTTGCTTTAAGGATTTTTATTTAGTAGAGGAAAATTTTTTTGATCTAGCTGCCACTGGATAGCTAAACTCATTTAAAATCATGAAAATTTAAGTTTATTTAAAACTTGTATCGTTAAAAGTTCAAATCCTTAAGTTTGAAATTTAAAGAATGCCACTCTATACATTGTCTGGGTGCTCGACACATCAAATAAATTTATCAAATTATCTCAAGCACAAGCTCTAACCTGCAAGTCATCTCTTCATTATAAGTCCTCAATTTCATCCAACAATCGAAATTAAATTGAATGATTCATGAAAATGGGAGTCATTTAATTAAATTAAGGTTTTTTCTTTGTATTACTTTTCCTATGAATAATTAATATTGTTTAAGAGAAGCAGGGCAATGGGATGAAAAGGAAGAATAAACTCAATTAATTATAATGAATCTGTAATTCCATGAAAATCTACTTTTCGTGCATTTCTTAAAAACTTTTCTTGCAAATCTCCTTCTTCGTGTCCTATTTTTTCCATTTTATACTTTAAGCCATGAAATCATTAATTTAATGTATAATCCTACAAAAATAGAACAAAATAGCTTCAAACATAATCAATCAATCATAAAAGTTAAAAGAACCTTCAAAACTTTTCACATTTTGCTATCATTTTCTTTAAATAAAGATTCAAAGCCTTCAAAAAGCTCTTTAAAAAATCATTTTCGTCTTTTCAAACTATTGAAAAGTGTTCAATAAGCTGTCTTTTAATGTCTGTAGCTCTTTTTCTTTTTGAAGATTTTAGCATGAAATTCTGAGAATGGTGTGAGCAGGATTGTATGTTTAAATGAAAATTTAAGTTAGTCCCTAAAAAAGTCTTACTATAAGTTGAACTATATTCTATAGTTTTAAGTATTTAAACATGATTAAGCTAGAAGTAATTAAAAAATGCGCTTTAGTCTCATACAGGATTCAAAAATCACTTACTCATCATTTTAGTTCTTTTTTTTAGTCATCAATTAAATTAGCTTGGGTAAGGTATTTTTTTTTTTAAAATTTCAATACTTAATAATATCAATGAAAAGACGAGAGAAGCAAAAGAAAAACTTTACATGAAAATGCTTTTTAGACTAATTTTTTTCACTTTCACCTGAAGTGACCTTCCACCAAACCTTCCTTTTCCATTTTTCTTTGTGAAAATCCTTTCAATTTTCCTTTTTCTTTTTTCTTCAATTCTATTTTTAATTTTTCTCATTTTAGTAGCCAAATTGAACTAACCTTTTGCCTTTGCATGCCGAGTGTGGGTCTTCAATATTCATCACTGTTCCGATTAAACCTCTCTCTTTTGTGAGTTTACAGAAGGGACAAAGAAGAATATAATTTTGCCGACAATCTATTAAGACCTCAGATTGTTTAGTGGCAAAGCTCATTTGTTTTAACAATATACATAGATAAACAGACTCTAATGTCTATTTTATAACAAGAAAAAGAGAGAGAAAGAGAATGGATTGAGATGAAAAAAAAGGATTCAATGATAAAATATGGAAATTATACAAGGGAGATTAGAATACTGTTTTCTGGCAGTTGCGCATTTTATTTTGCAAGTTTCAAAATTTTTAAATTTTTTTGAGAGTCGAACTTTAATCTTTCATAGAATTTAGCTGATTTTGAATTAAATTTTGACATTCTTTCGACTCAGAAAAGACCTTTCGTATTATGAAATTTTGCCTTTAAATCAAAAATTCTGAATATCCAGTCACATCAAAGTGATTTCATATGAAAACTCATCTCCATAAAGTAAATAACTCAAACTGAAAAAAGGTCATCGACAACAATATCAATCATTTGATTTGAATTTACGATAGATGTGCGTGTGCGTGTATTAATATAAAGTATCTATATCGTCTTAATGGTAAATATAAATTTAATGGAACTCCTTATGAAATACGGCAGTGGAGCTCAAAGCATAGAAAGAAAATTTCTCAAATGTAAATGGAGAGAAAAATTCCTTTTTTGTGCTTCCAACATCTCAATGCTATGAAGAAGAAGAAGAAAAAAAAAGGAAAAAAATATGTGCCGACTCATCGCGTTTCACAAGGCATTACAAGAGGTTTTATAAATTTCATGACTATGAATGAATATTGCGCCCAAAAAAAAGGAATAAAATTTATTGATACAATGTTTCTTTTTCTCATTCTCGTCTCTCTTCTTTGCCATCATTTCGTGATAATGACGTCATTGAGTGCTGATATCTGTCGATACCATTTAAAGAATAGAATGAACAAATGGAAATCGAGCTTAAAGAATTAAAAAGTTTATATTTTTTTTTATTTGTGTGTATTTTATTTTCGGATGCTCATGTTCGCAAGTCTCTTTTCTTGTAACTGACAGTTCCGGTTTTAAGGAAATTTCTTCTATGGGAACGTTGATTGAAAAAAAAAGTTTGTCGTTTTCTGTGTGAAAGCGGAAATAAATTAAGCTCCTTTTATTTGTTAGAAGACTATTTTGAGATTTATTTCCTATGGTGTTGAAATTGGTTGAATGGAAAATGTTTGTGGTAGAGCTTCAAATTGTGGATGAAAAATTCACTAGGATTTTAAGCTTTTTAAGTATTTACTGATGTTTATGGAGATGCTTTCGATGGCCTGGGAAAATTTGGCATTAATTGTATGACACGAGAAAACAAATTTAGAATTTTTATAAGTTGTACGTACATTTTGACGTGTGGTCAGATCTAGGGGCGTAGCCAGAAATTTTTTGAGGGGGGGGGGGCTTGAAATTTTTTTGTATGTTCTAAATGTTCTAAAACGATAGGGGCTAAAACTCCCAACACCCCAGGCTACGCCCCTGGTCAGATCCTTTAAACCATCCTTTTATAAAGTCATTGATGTTCTCAAATGTCTAAAACACTTAATAAAAATTCACTATCCATCTTAACACTTGATCATAAAATTATTCTAATCGAATAATCTTTACATGAACTTCCAAAATTTTCAGAGGAATAAAAACTTTTTTTATTCATCTCCGGAAATTTTTTTGAAGACTTACTGAAAGAATAAACTCAATAAATGATGTCCATCAGTAAAGCCACAATGAATGATTTTTTATTCCGTTCTTTCACATCCGCTAGGCTTATTGAAAAGTCGAGGCGCAGACAAAGGAAGTCAGTAAAAAAATTGACATTACATAACCGTTAAGCTGTTATTGAACAAGCGACATAAACAAGTAAGAGAAAAAAAGCTACAACCAGTGGAAATTATGTTAATACTCTTTCTGTCTTCTTTTTATGCATAAATTTATTCATTCTTTCCATTTACTTTTTAGCGCATTTTTGCAAAAAATGACGCTTATAGTTTCACTTTGTTCGGCTGGCTGGCTGGCTGTATGAGCTCTGAGATCTCAGAAACCAGACATAGTTAAGAGTTCTGTTATGATGAATTATCTTTCTACTATCGAGTTATTCCGGCATCGCTTATTAAAAAATCGTTAAACGATCTACAATTCCTGTAATCAACGATTTAACATTATATAAGGAAAAAAATCGTTGAAAACCCCTCGATAAAAATTTGAATTTTTTTTGACCGTTGGAATTTAAAAATTTTTTGACCGTTATTTTTGGTCGAAATTTTTTTCTTTCTTTTTGAAAGGTTTTGTATTTATCATCAAGAAAACAGACTTTTCATGCATAGAGCATGCTAGAAACACGGAATTTAATGAATTCTGTTATTATTATACAGTTTTTTTTTATAAAAATTGTATTTTCTTGCAGGATTTTTTGATGATAAAAGAAGAATTAAGGGATTTTGTAATTTAAAGCAATTTCTATTTAATCGATTTCTGATCGCTACGACAAAAATGCGCTTAAGTCCCTCGATTAACAACACGAGGACTTTGAACATTTTTTTTCTCTCTCTTATTCATCTGATGTCAGCAGAAGCTAGCATAAGATGTAAACTTGTTTATGTTCATGGCAATAGAAGGAAAAAAAGATTTATGTTAATTTCATCTATCTTTTTTTCCTTTATTGTGTACTATTTCCCATCCTATATCTCTCACTCCAATTTTCATGCGTCTATAGAGAATCATTTTTGCTTTTTTTTGACAGCTGTTGAAGAAATGTGCATAATTTTGTTGATGTTGTTGGATGAATGAATGGATGGACATTTGTAATGTAAAAAGCATATTTCCTCTTTTCTGATGTTATGCATGATTTTGAGTTATTTGTGAATTCCAATTTAATTTCATTTTATTAGTAAATGTACGAATCAGGTTCAGGCTCTTCTGTTTTGAAGAATTTAATCGTTTTTATTTATCATAAGCCAAAAATTCTGTAAAATTTGTCTGAACCTTAATACAAATTTTCAAAAAAAAAAATCCAATCAACACTTAAATTCTTTTCAATAACTCAATTCCCGGATGCTTTAAATTTGGCAAAATAAAATAAAAACGAATGCAAACTGTACACCCATAAAAGGAGAGGAAAAGAATCAACAGAAAGTTCACGATAAATGGCATAACAGACATGACACTGTCGAAATTTATAAAAAGAGAACATGTTGAAAGATAGCGACGACAGAGGTCAATTGCTTTCCAATAATAAGGCATAAATTTCATTGCTCAACTTATATGTGTCCCGGGATATCTTCAGCATGTATACACTGCAAAAGGTCATAATTCAAATAAATTGTATATTGGATATAACATTAAACATTAACATTGAATTGCTTTTGCTGCTCGCGTACCTCCCACAAAATACATAAATTTTGTGATTTTAATCCCTTCAACATTTTTTTTTCATTCCTCATTCGGTCATCGCTGTTGTTGCTATTGCTGAACTTTATTGTATGTATAGAATTTTACTTCATGGCACTGCCAGATATATTTTCATTTTTTACTTATCTTTTTTGAGGCACAAAAGACTGAGTGAGAGAGTTGTAGCAGGAGGAGGAGAAGAATATGAAAAGTTTGCAGAGCTGACTTCTGTGCGATTATGAATGGTGAAAAAAATGAGTTTATTGCGTACAATAATATATGAGTCATTTCTAATGTATAAAGTTCTATCGTATATCCTCCTCCTTTTTTAACCACACACCACACTTTGTGTGTTAACCTTAATCCACAGCTGGTCCAATTGTGATAAATATATTTTTGGCATTCATATACACAAATTTTATTATGATACGGATATGTATGCATTCTATGGCATGGATAGTGAAAATATATTTAATATTTTTCCAATACTGTCCTTTTTCTCCATAACTTATCTATGGACATTGTAAATTGATGCAAAATTTATTCTAAATTTATTCAAGACTTAGAGGTTCTGATAGATCGATGAATTTATGTTCTAGTATAGTTTGCTGGGTGCGGGAGGGTTTGGATATATAATTATTTTTTCATACATATTAAACTTAAAATTAAGAATGATGTTGTGATTTTTGTGTCATTGACAATTCATATTACACAATTAATTCTAAAACAGGGGGTCCTCGATATGAACAGTTTCGATTTGAATTGTTCCGATGTCCAAAAACTTTCCATACAAAAATTCAAATTTTAAATTTTAACGGTCATTTTTCGTATGTTTCGGTTTGAATAGAGAAATGACCGTAGGACCCCCTGTAGAACAAAATAAAAACACTAAATTCGATACTTTCAATATCTTATGCTTCACATATACTTATATCATATTATTGTTATTGCCATATGACATTCTATTGCCCACTGTTTCTATTTTTGCCTCAATCCTTTACTCATTCCACATAAAACAAACTTTTTCCACTCATCCACACAAACACAAAGACAAATTCAAGAGATAAACTAAAGAGCTTGCCACAAAATGTAAAGGAATAATAATATATAGACATTGTTTTGAATGTCTGTTATGTTGTTTCTGCTCTTACAATAATTAAATTAAGTTTTAGTGAGGACATGTGTAGCTGTCTTGAAACTTTTCTAAATTATGACTTTTTATTCATTGCTCCTTGTTTATATTCCCTACTTTATGTTACGAGTATAGGATGATTGTTTTGGATATGGTTAGCACAAAAAAAAAAATATGTAGGAAAATATCTCTCGTAGCTGTAAGAGAGATAAACAACAAAAAAATAATTTACTATACATGTGGTTTGACTTTTGTCTTTGTGCATTAAGCAGAAAGGACGGACTTTCAAAGAATCCAAAGGATACAGATTATTTAAGGATTGTTCACTGTCTTTATTAACTAATGATTTATGGACATAATGTCATGCTTGTTGTCGTTAAAAAATTTATTTCCAAAATTTGTTGAGGGTGAATTTTAAGCTAGGCAGATGGAAGGGAGGCTTTTGGAGTTTTATTTATGGATTTTTGTTATTTTTAGATCTGGTTTGTTTGCTTTTTTGTGGCTTTCATTTGAATTTGAAGTACTCTGTAATTTTTGGAAATTATAAATGAGATCTCATCTCCAATTTTAGACATTTTATACAATTTTAATTAATTTTGCTTTGTTGCCATGAACACAAAAATGTAATTAAAATAATTTGACAGGATTGGATGAAATAAAATGTAATTTTATTTTTTGAGTAATCGAGTTTCGATTGAAATAATTGATGACTATGTTGACATACATCAACAGTTTTTAATTGTTTAATTATGTCAAATTAACGAGCTTGTAGTTTTATGAATTAAGTTAGTGAATTTTCATTAGAATTGATTCATTTTAATTTATTTTGAATTAATTAAATGAATCCTTATTGATGGGTTACTGAAAAATTGTAAATGTTTTTTGTTCAGATTTAAATAATTAGAACTATTATTGAGTTACAAAATTTATAATTGATAAATTTAAAACAATAATGTTTCAATATACTAAATAAAGTTTTGGTCAAATCTCTAATGTATTCTTAATCCAAAAATAATTAAGAAGATTGAAATAAAAAGCACAAGTTTGAATCCTCCAATAAAATCTATCCATAAATCTGTAAATTAAATTTTATTCTTCAACAAATTTCCAATCATTTAAGTTCAGCAAAATTTTGCATCATCCAAAAATCTTCATCAACAGCACTAAAAATTTTATGTCCATCAAAACATTATTTGGCACCAAAGTTTACAGTTTTACAGTACTGTAACCTAATAAAAAATATCATAAAGTGAATAAGCCTTAGAACTTTTCACCACTATCCATATTTGTATCTTTTAGATAGATAAACTCATGCATTTATATGTTCCTTTATCTGCCCTTCTTCATTGCTTTCTCATCTCATAACCCTTAAATTTATGTACGATTTTTGAAACATAAAACAACCACAAAAAAGCAGATAATAAAAAGCATCTCTTTAGTTCCTTTTTTCAGTGTTTATTTGTGTTAAATTTTTTTTTCTTTTTATTTTTCGATCCTGAAATCTACATATCTACATACAATAGCAGTAACATTGGTAGCGGTAAAAAATTTAGTGTTTATTTCAATTTCTGGAGGGGGTTGTGACTGTTTAAGGTGTATTTTGTGTATTGTGAAACGCATATTCAGGAGTTTTCAATAACTTTGTCAGATAAACTAAAATCTTTAATTTAGATGGAAGTTCAAAATTTCCCAATCAATCACTTAGAGTTGTTTTAAATAATTGACGTCATATATGACCATCCCCAAAGAAAGCACCAAATACACGAAAAATACTCAACAATTTAACTTAAAATCATCAAAAATTTCCAAGAAAATTTCTAGTCAGCATTCCATGTGATCAGCCACATGGCCAAAATAAACACACATCATTTACACAGTCATGAAATTCTCACAGAAAAAAAGAACCAACTTTAGTGTTTATTTCAATACTTTGAGGGTTCGCAGCTTGCTGTGTTGTTGTTTTATAAAAAAAAACTCATATACACAAAACCTTTACATCTTTCCCGACATATTCGAATAAAAAGTACTTTTTTCTCTTTTCTGTAAGGGAGGTGAAAAAAAGAGTTAATAAAAACCGCAAATTGTGTGTTTACTTTTGGATCCAGTTGAATGCTTAGACTTTTTTTCCCCTCTCTTTTGTTAGCCTACACACAAAAAACAAGCAAAGAAGTCTGAACAAAAAAAGTTTATTTTTTTTTGGTTTTGCAGCTCAGCAAATGAATGCCTTTTATCTTATTGCTGGTTTACTTCTTTTTCAACATACTGATTATGATATGTTTATGTTTATGCTCATAAATTGACTTTCGAAATTATTATTTTTTTTGGGGTAGGTATTTTATTATCCTGTAAGAAGTGGTAGTGTTTGTTTAGTATTGAGTGTCTATGGATGGATATAAAGAGAAGTGCTTCATAATTTAACTTATAAAAGCTGTTGGGTACTGCTAGTGATTCGTTTATCACATCATTTTAGTCATTCATAAGATATGATGGGCAATAAACCTTCTTGGAATTTATATCAAAGATTCGCGTAGTGTCTTGAGATTTTTTCGTCATGGATCTTTCAAATTTCCTTTTATTTTTGCGCATTTAACAATTCAAACTTTTATTTTTCCATTTCAAAAAATTCTCATGTGTGCATATATTTATTTATGATTGCAATAATAGGTTTTCATGCTTCCTCATTATCATCATTAAAATTATGATTTGACTTTATTCATGAACTGGAAATTATAATGATTTCCTCGGTTCAGAGAGAATTTGGCGATGAAAACGTGTAAAGACAAAAACAAAAAAATCACTCGGCATTTTAATTGAAAAACATGAGAAAAAATAATAATGACGATAGCTGAACCGTGAGTGAGAGAGAAAGGGAGAGTAATTAAAGATTTTTTTTTTGTAGAAAGGAAAATTTTCTATTGTGTGATAAAAAAAATGTAACATGTTACGTATGAATTATGATTTTTAAAGCTATTACATTTTTTTTACTTTCTTTCTCATTCAACATTGTCGGTAATTTCAGATGTTAAATGCTATTTTTTTCTTTTCGGGTGGAATAATCGTTTAAAAAATTTACTTTGATAATTTTCAGAAATTTTTTGTATCTAAGAGAGATTTTTAGGAGGAATTTACAAAATTTTAGTAGGGTAGTGACAGAGGCGTAGGCAAAAATTTTTTGAAAAGGGGTTTGAAATTTCTTGGGGTTTTTTTTCTCAAAAAACCCTAGCGAATCGAATTGCGAATTTTTCTCAAAAAGAGGGTTGGGTCAAAACCTCCATCCCCACTCCCTGACTACGGTACAGAGGGTCCTCGATTTGAACAGTTGTTTTGTTCCCAAATTTTTCTATTCAAATCGAAACTTATAAATAAACAAAAAATGACCGTTAAATATGAAAATTTGAATTTTCATTTTTTTTTTAATCGAAACAATTCTAATCTGTTCAAATCGGGAACCCCCTGTAAAGCTAAATAAAATAAAAAAAAAATTTTAACGTTTATTGAAACTTCCAAAATCTTTAAAATTTTTAAAAATTTATTTTAAATTTAAATTTTTTAAATTCTTATAACTTTTTAAACTTTTCCTAGTACAATTACTGTAAAAAGATAAAAAAAAATAAAAAAATATTAATGCTTATTAAATATTATAATTTGTTGGCAACAACAACAGCACACACAAAATATGAAAATGTTTCAATGGAAGTAGAAATGTATACAACATGACAGCAATTATAAAAATGCACAGAAACATTCCAACATTTTATTATGTATGACTTTTTTGGAGAAGGGTTGGAAGACTTTTTAGTTCTGTTCAGTCTCAATTTTGAGACTTGATATTGCTGTTTATATATCGCATTAAGAGCCACGAGAATTAATGATATAAAGCAACTTAAATATTTCCGAGAAACTTAAAATTAAAATAATTGCTTTCAATTAAATTGAACAGTTATTCAAGCCATTTCATGAGAATTTCATCTACGTGACTGTACACGACAAAAAACTTAAAGTTCATACCTGATTGTTGTAGAGACAAAAAAACCCAAAATATAAAAAGTGAAAAATGAGTTTTGATAAAATTTTCATTACTTTATACAGACAAAGAAACCATCTGGATTCCTGTATACTAAACTCATGATAATATTCATGCTTTTCATTCAAATGCAATAACAAATCACAGAACCATAAAAAGAATTACACCATTAAAGTCCCAAACAATAACAAAGGAATTTAATTAAACAAATTTTCAAGCCATTAGCATAACAAAAAGTGCCACCACCTTGAAATCCTTTTCATCACTTACATGATATAAAAATTTTTTTGGTGTTAAAATCGTCTCCAAAAATGGAATGAGACTGAACATTAAAAATATATATGAATTTACTTCTCGTATATGTTATCACATCCAAAAAAAAATAATTTGTTCCAACATGTTCGTATGAATCATTTTCAGCTCCCCTAGTAAAAAGAAAGAAAAAAAAAAGCAAGAGCACAAGCAACGATGAATGTCCTTATTGTGTTGTCATGAGAAATGTACTTAACATACAGCGAGAGGCAAGAGAACTAAAGAATGAGAAAAGCGACTTGAGAGAAATGAAAGTCGTTAATTGAAAATCTCGTTTGCTTGCTTTCTTGCCATTTCATTATGTGTCTCCATGAAGTACATACACATACACACACAAGGATTGGAATCATGTAGCTGTTTCGTAACACATTGTGACATGCTGATGATGATAAAGTAATGAAAGGAGTTTTTTCTCCTTTTGTTTACGTGATTCATGCAAAGTAGTCATACATAATGTGTAGATATGAAGGAGGGGTGGAAGGAAATGTGAGGTTGAACAATTGCTCCAACTTATGACTATTCCCAACAGACTCGTTCCAACCTCTTTCCTTTTTTTCATCTCGTACTTGTACTCCTTAACAGATCTCCGGGTTGTATGTAGAGTCATTTTTATGATGATATTTTTATTACAATTGTTACGAAAAAAAAAAATCTTTTCTACTTCTTGCTCGTGCTTAGTGCTGTTCTTGTGATGTTTTTGGGGAGAATTTGAAATTTTTTTAAGGAAGAAAAACTTGCCACTTAGGCAAAAAGCTCAAAAATTAACAAATTAAGCAAATTTGTAAATTTTTGAGCTTTTTGTCTAAGTGGCAAGTTTTTTATCAAGTCGCAGTCCCCTTTAAGTGCCATGCCCCTCGAAACAGTCAATTTTCATAATAAAATTCTACAGACTTTAAGTTTAGTTCGCCCTACAATTTTCTTAAACTTAATCCTGATAAAAACTTCCTCAAAGATTTCATAGTCAAAGCACCAACAAAAAATGAAAAATTATACTTTATTTCTCTTCTTCTATGCCATTCCTATTTCATTTTTATGCTTTTTTTGTTCCAATTCGCTCTATTTCTCCTGTGCTCCTCCTTAACTCGCATTTACTTCTCTTGTTCTCAATGTTCTTTTGTTTTTACTCAAATTTCTTCCTTTTCTTGTACTTTATTTTGTTATGTGTGCCATAACTGACATTAATGTGTACTCGTCTTCAAATACATGATCGATGTGTGTTACAGTTTTCTGAAAAGGTAAAAAAGCTTTAATGTCTAATTTTTACTACCTTTTGAGGAGTTTATGGAGATAAAGAGAATGAAAGAAAAATAACGAAGTCATTTATTTTAATGGGATTAAGCTACTTTAGTTCATATCCAGCATGAAAAGAAGCTAATTTGTCATTTTCAAAAGTTGGACGAGGATGACTCCCGAAAGGCACAAAAGCGGCACGTCACCGGCTTGGGGATGGCGTAAGTGCGGCACGGATCGATTGCGCCGCACAGATATTTGGCTCGGTGCCGTCACGGTGACGGCACAGATCTTTAAAATTTAGCATCAATCCGGTTTCACTCCGGCCCCATGCTTGAGTTGTGCACCAAAAGAACAAAAGAATTTCCGGCACCGAGCCGGTACGCTTTTAAATCCGTGCAACGAGGATCCGGTCTGAATCCAGCATCAAGTTGACTCAATTTTTTAATGTAAGACAGCATAAAGCTCACTCCACGCCGTCGTCATACCGGATTTGATTCATAAAAAAAGCACAGAAATATATTCGGTGCCGGCTTGATGCTGGCATTAGAATGGATTAAATTCACCCTGAAAATTAAAATTGTGCTGCTTTGGCGCTAAATGAATACAAATTTTACTAAATTTAATTCATATACTTTGTTCTAGTTTATTAATTTAATTTATTTTATTAAAAATCAATATTTTTTCTTAAATTTAAAAAACAATCAAAAATTTTTTCAATTTATTGATGAGTTTCCTCTTAGACCGTTCGAAATCTGAAAAACACAATAAAATCTAAAATTAGTGATTAAAATGCTCAAATCAGTTTAAAAATACACTACGAAACCCCAATTGCTACTAATCTAGCAGATACACTTGTAGATACACTACTTAAATTTTCCTAATAATTATACTTAGGAATCGTTTAGAACAGTAAGATTTTTTTTGAATATGAAGATTATGTGACAGAGTTATGGAGGGAGGTTTGAAAATTTATATTTTTGACAAACGTCATATGTGAACAGCTTCTTTTTTAAATTATTGATTAAAGCATGAAATTATTAAATTTTGTTTTTACAATAATATGATTGCATTATTAATGTTCACTCATCATATTTGAAAAATTAATTGACGCAATCACTATACTTTCCTTTTTCGTTGATGCACAATAAGTTGATGATCCTAATTTTTCATAAAAAACACAGATGAAAAGAGAAGATAATATTTTAAATAAGACTTAATACATATTAAAAATCTCAAGCTAATTAATCACGACACAATGAAATAATGTTTATTACCTACAATTAATGCTTTATCCTTATTTTTTGAAACTTCTCGAGTAGATGATTCATCTAAAATTCCAATGATCCATAAATGTGGTCAAAATTCTAAAATGGAAGAAAACAAAAAATTAGAAAACTATAACATAAAAGTCTTATTATAACACAAATTTTTCTATTTTTTTAGAAGTTTTTTTTACCTTAAATCGCCTTTTTTCCTTGATCTTGATGTTTCACGAGTTGATGATCCCTTTAATGTATGAATGGTTCACTAATGGCGTCCAGAATCCACAGTTTAACTAGAAAATTAAAAATAAGAAAAAAAATGTGTTGTGTATTTTCACGGCACAGATATGACACACAATTTTGAAGTGTGCCGAATCGATGCCGTAAATTTTTCAATTTTTCAAAAAGTAGTTTTTTACCTAAATCGTCTTTTTCCTTGATCTTGATGTTTCACAAGTTGATGATCCCTTTAATGTATGAATGGTTCACTAATGGCGTCCAGAATCCACAGTTTAACTCGAAAATTAAAAATAAGAAAAAATGTGTTGTGTATTTTCACGGCACAGATATGACACACAATTTTGAAGTGTGCCGAATCGATGCCGTAAATTTTTCAATTTTTCAAAAAGTATTTTTTTTACCCTAAATCGTCTTTTTTCCTTGATCTTGATGTTTCACGAGTTGATGATCCCTTTAATGTATGAATGGTTCACTAATGGCGTCCAGAATCCACAGTTTAACTAGAAAATTAAAAATAAGAAAAAAATGTGTTGTGTATTTTCACGGCACAGATATGACACACAATTTTGAAGTGTGCCGAATCGATGCCGTAAATTTTTCAATTTTTCAAAAAGTATTTTTTTTTACCCTAAATCGTCTTTTTTCCTTGATCTTGATGTTTCACGAGTTGATGATCCCTTTAATGTATGAATGGTTCACTAATGGCGTCCAGAATCCACAGTTTAACTAGAAAATTAAAAATAAGAAAAAAAATGTGTTGTGTATTTTCACGGCACAGATATGACACACAATTTCGAAGTGTGCCGAATCGATGCCGTAAATTTTTCAATTTTTCAAAAAACTTTTTTTACCTTATATCACCTTTTCTTCCATGTTCTTGATATTCAACGAATAAACAATTCTTTTAATGTTTGAATGATCCACAAATGATGTCAAAAACACAAAACTAGAAACAAAAATTAAATAAATTTAAAATACTTATGAGAAGAATAAACTCGTCACAGATTTAGCATACATAATTAAAGTGTGCCAAATCAATGCCGCAAATTTTTAAAAAATCTTTTATTACCTTAAATCACATTTCTTCCTTGATCTTAATGCTTCACGAGTTGATGGTACCTTTAATACACGAATGGATCACTAATTGCGTCAAGAATTCATAGTTTAACACTAAAATTAATTTTTCCAAAAAAATTTTGTTGTACGTTTCTACGGCACAGATATGACACACAATTTTAAAGTGTGCCGAAATGATGCCGCAAATTTTTCAATTTTTTAAATAACTTTTTTTTACCTTAAATCACCTTTTCTTCCTCAATCTTGATATTCCACGAGTTGATGATCCCTTTAATGATCGAATAAATAACTATTGGTGTCCAGAATTCACAGTTTAATTCGAAAATTAAAAGTAAGAAAAAAATGTGTTGCTTATTTTCACGGCACAGATATGAAACACATTTTCAAAGTGTGCTAAATCGAAGCCACGATATTTTAAATTTTTATTTTAAGAGTTTTATTACCTGAAATTGCTTCCTCCTACTTATTCATAATGTTCCATTAGATAATGGTACTTTTAAAAAACGAATAGATTTTTAATGATGCCTTGAATTCAAAAGTTAATAACACAAATAAATTAAAAAAACTTTGAAAAATTTTGATATGTGTGATCACGGAACAGATAAAGGATACATAACTAACGAACTTACTGTGTTTTGAATCTAATTTGTTCAATGAAAGGTTTATTAGGGTTTACTAACTCACTTAATTTGTCAAAACTGAATAAAAAAAGAAATAAGAAAACTTGAATTTTTGTCGTCACAGTTATATCACAAACTTAGAAACTGTGACGGCATGAAGCCGGTTTGAATATTAATCTACGCCGATTCTAAGAAAATTTTTTTTGACGGAACATTTTATTTAATGGTGCCGGTTTGATGCCGGAGTAGTGCAAAAGTCTGTGCCAAATTCAAGCCAACGGTACAGATTTTGATCGATGCATGATCTGTTCCCGGATTGCGCCAATGCTCGGATTGCGTGTGCTTTTCGGGACTGTTTAAGAGTTTGTCAGTTTTTCATTTTAGTCAGCATAAAATTTATAAAAACTTTTATTTAATCAAGAAACTATAAAACTTTAGGAACAGCAACAATAAGATCCATAAAACTCTCAATAACCCATTATTTTTATCCTAAATGTTGTCTTGTCTTCCAACAAAAATAAATTCCATAAGATTTATTTCCGAAAAACAATGACAGACAAAAATTTTCAAAGCAATTGTAATTTATTGCCATAAAAGCTTCATTCTTTATATAAAATATAAAAAAAAGTTGGAACAAAAAGGTTAAAATCATTAAAACTTATTATTATTTTTCCATTTTCTTCCCTTCATTTCACCACCATTTTTTCGCATTTATATTGCGGTATAAAAAAACATTAGGAAAGAAAGATGTTTGTGCACGGAAAGTGGGAGTCGAAGGAAAGCTGACAACAACAACAAAACTGATACCGACCGTTTGGAAAATAACTTGTATCCTGTGCAAAAAAACGAGATTTTTTTTCGTGTTGAATAATTAAGCTCGAAGAATAGGAAGAAACATTTTACGACAATGATTGTAATATTTGTGTGCCGGCTTATGCTATTTTTCTTCTTGCAAAAACCGCAGGTAGCACCAAAAAGTTTGGGTCGGTGTCGAGAAGCAATAAAATTATGATTACCTCTGGGATCATGAGATATGATTTCGTTCATTTACTCTCCCATACTCTATGGTTCTTTATGGTCTTCTCCTTGTTTATGGCTTCTTGAAAGTACGTCTTCAGATGGTATAGTTGTTGGATGTGATTGAATTATTGAACGCATTTTGAAACTTTATTTGAAGTTTCGTGACCGTTAAAATTCAAATTTTTTGAAAAATTCAATTTTGATCGTTAAAACACAATTTTTTTGAAAATTCCATTTTGACCGTTAAAATTTGAATTATTTTCTAAAATTCAAATTCGCCCAAATTGATTTATTTTTAATCTCATACCTTAAAATTTAGCATCCACCCACCCCAAACAAAAAAGTGAAAACTAATGAGAGGTTGATTCGTTATTGCTATCAGAAATTTTTTCTTCTTTTGTTGTTAAATTTAAATATTTCTCCTGATACTCTGACTGCTGATGCTGAAGCAAGATGTGCTAATGTGCGTTCAAAAGGAAACATAAAGAATGGAAAATGAATGAATGAGACTGAATAGAAGGAAAAAGTTTCATTAAATGAGAAATAAATTTAATACGGAACAAAGGATCGCAAAAACGGTGGTGCAGACCAAAAAAAAAAAAAATTATGAAAGTGAACAGAAAATTGAGAGAAATTAGAAGATGTATGGGCATTAGAGGCTAATGTTGAAAATATAATATCAGGATTATGAATTAAAATTGAGTCTGTTGATGGCTAAATTGGGCATTAAAATCGCTGTTGGATGCTTTTTGTTGTGGCGCTATTTTTCAATGTCTGATACAAAGGCATGAAACATGGCATTAGAGGCTTATTATGTTATTAAATCTCCGTACGTACTTTATTTCTTGCTAATGACGCTATTTGAATCACAATTTTTAGCGCAGTCAGCATTTTATTTTGTATTATTTTATTTTTCTTCTTTAGTCATACTGTGAATGATTTGAATAGTTTGGTAACTAAATGCTGTTTGTAAGAGAAAGGAATTTCCTAAATATTGCGATTATTAGCTTATTCGGAGATGAACAATTTACTTATTTATATTAAATTTCAAAAGTGAGCAATTAAGAATGATAAAATGATGAATTTTTACTGACGCATATAAACGCAATGAGATAAAATTTATTTATTTTTATATTCATTTTAGTTTAGTACAGATTGTTCAGCTACTCGGATAAAATTGAAACTTAAAAAAATGTTTCCTTTTAAACTTTTGATTGTTTTATTTTTGTTGGCAAGCAGCTGCCATTGCCAAATTTGTTTGAGAGACTCTACAAACAATTCAATTTGTGCTTTTAGTGAAATTCGAAGGAGTAAGGATTTGGATAATTTAACCGATCCAAATTCTGAAGAAATAAAAGTAATTAAATTTGTGGATTCGTTGATCAATCGGATTCCAAGTAAATTGACAGAAATATACAAGAATTTAGAAGATCTTGACGTTTCCAATAGCTTGGTTTGTGTGCTTCTTGCTAAACATTTTAATGAAAACAATATCAGAAAACTCAATGCATCTGAGAACTTAATCAGCTATTTAGATTCCAATATTAATGATGTTCTACAAAATTTAGAAATTCTTGACTTATCAAGGAATAGAATACGAGTTATAGAAGATGATGTGTTTTTGACCTTTTCAAATTTAAGTTATCTAAATTTGTCACACAATGAAGTGAAGAAGTTGCCACAAAATTTCTCAATCAATATCGAAAATGTTGAAACTTTGGACCTAAGCTACAATCAAATCTCTTCATTGGATGGTGATTTTTTATCAGAAAATAATTACTCAAAATCAGTGGACGTAAGCTACAACTTATTAACTACGATTGATCCAGAAATGTTTAAAAATTTATTTCTGCTCAACATCAACTTCAACAAATTGCAAGGAAATGTCAACTTTCAAGGAACTAACATAAAACATCTAAAAATTAGTGGAAATGCTATTCAGTCACTTGCCATAAACAAAGAATTAACAACCCTGGATGTTTCAAATAATTATGGAAACACATTGGAAATAGATTTTGGAAATGAATCAGAATTAAAAGATTTAAAGCTGTCAAATTTAATACTTTTGGATTACTCAGATATTTTTGATAATATTTCAAGTTTGAATTATTTATTGCGTCTAGATTTTTCTATGAGTAATTTGACGACTTTCAATTTTGATTTACTGCCAAAAACTCTGACATTTTTGAACTTAGAACAAACACAGTTGACGACTCTCAGAAACTTTCAAAATGTAGAAAAAGTTGCTCCAAATTTATCAGAAATTTTATTTTACGGGAATTATCTGAAGGATAAGAAGCTATTAAGAATTTCTGAAAATCTAATCAAAAACAATATTTTGATAGTAGGATTGGAAATTGATGAAGAAATCATAAAAAGGGACTATAATACGTTTGAGAATAAAATAATAATTGTATCAGCATCTATTAATTTACCAATTTTTATCATTAATTTGTGTTTGATTTTCAAATTAAGGGGTCGTTAACTTAGTACGTTTGCTTTTTAGGGAGGAGGGGTCTAGAAATTTGTAACTGATCGTACAATTTTTTTCATACAAAAAACGTAAGAAGGGGGAGGAGGTCTAAAAATTCTTTTTTTTTTGCGCAACGTACTAAGTGAACGGCCCTTAAGTAAAAAAAAAAATTAATACAAAAAATGATTATTACCCTCTTGAATCATTTTAGTGAGGTCATCTTTAGCACTAAATAAGATAAAATTACAATTGCGATTCTCATAAACTAATTAAATAAAAATTATTCGATTTCAAAAAATAAGAAGTTTTATGCCCCACCCCACCTTCTAGAATAAATTTCAGATTTATTTTATATTCCATTCTTCACGGCAATGAGAAAAACTTCTTGAATTTTTGATTAAGGTAGAAAGCTATGAAACTTTGTCATCACCATTCAAGATGAGCTTCAAAAATACCCGAGGGGAAAACAACATGATGGAAAAAATTTTTGGTGGGAAATTGGTGGGAATTTTCCACCGCGGTGGAAAATTTTCCACCATTTTCCACCAATTTTCCATCGCGGTGGAAAATTTTCCACCAATTTTCCATCGCGGTGGAAAATTTAAAACCAATTTTCCATCGCGGTGGAAAATTTTCCACCAATTTTCCACCAAGATAAAAAATTTCTAAGCAAATTTTTTATCACTTCAAATTTGTTTATTTAACACAATCAATTCAACTGAATGTTAAAAATTGATGCGAAAATTCATTTTTAGGATGTATTCTTCATCTCAAATAAGTAAATCGATGCGAAAAACCGCTTTTCTGATAAGTTTTTCATCTCAAATAAGTAAATCAATGCAAAAAATCGGTTTTCTGATAGGTTTTTCATCTAAAATAAGTAAATCGATGCGAAAAATCGCTTTTCTGATAGATTTTTCATCTCAAATAAGTAAATCGATGCGAAAAACCGCTTTTCTGATAGGTTTTTCATCTCAAATAAGTAAATCGATGCGAAAAACCGCTTTTCTGATAGGTTTTTCATCTCAAATAAGTAAATCGATGCGAAAAACCGCTTTTCTGATAGGTTTTTCATCTCAAATAAGTAAATCGATGCGAAAAATCGCTTTTCTGATGAAAACTTATCATTTTCAACCATCTTCAAAATATTATTTGGACTTGATTTGGACTAACAGTGTTTTTATTTTTATCATTGAAAATTTTTTAAAATTTGATGGAAAATTTTTTCTTTTCCCATCGATTTTCCACCGTCGGTGGAAAATTTTCCACCAATTTTCCACCATTGGTGGAAAATTTTCCACCAATTTTCCACCATTGGTGGAAAATTTTCCATCAATTTTCCACCACGGTGGACAATTCAAAAATTTTCCATCAATTTTTTTCCATCATGTTGTTTTCCCCTCGAAAATACCAAAAAAGAAAAAAAAACTTTAAATTCATCCAACAAGCGAAGAGATCAGAAAATATAAAGAATGTACTCAATAAAATTACTTCTTACTTAACACTCGTTTCGCGTGTAGGAAGTCTAGGAAGAAAAAAATTATTTCAGTTGTTTGGCCGCCGTTAGATACGCAAATTATCATTGACTTAACATGAAAAGCTATAGGCTATATTAGGGTATGAAAGGAGGATTTTTCTCGCTTGCTTTGAATGGATAATAAAAAATGTTAAAGAGAGATTTTTTTGAGGTAAGAAGAAAAATCTTCGCTATTAAAAATCCTCATAGCTTATCTCCCATGAACAAGGGATGATTACAATCTCTTGTTCATTTTTTTTTTCTTTAGTGTGGCTTCTTCTTTTTGGTTGTTTATGGCCTAAACATTGGATAATATTTCTTTTTGTATGAGGATTTTGTACAGCTTATGGATACACCTTTACTTTCATATTTTTATGGATCTACTTTGGTGCATTGAAAATAATAAGAAGAGGAAGTTTGAGAAATTTTAGATATGACAAGTGACAGGAGGGCATTTTCTTGATATGATTTATTTATTTTGAGTTAGGTATTTTGGAATATTTTTGAGGCTAGATTAAAAAATTTAAAAAAAATTTTATAACGGTTTTTTGAAATTCAAATTTTAGTATTTTTTGAAAACTTTTTGAACTGTTGCATAAAGTGTCATAATCAAAGCCAAGCAGACAACTTAATATTCAAAGACCAATGCTTTCAAAAAATTAATAGACAACATGAATCCTTACATCCAAATCCACCTACAAAACAGTTGTTCATAAAAGCAAGAATAAGTTAATGTTCAGCACGAAAATATTTTTTTTCCATCATACACACACATGAATGTATAATAAAGTGATCCCTTATGTTTATGCTCCTCTCCATTCGAGGATTATTTTGCCTCAAAGGCAACAAAATTTGTGGCTATACCCGACCATATTTTAACCATTACATTCATCACTCATAAAATGATGTTCTATCAGAGATTTACGTGCTCGGGATTCAGCTGATTTAAGTGAATTTTCATTTTATCTTTTCGTTCTCTTTCTTTCTTATTTTTGCGATAACGCTTTGATTCGTAAGATTTATGCCGCTTCCTTTCGTTTCCTGTTAAATAATTCTATTGCTTTATAAAATTTACATTTTTTCATACATGTGTGCAGATGTGTATGCATTTATGAATTTTATTTTATTTTATTTCATTCTTTAAAAAAATAAGACTTGTACTCACCGAAAATTTTCATTTCTATTTTATTTAACGTGGAAAAAATTTAAAAATTTTTGAATAAAAGTGCAGAAGAAATGAGGATTATAAATCACATAAAATTAAAATAATTCTTCTTATTTCTCACAACAGCTTTTAAAATATTCTGATTGCGCGCGATTTTGTTGTATAATCAACAAAAGAAAGATAATCTAGGGAGATATTGGATGAGGAGTGTAAGAGAAAATGTAGATCAAGGTAGATTGAATGAATGGGTGATGACTGCAGCGCATTTGATACTTTAAAATTAATTTTGTGGAATAATTGATTTTGTGAAGTTCAAATCCCAATATTGGCATTTTGTATTAAATTTCCAATACTTACCTGCATTCAAATCTTATAAAAATTCAAAGCTTTGAAAAAAAATCGAAATAACAAAAATAATACAAAACTCAATTAAATTTACCTCAGAATTTACCTTATAATCTCTCCAGTCACCAGAACTGATGCTCAACCTCAACAATTTCACACTTCTTACATCAAAATTACACAAGAGAATAAACTTGGTCGAGAGACTATAAAATTTAATTAAAGATTGAATAAAAGTGATGAAAGAAGGTCAACAAATGAATTTTAAAGATGTAAATAAAAAGAAAGTAAGTTCTCAAGTTGATGCTGAAAGTTTACATCTTCTCTCCTCTTACATCCACATTTTATTGTAGATAAACTTTTCGTTTCGCTGTAAGCATAAGCAAACAACTCAATTTTACTATGTCTGTTGTTAAATTATGCAATAATCTGATTAATATTCAAATTATATGGAAACTACATGCTATACATCACAAATAGCTCCTTAACGCTGTCTGATTTTGGTTTCAGTTCTTTAATTCTCCTTGTTCCATTTTGTGTGTTTTGCATGTATTTGTGCGGATAGAGATAGATATTTGGCGCGTACTACATTGATGGAATATGTAATTAAATTAGCAAGTCTCTATCCTACTTTACTCAAGTTACAATTTACTTTCTGTTCTATTTAACATTTCTACTGAAAAGAAGCAATAATTGTTGAGCATTGAGTGACTTTTGGGTGTTCATTAGTGCTGAAATATTCTTAGAATTTTTTAATTGGAACAAAGTAACAATTTTCTATTTATAAATTGAGGATCTAGTCTAAATACTAAGTCAAACTCAATCATATAAAAAATTAAATCATAAATGCTTTCCTTTAAGAGTATTCACAGCTGTAAAACTGTCATTAAAATATCAAAATTTAAATGAAATTTTCTCACAAAACAATTCCATTAAAGCCTAAATATTACCAAAAATTCATGCCTGAATATAAATGTAAGAAGAACATTTTGGTACGGCAACATCGATGAATTAATAATCCTTTTTTCATCCCTTAACAAAAACCTTAACATCATTGCCTCAAAATTGTGAATGTTCAACAAACAATTCAATATTTCGTGATCGAGAAGAGAAAAAAAGAAAATGTCAATTGCCCAATAAACGAAACAGCGGGAATGTGAAGTTGTGAGAGGAAACGCGAGTGCTTCCACAATAACCGAATTACATTACATTAATTCTTTTCAATTTATTATGGGAACATGATCTGAATTTTAATTTGGAATTTTAATGTACATACATATAGCTTCATTTTCGAACAGCGATAGTAATTCCTTCCGATGTAGAAAAAAAAGTTTGCACTTCAGTATTTTTCTTCTCTCAAGTCTCGTCTTCAATATCTTCGAGACGAGCGGCACAAGAGGATGAAAAATTTTTTTGCGCATTTTTATTTTGTTGTATCGAGATCTATATTGAGTAAAGTGTAAGAGACATGACTGAACTGAGTATCTAAAAGCATTTGTGTATTTAGGACTTGAGGGGGTAGGAAAAATTTAAAATTTTAATACAAATTTTTTTTAGAATTGTAGAATGTTCCAAAATTAAACCCAACAAGTCAGAGATGGGTTAACAGATTAAAAGGAAGGAACAAAATTGTTAAGCATAAAAATTTTTCTTTTCTTTTCTCACAACAAATACACTTGGAGGCAAAATAATCCGTGATTTTCGATAAGCGTAAATAGACGCTTATTTTTCCCATTTTTGTGTATATATTTCATATTGTTAAGGAAGCTTTTCCTTCCCTTCCATTTTCTCTTGAAGGCAAAGGCTTTTTGCATATCATAATTGAGCTCTGAAAACTTCTTCTTCTTCTCGTTATTTCCTTATGTACAAGATGCGATAAAATCTTTTATTTTTATTATTTGCTCATCGATTTCGATGCCGTTCATGATGAACTTCAATATTTTTCCTGTTTCCATCAAATCGACACAATGTGAAGGAGGGAGGGGATCATATTAAATAAGAAGAACTTTAATTTGTCTGTCTGACCTTCAGTAGCTTAGCACGTTTCTTCAATGACTTTGTCTACGTTTGATTGATTTTTTTGGTAAATTGTTGATTATTGACTGCTGAAAGTATGATTGGAAAATTATTCTGCCTTTCTATTTGGTAACAAGGTAATAAGGGGTATTGATAGATGTATAAGAAGGAGAATGAGCGGAAAATGACAAAAAATAAGAAGAAAAAAAGCAATTTCGATTATTATCGAAATTACTGGAAAATTGACTCGTTTAGAGCTATTTTTTGAAGGTTCTATAATTGAGTATTATACTTGACAATTAAGGAAAATTTGAAGCCATAATTAGTAATCGTGAATGAAACCCAAAAGAGGCAGTAAAATATGAAAATATCAAAGAGTTAGTCTCGAAAAAGGTTTTAAGATTTCTTTTGGCTGTTCCAGCTCCTTATTTTTTGTACATTATCAAAAGTCTTTAGTAAATAAGACCTTGACAAAATCGATGAAATTCAGATTATTTAGGTACCATAGATACAAAATGCAATACAAAAGAAAGAAAAAGAGACAAAAAAAAAACTCAAAATCTTCTTACAAGCCTCTTAAGCTCTTCTTGAAAGGTTTATTTGTAATATATAGGCCTGTGGTATATTTAATATTGATATCGAAAAAAGAGCTTTGTTATTGAAGCTTCTTGAAGTTTAGAATATGTTGAAGATTCAAACAGAATTTATTTTGATCATGGGAGGCTTAGAAAAGTATAATTTTTTTTAAATTGTGGATTGAGTGAGCTTTGTTGGAGCTGAATTACCAAAATTATAAATATTTTGGGCAATTTACAAGGCGTACACACTCGGGAAATTTCCCGGAAAACACAGGAAATACAGGAAATTTCCGGAAATGCAGGAAATTTCAGGAAATGCAGGAAATTTCCGGAAATGCAGGAAATTTCCGGAAATACAGCAAATTTACAAAGATATATTTTATGGAAAATATTACTCGGAAAAGTGACTTTTCTCATAAATTTTTTGTATTTGGATTGAAAAATATCTTAGAAAAGCCATTTTTGCCTCGGTTTTCTTAGTTGGGAATAAAAATCCCTCGAAAAAGCCATTTTTCGCTTCGATTTTCTTAGTTGGGATGAAAACCCCCTCGGAAAAGCCATTTTTCGCGTTGATTTTCTTAGTTGGGATGAAAAACCCCTCGGAAAAGCCTTTTTTCACGTTGATTTTCTTAATTGGAATCAAAAACTCCCTCGAAAAAGCGATTTTTCGTCTCGATTTTCTTAGTTGGGATGAAAAACCTCTCGGAAAAGCCTTTTTTCGCGTCGATTTCTTAGTTGGGATGAAAAACCCCTCGGAAAAGCGATTTTTCACGTCGATTTCCTTAGTTAGGATCAAAAACCCCTCGGAAAAGCGATTTTTCACGTTGATTTCCTTAGATAGGATCAAAAACCCCTCGGAAAAGCCTTTTTTCACGTTGATTTTCTTAGTTGGGATGAAAAACCCCTCGGAAAAGCCTTTTTTCACGTTGATTTTCTTAATTGGAATCAAAAACTCCCTCGAAAAAGCGATTTTTCGTCTCGATTTTCTTAGTTGGGATGAAAAACCTCTCGGAAAAGCCTTTTTTCGCGTCGATTTCTTAGTTGGGATGAAAAACCCCTCGGAAAAGCGATTTTTCACGTCGATTTCCTTAGTTAGGATCAAAAACCCCTCGGAAAAGCGATTTTTCACGTTGATTTCCTTAGTTAGGATCAAAAACCCCTCGGAAAAGCGATTTTTCACGTTGATTTCCTTAGATAGGATCAAAAACCCCTCGGAAAAGCCTTTTTTCACGTTGATTTTCTTAGTTGGGATGAAAAACCCCTCGGAAAAGCCTTTTTTCACGTTGATTTTCTTAATTGGAATCAAAAACTCCCTCGAAAAGGCGATTTTTCGTCTCGATTTTCTTAGTTGGGATGAAAAACCTCTCGGAAAAGCCTTTTTTCACGTTGATTTCCTTAGTTAGGATCAAAAACCCCTCGGAAAAGCGATTTTTCACGTTGATTTCCTTAGTTTGGATCAAAAACCCTTCGGAAAAGCGATTTTTAACGTTGATTTCCTTAGTTGGGATGAAAACCCCGTCGGAAAAGCCATTTTTCACGTTGATTTTCTTAATTAGAATCAAAAACTCCCTCGAAAAAGCGATTTTTCGTCTTGATTTCCTTAGTTAGGATGAAAAACCCCTCGAAAAAGTCATTTTTCGTGTCGATTTCCTTAGTTGGGATGAAAAACCCCTCGGAAAAGCCATTTTTCACGTTGATTTCCTTAGTTGAGATGAAAACCCCGTCGAAAAAGCCATTTTTCACGATGATTTCCTTATTTGGGATGAAAAACCCCTCGAAAAAGCCATTTTTCGAGTCAATTTCCTTAGTTGGGATGAAAAAACCCTCGGAAAAGCGATTTTTCGCGTCGATTTCTTAGTTGGGGTGAAAACCCCCTCGGAAAAGCGATTTTTCGCCTCGATTTTCTTGGTTAGGATAAAAAAACTCATCAAAATATCATTTTTTATCATTTTCATGCTTTTAATAATGTGAAAGTTACAAATAAAAAAAAATTGAATTTAAGAAAAAAAATTTGAAGTTGATAAATTCATCAGAAATTATAGTTTATAAATATTTCAAACATTTTATGTGCATTTAGATTCATATTAAAGAAATTTCCTGTATTTCCGGAAATACAGGAAATGCAGGAAATTTCCGGAAATACGGGAAATTTCCGGAAATACAGGAAATTTCCGGAAATGCAGGAAATTTCCTGTTTTTCCCGAGTGTGTACGCCTTGGCAATTTACCATATCCAGATTAAGTTCACTGATGATTAAACAAAATTAATCCACTGTCACATGAAATTTACATCATAATTGTTAAAGTTCAAAAACCCTCAAAATCCAATGATGGTCATTAAAAGTTTTAAATTGTTGAATTCATAATCCACAAGTTACACAACAAATCTTGCATAACAAATGACAAAAAATTTGTACGAAATCAAATCACTTCAAAACTTCCTTTCAACATTTATTACTTCACATTCCCACTCCAATTTTAACTTACTTCCTTCATTATTATTTTTATGAGAAATTCTCTCATTTTATTTTTTGATTTTGAGCAGCATGAAGCAATAAAAAAAGGAAATGTTTCTGATTTTGTCATTAACCATTTAATTTAAACTTATTTTTCTGTCATTTACAATGTTTATTGTTAGGGATTTGTATTGTTGATTGCAGGGTGAGCTCAATAAACTTTTTCCTCTTTCGTCCATTTTTTTTCTTCCTTCCTTATTTCAATTTATGCGCGTTTGCAATTTTGTTGATGTCATGGATGCAATTGTTCGTACAGTTTGGGGTTGAATGATTTTTTTTTTTTTTACTAAACTGTACAAAAATTAATCATCAGTCAATTTTTGCTTATGTCATTTACAATCAATCCCCTCAAAAAAATCAATTAAAAACTTCTTCCTAGCCAAAAAAAAGTAACAAAGCTTCCGTTCATGACCTCTTGATAACTCTCGTACTTATTTTCATTACTTCATTTTGTTGTGTTATTATTACAACATATTTTTAGTCCGTTGTAACTTAATGCTTATACATCAAGAATCCATGATGGGCACTTAAAAACAGTAATTCAATTTTTGACAGTGGAAAAATCAACGTCAATAATGTTTTCTTGGTGCAGGGTGAAGGAGAGATGTAAGGGGCAAAAAAATAGGTCGTCGAGTGGAAAAGCAGCAAAAAAAAAAAAAAAAAAACTTCCACAAAGTGAGAAGAAAGGCATTCTCGCATAAAATAAAATTTCATCGTCACCGGAGTGGGAATTGAAGAAAAGAAATAAAAATATGTATAATAAAAAATATTTCAGGCGAGAAGATGGAATACGACGAAGAAATAAATTGATTTTTGATTATTATGATTTTACATTAAAATCGAATTTTCTTTTTCATTGCCATTCCATCGAATCTTTTTTTTCTTCGTCTTCTTCCTTCTTACTTATTCACTTTTCCCTCAAACTTCAAGCTTCTACAACAAAATGGCAACAAAAATATTATTATTTAACCATTATGTAATGTTAGGGAAGAAAATTTCTTGTTCGGAATAAGTTTCGGTTTTAGAATTGGAATAAGATGAGGAGTCAGTGGGAGTAATGTATGTGGCGCATATATTTTGAGAGAATAGATAGGTTTATTTATTATTTACAATTGAATATTTTTAAAGTTTTCTAGAATAAGGTTTGATTCTTATTAAAAGTCAATTTTTAAAATTCTAAAACGCCTACATTTTATTGAATTTTTTGAAGCAATAGTTCGAATCCCAAGTATAAGCTTTATTTTCATTCTAATTCTACAAAAATCATGTGCTGGTCTCACAAACTTAAAATTCTAAGATCAAATAAAATTTTACTCATTTGGGGCTATGTCATTTATGACGTCCTTCAAAAACTTAGATTTTTAGAACACCTCCCCCTCCTCCTCACATAATCTTCATTCAAAAAATTCTATAGTTTAAAACTGTCACACATCCTCAGAACCCCTCCAACCCTTCTAAAATTTTGACATCATAAGTGAATGACCCCTTTATTGTAATTTGAAAAAAGCCTCTACGTATCCCAGTCATCCAAACCATTTACTTTTTTGATATCTTTCACAAACAATTTTCCAAGTTTATTCTCATCTCCTTCTTCTTTTTACATCTTCTAGATATGTAATACATATGTACGTACATAAATAAATTTTTGAACTTTTTTTACGTATTCAAATCATTTTTGCAAAAGGAATTTTCAATCGTGCAACAGTACATACATTTATGCTTTTTTTGTTGAATAAATGGCAAATGTATCTCAATATACATTTGTATATAGTTAGTGTGGCTGAAGTACCACGGCATGTTATGTCCAAATGTTCTGAAACTTTGCCAGAATTAAGTCCATATTACGTCCAATTGCGTCCAGCAAAAATTTAATTTCGTCCTACTTCCTGTATCTGGATACGGCAAGTCAAAGTTTTGGGCACTTTTGCCTTCGTACTTCAGGATTTAAAACGGCATGATTTCTTAAAACTAACTTTATGTGACATATTATATATAAAATTGATCTACTAATTACGTCCAATTGCGTCCCGCAAAAATCTTTTGGAACCGATGTCCCTAACGAAAGTTATGGCTACTCAAAGTTTTGCTTGTGGACCAAAAAATTTTCTACCTAGAAACTGATGATTTTCACAAATTTTTCTGATCAAAAATTAATAAACTAATTATTTATTTGCCTTTGTTTTTTAACGCTTAATATTATTTTTAAAAAGTTTATTAAAATCGTGATGCTTAAAAAAAATAAAAATCATCATTTAGATAAGTGATTTTTCATCGATTTTCACTCTTTATTTCACTTTTCACAAATTTTTCTGACCAAAAATTAATAAACTAATTATTTATTTGCCTTCGTTATTAAACGCTTAATATTATTTTCAAAAAAGTTTATTAAAATCGTGATGCTTAAAAAAAATAAAAATTATCATTTAGATAAGTGATTTATCATCGATTTTCACTCTTTATTTCACTTTTCACAAATTTTTCTGACCAAAAATTAATAAACTAATTATTTATTTGCCTTCGTTATTAAACGCTTAATATTATTTTCAAAAAAGTTTATTAAAATCGTGATGCTTAAAAAAAATAAAAATTATCATTTAGATAAGTGATTTTTCATCGATTTTCACTCTTTATTTCACTTTTCACAAATTTTTCTGACCAAAAATTAATAAACTAATTATTTATTTGCCTTCGTTATTAAACGCTTAATATTATTTTCAAAAAAGTTTATTAAAATGGTGATGCTTAAAAAAAATAAAAATCATCATTTAGATAAGTGAATTTTCCAAGATGGTTGCATAATGATCCATAGCTTTAAAGTGACATAAGTCAGTCGTGGATGGTCAAATTCAAAAAATGATTCCATATTTATAATCCTTGTGAAAAGTAGATATGTTTAGACATATAACTTGACACTAAAAAAAATATGAAACTTTTTCATATTCAGGTACGACAACAAAAATTGAACTGCCATAAGTCTGAAATGTCAGCATAGTCGTAAATAATTCTTTTATATTTGAGTTCCTGAGAAAAAGGAGATGTGATTTGATATATAACTTGACCAAATCATCAGTTTCAAGGTAGAAAATTTTTTGGTCCACAAGCAAAACTTTGAGTAGCCATAACTTTCGTTAGGGACATCGGTTCCAAAAAATTTTTGCGGGACACAATTGGACGTAATTAGTAGATCAATTTTAATATATAATATGTCACATAAAGTTAGTTTTAAGAAATCATGCCGTTTTAAATCCTGAAGTACGAAGGCAGAAGTGCCCAAAACTTTGACTTGTCATATCCAGATACAGGAAGTAGGACGAAATTAAATTTTTGCTAAACACAATTGGACGTAATATGGACTTAATTCTGGCAAAGTTTCAGAACATTTGGACATGACATGCCGTGGTACTTCAGCCACACATATAGTTATGGATACGCAAATGATTTGAGAACGTAAAACTTTTTCAAAATATTCAATTTAATTTTGAAGCATTGAAGGAGTTTTTTTTTTTTTTTGGAATAATTTGTAAATTTATTACTAACTGATGCGTTGGAATTGATGCAAATTGTATGTCGAATGAGATAATTTATTATAATTTTATCGCATTACATGTAATTATAGTCATTTACTATCTAAAATGTTGTGTTAAAAATCGATTGCAGGCGAATGTTCGAAAATTTTTTATTATGAACTTATTTATTTTTTTTTTGAGAACTTCTTCACGGACCAATTTTAACCTTTTTAGATCTTAATATTTGGATTAAAGTAAAATTTATGTTAAAAACATTTTTTCATTGAGTTATCCATCTGAGAAAACCCGCATAAAATTAACATTTTTTTAAATAATTTCCAAAAAACTAAGTCACCAAAATGCACAAACGTTTTACCTAAAACAAAAAAATGATGGATATTATTCATAAATCTCCAATGTGTAAAGTATTATTGCATCCTCATCCAGGAAAAGTTTCCAACTCAATGGCCTTACCCCCTTCACAATAAAAAAAACCCATTAAATCCCACTCCGCTATTCTCAGAACCATTATAAATCATATCATTATCATGCAGTGTTCGCATGCGATTTGAACATTTTAATTTATCATACAATTTTCTATTTTCGCATTCTCATTTTACCTCAACTTTTTTTTTCATTATATTCTCCTTTTTCTATTATATTTGCAGTGATATTATTAAATGCGACGATAGAACGCTGTCAATCACGAACCGGTAACGAGCCGTCATCATTAAGAGGTATTTCAATATGAACGAATATTTATTAATGGCAATATTTCATATGAACCGCACATATTGTATGTTTATGCCATAAACACATTAAACGATATAATCGCTATAGAAAAGGATGAGGAGGAAAATTGAAACTCTTTTTTTTCTTCTTTAATTATTATTCCTAAACAGATTTGCATTTTAAGCATGAGCATGCATTGGAACGAAATGAGAATCATCATCGAGTTAGGCGCAATGTATTTTATGATATGCTTGAGGATATAACAGGCGTTTCAGATGATGACGATGGAAGCGATGAAGATGATGAGGAGGATGAGGAGGTTGAGAGCAATTCGGAGAGTGTTGAAAGCACAACAGCTCGATTTGGAAGATTTATATCACCATTAGCATTTTCAAAAATATCTGAAACTTTAGGTTAAATTTTTGTGTACTATTATAAATTTGTGAATGTTTATTTGGGATGGGTGGAAGGGATGAACGTCCTTTGAGACTTTAAAAAGTTGTGTTTCACTTAAAAAATAGAAGTTTTTCTTTTGGGAAAAATATCAGGGACATAAAGTTTGTTTCCTTTTGAATGCTGTGTCTGTTCTGGAAAGAAGATATGAAATCCAAAGGATTAGAACCTTAGAAATCTCAAAAATGATTTATTGATTTTTTTGGGAGGACTCATTTTCAAAATTTAATCTTGGCAAGATGAAATATTTGAATTTTGTTCCAAAAAAAGAAGTTAAATAATTTAAATCCGCATTTCCTGCTCTGACTTGCATTAAATCTGATCAATCTAATTTAATAAATAGCTTTTAAAAGATTTCGCAAAAATTAATGTTATTGCATGACTAAATCTAACTAGATTCCATCCCTATAATTCCACTCTTTATATTTACAATATCCATATATTTATTTCACCTCCTATTCCCGTTTACTTGCAAGCAGAACGAACTACAGAAAAACGAGAAAAAAAATATATTTATTTTCCAATAATAGAAATAAATTTGATACGTTGCGAGAAATTCAATATTCCCATTCCAAACCACCCCTTTGTAACGTCTGAACATCACAATTGATATAAGAATAAGAATATCCATTTATACAAAAATCAATTATTGTCATTTTGTAATTCGAAATGGCGACACACGTAATATTCTCAATTTTCAAACAATTCTAGGTGCCCTCAATACAGTCGGACGGTACATTGTGAACATGACACGAAGACAAGAGACGTCAATTACCAACAATAATCCATCTGAAAATGTACCAAATGCCATTCTTACGTTAACAAAGAATGTCTTGGGTCAAAATGTGACAAAGACAATTGAACCAATGATTAAAAGATTTTCAGTCGTTGAAACGAGAGATGATCCATCGCTGCTTGATGCTACGTTAACTGAAATGACTTCATCTTCACCTTTACATGAACTCTCGACAGTTGCTGTCACAGCGGTTGGACAAGTTCAACAGCAGCAGCAGCAGCCACATTTTCATTCAGTTGATCCAAAGAAAAAGAAGACAAAATCTAAAATAAAGCGAAAGGATCAAATTCAGCCTGCTACAGAAAAAGTGCCTGTGATTGAACAGCTGGAATCCGTTGTATCGATTACAACAACCCAAAAACGTAAGATTTTCATTTTATATTTTACTTGATAATGGCCAGATGTTGTACTTTAAGTGTATTCAATAAATTATGTCACATATTCATATGCACGCATTCATTTTATTTGTATGTGTACAGTTATAAGGTGATTTATTAATTGCGGAAGCTTTTTATGGCTCAAATGACTACCAATGCTATGCATGTTATGTACATTCATACTGATTATCAAGATTCAATTTTCATTTAATCAGTTGTATCAATTTATGTATGCATGTACGTATGTCCAAATGTATTGAGTCTTTTTTTCGATAAGCATGCAAAAGGAAATTAACAGAATTATAGGAAGTTAAGTCGATGTAGACGCATTGGTATTCAATAAAACTTTGACCAACTTTGACTATGAAGATCAAATATTCAGTTCCTTCTATTCATCCGAAAGGCACAAGTAAGACAATCGAGATGAAATCTGGCAACAAGCTGGAGTGAGGCCAGCACCACTCCGGCTTAAATTGTATGCCAGCATGGTGCTGGCCTTACTCCGGTTTGGTACCGGATTTCATCTCGATTATCCGATCTGTGCCTTTCGGGTCAATTATAGTAAAGTTCCTTCTTAGACATACTAAATAATTCATCTTACAGGCAGTTAAGCCATAACCTTCAATCACATATTTAAGACCCATTGTGAGATGCGTGCAGACATTTTACGTATTTTTTGTGTAACAGCAATTCGTTCATGTGACGTGATTTATTGATAATACCAAAAACATCAGCCACTCCACACATTTCATTTCCCATAATTCTTTATTCAGGAATATGAAAAAAGAGAGAGAAAAAAAACAGAAATGAAGAATTTTTTCCCATTTTTTATGAATAAATTTCCATAACTAAAAGAATAAGAAAATTCTCAATTTTTCACATCCATTTCTTCTATTTTTGTGTGTGTCTGCAATGTAGCAAAAATTGTTGATTATCAAGGCAAAGAGGGTGAAAATAGATGTTTTACACCAGATGGACGCCCAGGGAAATGTGATGATCTCAGCAATTGTCCTGGCTTGTTACTCGATTTGACGCATCTTCGAGAATCTCTATGCTTTAAAAGTCTTTTTGTTCCCGGTGTCTGTTGTCCAACATCAGAACATTCAAGTGCCGTGACGACGCAACGCCCCTTAAAATTAACAACACGACCCACGACAACACGACCAAGCTTGTTCTTGAATCCTATTACAACATCGACAACAACATCACAACGTCCTTTAGTTCCTGTCTTTACGATTTCCAGTACCGTTACGCAAACGCCTTCAACATCTCTTATTGGCAATGGCGTGTCCGGTCGACCACCACAACAACTTGAGACAATTGGATCGAATTTCGTTGATCCAGAAGAGTGTGGACAACAAGAGTATAGTTCAGGTAGAATTGTTGGTGGAACTGAATCAAGAAGTGGTGATTGGCCATGGATGGCTGCTATATTCCTTCACGGACCAAAAAGAACAGGTATGTACAGAGGTTAATGTGTCTGATGCGTGACTTGATTTTCATGCTGTATCTTTACATTTTTCTACATTGACAGAATTTTGGTGCGGTGCATCATTGATTGGAACAAAATACGTAAGTTAATTTAATGTCTATCCATTGTGTAAATCTTTCCATTATGTTTAATGAGACAGCTGTGAATGTCAATTTCTTCTTTTAAAACTAACGATAAATTGAATTTTTTTTTCTTCGCATCATTTTCAGGTCCTCACAGCAGCGCATTGCACACGTGATGCGAGACAAAGACCTTTTGCAGCACGACAGTTTACAGTTCGTTTGGGAGACATTGACTTGTCTGTTGATCATGAGCCATCAGATCCAGTCACATATAAAGTTAAAGAAATTAGAGCACATCCACGTTTCTCTCGTGTAGGATTCTATAATGATATTGCAAGTAAGCTGTAGACAAGATTATTTGGCTTCTTAGGAAGATTTTGTGGGAGTTTGAGTTTACATGATTTTGAATTAGTAACTCAAAATTCTGATAAAATTCACATAATCCTTCTAAAATTCATCTCAATATATCCTTTGAGATTACATCTTGAGCATACGAAACAGAAAAAAAAAAAAATTCTTCATGTTGTTTTCTTTTACAGTTATGGTGCTAGAGCAGCCAGTCAGAAAATCTAAATATGTTATTCCCATTTGCCTGCCAAAGCCAGTCATTCAGAAGGAACGACTGATAGGAAGGCTTGGAACTATCGTGGGCTGGGGTAAGTTTGCAATTTTTATCTATCTTGTACATTTTTCGGATGGATATTAAGCTTAAGATTCTTTAAGACATAAATTTTAAGGGTATAACACTTGAAGATTCTTTTTAAGATATCAAGAATTTAGCTTTAGAATATTTTGAACTCAAAAAATAATAAAGAATTTCTTTAGGAACGACATACTATGGTGGTAAAGAGTCACATGTTCAACGTCAAGCTAGTCTTCCAATATGGAGAAATGAGGATTGCAATCGAGCATACTTCCAGCCTATTACAGATAACTTTTTATGTGCCGGATATTCAGAAGGCGTAAGAATGACATCTTAAAGAATTTTCTTGCTGTAACTAACTTTTTTCCCCATTTTCTTTTATTTAAGGGAGTTGATGCCTGCCAAGTTATGTATTCATGTCATTATGGCATGTAATGTGTCTGTTGACTGATGAAAAATTTAAATCCTTTCAGATCCTTTCGAGCATGAGATTACTTTTACTTAACTTCTTTCATTCTTCACTTAGCTTTCGTCAAAAGCATGGATGCTAATTAAAATTCCTTAAAGGATTTAAATTTTTCTCATGTGACTGACATAACAAGTGACATTTTTTACCACAATTGAGTTTGACAATTTTTTTTTTCTTCTTCTTTGTTTAAATTTTTATAACTTTTGTAAATGACGTGGGTTTCTTTTTGACACCAACAGGCGATTCTGTAAGTCTATAAAATTTAATTAGTTTCTAAAATTGGAAGCATTTATTAGCTGTTGCTGTTATGGAAATAGTCGTGTAATTTTTGAAATTTATTGTGGGTCGAATTTGGAGTTTTTTCTCGAAAATTTTGTTGTTCTATTTTAAGGTTATGTTAGTTGGCAATTCTAATTTTTACAGCAACATAAATGCTTCTACTTTTAAGGTTAAATAAATATATGTGGGAGCGTATGGATATTACGTCTTTAGTAATTTACAGCAAACTCTAAGAAAATATAATAAATTTAAAAAATATATTCACAGGGCGGTCCGTTGATGATGGAAGTAGATCAGCATTGGGTGCAGCTGGGAATCGTATCATTTGGAAATAAATGCGGAGAGCCAAGCTATCCTGGAGTAATGCCTTCATATTATTATAATTTAAATTACATTTTCCATTGAATTTCATTTTCATAAATGTTTTTGTAGCAATTTTTGTTTTAAGCATTTAAATGAGAATTGGGATTCATTTTTCATTTTATGCATAACTGCTAGCTACTTTAAATTAATTCATTAGACATTTAGTGCTGCATTTCATTATTTAAGATTAAAAAATTATTTCTTTCCAATCCTTCCAATTCCAATAAAAATCTCGACAAAATGAATGCAGCACTCTCACGTCATGAATTTCCATCCAACACATAAATTCTCATTTGACAACACTTATCAGAAATTCATAGAATTTTAATTGAAATTTTATCATATCATTTTATGTGACTAGGTTTATACAAGAATATCGGAATATATGGACTGGATTCGAGAGAATACGAGAGACTAGAGGAAATGGAAAAAAAATGTTATTTTTTGTTTTTTTTTTAAGGCAAAATAGCACCAAAAAATATGGAACAAAAAATAATCTGTGACAAAATAGTCATTAATCAATAAGAGCTGTACAGATTGCATTGGATTGTGCCGGAAATTGTGCATTTTTTATTCTCTTTTCTGTAAATATTTATTTTTAATTTATGAAAAAAAATTCTCATTTAGATTTATTTCCTTCTGTGCGATGATGAGAGGAAATAGAAGAAGGAAAAATAATTTAATCAGTTAGTTAGCTATTTTAATGTTAAGTGAAACGAGAAATAAAACACAAAAAATTTTTTGAAAATAAGAAAAACTTTTTGCCTTGTTCTTTTTCGTTATTTGTTAATTTAATTTAATTTTATTTCCATCATCCATGAAGATGTTAAGCGAGGGGTAAAAACACTCAACAACATGAGATTTCACTTCATTAAGTCAAGTAAATACAAATATCTTGAGGTTTTAAAAAGTTTCGAAGGTATTTATTGTTTTCTTAACCTTTTGGTCCAATTTACTTATTTTTACAACAAATATTGGTGCGTTCTAAAAAAAATGAGCCGGTTTGAATAAGTATTTTCAAATCTTTATAACTTTTGATAGGAATAAGCTTTAGGTTTGAAATAAAAAGTATAATAAAGGTCTTATATGCTAGTATTTAATGTAAAAACATCAATGTCCTAACTTTACTGGAAGTTAGTTTTATAAGCCGCGGAATAAAACTGATTTTTTTAAAAAATTTTGTCAAATTTTCAAATCAATTTCTTAAAATATTTTTCCACTACACTAATTAATCTATACTACTTTTACAATATGGATTTTGGTTAAATTCATGAATCACTAAAGAGTTTTTGGTTATACTGTTTATTGTATATAAAATTAAAGTTTATATAAACACAACAAAAAATTCAAAAATCAAGCAAAATTTTGAAAAATTGTAATTTCTTTAAGACAAGCAGCTTTAAAGAAAAACTAAATATGCTATCATAATAAACAAATAATAAGCCACTTAACAAGTGCTATTAACTTTAAGTTCTCGACAAAAAAATTCTTATCAAAAAATTTTTTCTTCACTTTTAGATTTTTTGTGTTTTGACAAAAACTTTAATTTTATTTGCAATACACAGTATAACCAAAAAGTCTTTAGTGATTCATGAATTTAACCAAAATCCATATTGTAAAAGTAGTTTAGATTAATTAGTGTAGTGGAAAAATATTTTAAGAAATTGATTTGAAAATTTGACAAAATTTTTTAAAAAAATCAGTTTTATTCCGCGGCTTATAAAACTAACTTCCAGTAAAGTTAGGACATTGATGTTTTTACAGTAAATACTAGCATATAAGACCATTATTATACTTTTTATTTCAAACCTAAAGCTTATTCCTATCAAAAGTTAAAAGGATTTGAAAAAACTTATTCAAACCGGCTCATTTTTTTTAGAACGCACCAATACTTTGTTTGGAATGGAAGTATTTAGCATGGGTAAGGTTTCGAGCTGTTTAGATTAGCCATGTGACGTGTTTGTAATGCTTTTTGTTTGTCTTCTTGATGGTTTGTGGTTGTTGTTGTTTCTTTTTGGTCAGACATTTTTTGTGTGTTGTGCCTTTTAAATTGTCTGAAATCTAAATTAAATATCTTGGACATGAAAATATTAAGGAGCTGTAACAGGTGGATTTAGGATGTTATTTTTTTGGAAAATTTTAAATTTGCATTAAAACAGATTTTTTGATCTTAAAGCTACAGGAGGTCCTTGATTTGAACAGTTTCGATTTCAATAACCAAAAATTTTTCATAAAAAATTCAAATTTTCATTTTTAACGGCCATTTTTCATACTTTTCGATTTGAATAGAAAAATTTGGGAACAAAACTACTGTTTAAATCGAGGACCTCTCATTTAAGCATAGTTTATTTTTAAACATTAAAAAATATCAAAATTTAAGCAAATACCCCTGAATTTAAAAAAAATTACAAAAGTCCTCGTTTATATCGAGGGACTTCAGCGCATTTTTGACGCAGCGATTAGCAATTGATTAAATAGAAATGAATGTCGAGTTTTAAAACTCTATTGCTGTTTCTTTAATCATAATGCATTTCAATAATAAGTTTAAAACTAAAGATCAAAATTCCTTTAAAATTGATTTTTATAATGTTCAATGCAAAAAATAGCTTTACGATTTACCGGTTTTTTGAAATTCAAAATTTTCCATTAGCGAAAAATTTAAATTTCTGAACACATCCATTATTTTTCAAATTTCTAAACGCACTTATTTGTATGAAAAAATTAAATGTTAATTAATTAAGGTGTATAAAAGAAAAAAATTTAATCCGAAATAACGGTCAAAAAAATTTCAAATTTTTTAACGGTTAGAAAAAATTCAAACTTCTCATCAGCATAGCTTTGCCCTGCATTGTTTACATATTTTTTTTTGAAATATAAAATCGATGAATTAAGCTATTTAATGAGTGTTTTTTGACTTTTTAATATAAACGGCGGGAATAAAAACATTCAATGAAGCTATTAAAACAATTCCGAGCTTGCTACGAAGTCTAGATCAAGAGATAATTGGGACCCGAACGACCGAACGACCGAACGACCGAACGACCGAACGACCGAACGACCGAACGACCGATCAAAGTGCATGATTGAGCTTCCTTTTTGAAAACAAGTTTTCAAAAATGCGCTAAAAATGTAAAATTGACCTTAATCTACGAATTAATCAACTTCTTAACAATATCTGCCAACTCTGGATTTTTAAGTAAAGTTTCATGTTTTCCATCCACAAGCTTTATTCTTACACCACTTGATGTAAATTGCGTCAATCCATAATCTCTGTGAATTCCATTTATAGCAGAATTTGTTGGCTTAATCAATGAAATTTTTGTATTCTTCAAGGAACAAAATTCACTTTCTTTCGTACTTAGTGAAATATTTAATCTGTTAGTGAATTCTCCAGGAAGGTCATTTAAGAGATATTCCCATGTTGAAGGAATCTTGTAATCAAAAACTGACATCAATTCCTTTGTCCTTGACTCCCAGTCATCAAATTTCTGTAACAATATCTTAGCTAGATTAATGTCAATTTGTGATTGATAGTGTTCAAATAAAAGCATTGACATTAGATCCCTAATGTCTCCGAAGTTTCCATCATTCAGCATTTTCCTGGCGTATCTGGAACAAAACTGAGGGGATCCATCAATCTCAATAATTTGTCCTGTTTTTCCTTTGTCTTCTAAAATATTAGAAATTTTCAATGTTAAAAGTGCACCAAAAGAATGTCCAATCAGAATGAAATTATTAGCGTCAATAAACAGCTCCAATACACTTGATGTCAATTTTCGTGTCATTTCATCAAGATTTGTGTAGTCAGAGATTTCAGAAAGCTGTAAAATATATGCTGGATATTCCATTTGTTGTGCGAGATTTTTGTAGTCTTTTGTAGCAAATCCAAAAATCCAAGGTAGGATCAAAATTTTTGTGTTTTTAGAATTCGCAATATCATTTGCCTTTATGATGCTTTTTGATGGATCAAAAGTACTCAAGTCAGCTACATCGTCAATTGATAACTTAAAAGCTTTATCTTCAACTTCATTTTCAGCTGTTGAAAATTTTATGGCTGTATCATTGATGCTTCTAGTTGCCACGCATTTTTCAAGCTGGTTGATTGTCATTGAACGAATTTCTTGGGATTTCAAGTACACATTGTATTCCCGTTCACAAACTTGTTGAATCTCGACACCCATTAAGGAATCAATTCCAAGTTGTGTGAATGTTGAATCCATAGAAATTGATTTTTTATCACGAATTCCCATGATATTTAGTATGATGTCAACAATATTACGTTTCTTTACTTCATCTAAAGCTTGGTCTGCTTTTACCATGCTAGATACAACTGGAGCTTCTGATGTTAATAAACTATCAAATACCTCAAAACAGGACTGAAGTGTTTGTGGATACATGCCACCAATATATAAGTCATCAACATATTTAAGTTGAAATTCTTCGAGCATTCCAATGCCAACTGCACCCCACTGGATAGCTTTTCCAGGAAGTCCTTCAGCACATCTCTTCTCAGCAACTCTTTCCATTATTGAATTAGCTAATCCATAGTTACCTTTACCAGCATATCCTCGTCCACTTGATACACTTGAAAATAACACAAAATGTCTTAAATTTGGACAGAGTGTTCGAGATAGTTTGTCAAGGTGTAAGGTTGAAGGTCCTTTTGGTGCTAAAACTTCTTTAAACATTTCATCATCTAAATTGTCGAAAACACCATCTCTTAAGACTCCAGCCAGATTAAAGATGCCAGTAACTGGTCCTAGTTTTATAGCTTGTTTTATGAGTTGCTCACAACCTGATTCAGTGAATATACTTGCTGTACTGATTGTAACTTTAACTCCTCGAGACTTAAGTGATCTATTGGAACAAGAAATTAGTATGCTTGATTTTAATGTTTTTTGTTTCACTTACTCAACTTTCTGTTGCTGATATGCATTTCTAAATCCTTTACTTGAGCTTAAAACCATTTTTCTGCATCCTTTCGAGACCAACCATTCTGTCATTTCCATACCAAATCCACCTAAACCACCCGTGACAATGACAGATTCGTTAGAATTGAAGTAAACCTTTTGCAGAACAGACATAGGCAAGGAACAGCAATCATTCTCATGTTGCCTAATTTTCAGGAGCACTTTGTCTGTACGCTGTTCAATTTTTGCATAGTTGAAGGCTTCCTTTAATTCATATGCATTAAAAACTGTTCTGTTTAATGGTTTGATGATTCCAGCTGCTAAATCTCTTTCAATGTGCTCGTAAATAATCTACAGAATAAAGCAATAGATGTTAATGAACCTTTGATTTGTCAGTATCTTACCTTATTTCCTACAGCATTTTCTACAAGTTCTTCAACGACAATGCTTTTGACAGTAATTCTCTTTCTTAAAACTCTCGTGTCAAGTCCTGACATATCGTGATCTCCAACATCTACAAACACTCCGTCTTTTGCTAAACAACGAATTGATGCATGAAGCTTGTCATCAGATAGTGTGTTGAAGACATAATCAACTCCTCTGCCGTTTGTATTTTTGAGTACCATTTTTTCAAATTTTATGTTTCTTGTGGTTCCAATATTTTTCATGCCAATTTTTGGATACTTTTTCGTAAGGAATCTCTTATTCTTTTCAGAATTGACTGTTGTGAATATTTCAAAGCCGTAAGCTAGTGCTACCTCGATAGCAGCTTGACCTAAATCGTCACTTCCAGAATGAATTAAAATTAAATTTCCAGCGAATTTTTCAGAATTAAACAATGCAGAGTACACAATATAGTAATTTAGAGGAACAGTAGCTGCTTCCTCTAAAGTCCATGAATCAGGTACTTTCCACAAAATTGAATTTTCAGCACCAACATGAGTCGCCATAGCTCCAAATTTATGACTGATTCCCATGACTCTTTCTCCATTTCTTCGTATTCCTGCAAACTCTATTCCTAATAATTTCTGATGCTCACTCAGTTCATCAGAATGGCATGAATCCTTTCCAGTAACAAACTCAATGTCTTTTTCATTTATTGCTGCATATTGAACATTTATTATGTCCGATTCCGAACAAGCTACATTAAGTGGTCCACTTATCCATGATAATGATGATATATGGCCTTTAATGAGACAACTTGCAAGGCATTGCTGACTTTGTGAATGAACATTTTTATCGACTGGTATGTCGATGTGTCGATAACTGCCCCATTTGCCATCCTTAAAAATGTTTATTGAATGATTTAGATCCAATTGAGATTTGTAGAATGGATGATTAATGTCAAATACAAGCGGTGCATTTTTTCTGTCCATGATAAAGAAGCACTTGAGACTATCGGCTGAATATTCACGCCTTACACAGTTGAAGAAGCCTATTAAGCCAGATGGCTCATTATTGTAAGCATAAGCAATGGCCTGTCCACTTTTGAGGGCATTTTGCAAAGGTTTTAGCCAGTCGTTGACAACTGATGTGATTTCAATTGTAGGTATGAGATTGGAAATTTTAGAGACATCCTTAAATTTCAGCATGTGGATGAATTCATTACAATCTGTTTGAATTGTCGCTACCAATAGAACATTTTGATGAGGAATTTCAGTAATAGCTTCATCTTCTCTTGAAAATATGTAGCCATCAGTAAGTAATACTGTTTTAGCTGTGTCAAAAAATTCATCATTTCCTATACAGTTTCTTGCAAGTATCATATTGATGCCACTAAATGATGAAAATTCTTCTGAACTGATTCTGACATTTTCAATACGAATGTTCTTTTTGGATGTAAGTAAAGTGACATCAGATAAGCAATGAGGATTTCCGCGAAGTGCTTCAGAAAAGTATTTACCAAGTGGCTGTTTATCATCAGTCGAATCAATTTCTATAAATAATGTTTTATGCTGCAACATGTTCGCAACTGCTATTTGAGTAAGAATCTTTGCAGCATCAATCAATGAATATGTTATGTCTGTAAAATAAGGCACAAATTCATGAGCTTCAATGATGGGATCTTTTTGTCTCTTTCTAGTCACTTCAATACCGATGGGATCATGAATTTCTACACCTCCTGCTTTGACTACCTTTAAATGTGGACACACAACAACATCGAAATTCAATTCCGTAATTTTTTCGATAACAGAATCAGATTGAATTTTAGTCAACTCGTAGTAAACAAATCCTAACATGTTGTGATGAAGAATTGGATCAATGACTAACTTCCTGATGCTTGTTGGTCTTGTGAGTCTTTTTGACTGTTTAAAATAAACTTGTAGCATTCCATCGATAAATGTGTGCCATAGGAATATCCAATTGATTTTTCCTTTTAAACCATCGTGTCTGACTTCTTTTACACTTTGGAATTTGTCCAAATGGAAGTAGCCTTTCTCGCGTGTTTCCTTATAAAAGTCATCAGTTGTTAATGTTATTGCATTTTTATCACTTGGCACAATGATGTCTGACATATCAATGTACTTGACATTGTTAATAAATCCATAAACAATTGCTTCATTCTCATAAATAACTTCAAATCTTCCAGTTCCTCTATGGATTGAGATTGTTATCAAATAGTCTTTATTTTTACGCATTGGAAATGATCTTGTAAAATGAACGTCCTCAAAAACTACTCGATTCTTTTCAAAGAAGCAATCAATCATTTTTGAGTATATTTCCCATACTAGAACCAGGAAGCTGGACTCTGCAAACTGATATTGTCCATTGACCACATTGCCTTGCATAAATTCAAAATTTTTGTCGTTAATATTCAAGTACAAGTTACTTCTTTCAAAAGAATTGTAGGTGTCATGTAAAGGCACAAAATGATCGATTTCATGATTCCATTTGATGACTGGAGAGATCATTGGAGTTCCTCGCGAAACTGGAAAGCTGATTGGTGGGTAAAGTTTTGAAATGTCAATGTCAACGCCGTGTTGGAAGAGGCTGTGAGAAATTGTATTATTATGTGAAGTTATTGAACATCCAAAAATTCAACTTACCTTCCAAGAGATTCCATAAAAAAATCAACACCATCCGCACAATCTTTTTGTGTCAAGCTAGCATGAATACTACTTCTCAAATTTCTTTTCAGAATAGCCTTCAATAATCCATGAGGAGCTATTTCAATAGTTAAAGCATTTTGAGGTAACTTTTCACAAACTTCAAGGAACAGGACAGGATTGAGTAAATTTTTAGTATGATATTCAGCTGATGAATAGCTAGCTTCCACTACATTCCACATGTCTTCTGGATAAGTAGAACTCAACCATTTATCAGATCTTAACTTTGGTTCCTTAATGATTTCCTTCAATTTTTCATTCAACTTCTTCCCCATTTCCAAAATGTATCGACTGTGCAAGGCAACACCGGATGAAGCAACAGCTTTTGCAAAAATTTTATCATTTTTTAACTTCTCAACAACAGTATTAATACTGTCAACAGGGCCACTAATTGTAGTCGAACCTTCACCATTATGACATGCAATGTCAATATCTTCTGGCAAAATTTCTTCCAGCTGTTTAATATTCAATCCCACAGCAGCCATCGAACCATGAATATTTTGTGTTTGAAAACTTGCTTCGCCTCTTGCATGAGCTGCCAAAATTGCCTCCTCAGCTGTGAAACAATTGTCAGCATATGCACAGGAAACCTCACCAAGTGAATGTCCAATAATGAAATCTGGCATAATATTAAGTGCTTTGAGGATGTCAGTCAATGCAATTTCAATAGCCACAATTCCGACATATGAGTGCATAACATTGTCAAATGTGGTTTCATCTGCCGTTGTTATGATCTTCTTCAAGTCAATTCCTTTTTTGAGCAAAATGTTATGGCTTTTGTCAATCGAGTCAGCAAAAAGAGAAATTTTCATTAAATCCCGTCCCATTTTAATCCATTGACTGCCAATACCACTATAAACAAACACAATTGGACGATGTGTTCCATTGAAGTATTGAATGCTACGCTTTACGCTAACAGCTTTATTCTCTGTTGCATCATTAATGAACATTCCGTAACCGCGATAAGTGTTTGAACCTGATGTTTTTATTTGTGAATTTTGTAGAAGTGCTATATGCTCAGCATCAAGTGGACGATTGGTTATGTCATTGAAAATTGCATTTACTGCTGCTTCTGTTCTACCTGACCAAAAAACCATTCGACCGAGTTCATCATCGGGAATTCCAAAATTTATTTTCAATTTTGTATTTCCACGAAGAAGTGCATGAGCATTGGCACCGCCCAAACCAAAAGAGTTCATAGCTATGTATTCACCTTCAAGTGGCTCAATCTCAGTGGCTACTTTAATTCTGTTTTCTGCAAATGCTTCAATATCAGCACGTAAATTGATTAAATTGATGTTTGGAGGGAATTTTTGATTCTCAAAAGCTATGAGGACTTTTGCTATTGATGACATGCCAGATGCTGCTTCCGAATGTCCCATATTTGACTTGACACTTCCTATAATCAGTTGTCTAGATCGAGTTTTATTTTTTGAGAAAACTTCATCAATTGATGAAACTTCTTCTGGATCACCAAGCTTAGTTCCAGTTGAATGAGTTTCCACAAAATTTATTGTCAATGGATCAACAGACACTTTCTGGTAAAATTCTTCCATAATTCTCTGTTGCAATTCTCTTGATGGAAATGTAATTCCTTCTTCTTTGAAACCATCATTATTAGAACTGCTGTAAACAACATTTGCATAAACTCTTTTTGAGTCTTTGAATTTTTGTAAGAAAATTACACAAATTGTTTCAGCACGAACAAAACCAGAAGCATTCTCATCAAATGGTCGTGAAATTCCGTCTACAGACAGCACACCGAGTCTGTTTATAATAATTTTGTTTATTTTATGCTTAGTGGTAATTAGCATTTAATACTCACTTTGTATATTCACTTAATCCATTTGTTAAGATGAGCTGAGAGCCACCGACAAGTGCTGCATCACAAAGACCTTGATTGACGAGAATTTATTTAGTTTTCAAAAAAAAAATTGTGCTGGTAATGCCTATACCTGTCTCCATATAATGAAATGCACAATCTAAAGCATATGCAGAACTTGAACATGCAGCATCGACAGTAAAAGATGGTCCACATAAGCCAAGAGCATAAGATATTCGGTTTGAGAGATAAAAGTTTGCATTTCTGTTAAAAAGAAAGAATTCTTTAGAGACAGCTTTATATTATAGCGTAAGATTAATTCTTAAGTAGCCTCAGTGGTGATTCAAGCCTGAAAGAAGAAATCTTTGCAGTAACCTACCCCAATATTAAGTATCCATCCTTAGCAGGCACTCGATGCACAAAAATATCTTTTGCCTCTGAGCCACCAGAAGCAATGAAAACACCAGTTCGAGTGCCAATTAGAGATTGCGGTGATATTCCGGCATCAAGAATTGCCTAAGTAGAAAAATTCATTTAATTTAATATTGTAATTGTGGCATGGATTTTGTTGTTGAGGTAAAATATGAATTACAGCAGGAAAACATTCTCATTACTGCTTACTGAGAATTATGTAAATTATAACAAGCACTTAATCACTGAAATAATTCTACAAAAAAGTCGCTGACATTACCAGTGGATGGTAGAACTTTCAATGCTAACCGAACCAGCCTCTAGTATTGTCAGCAACTTTTCTGTTATTAGTGATTGATTATCGTTATCCAGAGATTTTTAAAAAATTTAAAAATTTTTTAATAATTCGTTGCATCCCGTTGCAGGAATTGATTAATAAACAATTCAACTTTCAATACAATTTTTTTCAGCTTAACTTACCTCATATGAATGCTCAAGTAAAATTCTCATTTGAGGATCTGTAAACTTTGCATGCTTATTGAGTGTGGCAAAAAATGAAGCATCAAATTTTTCCAAATTACGAATTTTTCCAAATCTTTTAGGCGCATTAGGTATTACGTGCTTCCAGCGACTTTCATCGCCATCGACCATATCAATTTTATTGTATAAATTGTGTGAAAATTCACGTAAATTGTTAGAGTTTGGGAACCGACCAGATATTCCCGAGATTACAATGTCATTGTCATTTAAATCCATTTTTAAATGTTTTTTGAAAGGAATTTTAAGGATTTGAACTTAATTTTTTTTAATTACAATTTTCAGTTTTTTCACCAGTCTAAGATATGACTCTAGTTCCAATAAGTCACTTAAACCCCTCACTAAACTTGTTAATAATGTATAAAATGTTTTTTTTAAGCAGTCACTACTAATCACACAAATTTATTTAAATTTTTAAACTTCTTCTTGTTTAGACAACAATCCCGACTTAACTAACTTCACTGATTGAATCAGTCAAAACATTGCGACAAGTCTTTTATACCGTCACGGTCGACATGATGAATATTATTCTGTTAGACATGATAATTTATAGTAAAATATTTAGTAACATGAGCATCTTATAATATTGTTTATTCTATTCTAGCAATCGCGGGATTCCCTAAAGATGTCTCTGCACCTTAATTTTATAGTGATAATATTACGGAAGGGATTTCAATGGAATTGTTTACGCATTTTAAGAGCAAAATGAAAACTTACTCTGCGTTGTCCATTTATTTAGTAATATTGGTTGGGGGAGGGGGGGGGGGGGTTTGTTTGGAAAATTCATTACACTTAAGTTACGAATTTGACGAAGGACTCCTTGAAGGATTTAAATATTGCTTAGTTATTGGATATTGAAAAAAAAAAAAATCACAAAATTTTAGAAAATTTGCAAGGTTACTGAGTTGCAGCTTTGAGATTTTGAAAGTTTTGTAAAATTAAAATAGATCATCCAAAAAAGCTTCTTAGTCTCTTGAAATTCCAGATTTTCTTACTTTTAATCTATCGTCTCGCATTTCTTGATTCACAAACTAAATATTGACGTGTTGTGAACAAATAACATACATCACGTGTGTGAATTTCCATTTATAGCAATAAATTCCATAATATTTGTTTGTTGTGTCTGGATTAAAACTTGATAAATGTAGTCTTAGTTCAATAAGTGAGAATGATACTTGTAGTATCACCATACTGAGTATCTCAATTTCTTATAAGTTTGAAATTGAATCAAATTCAATATAAAAGAATGCATCCCAGTGAGATTTGAGGATCGTGTTATGGTCATGTGTTTGAAATTTTACAGCTTTTATGACAGTCAGTATGTCAAAAGTTTAATATTTCAATTAAAGGAGTGTTTAGTAATCCCCCGTCACATTTTATGATTCAGTACAAATATTGATATTGCTTGTTTATTCAATGAATTTGATTTTTTAACTTCCACGCAAAGCGTGCAAGTTATTGTATTCACTTAAGTTTCAAAATTTCACTTTTTTTGATTTTGTGAGCAAACGGAAGCACCAATCATGACGTTTTTGGTCTCGTTTGATTGGTAATTTAAATATCTATCACCTAAAGCATGTTTAGTTCCGGTCACTTCCGTTGTGTTGGAACTAGACGCAAAAAACCGTTAAAAATCCATACTTTTGTATGGAAAATTTTTCAGGGAAGCATTTTTTAAGAATTTCTTCTATTTGATTCGATAGATCGTACCTAAAAACAAAATTGTGCTGAATAAAATCTGGACTTTATGTCCATTAAGTGACCTAAAATTGCCAAAAACTGCAAATTTTGCAAGAGTTGCGTGGTTTTTGATTCAGGCCTGGATTTTAATTGTTAGTAATGATAAGTAACATAAAATGAAAGTTTAACATAGGAGCTACAAAAAATATAGTAGCAATTTTTCCTGAAAATGCTTCTATAAAAAGTTATAACATAAAAAAGATTGACAAAAAATCTAAAAAATTTTGTTTACGTTTTCATACGTTACGTAAAGTTTACGTTACGTAAAATTACGTACGTAAAATTTGTATGAAAATAATCATTTGTAGCAATTTAAAGACAGTGTTAGACTTAAGTGTAATTGGATCATGCTTAATGTAATCAAAAATGAGAAAATGATTAATGGATCTCACTCATTTGACATAATTGGTTGCTGGATCTCATTTTATGATCATGAATGCTCACTGGATCTCATTTTATGATCAAGAATGCTCACTGGATCTCACTTTATGATCATTAATGCTTATAAAATCTCACTTTATGACCATAAATGCTCACTGGATCTCATTTCAAGAACATTAATGCTCACTGGATCTCAATTTATCATCATGAATGCTCACTGGATCTCAATTTATCATCATGAATGCTCACTGGATCTCCTTTCATGATCATCAATGCTAACTGGATCTCATTTAAAGACAATTAATGCTCACTGCATCTCATTTCAAGACCATTAATGCTCACTGGATCTCATTTTATGATCATGAATGCTCACTGGATCTCCTTTTATGATCATTAATGCTTATAAAATCTCACTTTATGACCATGAATGCTCACTGGATCTCCTTTTATGATCATTAATGCTTATAAAATCTCACTTTATGACCATAAATGCTCACTGGATCTCAATTTATCATCATGAATGTTCACTGGATCTCAATTTATCATCATGAATGCTCACTGGATCTCCTTTTATGATCATCAATGCCCACTAGATCTCATTTAAAGACAATTAATGCTCACTGGATCTCATTTTATGATCATTAATGCTTATAAAATCTCACTTTATGACCATGAATGCTCACTGGATCTCTTTTTATGATCATTAATGCTTATAAAATCTCACTTTATGATCATTAATGCTCATCGGATCTCATTTCAAGACCATTAATGCTCACTGGATCTCATTTTATGATCATTAATGCTTATAAAATCTCACTTTATGACCATAAATGCTCACTGGATCTCATTTCAAGACCATTAATGCTCACTGGATCTCAATTTATCATCATGAATGCTCACTGGATCTCAATTTATCATCATGAATGCTCACTGGATCTCCTTTCATGATCATCAATGCTAACTGGATCTCATTTAAAGACAATTAATGCTCACTGGATCTCATTTCAAGACCATTAATGCTCACTGGATCTCATTTTATGATCATTAATGCTTACAAAATCTTACTTTATGACCATAAATGCTCACTGGATCTCAATTTATCATCATGAATGTTCGCTGGATCTCAATTTATCATCATGAATGCTCACTGGATCTCCTTTCATGATCATCAATGCTAACTGGATCTCATTTAAAGACAATTAATGCTCACTGGATCTCATTTCAAGACCATTAATGCTCACTGGATCTCATTTTATGATCATGAATGCTCACTGGATCTCCTTTTATGATCATTAATGCTTATAAAATCTCACTTTATGACCATGAATGCTCACTGGATCTCCTTTTATGATCATTAATGCTTATAAAATCTTACTTTATGACCATAAATGCTCACTGGATCTCATTTCAAGACCATTAATGCTCACTGGATCTCATTTTATGATCATAAATGCTTACAAAATCTCACTTTATGACCATAAATGCTCACTGGATCTCAATTTATCATCATGAATGTTCACTGGATCTCAATTTATCATCATGAATGCTCACTGGATCTCCTTTTATGATCATCAATGCCCACTAGATCTCATTTAAAGACAATTAATGCTCACTGGATCTCATTTTATGATAATGAATTCTCACTTGATCTCATTATATGATCAAGAATGCTCATTGAATCTCATTTTATGTATTGTTAGATTTTACTTAATATTGAAAGGTTTGAACGGAGTGAACCAAAGCGAAGTAAAGTTTGACTTCCCTGAAATCCATAGCAGTCGAATGGAACGAAGCGAAGTGGAGTTCGACATTCCTGTAATCTATAAAAGTTGAACGGAACGAAGCGAAGTGAAGTGGAGTTCGACACTCCTGTAATCTATGACAGTCGAACGGAACGAAGCGAAGCGAAGTGGAGTTCGACATTCCTGTAATCTATGACAGTCGAACGGAACGAAGCGAAGCGAAGTGGAGTTCGACATTCCTGTAATCTATGACAGTCGAACGGAACGAAGCAAAGCGAAGTGGAGTTCGACATTCCTGCAATCTATAACAGTCGAACGGAACGAAGCGAAGCGAAGTGGAGTTCGACATTCCTGTAATCTATAATAGTCGAACGGAACGAAGCGAAGCGAAGTGGAGTTCGACACTCCTGTAATCTATGACAGTCGAACGGAACGAAGCGAAGTGGAGTTCGACATTCCTGTAATCTATAAAAGTCGAACGGAACGAAGCGAAGCGAAGTGGAGTTCGACATTCCTGTAATCTATGACAGTCGAACGGAACGAAGCGAAGCGAAGTGGAGTTCGACATTCCTGCAATCTATGACAGTCGAACGGAACGAAGCGAAGCGAAGTGGAGTTCGACACTCCTGTAATCTATAACAGTTGAACGGAACGAAGCGAAGCGAAGTGGAGTTCGACATTCCTGTAATCTATGACAGTCGAACGGAACGAAGCGAAGCGAAGTGGAGTTCGACATTCCTGTAATCTATGACAGTCGAACGGAACGAAGCGAAGCGAAGTGGAGTTCGACATTCCTGCAATCTATAACAGTCGAACGGAACGAAGCGAAGCGAAGTGGAGTTCGACATTCCTGTAATCTATGACAGTCGAACGGAACGAAGCGAAGCGAAGTGGAGTTCGACATTCCTGTAATCTATGACAGTCGAACGGAACGAAGCGAAGCGAAGTGGAGTTCGACATTCCTGTAATCTATGACAGTCGAACGGAACGAAGCGAAGTGGAGTTCGACATTCCTGCAATCTATAATAGTCGAACGGAACGAAGCGAAGCGAAGCGAAGTGGAGTTCGACACTCCTGTAATCTATAAAAGTCGAACGGAACGAAGCGAAGTGAAGTGGAGTTCGACATTCCTGTAATCTATAATAGTCGAACGGAACGAAGCGAAGCGAAGTGGAGTTCGACATTCCTGTAATCTATGACAGTCGAACGGAACGAAGCGAAGTGGAGTTCGACATTCCTGCAATCTATAATAGTCGAACGGAACGAAGCGAAGCGAAGCGAAGTGGAGTTCGACACTCCTGTAATCTATAAAAGTCGAACGGAACGAAGCGAAGTGAAGTGGAGTTCGACATTCCTGTAATCTATAATAGTCGAACGGAACGAAGCGAAGCGAAGCGAAGTGGAGTTCGACACTCCTGTAATCTATAAAAGTCGAACGGAACGAAGCGAAGCGAAGTGGAGTATATATATATATATATATATATATATATATATATATATATATATATATTGTAATCTGTCAGTTAAAATGTCTATCAATAAGTGGCGTGGAAGTTCGTGGCTTTCTTTGTAAGTCGTGTTTTTTAAGTAATCAAAGAGGCTTTGATTTTTTTTTTGTTTTAAAAAATTATTTTTTATTAAATAAAGAACAAACAAAGAAGTGATTTTGGTAACAGTTAAGAATATTTCAAGTTCAAATTCAAAGCTATAAGGTAAGTGTATTTTTTCAATAATTATTTCTCGTAAATGAGTTGAATCTATTTGTATAAGATGTAAAATACCTATGTGTATGAAACTACACAATCTTATCAAATATTTTTGTTCCTTTTGCATGTTGATTCTTTCATTAAAAATTTAAATAAAAAAATAATTTCTAAATGTTACTAGTTTAATGGGTTTTTACAACAAAAAAAAATATTTACAGTTTTAGAATATTTGTAAAAAAACGCTTGAGCAGAAAAAAAAGAAGTTGTAAAGTTGAGCTAGGTTAGTTACATATACATTAGCTTTTTAATATACGCAAACTTTTTACCAGAGAACTTTGCATAAATGATTTGAATCCACACCTAATTCAACTGAAAATGAAACTTGTCTGAAAAATAAAACCTGAAATCTTAAAATTCATAAATACTTAAATTAAAAATCCAAAAAAATTCAAATTCTCTTTTTTATTATATAATTTTTATTAATAATTTAATTGTATCATTGATTTTCATCATTTTTTTTTCATCATTAAAAACAATTTTTAGTTTCATAATTTTTTTTTGTCTATTTTTTTACTCATTCAATCAGTTTTTTCATATAAATAACCATATTTACTTCATTTTCGTACTCATTTATATACTCATTATTATTTATTTAGTATTTTTTTTTCTTAGTTCAGTTTCGCTACCTTTACGTACACATAAAATCATCAAAATTTTCAATTTTCTTTCGAAAATTTGGACGATTTTGTTCTTGAAGTTTAAATTATACAAGATTGAGGTTATGGCTTCGATATTTTTGATAATTAAAATTACATTCTAGTAGTTAAACTAGTTTAATGCTTGATGGAATTTTCTCAGCCTTTGTTAGTGTTATTTTAGAATTTTAAAAGTATTTATCGATATCTACTGCAAATTTGTTACTTAAAATAGCCAGAAAATTCCATCAAGCACTGACCACTTCCTCAATTTTGTATTCTTTAAATGATCTTCATTCACATTTAATTTATCGTATTAATTTTTTATACAAAATTTATTTTCCATAATTTTTATTTTGTGTCATGGAAATTTATTAAGAACGTTTTTTTTATTTTATTTTTGTGTGTGTTTGTGTGACTTTTTGCCATATTTTTCATTTATTAAATTTACAAACGTGAAAATTAATTCATCGCTACGTGTTTTATTTTTTTTAGATTTATAATTAATTATTTTTTTAATTATATGTCGTGAATTTTTTTTTGTTTCATCTCATCTCATAGACGTTTTTTTTCATGCTTTTTTTTTTTGATGTTAATGCAAAATATGTGTATGTGTCGTGAATTTTATTAATTTATTTTGCCTATAAATAACGTGTCTAGAAACTACATGGAATAAAGAGATCATCATGCAAATAGTTCTCTGCTAGCATGCAGTTATCTCATTTTTTTATGCTACATTTTTCATACATTTAAACCTTTTTTATGTGCTTTGTACTGTCACTGTGAACTTACGATGGTTGCAACGCGAGAGCGATAATTCAGTCAGAAGGGGGAATGGCGTAATGGATGGGATATTTTTTTCTGTGTCGGTTGGGTGGACAAATGTGGATTTCGAGATTGTTTAGAGATTCTTAAAGTTTTTCTAGCAAAATGAAGGAGAAGATTTCAAGTCAAATGAGGTTAAGTTGTTGCTTGAAATTAATCAAAAATTATCAAATTTGTGCTTAAAGTATGGACAGTTTTTGAATGTTTTGAGAACTTAAGAATGGAGTGTTTTCAAAATAAATTAATAAATTTATTATTTGAACGATTAGGAAAGAGGAAACCGGTCATTTCAAATTTGAAAATGGTTGACTGATTTTTACAAAACACAAATTTAAAAAAAAAGTTGTTTTTACAGAAAAATTCCTTTTTTAACATTTTATTATTGCTGAAATTTCAATTTAAAATGTTATTTAAACAGTAATAAATTCCAATAAAATGAAATTTCCTCAATAATAAAATTTTCAACTATGTGTTTTGTAAAAATCAGTCAACCATTTTCAAATTGGAAATTACCGTTTTTATTTTGGAAATTTTCCTTCTTAACGTTCATTTTAAAACATTAAAACATTTTAAAACAGCTTGGATTACACAGTAACCATCCATTCAGTTGCTATAAACTCTTGAAATATGCAGCCATCATTAAGCTTCATTTATTACCACACCTACAACAAACCACTTCAGATAGTAGTCTAGAGAGAACAATAAGAATCCCCAATCTGCATCAGTAACCAGATCACTTGAATGAAATGTTGAGAATTATTTATTCATCACTGTCGTGTTGCAACCAGTTACTGACAGTTTATTTCTTTAGTATTACGAAAAAAAGAGATAATAAAAATCATTCATCTTCATAATTTCTTATCTCTGTCGCATAAATGAAATATTTTTAAAAAAATATATATTTATAAAATGATGCTTTTTATTTAAAAGAAATATGCAGCTCCATTAACAAAATTGCTACCTTTCACCTTCTTTTTATTTACTCTATCTCTCGTGCAATTTTTGCTTTTTTTATGAAGGATCGAAGGTGGGAGATGGGAAAAATTTTTTATGGATTTTTTTTTCGCTCTCTCATCTATGAATTTATAAGGACACGACAAGAAAGTATACATAAAATAGAGGAGAAAGATGATGAATAAATCAAATGGAAAGTGAATAAAGATATCCTCCCAAATGTGCCTCGGATGTTCTCGTTTACGGATGGTTTGATGTAAAATTTAATGCAGTCGCTTTTTTATGTTTATTGCCATTGGGAGAATAAATTTTTAATTGAAATAAAGCGATGATAAAATTTTCAAAAAGTGGATGTAAAGCAATTTATATCCAACACAATAAAATGACACGAGAGGATCGTGAAAAAATGAAAGAATTGAAGGATATTAAATTTGAATGGTGGGCAGATTGTGCTGCACATCATTGAGTTATAAATGTAGTTAAAAATGATTTCTTTATGAAGAAAATGAATGATTAGCATTTTAACGATCAATTTTGATTTGAAAATTTAGTAAAGAAAAATTCAAAATAAATTTGACCGTTAAATTTTTTCAAAATAAAATAAAAATGAATTTCGATATTTTTCGTTATTCCCAAGCCTATTTGATCATTGAAACTGGAACTATGTTGCTCATTTCGATACGAAATAGTCAAAATGATCAGTTGGACCTGAGAAATTGTTGCAAGAAGCTTTGAAAATTCAAGATAAATTCTGATTTCTAATATCGTGAATTTTTTATAGCTAATTAAGAATTTTTCTTGAATTCTCTAAGCTACTTATTATTATTTTTTTTGTTTCTAAAAGTTTGTTTTCTTATGAAAAGTATTCTAGTCGTCATTAACCTAGTTTTCATTATAATTATCATCACGTTGAACGTCTTATTATTCTATAAAAAAATGTGTATTTTTTGTGAGTGTCAGTATCAATAATTACATACATAGTTAGTTAGATAGTTACATTGGAGTTTACGGCAGAAATTCTTCATTTAAGGGACCATCATTTTGTGTATCTTACATGTACTATTATAACTTACTTATTGTTGTGTGGGGCGCGATTTTTATTTATTTTATTTTTTAAAAAATACTTTGTATTTTATTTTTATTTATTTATGTATACATCGTTCTGGACATTTTTAGGTAATCCAAAACATAATTTTTTAGCTCATTTTCTTCAATCCACCATTTAATAAATTTGTTTACTATTAGAAGAATTTTTTTTTCTTTTAAAATAATTGAGCGAATTTCTTTACTTCATTATGAGTTTTTTAACGAATTTTTTTGATTTAAATTTTTGAAATTCTTTCCGGTAAATTATGCATCATATTTATATATTTCTATATATTCAATTCGCATTTTGATTACGAATGTCTATGCGAAATAATTCATTTGCACGCTAATTTACACGCGGAAAAATTTCGTCTAACGAACCTCGTATAATTCCTATTTATGGACATATTTCTATATTAACATCGTTCATCCTGTCTCATATATAAGTTTTTTTTATTTCATTTAACGTCTAAAAAAACACAGTAGTATTTCATCATATAGCAGACATATTAGCTGAGTAACAACATTCAATGATAATCTTCTTTTTTTGACATTCTTTTTATTTTTTGTATTTTTGATTGGATTTGTATTGTTTTGAGGTATGATAATGGAAATAAGATTGCAGAAGTTTAAGGGGTAGGTTTATTGTTTCTTTTTATTAAATTTATTTCAATTGGGGTTAAATGAACTGAAGTTAGTTGTGGAAGAAAAAATTGATGAAATCAAGATGGAAAGTCAAGGTTCAAGTCCTAGATTTACTCAATTATAGTCAAGGATCATGTTGTTCTAGATCAAATTGAACAGAGACTTGAATTTGTTCAGGTGTGTTCGCTTATAACGTTCAATTTGCAAGGAGGTAGTCTAAAGCTGGGCTGGGTTTCTAGGGTATACTTTGGGGGTACTCTTTTTATTCAACTAGCTCTAGAGTATACCCTTGAAATCCACACCTGGGAGTTAGTCTTAAACAAAAGTATTTTTTTGTTTGAAAAATTTGTGAAAAATGAGGTCGGAGTCTAAAAATCGAAATTTTTGGTAGACGTCATAAAAGAATAACCCCACACCTGATTCTGATCTAGTAGATCTAAAAATTTTTTGGAATCACCTTACATAGACTTTATCCAAATAACCCTACCCCTACCCCTTGTGTATGATACTCAAGAAAAATCAGAACCAATATCAATCAACTCATAAAATTTATTCAAAATATCTACAAAATCATCAACAATCAAGTTTTAGGCTGATGAACAAAAATGAAAAAAAAAGCAAAAATATTTAGAAATTAATGAGCATCTTAAGTAACTTTGCTTTGTTTCCAGTTCAGTTTCTTAGTATCTATTTCATGTACAAGAGTGTAATTAGTTAAATTAATATGCTACTTTGTAATACTTTGTTTCATTTTTTTTTTCATCATAATTTTCGCCATTCTACTCTCATATTTCTTCATGACGCTGTACAGAATGCTTTCTTTTTGTCTCCTTAAAGGAAAAATAAAAATATTTAAAGAGTGAGAGAGAGCTTTCATGTTTTACAGTTAGAACATTGTTTTTAATGCTATGTATATATGCATTTAGTTCTTTTTCTTTGTTTTCTCATTTTTATGTGAGTAGATGGAGATTAGAGTAAAACAATAAACATAAAACACAGGACACGACTTTTATTTTCTTGTTCATCTAATTCTCATTATTAAGTACAAATTATTTAAAGAGCTTTTTACCGTAAAACTTTTTTACATTTTTTTTTTCTTCTTTTTTTCTGTGCAGTTTTTTTATGTTTCGTGATTTTTTTTTTCGAATTTTATGTTTAAACAATTTTATTTTAAATGTATATATCCTCATTGTTTTATAATCCTTAAAATTGTTTCTTTAGCGTAAATTTAATTTACTAAAAAAGTATCACAAACTTTTTCATAAAATTTATTTTCATACTAATTAATGTAGACTCTCACAATTGATAATTAAAATTAATAATATTAAAAATAATTTAGTCATAAATATTTGTTATGATTTGAGTTTATAGAAGAAATTGCTTTGGATTTTTGAATTTGATGTTTTGGAAGAAAATTAGTTTAAGAACTCGATTCAGGGTCGTAGCCAGGGGGAGGTTTTGGGGGGTTTTAACCCCCCCTCTTTTTGGAAAATTTCTTCAATTTGCTAGGGATTTTTGAGAAAAAAATGCCAAAACCCCCCCTAAATTTTTAGTTCCATACAAAAAAATTTCAAAACCCCTCCCTCAAAAAATTTCTGGCTACGCCCCTGACTCGATTTAAAAAAAATTGAATTTCTAATTATTTACGCATATTTCAATAATATGAACTTATTAAAATTTTTATTGTGTGAAATTATTTTTTTTTAAGTTTATAGAATCAAATTTAGTTTAATTTAACTTTTCTCAATTTCAAATTTTTAATTCTAAATTAAATAAAATTTGATTTAAAATTTTGAAAGTCGAAAGATTACTTTGAAAAAATAAAATTAAATTAAAAGAAAAATAATTTTTAAAAAAGTAAAGCTATTTTATATAATAAACTCCCTCAAAACATCTTCCAAACAAGCACAACTCAATTTCTTCATCAACAACAATTTACTGACTTTCAATTTCTTTTCAACTTAATTTTTCCTAATTTACTTCTTAAAACATCATAAAAGGTTACGTGAGTTTATATTTACATGCAAAGCTTAATTTATGCAGAATGAGTCAAGTCAATTTTCATAAGCATAACTTCTTGTTTAGACGAAAAACATTTTTCAATTAATTTAGAGTTTGTAGCATAAACAAAAACAGTCTGGAAGAAATTTTTTTCTGAGGTTAATCTCAGCATTAGACAACAAAGTATTTCAACATAAACATAATTTTATGTCTGAATAACATTTAAATATAGGAATAATTAGAGAATTTAATTTAATCATTAAGGTTTTTTAATGAATGGTTGAAGGATTTTGTTGGAACTGCTGAATTATTTTATGCTGATGATCTGAATTTTCAATCTAAATATGAATTAAATTTATGTTGTATAGGAAATTTGTGGATGATAATTATGTAATTTTACGCACCCGAAAAATTTATGTTGTAAAATTATTTTTGAAGTATTTTGTAATGTTTATGCTCAATAATTAAGCACAGAGCATTAGCATAAAATTTACTAAATATTTGAATTAAAACTTGCATTTGGTGTAAATTTATGCCGCGTTGGCGTTGGATTTTATAGAATTTTGAGTTGATCATAAATTAAAGTGTTTGTGAATGTTTCAGGGGCGTAACTGGAGGGGGCTCAAAAAATTAATTTTGCTTTTAACTTTTCATTCTTTTTCTAAGTTTATAAAGTATTTAGTAGTAGTTATTATAGCGATCGGGCGAAGCGAGAACGCAGAAATTTTTTCCAAAATTTTCCAAAAATTTTCTTTAGAATTTTTTTGGTATGGGATTTTATTTTCCAGAGGGGAAGAGGTCCGGCTACGCCCATGGGTCCAAACCATTAGATACAAAATTTCTTCATTTTTGCAAGAATTTTTGAGATTAAAAATCATTCGGACCACCACTAAAAATTTTCTTTTATACAAAAAAATTTTTGAACCTCCTAGAAAAAGTTTCTGGCTACGCCTATGAGATGTTTAAAGCTTGAGTGTTTGTTCATCTAATTAGCAATAGTTTGGGAAATTTTTATCCAATTTTTATACAAGCTACACTTAATTATGACTCTACCTGACAGAACATGTAAAAGTTCAATAAAACACTTTAAAAAATAATAATTAACAACTCAACTTAATGAGAAAACGCAAAAGAATCACAAAACGCTTACATAAACAGTTGCTATGGATAAGTTGCCAAGCAGCAACAGAAAAAAAGAAATTTGTTCCTCTTCATACTTTTGTATGCCTTCAAAGTCGAACTTTAATTAATTAAATTTAATATTCAAAACAGAAAAAAATTCTTCTTTCGTCAGGTTTATTAAAAAAATTTTTTTTATGTTATAAAAAATTTATTTTGTATTCTCGAGAGGTAAGGCGATGTGGTTAAGAATGTTCGAAGCCTCAACTGTGAATATTTTGTTGTTTGTCTCACTTTTACTTTCGATTCGGGGGAGAAACGCGAGAAGTCTTAATTGAAATGGTCAGAATGGGGTTGAAAGAATTTCTTCTGAGAAATTCACAGCACGAAGAAGCTCTAAAGTGCTGTGGAGCTTGAAAAAAAATTTCAATTTGAATTCACTGAGTGGATTAAATTTCGTCGACAGAGCAAACAACCTTTAATAAATTCTTTGGAATTCTATGTTTTATTAATTTGTGTTGCCAATTGAAAATTTCAGTTTTGTTAATTTTTCAAGCTGAAAATTGAGTCTGTTCAGGGGCATAGCCAAAAATTTTTAAGGGGAGTTGATAAGGAACGAAAAAACCTTTTTTTCTCGAAAACACTTGAAGAAATTTTCCAAAAAGTTGTGGTAGGGGGGGGGGGGGTTAAAAACCCCAAATTTCTACACCTCCCTTTGGCTACCCCTCTTTACAAGCAGCCCTGACATATTGAAATTAACAATTCTCCTTAATTCATTTTATTACTTTTTCAATATTATCCATAAAAAATAAATAAATTGCGATGAACAAACTTTTTTATTATTGACGAGGATAAAAATGCAATAAATTATAAAGTAATATCTCTACGGTGATAATAAAAAATGATAATATGTTATGAAATAAAAAATAATGGAAATTGATAACGAGAATAAAATGGAAACAAGTTTCTCATTTTTTTGCATCAACAATAAATTTAATTTTTAATCGATTAAAATTTATTTTTTATATTGGAGATTTTAAATCATTTAAAGGATTGAAGATTTTAAAAATTTATAACACCTGTTTTTAAAAAATCATAATTATTATTTCTGAGAGGAAAAATTATACTTTTTTAATAAAATTCTGAAAAAATTAAAAATGAAAAACTTTTGAATTTGTAACAATTTATTTAACAAAAATTATAAATTACAATAAAATATTGAATATTGAAAATTACATAAAATTCAGAAAATAATTTAAACATTTGCAATAAATATCATTTAATTAATAAAATAAATTAAAGAATTATAATTAATGAAATAATTATCCAAAAATAATTAACATCAGAAGTGATCAAAAAGTTTGAATGTCCGTTCAAGTTTCAATATTATTTGCTTCCAAACAATCTAGAAAGTCTCATTAAATTGTTTCAATTAGCTTCTGATCTACAATGTAACTACTTTAATAAATTATTTTTCAACTTATGCAGAAATATCTGGATTACTAATTAGGAGTGTTAGATAACATAAAAATCATCATTCAAATTTAAAATAAACTTAAAAACAATTTTAAGGCCATTTGGTGCCCTTTATACCCCATAAATATCTCAATTATTTCTATTAAAAGAACTAAGGGACTGTTCACTTACATTCATTAAAAGCTTGGATTTTTAGACCCCCTCTGTCTCAAAACCTTCAACCAGAAAACCTTATTTTCAAAACTATCACATAGCTTCAGACCCCTTCTCCCATAAAAATCGAAAATCATAAGTGAACGACCCCTAATCCCTTCCAGAAATCTTTTAAACCCTTTCTACTGCCAAATATTCAATTATCAATTTTATTTAAAAATTTCCCTTCCACTGACATTTTTCTAAGACTGTCATCTTCAGACATAAAATAAACTTTGCATGTAATAAACCCCACATCTCGAAAATTAATTCAAAAAATCTCTCAAACTTAAACTCACAAATACCTAAAAAAAAACTTTATAATAAAAATTTCTATACATTTTCATTAATATAATCCTTATCCTTATCATTATTATTATTTATATTAACCAAGTACACTTCACATCGTGAATGATATAACACAGAAAAGAGTAAAAGAGATAGAAAGGAGATAAAGGAATGATGAAGGTGAGGTTGAGGTGAAAGCTACTTTGTTATATAAAATAACTTTTAATTAGACTTCTAATCAAATTATGAACATTTTATACGATTTACTTCATTGAAAATAATGTTTTTTTTTTTTTCTTTGTAATCTTCGTGTTTTCGTCTCGTGAACAACAACAACAAAAAAAGAGTGAGGAACAAGACAAAGTTGTAAGGGAGAAATTTTTTAATTACTTTCCTTTTTTTTCATCGAGAACATAGTTGACTGAATTTTTTATTTATTTAGATTGGAATTCTCGATTTGCCTAATTTTAATTGAAAGGCATCGATTAAGAGAAAGAAATATTATCCTTGCGAGGAAGTTTTGAGACAAAACTATTTTTTTGACTTTTTAAAAGATTCTAAAACTTCAAATTTTGTGAAAGAAAAAAACTTATTAAAAATTATGTAGAGCAGTGATGGTCAACCGGTGTGCCGCGGCACTATAGTGTGACGATTTTTTTTTTCAAAAAGGTACCATGATCCGTGCTCTGTTCTGTTCTGGTTTTGGTTATGACTTCCTCACAAGGTGTGCCGTGGCTCAAAAAAGGTTGACACCACTGATGTAGAGTATCAAGCTTTCATAAAAGCTTCTTCATATGTCAGAGTTGTAATTCATAGATATTAAGCAGGGCCATGAACCGAAGTGGCTTGGTGGCGAGAGAACTTTATCTTCGGTTATTACAACACTGACACAGCAATGGTAAGTCAGCAAAATTGACATGGGTTCGAGACTCAACAAGGGAATTTTTCAACTGTTGTTCTTTCGAATCATATGTACTGGAAATGAAGCTCACAGACTTTCTTTATAGACTACAGGCAGGAGTGTCATAAGGGAATTATCCAATCCCACTATAAACTGTTGGTCTTTTGAGTGCTGTGATCTGGCGAATCCTCACTCGTTAAACAATATTAACTAAGAGACGCATGCAGGGTTGCAAAGCAGGCGGCCTGCGTAGGCGGAAACCGCACAAATTCTTGATTTTTTATACGGTTTTGATAAAAAAAACCTTACAAATTATGAAGAATTTGTATGGTTTTCGCTTGCGCAGGCTGCCTGCCTTGCAACCCTGGACGCATGTAGAAGGTAACTTTAATTTTTTCTAAAGCAAGACCATAACCAGTGAAAGGTTTAAGGGGGTTCAGAATCCCTTTCAAGAAAAAAATTCTTTGTTTTGCTAAAAATAAATTTTTTTGGACGTCCCTAGAAAAATTTTCTAGTTACACCCCGAAAATTAAAAATTAAAAATAATTCTGCCAAAATTCTTGCAAGGATAGAAGATCTAATAAAAACAAGGCAATAAAAATTCATCGTCATCGATTTGAATTTACAGAAATAAAGCGATGTCGGACAAATTCCTTAAAAAATATAATAAAACAAGAAAGGAATAATTTTTTAAGGATGAGTTGTAACTAGGATGTTAAATGATGGAGAGAAGGGTAGGGTACAAAGAAAGGAAGAAGATATGACGATGTTATCGAGATGAGTCGGGGTTATTCTTTCATTCTTTATCTCATTGTATTACTTTAAAAATTAATTTCATTATTTTTTTTTTTGTTCTTTTTAAACAATTGGCAATTGGTGAACGTTCAACCCTTATCAATCCTTTACATCTACATTTGAAATTAAAAAAGTTCTCATTGTTTAAATTTCTTTATACTTCTTCTTGTTACTCTTATAACTAAATATTTTTTTTCTTCACAAATAAATCGTCTAACGATTAAAAATTTAATCATTTTCAATTTTTCACTTTCTTCTTTGTTTCGACTTAAAAACAACGATTTAAAATTTTACCATTCAACATTTTATTTTTCTTTATGTTTTTTTTTTTTTTTTTTTTTTGTATATTTTCACGCCAAGTTAATTTGTTTAATTTCACCATTTTCCTATTAAATTTAATTAATTTCATTTCTTTATCTTTAGTATTTTTCATTTTGTTAATACACAAGACTATGCTGCTTTCACTTTTTTTTTTACAAAATTAACAATTTTTTTTATTTTTGTTTCTTTATCAATTTAGTTAATTTTACTTCACACTTTACACACACACAGCTTTATTCTCAATTTTAGACATGTTTTTTGTCTGTTTTTTTTTGTGGTATACTTTTTTGTTTTATTTTTATTATTAATGGAAGAAATGAAGGGTGAAGTTTTGATGCTATTTGATTTAGATTTTTGGTACTCAAAAATTTGATGAACATTTTTTGTTTGATTTTTTGTCAAAACTTTCATTTCATGCAAGGTTGGTTAGTTTTTCTTTTTTTTTGCTTGAATGAATTTCATGCTTTCTTCATATTAATTATGTACCCGAAAGGTACAAGTCGGATAATCAAGATGAAATCCGGCACTCAGGCTTAAATTGTATGCTAGCTTGGTGCTGGCCTCACTCCGGCTTGCTTCCAGATTTCATCTCCATTATCCAATCTGTGCCTTTCGGGGTATCTCTGTGACTAAGATACAGCTTTCATGGCTTTATATTCAATAAATTATACGAAAATATTATAAAAAGTCAGAATTCTAATTCTAACTATTCGTAGATTTATTCTAACTAAGAATTAGATTTAAAACAATTCACAGATTTATTCTTTCTACAAAAACACACCTAATCCTTGCAATTATTCATTTATCGATCATTAAGGCACTGCATCGACGATCTGATAGTAATATTGGTGGATCCACTGTAATTTTTACTTTCAAATGGTTATGGTAATGATCAGAAGACCGATAACTAAACTTATTGCAAGGATCTGCTAATTTTTGTGAAATGGGTAAATTTTTTCTAATTCTGATTCAAGATCAGAAATTGTTCATCTAATGTCTGCTTTAATTATGAATCTTCCCATGTAACCAAAATAGTCGTTATGTATTACATTGACTTTCCCTAGGAACATGAATGGAATACATTAGGTCGATTTTGGTTACTAAGGTTAGATTAGGGTTGCAATACAGACACCTGTGTACATGTGAGAACCGTACAATTCCTTGATAATTTGTAAGGTTTTGCCAGAATTTGTATGTTTTTATCAGGAAAAAATGATCTTAATTAATTCTGACTCAATTCTTAATTAGAATATTTCAGTTCTAATTATGAAATATTTTTCTATTCATCATAAAATTCAAGCAAATAATGTCCATCAAATATTAAGCACGTGGTAGTGACAACAACTTAAATTTCACAAATTCTTAACAAATTTCAATTTTTAATCCAATTATTTGATTTTTTAACAAAAAATAAATTGAATGATTGATGAATATGAGTGTGTAAATGTATCATTACAATAATCTATGCATAATGTTACTTTCCATTCTTTTCTTATATTTATATCTTCATCATCATCCTTCCACAATTTTTTTTTAGGCTTTTAAGAGACACTTTTAGGATTTTACATTATAATGAGTTGTCGTTTTTGTTTCGTAACGTATCAAAAACATGAAAAAGAAAACACAACACGCTATATAGTTAGTTAGGGATTAAGGTTGTTCATTTTTCAAGCTTATGATACAGCATCATTAATTTATTTTTTTTTTTTTTTTATGTGTGTCTTATTTAATGTATATAAAAACTTTTTTTTTATTTAAATCATTAGCGATTAAACCCTGTTTTTTGCATGTCATTTGCCATCTTCATCATCATCATGATCATCACCATCATCATCAGTTTTGCGCTGTTTCATGTGTATGCATGCACATTTGACGATTAGTTGCTTAATGTAACTCATTCTATCATCATCAGAGATTTTTACTTGAAGATGATTGAAATTGACACTTTTTTTGTTGGAGATTTATTTTTTTTGTGTGTTTAGATTCCAGAGTTGGTTGTGCGGGGAGCATGAAAATTGATCGTTTAGTTTAATCATTTTAACGAAAATCGTCCATAGATCAGATTTTCTTTTTTTTTTTAAAATAAGGACCAATGGATTGCATTATGGACGATTTTTAACAATTTTTTATTTAATTCATTTGATGTGAACGAAATTTTCAAAATTTTCAATGATTTTAAATTGACTAATGGATGTAAATTGAAATTGGAAGTTCTGTCAGATTTAAAAATTTCTAAATTATTCAATTTTGCAGCCACTGACTCATATCAAAGCGCAACCCAAAACATTTTGTATGAAAAATAAGACCAAATACCCACCATAAAATTCTATTAAAAATTCAACACTGACTAATCTTTATCATCCCCTAACATAAAAAAAATATGTTTTTTTAATGGACGCATTAAAGAAGAGCGTCAAACTTTTTTACCACGCGAGGTTTATGCAAATTCTATATTCCTCAATCGTTTTCAAAATATCCGATGAGTAAGCTTCATTTCATCTACATCTCTTTTTTTTTTTGTTAGAGATAACAAAATTGAAATTTATCGATGTTACATAATACATATTGGAAAAAAAATATCAACAAGAGAGTAGGAAGGAAAGCATAAAAAAAAATAAATTAATGGATTTTAAATCGCATATTTTTTTTATATGCCTGTGGTGTAATGAATCTCCTTCCGTTCTAACAATATTTTTTTTCGTCTATCTGCCTACAACATGGATTCATTCTCATGCATTGATACTTAAATATTTGTCAAAATGATTTCGTTTTTTTCTTTGCCATTTCTTCTTTACATTGCGAGACTCAAATATTTGCTCGAAAATGGGAATGGAAGAAGCTTTTTTTTCTTTTGTTGATCAAATGAATGCCTTCATCTTGATGCCTTTAAACGATTTTTATTGTTATTTGATTTTATTTTTCAATGCCTTAACATGATGTTGATTGTTGTTGCTGTGGATTTTTATCATTATTATTATTTTTTTTTTATGAATGTGAATCTTTAGAGGAATATTAATTCAAGCTGTTTGATGAGAATGTTTGACTCTTAAGGTTGTCTGGGTGAGAGATTGAATTCTATAAACTAGACTAGATAATTTGATGGAATTTTTATCAATTTTGATTTTTAGTAATTCTTGTTAAAATGGTAACGAACTTGAACCTATTTACCTTTCTTTAATGCATGACTAAGTTCATTTTCAAATGATGAGTAGATCCGAAAAATCAAGATTCAGACACACAAAACATGAAAAATCCCAGATTTCAGCTAGAGCAATAAACCTTCTCAATTTCCCAAAAGCACTTATCATATCCACTGTGACTCCTCATCAACGGTTTTTTTTTTCATCAAAAAATTCTCTAAATCATTTATTTAGATTAGCAATTAGAATGAAAAGTGAGGGGTTGAATTTTTTTTTATCACAGAAAAAAGTTGAAAAAAAATATAAATTTCATGATTTTTCATATCCCATGACATTTTAGAGCTAGTGTGTGGCTGAATAGATATCATGATTGTCTGTTTGGATGCATGAGAGAAAAAAAGCACAATATTTACTAGTCTAGTTGTTATCATGATTCATTACAAATCCTGACGTTTAATGTAATAAATTTCTCCCAATAGTCATTGTGTTTGTGTTAGTTCTGATGTTATTTAGCCGCTTAGAATTTATAAATAAATTTCTCTTCATTAAAGCTATGAAAAATATCAAAAGTAATAAATTTCTAAAACTTTTTTCACATCTTCTTCTTCATCATATTCAGCAATTGAGCGTGACACAAAAAAGGTTTAAATGAACAGCAATGCAAAAAAAAAAAAAACATCATTGAAAGATAAAAATAACGAAATTACTTTTTTGAGGTTTTTCCACATGAGATTTAAATAATTTGATTAAAAACATTGAAAACATCCTGAACGTCCTTCCGACTTTATGGTCTCGTATGCATCCTGTTATTTTTACTGTTTTGATAATTAATGAGTGGATGTATCCGTTATTAATAAAATAAGTTCGTATGAGTTAATTGGTGTCAATGAATGAGGTGTATTTTGAACTATAGATCGAATATGTTTTTTAATATCATTTATAAGCCCCTTAATCGGGGGCCCCTTAATCGGGAGCCCCTTAATCGGGGGTGTGACCAGAGGTGAACCCAAAGTGGTCCGGACCAACCTTTGAAGAAAAATTTCTTTATTTTGCTAGGAAATAGCGGGTTCAAACCATCTAAAAATTTTTTTGGACCCTTAAAACTCCCTTCCCTGACTACGCCCTTGGTTAGTTCCCTCCTATAACCGCTCATTTAGTAAGTTGCGATTTACTTTTTTTTTCAAAAAGGACCTTGTATTTTATCTATTTTTAATTCAAATTTAATCACCTCCTTCCCCACCTCCTCTTCTCCTCTCTCGAATAAACCTACTAAGTGAATGATTCGTAAGTTTAATATCAGAGTTCGCAACAATCAATGATTTTTGATCAGTTTGAACCTCCATCAACCATGAATCTTCCCCTCAATCTTCCATATTACCCTCATTATCTAAAATTCTATACTCAAAATATAAAAACTTCCCATGATTGAATACAATATGTTCTCATGTTCAACATATACACACAAAACTATTATCATGATTAACACAATCATCATTTTATCATTAGCATCTGTAACGCCTCTTTCTTGTTGTTTCCACAATCACGATTCTAAATTAAATTAACCTAGTTACTAAAATATATAGAGAAAATCACAAACTTTTTATCTGCTGAACCATTGCTGTTCATTTCACGCTCTTACTGAATATTTTTTTATTTGTTTTATGTGTGCGAAAAACATTGAAAGTTTCCAAGGTTTTTAGTTAAAATGGAGATGAGGGGATATAAAATGTTGTCAGCGATTTAAAATGTTAAATGTTCTATTTATGGAACTGACAAGAACAATAAATTTTTCATGTTTTTAAAATCAATGAATTTGGAGGAAATTTTTCTGAATTTAAATTATATCTTCTTCAATCCCTGATCTTGATAGACACAGTTAGACAGATAACATAATGTACGATGACTAATTATAAAGTCTCATGGCTGATAAAGCTTTAAATAGACGAAATTTTTCCAATGAAAAGATAATCGCGTAACTGAGTGTGGGCATGATAAATATGGAAACATGAGAATAATTAATGCCCAACTGTCTCCACGTGTTTGAGTTCGTTTGCCATTAAATTGAACAAGTTTGTTGTTTTCCACTTCATAAATTCTTCTTCCTAGACTTGTTTTTTTTTCTTTCTGATGATTGAAAAGATAATTTGAAAGTTTATTTTAGCTCAAGTTTTGATGAGTTTATCGTAATTTTTTGATGAATATGACAATTTTTTTTTTTTCAAATTCTTCATTTTTTAACTTCTTTTCATTAGCTTAATTCTTTCAAAAAGTTTCTGAAATCTGTTTTTTATTTTAATTTTCAAACATTTCATCTCACTTAATTTTTGAACTTTACTGCCTCAATTTTCACACCTTATATTCTCAAAACTTTTTCTTATTTTTAAATGAAAAAGAAAAAATCTTCAAAAAGAAAATTCTTTCAAAATATTTTTTTTTTCCTTTAATTTCCGTTTTTGTTCGACTAGCAGACAACAACAAATTAAAAACTTTCCACACTGATAAGGAATACAGGCATCACGTTCATTCATTTTCGTTAGGAAGGAAAAGTTTTATTTTTCTCGCATTTTTCATCGTTCTTAATAAAATTTTGTTGAGGGATTTTCGGATCTTTTAAGGAAGATGAATGCTTCTAATTGTGACATAATTTTTTTTATGATTGCTTGATTGTCCTTAAGGAGTCCAAGTGGATTCGAACCCTCTTTTAGTAAAAATATCCTTATTTTGCTGGGGTTTTTCGAGACAAAAAACATTTAGACCCCGATTTTAAAATTTTCCTAGATACAAAAAGAAAAAAAAAATCAAGGCTCAGACACTCATCAGAAAATTGTAAAAATTGTACAATTTTTTCCAATTTTTTCAGTCAAAAATTGTAAAATTGTACAATTTTTTACAATTTTTGCAATTTTTAAAAATTGGAAAATTGGAAAAAATTGTACAATTTTACAATTTTCTGATGAGTGTCTGAGCCTTGAAAAAAATTAACCCCCTAGACAAAATTTAAAGCATATTCCTGTGTCATAGATGTTTTTAAATGATTTTTAATTTAGTTTGTAAAATTAGATGCTGCATAAAAATTTCTGACCATCCATTAGTCAATTGTCAACCATTTAAATTTGAATTAATCATTATAAATCCTTATGTCCATTAGCAATTAACAATATTCATAAAATAATCAATGGAACAGTAATAAATATGAACTTTAGTATGAGATGAACATTTCATGTTAAAAATGACTGTAATTGATAGATTAATAATACATTATTTTCGCTACTATTTTTACAATATTATTGTATTTTGCTTTTTTTGTTAATCTAGATTTGTATTAAATTAATTCAGAATCTACTGAGATTCATGATAGAATCTTTAAATAGTCATGCAAATCTAACTTCAAAATCTAAATTAGATTAAAAGTTAATAAGTTTACGTACCTTTAAGTCCTCAAAATCCATCTATTTTCATTTCAATTTATTTAAACAAATTTGAGATTAAAAGAAATCTCTCGAAATTATCATAGGATCAATTTTAATCTCAATTTTACTAGAGTACATCTTAGGACGTAGGGTAGGGTAGATCAAGTGTCTAGGCCCAGAATCAACAGACAGTAATCAATTTTTGCATAAATAATTATAGCATTAATCTGTAGGTTCTGGGATTAGAGATATGAGAATAAATTTTGGTAGAGTAAAGTTTTTTTTTATAGACTTTAATCTACTGGATTCAACTCCCAAACGCATGTGAACTTTAATCTACCTAAAGCTCCAAACTCATTGATGATGATGGTTATTTTTATTTATTTTTTCATTTTCTCATCCACATTATTTTTTTTTTTTGATGTCATAGTTTATGTATAAATGTATCAATATATAGCAAATTTGTAATCATAATTTTCTTCATTTCTATTCATTCATTCCATTCCCTATGGCTACAATTTCATATCGTTTTTTTTTTTTTTTATTTTTCTATTTATATATAAATCTCATTTTTCGATTTTTATGCTATGCACTTTTTTATATTACATGAATTGGAAATAATAAAATACAACAAAAAACATAACTATAAAGAATTGGATATTTTTTGTCTTACTTTTTCAAATACACACACACACACATACACACATACATACATACATACAATTTATATTCTCTCACTCTTTCTAGTCATCCATCAATGATGATTATGAAACAGGAATAAAAAAATAAAGAACGAAACCACATCTAACGACTGCACATAAGTTTGAGTTTGAAGTAAATTTTTTGAATTCTTTTATTGATCTTCCTCTTCCCTGAAGAGATATGTACTCCAATAAACTAAATTGAATAGCGCAAAGACTAGAGGAAATGTTATTCGTGATATTACGTCGATTCTCTTTGATCTTGAGCATTGTCTGATGATTAATTGTTGTTGATTGCAAGTTGCAAATGAAATGAAAAAAAATATATATAGTTGTTTGATTATTCATTAAGCAATTCAAGTCAATGGCTATTAAAAAAGTTTTTATTCTCTTTGAGTTAAGAGTTGCTTTGCATTTTTGAATTCTCTCTCATCTGATACTAATTGGATATTTTTTTTTCCTTTTTTAAAGCAGAATGGGATTAATTAATGATGCTGCGTTTGAAGTATTTTTTATATTGATTCATTACGTTCTGGAGTTTTATTTACATATTTACAATAATGATTGTTTTCATTTTTTTCTCTTTTTCAAATCTTCAAAATTTCAAATGAAAGTTAAATATTTTCATAGAGCCGTACTCTTATGACGTCCATCAAAAACTTGGATTTTTAGACCCCCCTTCCCCCACTGCCACAAAATTTTTATTCAAAAGAAATTCTATAGTTTAAAACTGCCACAAAGACTTAGACCCCCTCCTACTCTAAAAATCGGACATCATATGTGAAAAGTTCGAATCCATGGGTTGACACGTTCATCCAAAACAAAAGGAGTTTAGATCCGATTTCATCCTTTTTCATCCGGAACAATAGGATATTTCATCCGGATGAAATCGTGTCAACCCCTAGGTTCGATTTGAATATAGTGCGAAATTCAGAAATTCACAAATATCTCAAAACAAGCAATACAATGTACAATCGATTTGTATTTGTTTGTTTTGTCCCGAAAATTTTGTATTCAAATCGAAACGTTTGAAAAATGACCGATAAAAATGAAAATTTTAGTTTTTGTGTGGGAAATTTTTGGTTACTCAAATCGAATCTGTGCAAATCGAGAACCTCCTGTAAATATTAATCAAATATTTTTTTTTTTTTAAAAAAAAAATCAATCTAAAGTAAAAAATGATATATTCAATACAATTTTACTCGAGTGCAATATCCACAATTGCATATTTTTGTGCACACAAATTATGTATGTCATCAATATATTTCTAAGAGTTTATGAATTTTGTAATATATTTGATGACATGAATAGAAATTTTTATCAAATTCAAAAAAAAAAAATTATTTTTGAGTTTAATTTTTGTGAAAAATGCTACCAAGCAGATCAATGAAATTTTTTCTGGTTAATTTAAAAAAAATCACATTAATTATTTATTTTTTTAACATGATTTTAAAAGTGCATGATATAAATCTCCAATAAAATACACTTATTTTTAAAATTTGTTACCCTCAAAATTTTCAATTTCTGCTCATCATCATCCAAAAAGCAGGTCAGTACTAACAAATATTTGTACACAAAATTCCATTTTCATCAATTTCAATATAAAAAAATGATTATAATGCAATCCAATTCAACAGATTTTTTTTCCCGCTCGATGTTGATTCCAAACAGAGAAAAAAATGATTGAAATGATGAGAATTATTGGAGAAATATTTATTTGCAAAATGGATGATGAGAGAAAAATAAATTTTGTTGTTTGGTAAACAGTTTCTGAGTCTTGCTGGTAATAGTTTGGAGAAAATTTTATTGAAAATTCAATTTTCATAATAAATTCATCTACAATTCATCCTTGAATTTGAGCTGTCAATATTAACTTGATTCATAAATCATTTTTGTAAATCTAATCAACATGACATATTAAATCAGTCAGTCAATAATTGAAGCATTCAGTTAATAGCTCAATCAGTCAATTAAGCAACATTGAATCGATTTAAAAAAAATTATTTTATGGAAAAAAATGAATTTAATATTAAACGGAAAATATTCATTTTTATTAATTTCATGTTTTTTTATTTAATTTCACTTATCTGTTTCGTAGAGCGTTCAACGTTCAATTTTAATGGCTTTTAATGTTTTGTAAATTGAATATTTCTTGGTAATGATTTTTTTTGTGGAAAGTTTTAATTGAGTATTAAAATTAATTCATTGAAATTCATACAAAAGTGTGTTATACAAAATTTGATATGAATTGAACTCACTCTCAGCTAAACTTTTAACAATAGATAGCAGAAAATTTTTAAAGTTAAAAAATCCACATTTCAAAGAATTGAACCCAGAGGTCGGCTTAGCCATCGGCTAATTTATATTTTGATCTTGTCATGCTTAATTTTTTTAGAAATTTTAATGTAGAATCATCGCATTTTATATAAAGCTACATATCTAATAACAAAAGTTCATTTTTGATTGTATTATGTCACTAAAAAACCAGGGGTTGACACGTTCATCCAGAACAAAAGGATTCTTCATCCGATTTCATCCTTTTTCATCCGAAACAATAGAAAATTTTCATCTGGAACAATAGGATTTTTCATCCGGATGAAATCGTGTCATCCCCTGGCCAAAAAATGAAAAAACTGTTTTTGCGGGAAAAACCGGCTTCGTTCTCCGATTTAAAACTTTAATTTTAAATTTGACCAAAAAATGACCTTCGAATGCTTTAAATGATACATTTATAAATCTTTACTAAATATCTTCCCAGACGACATCATGATTAAATAAATTAATGTCCAATTTGGCTTTCCTTCTGAGAATGAAATTAAAGAAAGTGTGTAGGATGAGATGCCTTTCTGATTCAAAAGATGAAGGATTTTCCGAAGGTCAATGAAAAAATTCAACAGCCTAGAAATTTATTTAGTGATTCGACATTAATTTAGTCATAAATGATTCTTATTGTAAAAAGTATAAAGACCTACAAGATGAGATAATTTTTACGACACATAGATCTCATCTTCTTGCCTTATATTCACATCATTGATTTTATGTAAATTTACAGTCACTTTCCGTACTTCAAAGCCTTTTAAAGTTTATAACTCATACCATCCCTAATTGAAATAACAAATGGAAAATATCAAAAAGCTCTCAGAAAGAAAATCAATCTTGACATAAATTGAATCGTAAAAAACATGAAGCTTCACGATAATGGAGATATTATTCTTCTTACTGTTCCCATTCCTGACAAATAAATATATTTTAAATTTGAAGATGAAAAAAAATTTGCATAAATCAGCATCATATATGGGAAAAATGGGGAAAGAATCTATGAGAGAAGAAAGCCTGCATCAATTTTCCAGTATTTGCCATTTGTGTATTTTGGGATTTTCGAGTGTGCTTGGATTTAATGTAAAATTTATATGTGTGATATATATGTTGCCTGTAAAAATATATCATTACATAATCACACATGAGGAATTTTTTTTCTGGGGGTACGAGAGTGAGAAGCAAAATGAAAAACTTTTATTTTATTATATTTCCTCTCGACAATATTTCAACGTTCGGAAAATATGTACTTTTTTTGCTCTGCCATTTTTTTCCATTGAAAAGTGGATGGAAATGTTGGAAATAAGTTAGAAATTCAATTTTGTTGTTTAAAGCGCACTTTTTGACATTTTAAATTTTTCAAAATAATTTAAAAAAAAAAAAAAAATGTTCCTATTTTCGAGATATTAATGTTTTTAGCGCATTTTTGGAAACTTGTTTTCAAAAAGGAAGCTCAATCATACACTTTGATCGGCAGCAAATTTTTGAAAAACTATCTTTTGATCTAGACATCGTAGAGAGCTCGGGTTTGTTTTATTAGCTTCGTTTAATAAAGTTATTGTGGCCACAGCTATTTAGAAGTCTTAAAATTGAGTTTAAACACCTTAATTATCAAACTTTTAATTTTTTCATACAAACAAAATATGAGTGCGTTCAGAAATTTGAAATTTAACGGTAAAAGTAATGAATGTGTTCAGAAATTTAAATTTTTTTCTAACGGAAAAATTTGAATTTCAGAAAACCGTTAAATCGTAAGAATATTTTTTGCATTGCATGACGTTATGAAATTCGATTTTAATGTATAAACTTTAAGAGAAAGTAAGGGTTTTGATTATTAATTTTAGAAAAGGAGTTTTGATCATTAACTTTAAACTTTTTGTAGTAATATTATGATTAGAGAAATAGCAATAGAGTTTAAAACTTGTTCATCTTTTCTATTAATCAATTGCCAATCGCTGCGTCAAAAATGCGCTAAAGTCCCTCGATATAAAACACGAGGACTTTTGTAATTTTTTTAAAGATTTTGTACCTAGTTCGGCGATAATGTTACCATATTCCACATCTGTATGTGAGTGTTTAAATGACTCAAATATTTATCATAATTTAGCAAAGCTGAATGAGCTATAGAACAAGATTTTTTCCTCTTCAGCTAATTATAATTTTTTAAAAAGGTCAGGCATCTCTTAATCTCTGCATACAAACCGCACTCATCAACACGATAATTACAAATGCTTGCAAACAGCATAAAAATACTGAAAGTAAAGCTTTTTGGCTTTAATAATTTATAGTCATTGGAGAAATGAGAATCATTACACATAATTCATCCCGTGCTCATTTATGCAGCTTTTGATACATAAATTTTTTTAATTAGCATCATAATTGCAGCAGGATAATGAATAAAAAGAAAAATTATTTTTTCGCAGTCAAAATGAGAGAGAATTTATAAATGCAAAATAATTAACGTTTCAATGTAACATTATGGTTGGTTTGGTTTTATAAAAATTTTACCTTGTCGGGAGTCGTGACAGCCATGATTTACAGCAATTTTGACGCTTTGGCGGTTGCATGTGAACCTCACATTGCCTCAACTTTTCGAGTGCTAAGGGATCGCCAGGATGTCTCACGAGTGGCTTCTATAGAAACGTAAATTAAATGAATTTATTTTTTGTAATCAGAAATTATAGAATTAGACTTTTTTTCACTGTTTTGTGGAAGAGATTAAAAAATTGTTGCAAAAAAATCCAAAAAAATATTTTTACCATTGCAAATGTTGCATTGCTATCAGTATCAAGAAGGTCTGATGCGGCGTCTAAGCTCACCTGTTCTAGCTCACGTCGTTTCTTCTTCATGGTCTCTCGATGTATGTCCGCTGCTCGATCTGCTTGAAATGTTGTAGGAATGCTATTAGATTTATTTGTAAAACTATTAAAAATCAGACACTTATTTGCCGGATCACAGTGATAGCTTGAGATTGCAGTGGTGCTAAAAAGTATTATTATTTTTTTTTGACTCATTGAAACATTTTTTATGTCCGTTAAGAGATGCTTGATAAATTCAACTTCATACATAAATTAATATAAAAATTATTATCATCCATCCACACACCATTAAATGTATTATCAAATAGTTCCATTTAATATAATTAAACTAGCAAAATGTGGATTATTTCTTTCCGGATAACAAACCAAAGATTGCATGTCACACGATTAATTGGTTTTTGCTTAATGGAACATCAAATCACATTTTTGCGTTATCTCTGTTTATGCTTCCTAATGGCATTGTTGTGTATTAAATTTTTTTTATGTTCATGACTCTTTTTTTGGTTAACCAGCAAAATAAGCAGACATATTATTCGAATGTTAAGGTATAAGTCATAAAAAATAATTTTCATTTTGTTGCTCAGCAAAAAACTTTTTTTTCCTATACGGAATCATTTTCATGAATGTGATTTGAAAAGTTTCCATTTTAAGGAACTCTGGGTCATAATGTATTTTTGTATTTCCTGTTTTTATGTTTAATAAAATAATTTTTTTTTTCTTATGCCAACTACTGGGCAAGTATGAATTTTTATGAGTGTCGGAGGTGGTTTTAATCCAGTTTTCATTTTATATTAGTTGAGGGATTTGCTTAGGTTTGCTTTTAATTGCTTATGCTGAACTTTTCAACTTTTCAAATTGAGTTTATTTGGAAATAAATTGCTAATAACGTCAGTTATGAAAAATTTATTTAGAAAATTTCAAGATTTTAATTTATTCGGTATTTGTAACGGTCAAAATTTGAAAACATTCAATCCAACATAGGACAACGGTGCTTTATTTTCGATATTTTGATACTCTATAAGCAATTTTAAAATTTTGAATTTTCGAGTGAAAAAAAATTTTTTTCTAATCACACTCGAAAATGTTCCGAAAAATTCAAAATTCTAAAAAAATAACGGAAAAAGTTAATCTTGTCCTATGTTGGCATTCAATTTATTCTGTTTTCCACATTAATTTTTCTCAAAAAGCAATCAAACTAATTACCGAAAAAATAGTCAAATCATAATTAAAAGTTCCTTAACAATCCCTTCCAACCTTTATTCAGCAATTTTAAAAATAAATTTTCTTTCTTATAATCCATAATAATCTTAATCATCAAAAAGGTCAACTTTTACAAAACAGTTTGTAAATAAATAAAATGCAAATAATAATATTAAGGAAAGAAAGTGAAAATCACGATCAAATTAATTAGCACAACGGAAATAAAAGAAGTAAGAAAATAAGAAGAAACAAAAATTGAGGAAAATAATTTGTCCAAATAAAAAATTTCGTTTTATTTATCATGACGAAAAGGAAAGGCTAGGAAGTGAATTTAGTCATCATCATCATAACTAAAAATAATCGTGATCCTCATTATAGGAATTATGGAAAGAAAAATGTGAATTAGTAGAAATATTCCGTAGAATTATGAGCAGTTTAGACATGTGACGCATTTTTGAGGGTTTGTTCATGAAACCTAGCATATGTAGAAGAAGTAAGTCGGTTTGATATTCAAAACATATGAATATCAAATTATCGACTTTATTAATAACCAAAAAAGTATGTTTCATGACACATTGCCGAAAGCAACCCAAAAAACTTGAGGACATTAACCTCAATCTTCTTTTATAGTAAAATCCGTCCCAAACACACCACCCTCCGTCCAAAAAATCAGCTTAAAAGGAAATAAAAAGAAAGAAAGGTGTACAAAAGAGGAAATGAAGAAAAGGAAAAATTCATCCACAAAAATATTATGTTCATTTAGTTAATTAATTTAATTCTGTGCTATACTATATTCACAAATACATACACAACAACACCATTGGTTGTTCATGGATGATTATGATGAGGACAAAATTGCTAAAGCTTAATCATAAAAATGAAAGTGGGTAAGTAAGTAAATAAGTAGGTATTATGAAAAAAATGTGAAGTATACAAAATAGGAACAAGAAAAAAAGGCAAAAAGAAAAGAATCGTAAAAGCATGAAATGTTTTATGACCATCGAATGGCGCATTGGAGAGTGAGAAGTAAAAATCTGAGTAGGGAGAAAAGGAAACAAAGGAGGAAAAAAATGACTAAAGTAGCAATCAGTTATAGTACTTTTAATTAAAATTTATCATCCCCGTCGTCAACGCTTTTTTCTCATTCTCTTGTAAGATTTTTTTTTATAACCGTAAAATGTTTTCTTTACGGATCACTTCTTGGTGGAATAGAATCAGAGAATAAGTAAGCAAGCAAGCGAAAGAAAGAAATAAAATATATTGGATATATTTTATTTTTTTGTTGCCGTTGCAGTAAAATATTGACAATCAAATTGAAGCATGGAAGGATTTTTTTGGGTAATACAATAATAAGAAATCAGTCAGCGAGTGAGTTTTTTGACTACTGTGTGAACTTTGAACTTGTGGTTAAATTATTTTTTGTCGGTTTAGGATAACGGTAATTTAAATTTCAAAACTTTTGTTTACATTTTTGATTAAATTTGCATTGTGTTTATTTTTAATTATAAATCATATTTAGCAAATTTTACATCACTATAGTCTTTATAACTTCTTAATTTCTTGATCAATATAGTGCTAAAAGCATAAACTGTTTGTAAAATAATTAGAAATTCGCAAAACCTACACTTTTGGCTGCTTTTTGTATAAAACATTTGAAAAAGTGCAGGAAATCAGTTCTAATCCTTAATTCCCGGAAACAATACTCACATCACCTCACACTCTTACCCTTCAATCCTTCGATTTTATTGCCATATATTTTAAAATCCACAATCAAATCCAAGATTAAACACTCATCCTGTTAGACCGAACAAATTCAATTAAAAAAATTGAACAGTCTTATCTGAAAGCATCGAGAAAAACCACAAAAGCCACAAGAAAACTGATTGCATGGAAGTTGAAATTTTGTGACGTCATCTTATTTTCCCTCTCATTTAATCTTTCTCCGTACGAGCATATACATGATAGATTTATGCTAGCACAAAAAAGAATGAGAGAGGAAAAAAAATGAAACCAAAATGAAAATGAAAATAGAAAACTATCAATTTCTCAATAGTTGCTGAAGACAATATTTTTACGACTTTACGTCTTATGGCTTTTGCGTTATGTTATCTCGCGATTGATAATAAAAAGCTGTAACCGACAAGCTATAAACTATCTGCGTGTGTATGTTAAGAGAAAAAGATGGAGATGAAGAAATAGATTATTCACTGTGATTTTTATGTCTGTGCTGAATATGTGATATGAAGATAATGGTGAAGAAAGACAAAAATAATGTAATGGAAAGGATCTTAATTGATTTTGTCAAACAAACCTGAGCGTGACGCGTAGTTGACAAGCGCAAACTCTAGTAGCGCTCCAAATACAAACGTCAGACACACGCCAGTCCACACATCAATAGCCTTTGTGTATGAGACTGGCGGTAATGATGCATTGATACCTGACGTCTGTGTTGCCATCGTTAGAAGCGTCGTGACACCTAATGATACACGCGCTGGAACAGCACCTTGATCGAGCCAAAATGAGACCCATGATACAATTACCAACATACAGCATGGCGTATAGATTTGAATCAAATAGTATGAGAACTCTCGTTTGAATAGCAAATCCACTTTCAGGCAACTGTATTCACCTGATGAGATAAAAAAGGAAGAAAAGTTTTTTTTTGTGATTTAGGTCGATCTCTTATTTCATTTCCACCTCCACATCCTTTCTTTGTTTCTTTCTTTTCTTCTTCGATTTCTTATCAATTCATTATATGTATGCTTTTGGCATTCATCATAGTCAGAGGATGTGAATGTTGTTAGTGTTTCTCCCTATCCTATGTCTATAAATGCATATCTATCCGTTTTCAGAACAGTGAAAAAGTTTCTGCTCTTCTTGGAAGTGGGACAAGTAAGAAAACTCTTGTAATGGGAGAGTACAAGGAGCATAACGGCTATAATTAGTCATTCGTAAGAGCTATATATATAGATGTATCTAAAGTAAATCTTTCAACAATGTAAAAATAACATTATCTGACCAATTTCCAATCCACTCAATTATTAAATCAGTCTACCAGTCATAAGCTCATACTAAGAACTCAATCCCATCTATAAAAAGCCATATCCAACAAAAAAGAAAAGCAGCAAAATAGAAAAGATAAAAAGTAGGATATAGACATGACATTGAAAGAGACTTGACAAGGGTCTAATTGTGATGAAAGTGGAGAAAGAAATTTGATTCTAATGCGTAACTCAATGTACTTATCGTATACACATTTGGATACAGGATGCGAGCCATGATCTCGGATACTTTAAAATGCGTTTTTGTTTTCATGAATTTTTGTGTTTCTAAGGATATGGGGAGGATGGGATTAGTGATTGATGTCGACTGTTTTAGTAACTCTCATGCTGATATTGAATATGAGTTCTTGGAAGATCCAAAAAAAAAAATGATTATGTGGAGGCGGGTCTAACATGCTCTACTTAGGACATTAATTTTCTAAAGAGAATCTTGATATATTTTAATCCATAGAACTTATTTCTTTAACCAGATGATCCACACCCATTTGAAGTAGTAGCAGCAGCAGTCATATTTCCTCCAAATTACCCAATTAATCATCATAATCTCACCTGTGTTTGTTTTACTGTTACAATAATCAGTTAAAAATTTCTCTAGTGTAAATCGTGGTAGATGAAGATTCTTAACAACTTGAACGGGATCACCTTCCTTCCAAAGAAAGACTAAATCTGCTGTCGTCCAGCCATCTTGATAAATGAATGCATGATAAATAAACACCAATCATTAATTCCATGTCTAATATAATACACAACACAATATAATGTTGCATGCTTAATACTCACAACTTGCCATTCGTAACGAACAAATTTGTCTATCTAGTGGATACAATTTAAGATTCATTGGGCACGCGAGCGTTAGTGAAATTCTTATACTGTACAGCACTGAACCGTATGGAAAGATACGAATATATACATTTGGCATGATGATATTGTGAAAATGACCTTCCTTCTCGTTCGAGAAAAACAAATCAGGCATCCATACACGATTTGCTTCTGTCAATGTGAGATATTTTAGTCGGCCTACGGAAAGAGATAATAAAATATAATCAGTATATGTGCATTGTGATGATTTATAGTGTGAAGAAATTTGTGTGTCATTGGCAGTAATATTGGATGGAAATTGGAATTAAGGGATTGGCGTTTGTTTATGAGTAGATTTTGGGGTTGTTCATAAATGATGTTAAGTTTGTAGGACAGGAGAGCAGGATATATTATAGTCAATTAATTTGGGTACAGGAGTGGACGTCATTTTGGTGGACGCCATTTTTAAACAGCCTAATCATTTGATGACTTAAGAAGTTATAATCTAAAAATTTTGAAAATTTGTTCTGTCGGTAAAGCAGTGTTGAGATACTTAACCCCAAGACATCTCAACCTAGTTGATAAATTAACTTATGCTCGTAAAGCTTACAATTGTCAAAACTAAAAAAACCAGCAAGTAGTCACAATTCTTAGAGATAACATGCTATTATCGTATTAATTTCAAATGTTTCGTATCCAAAACTTTATTTTCAGCCATACATATATCGACCATGAGCAACAACCACATTTCATAAAAACTGTAAACCCTACATGCTGTTTTGTTTCTATGGCTCAGAGAGCATAAAATTGTTAAATTCGGTTTAATGCTGAAATAAAGCTTTTGAATGTTGATATTTTTTAACAGAAGTGCACTCAACTTTAACCGCACGGTGCTGAATTAAAAGTTTTTATTTCCTTTTTCGTAGATGATGAAATAAAAATAAAAATTGTTGGAAGAAGATGAAATTTGAAGTATTGTTGAAAAACTGAATAGTTTTGATAACTAAAAGCTTTTATTCCATCTGCATGGTATTTTTTAATAGAAATAAAACAACATTCTATTCAGCACTGCTTGATCTTTACTTCATATATTTTTGTCGAAAATTCTTTTTCAAAACATTTTCCTGATGGAAGGTTTCGTTTGTTAATTGTGTTTGCAATGCACTTGCAATTTGAATTTGAATTTAATTAATGTAATGCATCGCATACAGAGCATAAGTGGAAGGAACTTGATTTTAAAAATATAAAATAAACAGTTAAGGTAATGAAATAAATTCACTCTTAATTCCCAATTTTTAATTATATTTCAAGCACCTCAGTGATTTCCAAAACTCTTAATCCTTTGCAGTTTCTAAACGTCCATATAATTCATCATAATATGAAGTACCTAATGATTTGTCAATAAAAAACAAGAAGGAAAACCAAAATCTCATTTTATGTTAAAAGTAAATGCTTATCTGCAAATTTGTTTTGTTAACTCTCATCATGTACTGACTGGATATAGAAAGTAATTCGTAAAGAATTAACAAAATGTTAAAAATAAACAAAAATGAGCTTTGAAGCCACAAAAGTAACCTTAATTTAAAAACTTTTTTTTTCATGTGCAAATTCAACTCGTCTGTATATGTTTGTTTTTAATGTCGTAAGCTTGTGCTTACTTTACAATTTTTTATGTCGAAACATTTTGATTTTGCTCTCGTATTTTTGATACTCATGTTTCTATGCAACTCAATATTGAGTTGTTATGGGTGATTTTTTGGCAGAGAAGACTTTATTTTTGTTTTATATAAAGGGGCTCACAACTACATAAAGGGGCTCTTAACTATATAAAGGGGATTACAACTATGGAAAAGGGCTTTAAACTACGAAAAGAGATTGTTTACAACCATGAAAAGAGGTCATTTATATACAATTAGTTAAGCCTCATTAGCAAAATTTTTTAATCAAAGAATCTTTCTGAATCTTATCAAAATTATAGAAAAAATTCATCAAGAATTCCTAAAATACCAGCCAGTCAAACAAATTTTACTTAAATTTATTTTTGTCAAAATTTCTTTCAAAAACTCCTATTTTTTAGACAAATTAGCATTCAGCATACAAATATAGCTTTTATGTATTATTTTTACAAAAAAACTTTCATTTCATGCTATTTTTTATGAATTTCTGCTTCCATCCACAACTTTCCCTACATTTTCCAGCCATTAGTTTCAACATGAAGCACATCATAATTTTGAATAAATTTATGCATTACATCATCGTCATACATGCACCGAGAATACTACAAGATATGATATATGGAGAATAACGATGATCTGAAGTTCCTTATGAAAAATTTTTCACCAATTTCGTGCTTCCTTTTTCCTGTGATGCAACGATGCTGAAATTCTTGAATGAATCACAAAATTTTACCGTAAATTTTATGAAGCAATTGTTCCTTATTGTCTAATGCTTCCGCTCACTCTATCATCTCAAGTTGTCTAAAAAGATGAGAATCAATTGGAGTAGTGAATGATTGAAGAGGAAAAAATTCTCTTGATTTAAATGCAGTCATGGCATTTGAACTTGATTTGTAGCTATCTTAATACTGTTTTTATAGAATTAAGGATTTCAAAATTTTGTATCCTATTAAAGTTGAAAAACCTTTTCATAGTTGTAAGCCCCTCTTCATACTTGTACACCCTTTTAAAAATTCTCAAAAACTTTAAATTCAACTTTTTACAAACTTAATCTGGAATGTATTTTGTTTATTTTTCCACTTGAATCGTTCTGAAATGAATGCACAAACGATGCAATCCTTTTTGATTATAATTGACTTTCTCAGTTTCCGTTTTCGTTACTATTTTCATCATTTGAATCGTTCATGCATATAACTTCCTTTTTGCAGTCATTTTGATGAAAATACTATTCGACAACAATTTTCTTATTTTCTAAGAAGTTCTGCAGTTCGTCTATTTTAAATTCAGAAGGAAAAACTATTATTAACTTGCTTACAGTAGTTTTGTGAAAATTTCAGTAAATTTTTGAATTTTGTTTAAATTTTGAAAAATACAGAAAAGATCTTTGAAGCTTACTTTTTGAAAGCTTTTGATAAAATTTTGAAAAACACTGCTTTAACACGAGGTTCTTACTACAGACTTCCACAATTACAATATTATTTTCCCATAATGAATCAAGTACCACAAACTTTTCCACTAAAGAAAAAGAAGAGTTTCTTTTTTTTTGTATTTTGTTCCTCATCAACGAAGGAGGGAAAAAAACTTTTCTTATATAATTTTTCCTGTTTCTTTTTCACCGACTTTACTTCTCTTATGAGTTCTTTATTTTTTTTGAGTGCACTTTTTGCTTGCGCTTCTTTCACTCCTTTTTTATGAGCGAAAATAAAATAAATATAGATGAAGAGAGAAATAAATGAGGTTGAGTATCAATCTACATGTGTAAAAGTTATTTTTTCACTGCTTTTGTATGCATCTTTGTGCTTCACTGATGTCGTATTTTTTCATTTATTCATTATTTTTTTAAGGATATTTGTTTTTAGGGGTTCTGATGAGGATGCATGAAAGCAAATTAAAAGTTTATTCCCAAATTTGTATGATGATGTCGATAAGGCAGTATTTAATCAATTATTACAAATTTTTTAAAATTTTCAAAATTTTCAAATTTTTTAAAATTCTCAAAAATTTCAAATTTTTTAAAATTTTTAAAGCTTTCAATTTTTTTTTTTAAATTTTCAAATTTTGATTTTTGAAATTTTCAAATTTTGATTTTTGAAATTTTCAAATTTTGATTTTTGAAATTTTCAAATTTTGATTTTTGAAATTTTCAAATTTTTTTAAAATTTTCAAATTTTTTAAAATTTTCAAACTTTTTTTAAAATTTTCAAATTTTTTAGATAGAAAGTTAACGTAAAACTTTTGAAAATTCTCAAAATTTTCAAATTTTTTAATATTTTCAAATCTTTCAAATTTTTTAAAATTTTCAAATTTGTCAAAATTTAAAAAAAAAAAATTAAAATTTTCAAAATTTTAAGCTCATTTTTTCAGAATCTATGTAGACGCATCCTCAACCCCTGAAAAACATTTCCATCACAAAGTCACTTGACTGATGGCAACTCTGCTATCATATTACAGATGAATAAATTGTGCAAAATTCACTATTTTTGTTGATTCAAGACAGAAAAATTTTATCACAATTTTATTTCAATTTTACTCCTTTTCACAATTTCATCCTTTATATTTTATTATTTTTATGCTTTGTGCTTTCAACTTGATGAACAATGAAAATGAGTGTGTATGCGATACACAACGCCAGGAGGGGAATATAAGTCGTGGGTGGAGAGGATAAAATGAAGGATTATTGTGACATGAAAACAAAATCAGAGTAAATAAAAGTATGAATGTTCGTACTCACCTCCAATATCATCGAACTTAAGTCGTTCATCCAGCCATTGCTCTCGAAATGTTAGCTGTACGCTATATTCCTATTTATGGATGGCAAACATTCGATTGTTTGCACAGATTTCAAGTTGATGATTATTTATTTCGACATTCAGCAATGTCGGGTGACGTTGATGGTTATGTGAATTTAACGATAGATGGATAAGAAGAAGATGGGAAAAAGAGGAAAATCGATTAATTTTGTTTAAATATTTCAGTTTAATAAAAGTAGCACAGAAATGAAGGAAAAAAAGTTGATACTCTGCGGATTTTACATCAATAATTGTCACGTTGCTTTATTTATGGCACAGCTCCATTATCTCGATGGGCAATTTTCCATTAATTAATTTACTAATAGATTATTTTTAGATCATAAAAAGGTTGCGTTTCATTACTCATAAATTGATGGGTTAATTAGCAGTGGATGTTATGCTATGCTCTATAAATAAATCAACTAATTGTAAAAGTTTTCATTTTATTTTCTGCAGTGCTGTTAAGGACGAGAGTGTATGAATGTGCGTAGGATTATGAACTGATTTATAATCTCATTCATCATTAAGTTAAAGTTACTATAGAGGCTAATCCTAAAAAAGTTTTTGCATTTTGTGGTTTTATTTCTAGTAAGACATCAAAATTGATTAAATTCAGCTAAACTTAGGTTTGCTTTGATGGTATCCTTCTTACCTAAATATTAGATACCTCCACTCATGAATTAGCAATAAAATGAGTAGTCTTGATAGCAATAATCATGAAAAACAATCCTCAAAGACTATAAAAGCTTTTATGCAAACAGCTGTAAAATTATTTATTGTTTGTCTGCAAACCTGACTAAGATTCCATAAAAATTTAATTACAAATCGAATTTCCAGCTCTGCTTGCTATTTGAGATTTTCTGAAGATTAGTCTTTCAAAGATGCGTAGGATTAAGTTTGAAATGAAAGATTATTGCTGTCATGGAGCTTAATAATTCGACTCAGAAATGTTTATAGATTTTCATATGTATTAAAGAAGATTTTTTTGAAGTAAAAATGAATGAAATTATTTTGGGGCCGTTTACAAAGTACGTTACGCAAAAAAATGACTTTTTAGAGCCCCCCTCTCCCCCTCGTTACGCTTTTTGTATAAAAATTCTTTTGTTTTGTTTAATCTGTTACAAAATCTTAAACCCCCCCTCCCCCTAAAAAGCGAACGTACTAAGTGAACGGCCCCTTTGGGAATTTTCAATGTCAAATTTAATGAATTGAAATTTGAAACTAACGTAAAAGATGATAAAAAAAAGGATTTTGAATTCATTCATCAATTTTGCAATTTATTGATCAACCATAATCAAAAATTTAAAAAATTCCTAAAAAATTCTAAAATTTTGCCAATAATTATCTCACTACTTAGCATAAATTTTTTATGTCATTATTGATGAAATTTCCAGCTGAGATGATTTCCGCAAAACTTTTCACTTTTCCTTTCAACTTTTTTTCCCCTTCATTTCCAGCTGAAAAAATGAACAAGATAGAAAAAGTTATAAAACCAGAAAAAAACAAAAGAAAAAAAAATGCTGTCTAAAAACTTTATATTTTTCTAAGAAACTTTAAAAATAATAAAAAAATGTTTAAGGATGTAAAAAGAGTAGATATGACTAGATACAGGAAGTAAGAAAATGAATGGAGTTGAAAAATGCTGAAGAATGAGAAGAAAAACAAAACTGATAAAAATTCTGTTAAGGCTTTTTTAGATTAATTTTTCAAAATTTTTGCGGAAATGGATTGAATTTTTTTTATCAAGGACTCAAACTAGAGGTCATGAATTTGATCATGAATTTTTTTGAAAATTGAATTTAAGAAATTAAAGTTAATTTCTAAAAATTTCATTAAAAAAGTTTGTAGTTACAGAACTTAGAGTCTGCATACCTAATAACAAAATTTCTCAATTCCATGATCACCCAGCCCCCTAAATAGAAATTTTTATCATGTCAGAATGAAAAATTATCCATCAAAATATTTTCTGATTTTTATCAGAGTATAATTTTTCATTCTGCTTAGTAAAATATTTTTAAGTTGATATATTGCTGAGTTTTCGATTCGTCTGTTTGCTTATTGAATTTCTATATTTATTCAACAATTTTATATTTTTTTTTTAGATTATTTAGTATAAATCCTTCCGAAATATAAGAAAAAGTCTATAATAAAATAAATATTTCTCAATCAGTTCTAAAAATATCTAAATCTAAATATTGAGTCGATGATTTCCGAAAATAAACTAACATGTTACAGACTCAACAAAGCTATAAATGGAGAAACAAAGCTATTTCTGTTGAATGAATAAACTTCAAAGCTTCGTTGTATCTTTGTACAAAGATATTTCTAGATTCTTATGAAATTACATCACGTGGAAGCAACTCAATCTACCATAAAAGTCACAATGAACATTAATGACCTACGGTCTCTATATCACATAAATTTTTGTGGCAATAAACATTTAACATCAACCCAACATGTCAATTTTTTAAATTTGATTGTTTATTGTTTTTTGTCAAATTATTCGAATCCCCAATAAAAAAAAGTTGTTCCTTTTATTCCAGTCTTGAAATAAAAATAACATAAAAGTTGATCCTTTCCACTTAAATTTTGAAAAAAAGAAGCCTTTTCCAATTGATGAAGTTTTCTGGCCATACACACAATGAATGTTAAGTTGTATCCCCAAAAGAATTTTAAGGATGTTAAGATACTTCAAGTGTGTATATGCCCTAAATCTTTTGTTGTTCTTCACTTTTTGTATAAAAATAGAATGTTCATCAAAACCTTTTATCTCCATTCAATTAGTAATCTTGAGAAAATTCTTTAGGCTTAAGCCATTTTTTGTGAGGAACTGAATTAACTTTAAAGTCATATGTCAAAAAGTCACGTTCATAAATCTCACAGAGAAAAAAAAAATATCAAGCCAAAAAAATTTTCACAAGATGCCATAAAAAATATCAAATTAAATTTAAAAGGACATGCTTTAAAAAAAATAGGTCAATTATTAAGGATGAGGGAGAACAAAAAATATTTTTCCATGAGTAGAGAAACTTTATGTCCGAATTATTTATTTTCTCATTTTTTTTTAAAGTTATCTTATATTTTAAAATAAAATAAAAAGAATTTCAAAAATACATAAAAAAGATAATCAATCAGTTATGGACATAGACAAGTTCAGCAATAAGTGTATTGACAGCATATTGACATAAAAAGCTAAAGGCTATGTACAATTCATTGTACAGAGAAGCATATATAAATATCTACAGTCACAAGTATATTGTGCATGCAAGAGAAGAGAAATTTTTGAGCAAATATAAACAAAGCTTCAATGGAAGTTCAATAAATAAGAACAAAATAATGCAGAATAAAAAAAAGGGGAGAAAAAAATATTGAAAAATCAGTCATAATTTATCCAATATTATGTACATATGTACAAATTGCTCTTTGCCTTTACATTCAAATTTGACAAAAGAAATGAAGGCAAGGCTTGAGAACAATTTGATATCCTTTGAGGAATTTTGTCAGAACTTTTTTTTATGTTCAAAATAGAAATTTGTTTGTTTTCGTTCCTTTTTTTTGAACTGTCTGCTATCAAGGAATATGTCAATATTTGTTAAGAGTTTTATAGATTTTGGGATGAAATACAGAGTTATTTAAGGATCTTGTAATTTTTGATATGTCCAGGGAATTGTTCTTTAATCCAGAATGAGGAACTTGTTAAATTAATCAAATGGTTCGAAAACAATCAAAAATGACTGAAAATTGTTCACATTTGACCAAAGATCAATTTGATCAATTCTACACACCCTGGACATTTTGAGAATTATTAGACGATTTATTATCAATTTTTGTTAAGTTTCTATAATTTTAAAGTTTTTGTTATTGAATTTAGTATTTATTTAGGTGCTAATATCCAAGTAAATCTCAAGTATGTGTAATAGATAGAGACAGATAAATTTCGCATTTACGAAATAGTTGCGAAATTTTGGCTTTTTGTGGCAATAGATGCGAAAATTCCAAAAAATAGATGCGAAATTTATCTGTCTCTAGTAATAGACAATTTTTTTAAAATAATTTTAACTAAGATTCGAACCGGGGTAGACACCTTCATCCGGAACAATAGGATATTTTATCCGGACGAAATCTTGTCAACCCCTAAGATTCGAACACACATCTTCTTAATGATCCTTCTTCACTTTCAATGCTTTAAGTAGGGATTTCAATACCGGGATCCTGAAAACCGGGATCCCGGGGTCCGGACCGAATTTTCCAATACCGTAATCCCGGGATTGAAAAATTGTCAATCCCGGGTTTACGGTATTCATTCATTTTGAAAACATTTCCTTGATTTTAAAAAAATCTAAAATTTTTAAGTCAAAAAATGTTTATTTTTCTATATTTTCGCCATATTTTCGTAAAAGTTTATCAAAAAACATCTGAAATTACCAAAAAATTTTTTAAAATTTAAATTGTCGACTACCACGTCACTTCATTTCGAAGTTTTTTGAAATTAAATGTGGTCAAAATATCAAAATATGATGAAAAATATGTGAAAATCGAAATATTTATCCATTTTTTCATTCTGGATATTTATTTATCAAATTAATTGCATTTTTTAGCGATTTTTCTATCATTTAATCAATAAAGCGTATATAAACAAGCTTTAATAGACAAATCATTTTGAAAATTAAAAATGGTGAAAAAAATTACAAACACATTTACTATTTAACTGACAAATTTCGAAGTATCGGTAGTCGTGTAAATCGTTGGTTTTAATTTAGGGACGAGGTAATTTCCTTGAAACAATGGAAATGTTTCATGTAATTATGAATCTTTTTTGTAGAACAATTTTCAACTCAATTCTCAATGCTTGTCGAATTTTAGTTAAAATTTTATAAATTTGTTGCTTCCATTTTCGAATTATGTATTATTCAACTTTTTCAAACCACAATATTACTACACTGATATCTCTGCAGTGATAAAGTATTAAATAAAATATTAAAACCAAAGTATTAAGCTTTTTATGAAAATTTAATATAAATTTTTCTTTAATTTTCCATTCTTTAATAAAAAAGTGCTATGTAGCTTAAAAGAAATTAGAAGATTTTAAATTCAGACAATTTCAAGAAATTAAATTATTAAATTTTAAGCAAATATTTGATTGAGTAATTAGTTAGAACAATTTAAATACACAAATTTAATGAGAATAACTTATTTTTTTTGCATTTTTGGACATCAAAAAAGTGGTTTTATATCTGATTCTTGTTTAATTTCAATCCCGGGTTTAAACCCGGGATCCCGGGTTTAAACCCGGGATCCCGGGTTCACGATTTTTCAATACCGTAATCCCGGAATTGAAAAAACCGTCCGGGATTGAAATCCCTAGCTTTAAGTATTCTAATGCAAACTAATTCAGTTATGATAGGAATTGAACCTATTCCGACTGCTAAATCATGGTCAAAATTTATCTGAGGACGGAATCTTCATCAAAGTTTCAAGAATATGCAGCAACTACACTCCTCATTTCTACAAACTCTTTGTAGTAGTAAGAAGAAGAAGAGCATATCATTCAATCTAATCAATTTTGAAGAACAATCAAAAGCAATAAAAAAATGTCAAGCTTTTTGATAAAGAGAAATAAATTGAGAAGAGAGAAAATAAAAGTGAGAGAAAGAGAAAGAGAGAGAGAATAATGTATGTAAGGCAACGAAGAATAGCAAAAAAAAATGGAAGGTCTATTTCAGTCTTATTTATGCTCATATTGATTTCAAATTGGAATCGAAAAAGAAAGCAAAGGAAGAAGAAAGAAGAAAAATTGCTTTTGAATGCAAAACGTTTTGTTGATAACGAAAAGAAATAAGAGAATCGTATGGCGGAATAAGTAGGTATACTTATTGAAAGTACTTTTAAAATCAATTTGATTTTTTTTTTTATTTTATTTCAATTCTTTTGATGTATAACAAAGTGACTTTTGTCAAGGTTAGTGCCGCCACTTGCACATCCTTTTGTTCTCTTAACTTTACTTTTTTTCTGCTACTTTATTGTTTTAGTTGTTGTTATTTACTTCTGTCTTTTGTGGGGTGGGTTTATCACACTTTTCAATTCAATTGAGATGTGAATGACATACAATTATGGAAAGTGGAGGAGTCTTTTGAACTTAATTTTTGCATTTTATTTCATTCAATTTATGATTTCTGATCTTTTTTAAAGCATTTTTTATTTTTTTTTTTGTCTACAAAAATTCATTTTAAGAATTTCAAGAAGCTTCTTTCAGTGGAATTATCAATAAATTCATTTTAATTCGGAAATTCTCTAAAATCAATTAAAAAAATAACTTCCAATGAAAAATATGAATAAAATGATTTTAAAACTTGACTGTTGATATCTGAAGAAATTTCAACATTTTAGTCATATTTCAGAATCCATGAAATTAACTTCGAAACAGAAAGTTATAAATGTTCATTTTTTCAACATTTTTCATAATTTTCCCGAGCTTCACATTTGAATATAAATTAAAAGTTCCACATAAAACTTTCTGAATTAGTTTTTAATAAATTTGTAGAAACCCTGAATATTAAATTTTTTTTTTCTGATTTAAATACAATTTAAGTATTCAATGTCATTAGCTGCTCGGGCCAATTCATCGTGTCAATATGAAAATTCAATTTTTGAAGTTTTGACGAGATTCAAATTTATTCAAGTGGAATGAAAATTAATGAATCTTATTCTTGGAATTAATTTGAAAGCATTCTATGTTCAAGAAAAATTCATCAGAATAAGAAAAATTGAATTCTTTTGAGATTTTTTTTCATAATTAAATTTTTTATTCAAGGTTCCATTTGAAAGTTTTACAACTTTTGTGGATTCAATTGAACTTCTTCTTTCTCATATTACAGCTCAAGAAGGATCAACTTTTCAGACAGTTTACATTTTTTTACTGATGAAAGTCTTTCAAGTCGCATAAAAAATTGTCAAACTTTAATAAATTTGAATTTCTTTTGATCTCAAACTTGTCAAATTTGATGATTTTTTTCTTTATGCAAATTGTGCAACTTCTGTTCGCTCCACCAAAAAAAAATTCTTAATTGAATGTGCAAAATTTACGGCTCATTAACTTAAGTTTAGAAATCCACAATTGTCAGTTAAAGTCACATAAAAAAACTATTTTCATAAAAATGGAAAAGCATCAACTGAGAAATCCTTAAATAAGCGTTATTTGCTAAATGCTCGAAATGATAAGCAAAAAATCCTCAAAATTTGCATTCCATTTACGATTCTCTCTTCTTATTTCCTCCTTTTTTTCCATTTGATTCAATGCACATCTCATAAACTTTGTGTTTAGTTCTTATTTTATTTTGCTGCTTTTTTTCATCTTTTTTTGAGTATGAGAATCGTGGCAGGGATGTATAATACTTTCTACATCCCTGACAAAAAATAAGGATGAGAAGTAGAGCAAGAAAGAAGAAACATATAACCGAAAAATGTAGAAACGTGCTTGACAGACAAAGATGTGAGCAAATAAAGGAACTGAAAAAAAGTTCCGACTTTCCATTCTGCTTAAATCTTCTCGCCTCTCAGTTCTTTTTTTGCACAACATTTTCTCTTCATTTTAGTTCAGTGAATAATTTTTTTTCTCATGAATTTCTTCATTTTTCGTCCAGTTCTTATCTGGCTGTTTGTATGTGGCCACAATGGCAAATTTCCAAAAACTATATATGTGTTTCTTGTGTGCATGTGAATCCATATCAAATATTAAACATTCCTTTTAGTTCCTACTGTCGAAAAAAAGTATGGAGCTATTGATTGAATTGATTGTTGAATTAATAATAGAAATAAAGAAAAAGAAATTTTTTAAGCCCCACAGCAGCAACTATTTTTCACATCTAATGTTACTTCCTGCTGCTTCATATTTTTTTTGTTGGCATATTATTTTTCATATATTTCATGCTAAAGTGAAATAAATTGGAAAATTAAATAAAGAGGAATAAAAATTGCTGCTTCAACTATTAACTGCTGTTGCTGATTCTGCTGATTGCCTTCACAAAAAAAATTATGTATTGGTAGGAAAATTTTATTCGTTGCGAGGGAGAAGAAAATTTTCTGATAAATCAGTTATGAATGGTCAGAGTTGTTGGTTTGGCTGGTGTTGCTGTAGCTATTAAGTAAGGCATGATTGTTGTGAACCTGCACTTGCATTTTATAAAGATAATTTTATTTTTAGATCAAAAATTATAGAATAGACATAAATAAGTTGCATTTAAATTGTAACTATATCATCAACTTTAAAGAAGGCTATTTGTAGGGCAGGTAAGGGGTAGAGTAACCATTTCTTGGTTTTTCCACAGGTTAATCTTTTTGGCTACGCCACTGCCACAAAAATTTAAAAAACACAACAGAAAAAATATGTATAACTGTAGACAACACCTCTGCCTGATCCAACAACTCATATTGCATAATTCTCAGTGAATAATAATAATTTCAAGATGCATGTTTAGATTTTCAATTTACAGAATTTTCTAGCATCATCGTCATCGAATGAGAGATGTAGATATCTGAAGTAAGCATATAACATAGAGTTTCAATATAAAATTAAATTAGAATTCAAATAAGTAAGGAGGAGAAGAAGATATACATAGAATAAAATTGAAAAAAAAATAACATAAAGCAAACATAAAAGAGCATATAACATAAAATAAATTAATTTAAAGTGTGATAAAGTATTTTTTGTATAATTTGTGATTATTTTATCACTCCCATCATCAGCTATAGTGATGGTGTATCAAGAGTGTGCTTGTTAAATTTTCAATATTATGTACAATAGATTTAAATTTATTAAATAATTTGCTTATCGAATAGATCTTCTTAGTGCTTAAATTTATGTACACACTTGTAAGCATTTTATTTATCGTTCCATTAAAAATGAACTCATTTAAGCGTACATTCGAGATAGACGATAGAAAAGCTAGTGAGAATATTGATAAAATGTTGATAGATGCATGTCTGCTTCACATCCGTAAGGTGCTGTTTATGGAAGTTTGGCAAACAAGAAGATTTTCAAGAAATATTTAAAATCGACTTCCTTGTTTTGAATGGAAGTCTTTACGGTGAATGTTAAAGCTTTTGTAGGTGGTTATCGGTGATTATTTTGAAACACTCTGGGATACTTATTTGATTCTGCAATTTTTTAGGTTAAATAAATTTTTTTTTAAATTTTTCGGGATTTTTTTAGGTTAAATAAAGTTTAAGGATAAAAAAATAGAAAATGTGATTTTTCAATATTTTTGAAATTGTGCATTTTTTGTGAGTTTTAAAAAGATTCCAAAAAGAATCGTTGGCAATAAAATTAACTTGAAATTTAATATCTTCTAATTTTTTAAATCTATATTTGCCTAAATCTTCCAAACAACCAAGAAGCGTCCAAAACTGTAAACAAATCTCTCAAAAAATCCCCGAAGCTACCCAAAAATTAAAAACATTTCAAAAACTCTTCACCAACTGTAAATATTTAATTCTTATCCCCGAAAAATCCTCTTAAAACTTTGTCATGATTAAAATGTCACGAAAAAGGTGACAAAAGTTTCATAAAACTTAAACACTACCAACTTCCTTTTCGGAATCTCCCTTTACAGTTTATGTCTAAATATGTGTGACTGTATGCTTGTTGGGGGGATTTTAAGTATCGCAAAGCAGGCAAGATAATGTCTAAAATTTATATAAAAAATTCATGTTGATCTCCCAACACTTTATAATCCTTCATTTTCTGTCTCACTTCATTCAATAAAGCAACTGGCACGTGTAGTGGATTTTACTTTGGAAATGGAGTTTATTGTCTCTCAATTACAACTTTCACAAAAGTCTTTATTGTTAGTTAAAGTTTTTAGAAGATATTCGTAAAGCATAATAATTCCTATGTTTATGTATATTTTTTTATAGCATCTACGGAGGGGATGAAAAGCTTATAATATACAATTCGTAAGCATGAAATTCTTTATCCATGTATGGATAATATATTAAGTATGGATATATTCGTGAGTATCATGATGTTTATAGTGAAAGTTTTATTCTCAAAACTTATATTACAACTTTTTTTCTTCTTTACATAAGTCGGTTAATTTATTCCGCGAATGGATGCATGCATGTGTAAAAATAAGCAAATGAGAATGATGGAATGTGGGTTGGAAATTTTAGTTAGAAAAATATTGTTTATTTTATGGAAATGGATTCAGTGCATTTTTTCTATTTTTGAGATTTTAATTTGTTACCATTGATACTAATCCTCAATGTTTATGTATATCCATCCTGCATGCAACTAGCCAACGATCATCGCAATTGATTTTCTCAGTTTTTTGTACTAAAAATTTGATAGTGTTGATGAATTTTCTAAAAAAAATATTAAACTGTCTCTTTTTTTGAATTTAAAATTTATTAAAGAAATTTTTTTTATATTTTTCTTCATTTTTCATCATAAAAAAAATTTTAAACAAAATTTGAACAAAAAAATTAAAATAATTAGGTTTATAGAATTTTGTATCAAATAATTTTTAAACTCTCTTAATACTCACGAAAAACATTCCATATTTTCCAGATTTAAGAAAAACAATTTTTTTAATTACAAACAATATTTTTCATAAGCCAATGCACCTGCGATTTTCCACAATTAATTATAAATGAATGAAAGATATTTTTCACTATAAAAAGCAGGCAATGAATCTTCTTACACTCGCTATGTATTTATGATGATTCCTATTTATGTTGAGGATGAGAAATGATGATGATGACGACTGGCATGCTATCATCTTTCTCTTTTTTTAAGGTTTTTCGTACTTTTATTTTTCTTCATTATATATTTTAATGCAAAAAAAATGTATAAAGCTTTTCTGTAAATATTATGCGAATAATCGTGACAGAATACATGAAGATAAATTAATTAATTAATAAATTTGTCAGTAAGCAATTTATCAATTGATTTATTGCTATTTTATGGGGAGGTTTCTTCTGCTTCATTCATTTTCTTTGCTTGTACTGAGGCATTCGCATGATATGTTGAAAATGTGAATAATTAAGTGACATAAATTAAGAGGTAGTCAACATGAATTGAACGACGTGAATTATTGACAACTGTCTTTTTTTCGTGTTTTTAAAAATTATGTAAATTAAAATTACACGATGTTTATTGACTGCGGATATGGATGATATATTTGGTATAATTTTGAATGTATTGCTGCAAGATGCTTGTTCTACATGGATAATAATGAATTCGTATTGGATGTAAAAGCTTGGGATTTTAAAGAATTTTTGGAGCAATTGTTGGAAGGAACCGTTCACTTCTGACGTCCATCAAAAACTTGGATTTTCAGACCTTTCTTTCATCTGTCACAAAATTTTTATTCAAAAAAGTCTATTATTGAAAACTGTCACACTACCTCAGACCCCCCTCCCCCCTAAAAAATCGGATATCATAAGTGAACGATCCCTAAAAATTTTTGATTTTTTAAGGATTTCTTAAACAACAGTCAATAGGGGAAAGGGTATAAGGGAGTAGCTAAGAGAAGGAGTAAGAGGATCTGGATCCCTTTCTGAGGTGAATTTTCTTCACTTTACTGGTGTTTTTCGAAAGAAAAACCAATTAGACCCCTTTTAAAATTTTTATATGTTTGAACTTTCTAAGAAAAAAATCCAAGCCATACCTCACAGTCAACAATTCACGACCTTCAAATTCATATTAATCTAATTCGCAACATCAAATATTAAAGAAAGGCATGAAGATGGTTACAAATTATTCACAATCAATATAAACTGATAATAAATCAAAACAATAATTACAATGTATGTATAAACCAACTGCTATGTATTATGAAACAACAATATAATGATGAAGATAATAATAACGATTATGACTGCTGTTGTTGTTGTTATTATTATGAATGATGAGGAATGATGATGACAAAAAAAAAGGATAAAAAGGGGCAAATGAGGATTGAGGCAAAAATATTCGTTGTTTTTATCGCAAAATCAAATTATCTATGGTTCATTATTAATATAAAAAACAGAATAATATGCATAAATGCCACATGATTGAATGTTATTGATAAAACTCTTGTGTGTGTGTCTTCCGGCGGGTTTAAGGATAAGAAATATTTTTTTGTGAATAATTATTGCGAAAAGAATTTCCAATCAATCAAATTCCGTCAATGATAATTAATCAAAAGAACGAAAAACGATACAAATGTTATTGAACGGGTGTGGATGAATAAATTTTTTTGGCTGTGGGGGTTGCTTTGTAATTAAAGCATGGCTGTTATTATTTTGGATTGAAGAATAATGCTGATTTTAAAAAGTTTGCATGAATTTAGTGACTTATACGCGAGGTTCACGGTTCAATGATAAAATGTAGATTTTGGTAAAAATATTGATTTTTTTTTTTAAATTTTAAGTTCATAATATTCAAAGTTACACTTCTATTTTTTGAATTCCTAACAGAATATTTTAACAAAAAACTCCCGAAAAACCAACAAATTTTACAATTTACATAAAAACTTGAAACCTTACAAAGGTCATCACAAAGGACACTCAACAACAATAATAATAATTACGATGGCAATAAAAAATTATGTTTACGTAGGAGATTTCTTCTTTCAAGTCAAAACAATTTTTTTAAACAGCACATTATGAACAAAAAAATTTCTTCCTTTGAATTTTTTTAACTTCGTTTACGTAAAATCATAAATTTACTCACAGCACAGCAAAATTAAAGAAAACGTCTTTGTAACAAAAAAAAAAAAAAAAAAAAAATTAAAAGAATGAAAAGGAATGAATTCTGCGTGACTGTCGATAAAAGCATTCGTTTTTTTGTGTATTAAGCAACATATATTTATGTGAAAAAAGAAAAGAAACCATAACTCATTGAAAACAGCATGACAACACTTAAATGAAATTGAGAGTAAAGAAAATGAATAAGAACATAAAATCTTATGTTAAATGAGTAGAATTCGTAATGGCTTTGAGTAAATTATTATTATTGGTAAGAGGTGCAATTAGGGGTTGGTTGTAGGGGTTTTTTTAAAATAAAATATTTAATAAATTTTAAACATTTTAAAGAAGTAAAATTTTAAAAATTGAAACAACCCCAAAGCACCCTCAATACCATATGAAAATTAAACACCAAAAAAATTATAATGTATGTGTGTCTATAATCTTGTTGAAATGTTAAAATGTTACGCTTTGTCATTAAAGTTCTTCCTTCAAGACATGTCGCATATATTTTTTTGCCTTGTACATTTATATTTTCCTTTTTTTATTTTTATTGAAAACGATAAATGAAGAGGAAAGCAATGAACATCAATGACTGTGTGTGTATGTGCGTTTATGTGATTGTTAATGGGTACCAGTGCGAAATGAAGAAAAGTTGAGCAAGTATTGAAGACAATTTTATTTAAAGACGTTTTTTTGAATTTTTTGATTTATAACGGCTTTTCAAAATTCAAATTTTTTGAAATTTTTTTTCTAAACTCAATTGATTCTTTTTTTGCAATTTTAATTTTTTTTAACTTAAAATCTTTAGTTTCTAAAAAGCATGGCCAGTAAATAAAATTTGCAACAACCAAACACCATCAGTTCCAACTCAAAATTTTCATTCATATCACAAAAAATTTCAAAAATTCTCATTAATATTCCCAAAATGACACCCAAAAAAGCACATTTCCTCCAACATCAAACGTTCAAAAAATATTTTTATGAACTTTATGTTTATTTTCACTCGACGTAAATGCAATCAACGTTAACAATCGTTGTCATCGTTATGTATATATATTTTTTCTGATGATGTGAAAAAAATTCAATTTTTTTCTCGAGGGTTTCGCGATTTTGAAGCTCTGCTGGAAGCCATGAAAAAATTTTTACACAACACGAAACAGCTTTTTTTTTTGTAAAATAAAATCAGGATTTATGGCTTGATTTTTATTAAAACTGAGGCAAATAACAACCTTATGATTGATTGACATGAAATTGAATGTGAATTTCCAAGAACCGTTATTTACATGCCAATCCAGTTTGTTCATTGTTATACATAATATAAAAATCTTTTAAGAACTAAAGGAACAGACCTGCTTTAAACCATAACAAAATAAAATTATTAACCTTCAAAGAAAACTCAAATCAACCCAATTTTATTAAATTCCAAGAAGGACTCACGATATGAAGTCGGAACAACAAAAAGATAAAAAGAAAAGAAAAAAATCGGGCAACAGTTGAATTGGTTTTGATTGCTTCAAATAGTTGATATGCTTACACGAGACAGGAGATTAATAAAGCATAAGAGCGTGTGGAGAGTAGGGACGAAGTAGATTTTTGAATATTGAAGATCTTCATTTTTTTGAAAATTATTTGATTATAGCGGCTTTCTGGGTTCATTTTGTGAGTTGATTGGCACATGTTTGAGTGGTTTCTAAGCAGTTGTTATAAAATCAGCATGTGTGTGGGATGCTGTTGACTTTTTGCTTTTTAAATGTGAAAAAGTCAATTTTATTTTAAGACTGTTACTTAAGGCTTTTTGCTTTTGGATTTTAATATTTTATATGCATTTGAGTGGGTGAAGTGAAGCTTTTAATGGATATTTTGAGAACTAAGGATTCTAAAAAAATTATTGAATTATCAGAAATTAGCTTCAATGTTGGATATTATATCAATTACAAATTTTCAAGATTTTCTTGGAAGGAATAAAAATTATTTTTAAATTTTAGTCACTCAAAAAGTTTAAAGGTTAGGAATTTTATCATCATTCAATTAAGCAGTGGATAAAAGGTTGTTGATGCTTAACTGCTCTCAAATTAATTTTGAAAAAGTTCACTAAATTAAAACTAAAGTTAAATTAAGTTAAGAGCGTTTCCACAGATCGAAAATTTCAAAAAAATCGACTTTAAATTAAGGGTTCACGATGCCGAGACCGAGACCGAGAATTCCCGGGAATTCTCGGTCTCGGTCTCGGTCTCGGTCTCGAGAATTTTCCGAGACCGAGACCCGAGACCAAGAAAAATTTATTTTACTAAAAAATTTACATTTTCTCTTCGGAGAAAAATTTTAAATCTCAAAGGAAAATTTTTTAACATACTTAAGTAAATCTAAATAGACATTTATACAATAAAAAAATTAAAGTTTTGATGATAAAAAACATTTAAAAAAGTAAATTTGAATTTTTTAGCAGAGATCGAAGCTGAAGTTTTCGGCTTAACTAGTTTTTTGCATTTTTTGATAAACTTAAGCTATTTACAAAGTACTTTAGATATTTTTACTATTCCTAGGGTCATTTTCTATTATTCTGAGTCTTATTTCATAAAATTGGAAAAGTGTTAAGCTCAAAATTTAACTTTTAAATTTTCTAAGCTGATTTTAAGCCGATCGGCTTATTTCTTAGCTGAAGTAAAATTTTGAGCTGATGAAAATTAAGAAATTATGATACAATATGCTAGTTAATAATATAAGGAACAGTTATAATATCAAAAAACTTTGTAAATGGCTTAATTTCGTCAATAGAAGCAAAAATAAGTTAAGCCGAAAAAGTCGACTTTGATCTCTGTGTTTTAGCTAAATAAATATTAATCTAAGCTTTTTTTTGAGAAAAGCACATCCGAAAATAAATTTTCAAAAGTTAAATTCTTAAAACTTTATAAGAAAATTACTAACATTTACTACTTATGAAGTGAACAAATTAACTGATTTTTGATATTCTGAAAATATGTATGAAAGATGGGTTAAGATTTATATGAAGGAAAATAAAATTTTATCTTCATAATTTTCATAAATTTTTGTGTTAAAAAACCAAAATTTATTATCTTTTTGAATTTTCTCTAAATCAGACATTTGTAACAAGCATGAAAACGCCATAAAAATTGCAAAACACTTAAAAAATTTCAAAAATTTACTGTAGAATTAAAGTCGAGACTTCCCGGGAAATCCCGGGAATTCTCGGTCTCGGTCTCGGTCTCGAAAATTTGTCGAGACCGAGACTTCGGGAACCCTTACTTTAAATGAAAAGTTCTCTTATTAGAGCTATCTAGACGATCAAAATACTTATTTTTGTCATGTAGAACGTTGAGTTCTATCTATTTGTCCTTTAATCTTGTTTATAAGTGCATTCATTTGTGAACAATTTCGATTTTTGCGAGCGTTACTTGGTAAGAAAAAGTTGAATTTAATTTTTTGCAAAGTAACGCTAATAATTTTCTAATTAATGCGTTTGGAAAGAAGATAATAAGACAAATGTGTAGAATTCATTGTTTTATTCATGAATAACTAGTCATTGCATCGTCTAGTTATCTTAATTTAGAGAAAATTGATTTTTGACCAAAATTTTTGAAGAAACACATCTGTGGAAATTCCCTTAAATAGTGAAATTTTGATGCTGATTCGTTCGATTTGTTGAAAAAAAAATTTCCAAAAAATTCAAATTTTCTTTAACCGTTAAAATTGTAGAATTTAAAACATCAGAGAAGTGAACCAAAATCAAATTTAAATTTGTCAATAAAGTTCTCTACAAAAATATTTAATTTTCCACAAAATTTCTTCATAAACAACTAAAGTCTCACAAACAATCAACAAAATTCTCGAAAAAATGAAAAAAAAAGTAAATCAAAAAGTGAATGTTATGAAAATTTTCACGTTGACATGTACGACTCATATTTTTATTTTTCTTTATGGCATTACAAATAACAAATAACAACAGCAAAAAAAAAATGATATGAAAGGGAATGAAAAAGAAGGTACCCCATGACGACTTCCAAGAAGGTAAATAATATAATACATGGTACACACATACGTCTTTTATACATTTATATGCGAAGACTTTTTTTTCCTTATTTTTCTGTGGAAAAAGTGTAAAAAAAGTGAAAATAAGTGGAGGAGGAAAAATCAATTTAAAGAATCGTTATTGTGATCTCAACACTTATTTTTATGCTTTTCGTTTTGTGTACGGAATTCTCTAAAGTGCCATATGGAGTTCACAAATAAATTTAATTTCTTCTTTCGTTCAAAGTTTTTTTTATTTATTTTCTTTTTCTCTGCTCGTCGTCAGTTTATTCTTTGTGTATGAAATGAAAATGAAAAGAAGTTGTTTATGTACACATATATTTTTTTATTTTTTATTTACAACTGAAAACAATTTGTAGAGGTTCCGCATGAAGGAATCTTGAAAAAAGTTAAAGTTTTGAAAAGATTTTGATTGAGTTTAAAATTTTGAAATTTGATAGCTCGTGTGCTGATAGTGAATGGAATTGAATAAGATGATTTACTTTTCAGCGTTTTTTAAATGAGACTTAGGAGATTTGAATTATGTTTAAGGGTTTAGTAGCTAGGTTGGGATCAAACATTTGAATGATCCTAAACAATTTTTAAAACCTTAATAAATTTACTCCAGAGTCACTTTTTATTTCACAAAAAAAGATTCATAAGGGGTCGTTCACTTATGACGACCAAGATTTAGAAGTGAGAGGGTTTAGGATTTTATGACACTTTGTGACAAGAGGGAGGGGGTCTAAAATTTTGTGACGTCCTATCAACTTCAAAAAAATTTTTTTTGAACAACCCCCTACGCATTCATCATCGTACATTTTCAGAGCATTGATAGAAATGAATAATTTTTGCGGTAGAAAAATGTGATTTTGAAAATGTTTGTACATAATTTTCATTTTCCTCATAAAATTGGACGTCACAAGGGAAGGTAGTCAGAAAATGACCATTTTTGTGGACATCATAAGAGAACGACCCTAAAAATATTCTATGAAAAATTCTTCACAAAGGCAGAACTTGTTCAATCCAAAATGTATGAGTCCATATGAATAAAGTGACTTCTTTGCCTTATTATGCCATTATCAACAAGGGAAACGAGAAGTTCAAGCATCAAAAAAAGGGAGAAAAAAATGTAAAAAGAAACAAAACTTTGATGATGTTAAAAATGAAGTCAAGAAAGAAAAAACAAGTATAACGGTGGTCACTCGTGACCGACGAAAGCGCATTTTCCGCGATCAGTAAATACACAAAGAAGTAAAACCCCAAAAGTACAAAGCCAAATATTTGATTATAACCATTCTTTTTTATCCAAAATTTTAAAATTGACAGAAAAAAATAGATGAAAAACATTATGCAACATAGAATTAAAAAAAAGCAAAAAAGTATTTGGTCACGGGCTAGGTTTGAACCCATGACTGTCATGATAAGAGTCGCGCACTCTACCACTTACGCCACTGCTGTTCTTTTTTCGAAATCTCTATGTGACAATTTGATTATTTATATTGATGAGTTTTTTTTTAATAAAAGTGAATTATTTTACAATTTTCACAAAATTTTCCGGAAAAATTATGAAAAATCCATGAAAAAAGTAAACTAAACAACTAAAATATCAAAAAAAAAAATATAAAAAAAGTAATTACCTATGAAAATTGTATGAAAATATTGAAAATTTTAACAAAAATCGTCGGAAAAACTCGGGAAAATTGTGAAAATGGAAAATTATGACATGATTTAATATTATATGTCATAAGAAATCAAAAAAGTATCAAAAAAAGCAAAAAAAAATTTTTGTCATCGGTGGGATTCGAACCGAGGACAGCTAAGGTTTTGAAAAGTAAACATTTTAGTGCATTCGACCACACTAACACATACAAAGAAATGACATTTTTGGCACTTTTTACGCTGGTTCCAGCAGAGGAAGTAACCATTCGTGCTGATTTTTGGTTACATGGTAGCCAGACATACTACACACATTTTAAGCCAAAAACCGCATCAAAAAAGCTTAACCCTGAGGAGGAGATGCGGTGACAGACAGACAGACGGACAAAGTGCGGATAATAGCGTCCTTTTCCCAAGAGGAAAATGCGCTAAAAAATAAATAAAGACGAGGAAAAAATGAAAATGAGATTTGTGGCATGTCTAACACGAGGAACGTAAAGAGAAAAAAAAATTGTAATAAATAAACTCAAATGTAAAAAATTTGTAAGTAGAAAAGTTTTTTGTTTGGTGCATGTGTCTTGCCTCTCCTTTTTGCTGTATGTATAATTTTTTTTTTTTTGATAAGAAGAGTTTTTGGCAAGTTTGAAAGTTATTGGTGAAGAGAGGATGGAGTGAAGCTTTTATGGGGTAAGCCAAGGGTGTGGAACTGATCAAATTTATTTTTGATCATTTTGATCATTTTTTTATCATTTTCGATCATTTTTGAACATTTTTGATCATTTTTGATCATTTTTGATCATTTTTGATAATTTTTGATAATTTTTGATCATTTTTGATCATTTTTGATCAATTTGATCAGTTCCACACCCTGGGGGTAAGCTTGATAAATTTTGGAACAAATTTTAGCAAAATTGAAATTTTGTCCATTTCTCAAAAAATCCACTCTAATGAAACTCAACAAAATTGCGCTAAATTCCTTCTTTGTCTTTTTCTAATGCTCATCATAAGAACTTTCTCATTTTCATGTAAATTAATATTTTTTCTTAAGATGGAAACAATTTGTTTGCTTTTTTGTTTGTTTGTGTCATTAAAACAATCTTTTCATAATAATTACAATTTATGTTTATGAGGGAGGAAGAAACAGAAGCAGAAGGACTTTTATGACCAAATTATCTTAGACAACTGTATGTGACATATGTTGCTGCTGCTTGAAAAATATATTTTTTTGTGGGGAGTGGAGAAAAAAAATTGCTGGAAATTGGAGAGCATTGAAATTATAATAATTTGATGAGCAGATGGAGAATATTGTGAGATAATTATAATAAATGGTAGATAATTGTTAACAACATGATTGTTGTGACAGTTTGAATTTTATATTGCAAAAGTTTTTGTGTTGCTAATCAGAAAGAAGTGTGGGTATCAACAAAAATAATGTAATAAGTGTGCATTTGTAGTGTCTGAAAAAAATTTGAATTAATTATGAAAGATCGTTCAAAAATGACGTTAATGAGTTCTTACAGTTTTTGAAAAAATATTGAATTTTTCTCGTAGTTTCGAACGTCATTTTTGGACGATCCTTAACTTTAAAAACATCAAAAAATGTAACATCAATCAATATTGTGTAAGTGTTAAGCAGAAGAAATTGCAGAATTGTAAATTTTTATTTTTTGCAGATATTCCAAAAAAGTATCAAACCAACACAAAAAAAAGTTCACACAGGAAAATCAAAGACAATGATAGATAGGCATTGCGATTTATTAATATTGATAAAAGACATTAATTATTGTTGATAATGTCACTGTCTTGCATATTAAATATCATAATAATTTGTGATTTATTACATTATTCGAAATAATTAATTTATGGTTAAACAACAAATGCTTGCAAAGATATATACAATTTGTGGTCAGGACGGAAATATATGTAATAATATTATTGGTGTAATAACATATCGCACAACACGGTTAGGTTACTTTGTACAACACAATTTAATTTTTTTATTATAGTTGCAATATAAAGGTTATAAAGGTGGGATGTCAAAAAGTAGAGCGGGAAGTGGAATCACAAAAGCTTTTGATATTTGAAAAATTAGCTTCACATTTTTTTTTGTCGTTCAAAATGTTATTTTTTTGCCACACGAAAAAAATATATATGCAATAAAATAGTTAGACTTGGCGGACAATTTTTTCAGCAGTTCCTGACAACTCACCATTTTATAATCATCTATTTTAGATATTGACCTAAGAAACATGTTGACATTCACCGTACAAGCACCGTCTATAAAACGATTCAGTATACATACATTTTGTGGTTAATTTATCTCGTATATTTTTTAATAATTTTTTTTGTGTGTTAGTTGAGTTAGAAATTTTTTTTATATTTTTTAATAAAATTTTTCTCCTTTGATATTTTTTTTTTATTTTTTGGCAAAAATGAATCTCACTTTGAAATATTTTTGTCGTTTGACGTAAAAAGAGAATCAAATTGTACATAACATGGATGCAGATTTCATATAATATATATTGTCTGTTTGCTGACATTAGTTTTGGATGCAATTCAGCTCCAGTTTGAGAATTAAAGGCAGGATTATTTAAATCAAAATTTACAAAATCTAAATCCATAAAATTGCATCAACAAATCTAAAAATACTCCATAACCTAGTAAATCTGACAAAATATATTTCAAAAAATCCACATTTAAACCTATCAATCAATCAGAGTAAAAATAGGGATTTGCAGTTCCAAATTCCTTTTTTAGATATTCATTTTATTCTTTGTTTGAATGCATAGTTGAAGTAAGATATGGGTGGATTGTGACTATGTACTGTGTATAGTTCCTATATATATGTTAAACATACATATATGGAATTGAAAATATATCTAAAAAATAAACTTTTTAAGGCTATAAACTAAAATGGAGAAAACTGAGTGAAATCAAATGAATGAAAAAAAAAATTCGACACAGAAAAATAGAGAGATATAGGGATAAAGTACAGAAAAAGCAATAGAGAGCGAAAATATAAAGATAAAAGCAAAAAAGTTAAATGAAATAAATATAAAAAGAGATTTTATATGAATGATTGAAAAAGTATAGAAAAAGAACGGATTTTTCTATTTCCGCAATCAAGCTTTGGACTTGCCATTGGCATAGCCAGGGTCAACCTTTCTCTTTTTGGAAAATTTCTTCAATTCGCAAGGGTTTCTTGAGAAAAAATCCCAACCCCCCTAAATTTCCGTTCCATGGATACAAATTTCAACACCCATCCTCCCCCCTCAAAAAATTTCTGGCTACACCCCTGGAGCTTGCTCTACATTTTTATCAGGGATTAAGAAATTTTTGAGGCTGTTTTGTGAGGTTCAGAATAGTTTTGAGCACTTTACTTATTTCTATGGAATAAAAAATTTTCAAAAATATTTGGAGTCTCCCCAAAAATCCATTGGAACTAAATCTCAGTAAAAATCTAATCTAAACTTACTAAAAATTATCATCGTACAAAAACTTCCTCAAAACTTTTAAAATTTCCAATAGAAAAGTATAAATAAAATAGAATTTCCTTTTTTATAGCACAAACTACGAATGTATGAAATAATCCTAACAATATAAATGATTCTATTTTTTTTCTACAGTGGGGGAAATAATTATAGACGAGTTAGTTTTTTGTAAATTTTGGGAAATGTGAGCACTTTTATAAAAAGTGTTCTATGTAAATTTTGTGCAGTATTATATGCAGAATCTAACACTAAAAAAAATTTTTTGGTTATGTGCATCATAAAAAAATAACGGTCATTTTTTGAAAAATATGCGTTCTGCAAGCGGAAATAATTATAGACGAATTTAGAAATAAAATAAATTATTCATTTATTAACCAATATCTTGATACTTTTTCGATTGATTTACATAATTTGAGATTAAATTTATCATTTTTCTTAAAATCTTTATTAATACCAGCCATTAAATTACATAAAATTGTAAAATAAAATGGCATGAACTAAAAATTTTGCAAAAAATATTTTATGCCTTTAAAATTGTTATAACAGCATGAATATGATTTGAAATTGTTTATCATAATGTATTTTAACAAATTCAAGAGATATATTGTTGATATTTAGTTAGAAAAGTGAAAAAATTTAGAAAAAATTCTTAGCTGCTTCAAAAAAATTTTTAATTTTTGATAAAATTATTACTTAAAAGCAGTTAATATCATAAATTAACATTGATTATTGCTTGAAATTGACTAATTTACAAATTAAATGAGATATTAGAAGCTATAAATGAAAGTATTTTGGCAAAAACGCAAATAAACTGCAACTAATCAAAAAGCATGAACTTGAAAAATTGAAAATTTTTTAAAACGTTTAAAAATTCTAGAAAGATCTCTTTAAAGAACATATTTTAGTTTATTATTAAAGAATTCAATCGTTTTAAGTAGTTTAAAAAGAAATAATGTCATTTTTACAAAAGTTTTTTAATCGAAATTTTTCATGTGGCTAATTGGTGAGTTTATTTGCATTTTTGTCAAAATACTTTCATTTTTAGCTTCCAATATCTCATTTAATTTATAAATTAGTCAATTTCAAGTAAGAATTAGTGTTAATTTTTGATATTAACTGCTTTAAAGTAATAATTTTATCAAAAATTAAAAAATTTTTTGAAGCAGCTAAGAATTTTTTCTAAATTTTTTCACTTTTCTAACTAAATATCAACAATATATCTCTTGAATTTGTTAAAATACATTATGATAAACAATTTCAAATCATATTCATGCTGTTATAACAATTTTAAAGGCATAAAATATTTTTTGCAAAATTTTTAGTTCATGCCATTTTATTTTACAATTTTATGCAATTTAATGGCTGGTATTAATAAAGATTTTAAGAAAAATGATAAATTTAATCTCAAATTATGTAAATCAATCGAAAAAGTATCAAGATATTGGTTAATAAATGAATAATTTATTTTATTTCTAAATTCGTCTATAATTATTTCCGCTTGCAGAACGCATATTTTTCAAAAAATGACCGTTATTTTTTTATGATGCACATAACCAAAAAAATTTTTTTAGTGTAAGATTCTGCATATAATACTGCACAAAATTTACATAGAACACTTTTTATAAAAGTGCTCACATTTCCCAAAATTTACAAAAAACTAACTCGTCTATAATTATTTCCCCCACTGTATACACAAAAACTATCAAACTAACGCCATAAAAATAAATAGCTCCATCCAAAGCATGTCATCCCACCTCTATCTCCTAAAAATTCGATTGTATTTCGAAAAAAAAGAGAGTAAAAAATTTATTCATCGACGGTGATCTTTTGTTTTTATTTGATAAAATATTTCAACCATGTATGATTGAAGGAAGCTAGAAAAAAAAATGTAATTTAAATAGAAATTTTATTTCTATATATTCATTCCTGAAACGGTGGGGAAAGGAGCATTTCGATGATGATGATGATGAAAAAAATGTAAAACAGAAAAAAGCTTATTTTAAGAGCTTCTAAAGTCTAAAAGGCTTACTAAGGCTTTACGTTTTTCATCTCTATATATATATATATGTGTGTATGTGTATTATATTCGTCGTGTTACAAGCAAACAAGCCAACATGAATATTCTTTCAATTTTTTTTTGTGTAACACGTTTTATGTATGAACAGCGATTTTTTCTCTCTTTAAGCATTTGGCGACGAAAGCGACGACTATGTGATACTTATTTATTGTTTGTTATTGTCATAAATGGTTATTGTTGTTGTTGGAAGAATTTTTTCATGTAGTAAAAAAGTTTATTTTAAAGTGAAAGGAATTCGAGGCTTTTATACTAATTAGGTAGATTAAACTTTTTTTGCTGTTATGAATCTGTTGGAATTTTGTCAAAGTTTTATATGTGGGGTGTTTCGTAGATGACGTCTTTGAATTATGTGCAATCTAATTGAAGGAAGAAAATCTAGAGTATGGGGGTCCTCGATTTAAACAGATTCGATATGAATTGTATCGATTTGAATAAAAAAAATTTCCATACTAAAATTCAAACTTTTACTTTTATACGTTTTATCGAGGACCCTCAAAATGCTCAAAAATGATAAAAAGTGATCAAAAAATGATTTAATCAGTTGCCAAATAAAAATCTCAAATTTAATTTTTGAATATCATTGAGATTATGATCAGAATTTGGTGCCTTGGTCATTAAATAAAATAAAGATCTCAAAAAAGATCAGACGATGAGATTAAAACCTGGATAAATAACGACCCAAAAATTACCGTTTTCATAATTTACAAATGCTCCCCTTTCCTAATTTCTTTACAACTTTTCCATAAGATTGCTTTTGAAAAGTCTTTAAATTTAATGACTTGAAAAGAGATTTTAAAATTTAAGCTTTATACCCAGCAGCATATGTGATCATGAAAATTTAAAACATTTTTCATTCCATCATGTTTTTTTTTGTTTGTCAAATTGCAAAAAAAAAAAATAATAAACAACTTGAGCGGAATCAATATTGATGAGTAAAACATTGGAGCAGGAACTTTTTAGCATATTCGGAATAAAAATGTACAAAATCATCATTCAACCTTGACATTTACATGCTTTGACATTTCAGCAAAAATTTGAATGAAAAATCTACTTTTAAACCATCTGAGTCATTATGAATTGAATTTCAGGCAGTGGAATAACAATGAGGAAAAGGTCGCGTTAAAATTTTGGGAAAACTTTTGACCTTTAAAATCGTTGAATTGCAATTTTATATTTTACGCAGAATTTTCATTGAAATGTTGAAATCACTGACTCGTATAGAAGAGCTTATTCCTCATTTCCATTGCACCACTCATCAAAATATTCAATATTCAAAAAATTCCAACAGGTGTTCATTAACAAAATTAAATTAAATCTCTTCCAAAAAGTGAAAAAGCCTCAAATCAGCAAAAATTTTATCAAAAAAGATTTTGTTTTTAGAATATATAATATTTGATGAAAAATTTCATACAGAGAGAATTAGAAATGAATTGAATTGAGGAAAATATTGTGAGAAGTTGAAAATGCAAATATTGGTAAAATAATAAAGAACGAGATAGAAGAAGAAATTCTAATTGAATACAATTTTCAATGTTTTGAATGAAATTTAGGATGTGTGTAAATTTTAAATATGAGTTATTTTATTCCAAAAATCAATAAGTCAATTGAGATGAGTTGTTATTTTTGCAAAGTACAAGGAGTCCTTGATTTGAATAAATTCAATTTGAAAAATCAAATAGTGTCCCTCAAACTTTTGAATTTAATGGAAATTTTTAATACATTTTAATTTGCCTAATTTTGATTTTAAAAATATTTTTCAAAAACAAAACATTTTTTCAAATCGAGGACCGCCCAGAATATAGTTTTATTTTTAAATTTTCAAAAAATTTTTTTTAATTTTTTCTTCAATTTGTACTTAAATTTCTCATTAATTACACAAATAACAACTGCCAATGCCAAATAATCTCAATGACTCAATGAAAATGGAAATATTAGGTAATTTTATAAATTCAAATTTTTTTTAAAAAAAAATCCAATTTAAATTTTTGTTTTCATTAGATCCAATGTGGTTACTATCGATGGCTGCTGTCGGTTATGTTTCACAATGTTCCATCTTTTGATTGAATAAAATTAAATTTATTTTCATGTAATTCTTTGAGCGCACGAGGCTATTTTTAGAGGTTTTTGAGGTTCATGATAAATTTTTAATATTCAGTAGGAATTTTAATTTTTTATGAATAATTCAATTCAAATTTACGATCAGTTTTCAATATTTGAGTATACATTAATCAAATTTACATAGAAAAAAATGGAAGGAAGGAAATTGTAAAATAATATTTGAAAACTATTCCAATTGGGAAATCAAATTAAATTTATTAAAAATTCAGATTATATAAAAAAAGTAGTTTCCATTACATAATTGGAATGAAAATGATAGACAGTATAGAGGATAGCACAGCAAACATTCAATCAAAATATTGCAAATAAAAGAAGAATGAAGGAATTGAAGATATTAGTTTTGTGTTGTGTCTGTAGTGGATGATTCCACATATACAAAAAATACAATAGAAATAATAAAGAAAAGTGGAAATTAATTGCTTCCATTTCCATAAGATAAATAAGAATCTGAAGGTCCTTTAACATATGCATGTAAATCGACATGTTAATGACGATAATGATAATGATGATTATATTCTTTTTTTGTGTGGTTGGTTGGTTGGTTGGCTGTGAAGAAGTACAAATAAACTCCTTCAATTAATAGTCAACAAAAATGTTATTGCAAATTCCATCCTCATAGAATGTTTATTTATTTAATTAATTTTATGTCCTCATATCTGGCAGATTCAATTTCATGTATGGATATTAATTATTAACAAGGAAATATTTGATATTCAGTGGAAGTTATTTTGTGAATGTCTTTAATAGACCGTTCTAATTAAGTCGGTAATTTTGGGAAGAAAATTGCTGCTTTTATTGAAAATTAGGATTTTTTGTGATTATAGAGTTGGCAAAGCTTAGTTAAGGTTTTTTTACGACCTATTTAAGGGTATTAAGAAGGTTATTTTACTTCGTAAATTTAGTTTTGATAAAACTTTATTTGAAATTAATTTAATAAAGAATTTATTGAAATTAGAAAGATTTCATTTTTTTGGGGGGATTTTAATATTTTTTTTTTTAGATTCTTAGTCGAAGTTAAGTATAGCTTAAGTTTTCAAAATAAATAGGACAAATTTGCAAAGGCAAATAATGGTTTGGCTATTAAATTATTTTGATAAAATTTAAAAACAAAATTTACATAATGCATATAATATATACTCAAAAAAATCCCAGTGAGTATGCAGAAAATATTCAAAAACTTTAAATCAACTCATCATAAAAAAAACTGCATTTTCCGTCTTAATACCTTCTATTGTTAAAACTTTCTCATTCAAACTTTCCATTAAGAATTCAATTAATGTTTTATTTATTTTTTACATTAAAAACTTTTCTTCCATATCATCATTATCATTACTTTCATACTTTAAAGGAGAAAAAAAAATCAAAAGATGAAAAAAGCTTCAAAATTTTCCTCATTTATTTTAGGAGTCGTTTACTTATGACGTCGAATTTTTCGGGGGAGAAGGAGGTTTTGAGGTTGTGTGACAGTCTTAAAAAATAGGATTTTTATGTTTGAAAATTTTGTGACAGAGTGAGTAAGGCGGTCAAAAGATGCATGTTTTTGATGGACGTCATAAGTGAACGAACCCTCAGTAAAATTAAAAGAATGATGAAAAATTTATTCAAATAAAATTATTATTCAAAGATTATTTCATGTGTTCCTTGCATTTCAGACTACTCAAATAATTAATGGTGTCATGTTGTCACATTACATCTTCAAAAATAAAATATTCATCCTTACATTCTTTTTTTTTCTCTCAAACATGCATACATATGTGTTCCCATAAGGAATCGAGTATTACATAAGAACCATTGAGAGTAGCTCCACAGCTACTTAATGTACGAAAAAAATTAACATTTAAAATACAAGGAAGTGGAGGAAATTCATAAGAAGAACTGGGAGATGACATGGATAATGATGGTAAATGAATTGGATATGTCTGTAAATATGTGTTTGTGTCTTGAGAAATGTTGAAAAAAAAATCTAATTAGGTAATGTCAACAGACATGATGGAAATGAAATAAGTAAAAGGAAATTTCAATGATTTTTAAAGAGTTTCTTTCTCATGAATTATTATGTGGAAAAAATAATAATTAAAGGGGAAGTGAAGCGGAGTGTTATGAAATGGATTGTCAGGCTTTAAAGGCATGAGCAACAAGCTTTAATTTTTTTATTAAACTGGAATGTGACTTTAAATCCTTGATTTTTGATATTAAATTTTTTGGATTCAGAAAAATTTTAAAATATTTTTAAAAATTTCTCAGACTTTACTTTGAAGCTTATTAAACAGCAGAAACATTCCTAAAGTTCCTCAAAAAAATCCAGCTCATATGAATAACTTTTAATCATCCTCATTTAATGAGAACGTGACCTTCAAAAATTCTTGCTAAATCACCAACGTGCTTAATTTCATTTAAATTCTACAGCTATTAAATCTCGAAATGACGTCAATACAAATTTTTATCATAGGAAAATTCCCATTAGACGCCTTTAAAATTCAACGACAACGGCACATTCCTATTATGCTTGAAAAAAAATCGACAGTCTTGAGCAATTTTTGTCAGAACATTAATTTCTAATCTCTTACGATTTGTGTATTTTTATATCACATATACAAAAGTCTTGTTGGAATTTTTTCAGAAAGAAAAGCTTTAAACTTTCATGACAATCCATTCATAAAATTGACATTGAAAAATATAAAAATTAAAAAAAATGTAAATTTGTGAATCTACAACAATTAAGTAATGAATTAAATATGAAAAAAATATCACAATGAAAAACATGTCTAATATTTACTATTAAAATACAATTATTCAAATAATTACGAAAACTTATTAGGTCATGTCACATGGCTTATTTTATTTCATCCACGGCCACTCACTTCGTGTATAATGTTTTTTTAAAGAAGTTTAGTGGATCTCATCAACAATAAAAACGAATATATATAAAAAGTAACTAGATATTACAACATCTTTAAGAAAGTAAGTAAAAAAAATTCATATGAAAAAAAATCAAGAATTACGGACTGGCGTAACGTACGTACGCTATAATTACAAGTAAAAAGTATATAAAAATAGCAATATCATTTATTTGTAATAAAAGGACTCATGGAAGTATCTGAGGATATACAAAAGTTTTTATTACATATTATGTATAATATACATATAAAAAATATAAGGAGAAGTAGAAGAAGTGAGCGAGTGAGATTCACTTACCATGACAACGTCATCAATTTTCGATATACTTCGTACGAAAATGTTGACATACACGACAGCGGGACCATCTAAAGTTATATTTTTTTTTACATATTTTTTTTTTGATGGTTTGATTTTTATTATGAAACATTATTTTTAATTTTTTTTTGCATGTTATGTAACAAGTTGAGCGAGTTGGTGACGGTACATAAATTTATTAATTCAAAGGAAGAGACAAAAAGAGAGAGAAAAATTTTGAGAAACAGGAAAAATCCTTCAATTTAATTTTCTTTTGGCATGAACAAAATCATCAAGATCTTTTTTTTTTATTATCATCCAATGTACATCCTTGTAAGCTCTGACGACTATATTTTATTGTCATTTTACTGTCAATTTTATTCATTGTTCATTTTTTCGTTATTCTTATGTATGTACGCTCACATTATAGATTGTAGCTTGGTAGTTATGAATTATTCAGTTCTCTTGACATTTAAAGTTAGAGTGGCTGACTGGTTGGTGTAATATTTGGTGCAGAATGGTTTATAGAGTTTGTCGTTTTTGAGGTTAGAATTTTGTAAAATGGAATTTTGTCATATGAAGTTTAAGACTTATCTTAAAGAGGAATTAAAAAAAATATTGGAATTTTTCATCATTTTACTGCATTTAACTAAAACTCAACCTACCAAGCTTCTTTCAATTTTTCATCTTATTATATGTCAACCAGGTCATATTTATTTCACCATCTTTATTGCAATATTCTTAATAAATGTAAGAATAAGAATTGTTCAAGATAATTGACAGAAGAATAACGCGAAAAAGATGAGAGAATCAACTTCCACTTGACGGTAACAAAAGAAGAACTTTCGTCTTATAAATGAATGGAAATTACATCTTATGATTATTATTATAAAATTTTTCGTAAGTAGCGAAGATTATTAAATTTTTCTCATGAATGAGAAAATGTCAATTGGAAACGACGAAGAATGAAGCTTTTGTCTTTATTTGACTATTTTATTTTTTTTTTAGTATATTTTATATAGTATGAGTATTTGTAACAGAAAATAAAAGTTAATTGAAGACAAAAAAATAGCAAAAAAAAAATTTACTCATGAATAAAAAATGATTAAAAATTGATAAAAATGAGCTTAACGAAATGGAAAAATAAGAAGGAAATGAAAGGGAAAGATAGACACATAAAGGCATAGAGAGTAAAAGAGAGCATGTTAAAAAACTGAGGAAGGCTGTAACGAAAGTTTTTTTTTTTATTTCATAATGGAAATTCCATCGAGCGAGGAAAATAAGTTATCGTAGCGTTGCAGACCATTAATAATATAGCAGGACCATTAGCAGACTAATTAACAAATTAACATGATAATATTGCGCTTATAGCGCGCGTTGACTGTATAAAAAAAAAGTGTAGATGCGAAATGTTCGATTCTCATTCCACAACTTTCTTGTTGTGCCGCGCCGCAGTTGATTGTAAAAAATTTATTCCAGACTATTTAGTAATTTATGATGCCTAAATGAAAGGAAAACGGAAGGAGAAGTGGAGAGAAAATAAAAACTCATAGCGTTCTGCTGTTCACGGTAATATGTCACAATAATTTCATAAATTTACTCACAATAAGCAATAACTTCTTGTTTTTATGCGTATGATATTATTTCATAAAAATGTTTACTGGCTTTATTCTTAAATGTTTTTATATGTTTGGTGAGACTATCGTCAAGTTAGACTGAGTTTTTGGTACTTTATGAATGAATCCGGACATGGTTGGACTCCATTTTTAATGAGAACATGCGTATAAGGATTTTGGCACATTGAAATTGCTGAATTTAGTGAAATTAATAAAATATTCTCCTATTTCCAAGTATTCAGTTGGTTCTGTTCAAATAAAATTATTGTCTGTGACTTAAGTATGCCTAAATGTGAATTTTAAGATCGAATTGAATTTTTCTGCTTTTTCAAAATCAAAAAATATTAAGAAAATTTTTTATTTAAAATTCTTAAATCCAGCCATCCAAGCATCCCTCAAAATAACCAAATACTTTATCCTACCAAAATATAAATTCAACCTAACTTCCCTCAAATCCCGTATTATAGCTATTAACTCTCCCCTTTATGCTCCTTATCATGATTTCCTTGTGCATATTCCATGCTTTCTGGGGCATAAACAAAAAATTAAATTGTGTGAAAATAAATTATTGTTAGTTCCCAAAATGTTTTTACTCGACGCACAACGTCACTAACTTTGTTATTTTTTTCTGTGTATGTAAAAGCTCAACACCATACCATTCGACAGCAAAAGGACGGGCAAAAAAAAAATTATTTATCATAATCGAAAAAAATGAGAACAATGATAAATAAGGAACATGAAAATTCATCTCAAGGTCCTTTGTGACCTTTGTCAACCGTAAACAAAAATGACGAGAATACAATTTATTTTTTTTTTGTCTCCTTTCACAGCACAAAAAAAAAAGTTTTTTGTCCCATCTGAAGGTTACAAATGATGAATTGTGATTTAATACTTTTTGACGAAGTAAGTGGGACATCTGTGTCAGAATGAGACGTGGTTATGTGCTTCTATGTATGCTGAATATTAAATTGTGATTTTTATTTGAAAGTTTGTATCAGTTTGTGTAAGGATATATGATGAAAGAGATTGAGAATTATTTATTAATATTAAAATTTAAATTTTAGAAAATCTGATAAAAGTTATATTAAATGTTAAAAGACAAAGGTTCAAATCCCTAATTATGTTAAAAACAATATACAATTCGATTTACATTTTTTTTTTTTAATTTTTTAATCATCCAAAAACAAACATAGTTCGATTCCTTGATTTCCATCCCCACACACTCCATACATACATACATAAGACACACGTACGAACCCCCAAACGACACATAAAGATAATCAATGTATGAAGACTTTTTTTAACAACCATCTCAATTCTTATTCAGCTCAACAAACAAAAGTGATTAAGTTTAAGAATCGCTCAGGGCCTCAAATTGCTTTCACATGTACACATGAAGGTAAAAAAGAATATTAACATAAAAATAATTGACTAAATTTTCAGCGTAAAACTTTTGTCATTTGGAAGCGAAAAAAGGAGAAGATATAAAAAAATTCCATAATTTCATGTTCGCATGTAGATTCATTCAAATGGAAATTGAAGACGAAAAGAGAGACAAAATTATCAATGGTATAGAAAAATTCTTTTCAGTTGACCTAAATCTCAATAGTTTGAAAGGGAAGTTGAAGTGAAAATAAAAATAAATGCAAAAATCACTTTATTGCAGTGTGAGGTTTTATTATTTATAAAAAATAAATTTGTATGGAATTTAAATGCTTTCATTAAAAAAAATATGATTGAAATATTTATAATAATTACAGTAAAAAAAGAAATTCATGTAAGAGGCCGTTCACTTAGTACGTTCGCTTTTTAGGGGGGAGGGGGGTCTAAGATTTTGTAACAGATTAAACAAAACAAAAGAATTTTTATACAAAAAGCGTAATGAGGGGGGGAAGGGGGGTCTAAAAAGTCATTTTTTGCGTAACGTAATTTGTGAGCGGCCCCTAAAGAGTGAATTTTCATCATTACTGAGCAAATTCAAGAGATTTAATTTCACACAAACTTCTCATGGCAAAAATCAAAGCTAAAAAAAACAGTTCTCACTTCCCCTACCCTCCCACAACAGAAATGAAAAAAAATTCTCATTAAGCACAAAAAAATGGCGGCAATTCAGGTGAAGTAATTTTAATAACAGCAAATATGTTTGCCACAGCAGTTTGTAGATAATGATCTCATGTTTCGCTAATCATTTCGCTATGTTAAAAGCAATTTTACGTGAGCATTAAAATGATGAAAGGAGGCGTGAGAACTGGAGGTTGGTAAAAAAATAAGAACTTTTTGTGTCGAAATGATTGCGAATTATGCTGAACAGATTGTGGATTTAAAAAAGTGCGAATTTGCAAAATCATGAAATTTTAAGTAGCATCAACTCTTTTAATGACCTCGTTCTGATTCTACCCACTTTAGTTACGTGAATGAAGTTTACTTTTTATTTTTAAATATTTCAAGTCTAAACATCACGTTCTATTTATCATATACACTTGGTACATACAAAGAAAAAGAAATACGCATAATTATCTTCAACTACGACCCCTTCTTATGATGTTGTTTCTTTTATATACTTTTAAGCTACCCTCTTGCATTTATTTCCCCTCCTTTGCATTTAACATTTTTTTTATGAAGTGGAATAATTCGGTGCATATAAGATGATGAATAGTTTGTATTTTATTGATAATTACTGAGGATCTGATTTAATGCTAATGATTGAATAAAAGCTTTTATTAATGGGAGATTGCAGGTATAATTCATTATAACCACAAGATTTTATCAAAAACAAGCACTTCTCGTTCTGAGTATTTTAATTAAAGTTACTAAGGCTATAAATTGCAATATTGACATGAGTAGTAAATAACGATGCAATGAATTGCCATTATGGGAACGAAAACGATCCTAAATTTAGATTTTTGGGAACACAACAAAAAAAAAATATTATCATGAATTTTTATCTCTAAATAATATTCTGGCAACCACCTCCCTACCTCAACTACCATTTCACCTACTTTAAAGATTTAAGTTAGCTTCAATTAAGCAATTTTTGAAGAAGGTCAGTTGCTCCCAAGATACATCGTTTGCATATTAAACTATCAAAAAGTAAACATCCAGATAAATCTAATCATCTAAACGAGTTTGAACTCCCAGCAGGATCCAATGATTTATTACATATAAATTACATATAAATTTCAAATCTCTTCCTTACTCCCAGTCCGAGTAAATCTTAATTATCTCATCTTTTGTTTATCGAATATAAATTCATATTTGTGCTAAGACTAGCACATCAAAATTTAATATAAACATTTACTCATCTTGCACACAAATCAATGTATCCGCATTATGAAAGTTCTAGACATTTACTTCTAGATAATATAGACCCTCCCGTTCATAAAATATGTTCATGTTGTACTGACGCATAATTTTATTGTGTAATATTACTGAATGAGGATGAAAGCAGCTAGCAGGCAGGCAGCATCGAAGCTTTTTTTTTCCTCATCACTCACTCCATCCATTGCTCTACGCATTCAAGTAAATTGCTTTTCATATTTTATTTTCAAGTCTTTTGTGAATAGAAGTGAAAGCGAGGGAAAGAAATTGAGAAGATGCCAGTTTATGATTTGGGCTGGTTAATGTTTGTTAATGCTGGCTCAGGCAAAGGAAAAAAAAATTCCTTATACGTCGACTGAATGGAAATAGATGAAGAGGGGAAAATTTGGAGCAGCTCTTTACTTATGGCCTTGTATTCTATTGTATAATTCAATAGATGGAGCATACACGAGAGACAATAGAAAATAAATTTGTGTAATAGAAAGCAGCGAGAAAAAAATATTCAAAAGAAGGAAGAATATTCAATGGACGAAGCCCTCTCTGTTCATAAATTTGCTGTACAAGGACTATGCATAATTTTTTTTTGGGTACTTTATGTTTAACATAATTGTTTGAATATTAAAATTTGAAGAGTACTTTGTGCTGTAGTCAATTGTGTGTCATGTTTTTTATGGATGCTTGAAAACAAGCCTTGGAAAGTTTTCGAATGTTTTTGTATCTTCTTCAATATTAAAGTTAAAAAATTTAATAAAGCTCCTTCAAATTTTTAAAATTGAATTGAGATAAAAATTGTCAAGTTTTGGACATGAAGCAAAAATTAAGAAGCTAAAACCTTCAAAAATTAAATTAAATAGAAGAAATTCCCAGGAATCGAACTCTAAACAAATAGTTCTAAATATTGAAAGCCTCAACTTCCAACTCATTCCTGCTTTCCATCACTTAATCCCTTCCACACTCATTCGACAAAAAATTCAATAAAAACATTAAAGTCAAATCCAATTTCATTCGCTTGTCGCCTTCCCATCGTTATCTATTAATACCAAACACTAGCTCAAATGACAGTAAATTAAGAAACAAAATGTTCCCAATTTCCATCTGACTGAATTTCATAAAAAAAAAATACAATGAAGATGAATTTGATAATTAACAGAAAAATTAACGCCATTCATTGTTCTGTGTAGCTGCTGGCTGACTGAATATTCTATAAATATATTTATATAGATTTTTATGAGATATTAACTTAAAATAATAATGAGTGAGTGAGAAAAGTGAGGATGGGGGTAGGGGGGAGGGTTAAACTCATCAGACATCAATAAAAACTAATTTTTATTATCACTGTTGTTGTATTTTCTCGCTTGCTGTCCCAGACATTCAATATTAATATGAAAAAAATGACATGGGTGTGAGACGATAGAAAAAGGATTTTTTAGCGCATTTTTGAAAACTTGTTTTCAAAAAGGAAGCTCAATCATGCACTTTGATCGGTCGTTCGGGTCCCAATTATCTCTTGATCTAGACTTCGTAGTAAGCTCGGAATTGTTTTAATAGCTTCATTGAATGTTTTTATTCCCGCCGTTTATATTGAAAAGTCAAAAAACACTCATTAAATAGCTTAATTCATCGATTTTATATTTCAAAAAAAATATGTAAACAATGCAGGGTAAAGCTATGCTGATGAGAAGTTTGAATTTTTTCTAACCGTTAAAAAATTTGAAATTTTTTTGACCGTTATTTCGGATTAAATTTTTTTCTTTTATACACCTTAATTAATTAACATTTAATTTTTTCATACAAAACAAATATAAGTGCGTTTAGAAATTTGAAAAATAATGGATGTGTTCAGAAATTTAAATTTTTCGCTAATGGAAAATTTTGAATATAAACGAAGACTTTTGTAATTTTTTTCAACTTCATACGCTCGACGAATCCTCGCATTTCATTTACTATGAATGATAAAAAAAGAAAGAAAGAAAATTGAGGCCAAGAATCTCTTCATCTTACTTGCTAGCTCGTATTCACTTTAAAGGACAATATTGAAGGCAGATTAAAGATTATCGTTGACTGTTTTTTTTTCATGTCGGTTATTATATTATACAGTACAAGTAATACAGAAATCAGCAATCTTTATCTTTATCGCTGGTTCAGAAAAGCGAAAACAATAAATTATGCTTTCGTGATTGCTATCTCTAATGAGCTTACACACTCAAATTGGCCTTTTTGTATCTTTTACTGTAGATTTTCTCATTGAGTTGCTTTTTTTTCGAGAACGTGTATAGTGGCGGGTGTATATTGTTTGACTGTCTTTTGGATTTGATGGTAAATTTAGGAAATTTTGAGTTGAAAACCAACTTAATATTTTGGAGGAGAATCCACAAGAATTTTCAATTTTTGAGCAATTCAAAAACTTGTTCAAGAATCCATCAAAAATTCCAACATTCAACTCAAAAGCACAAAATAATATTACATCCAATTTAATTCAAACTTCTCTCAAAGAATCTTTATACTTGCTTCCTATTTTTCTTAATAGAAACGATCGACAAACAGACATTGCATACATCCATAGTGTGAAAGCTACGTTATGTTATAAATTTTTCGAGTGGATTACAGCTCTTGTCAAGAGAGACTCTTCCTTACATCTTCTTACCCTATTACTTTACCCCCTCGTTTCTTTTGTGCTTTTTCAAAGCTCTCGTTTGTTCTTCTTTCATTCTACAGCTCTTATTTATTTATTTACTTATTTGCTTCCGTTACATGTGCTTGTGTTTGAAGCTTACTCATTTCTTATTACTTTTTTTTTGTGTGTATAGATAAAGAAGCTTTGGAACGTGTTATGAAAAATTGTGTGTTTTGCTATATGTTGAGGAAGTGGATGATAGGAAGTATTCATTTTTCATTTCAATTCAGAATTTTCAATTTCTCAATTTACTTTTTACGTTTTTGCATGAGCTATCTTGAAAGTTCTGGCAATTTAATAAAATAGAATTTTGAGGAAAGATATTAGAATTTATGGAAGATAGAAGCTTTAAAATCTATCAAGTTAATAAGAGCATCTGAACTTTACCACAAAAGCTTCAATATCATATACATATCAATTACCTACAACCTTTAATTAATTAAAAAATTCCAAACAACTTTACCTTTGCATCAGCAATCGCGATATCTCGATATTCTACTATTCTACCAATTACTATTAACTTCCTCTTTCCTGTATGTTCAACTAACATTTTTATACTCTGTATATAACAAGCATCATCTATTTCAATAGAAAGTTAAGATAAATTGTTTATAGATATAGCAATAAGTGAGTTTGTATATGCCTGACTGTACCGACAAACAATAAGCACAGACGAGCAAGAGAAAATTGCAAAAGGGAAGCCAATGAAATTCACAATCATGTTTTTTTTTTCAATTTAAAGTTTCATGAGATTTCTTATCAACAATCGGAGTCAATTTTTTTTTGTGCCATGAGAATTCGTACATTCCATACCTCACAATACATGGCATATGCATACATATGAAGCCTTTCAGTTTTTTTTATTCCATACAATTGATAGAATATAGAAGATAATGAAAAAATTCTCGTCTTTCTGACTGAATACCTGAAAAATTCACTATGCTTATGGAAGTAGGGGAGGAAAAACATGGAAAACAATATTCCACCATTTTGATGATATCAGTGATGATAATTTTTTTCATACAATTTCTTGCTTCATATATGTATTCATTCGACATACTTATTACGGAAGGCACATCAATAGGCTATGAGAAAGTCGTTCATGTATGCTCCATTATGATTATACAACACACAACATCACATTTTCATTCCGTTTTCTTCTTTTTCTAGTCTGAAAAATATTTTGACAAGTGTTTGTGGAAGTAGCAGGTGAGGCGTTCATTTTGGTTGACTAAATAATTCCTTTTGAATGAGCTTTAAGGAGCTCAGATTATATGCAATTGATTATTGCTAACTTTTTTGATAATTGTTTAGCTTTTAATCTCTTTAAAACTTTTTAAATTCGTGAAATTTTGAAAAATACTTTTTTAGATGAGAACACGTGTTTTTTTGAAAGAAGTCGAAAGCCCCTCGAAATTCAAATTCCCAAAAATCCGTTAAAACTTAAAAGTTTCAATTCTTTCACATAATTAACTCAAATCTCCTTCAAACTCATTTTTTCACTGCCTTTTCTGTTGAAAATAACTAAAAGCTTGGCTTCCACGTTTCCTCACAATGAGAATAAATGATATTATAAAATGAGAATGACAGTCGACACATAGCGCATCTAAATATATGAGGAAAAAAAGATGATGGAATTTTATATGAATGAAGGAAAATTCATATTATAGAATGTCATCATTTCGCGACAATGACGGCAAATATGGAAGGAAAGAAAAAGAAGATTTCAATTTTAATCAGAAAATGAAAAGAGAAGAAAAATGAAATTTGAGCAATGGAAGTTCTTTTATCATCATTTAAAATACAGCTTGTTGCTGGTAAATTATGGAAATGTGTCAGGAATTGTAATGTAAGTAATTTGATTTTGGAAAATGTTGACGAGATTTTTCTGAATGATGATTACGATGGTAGAATCTTAATATGCATATGAATAAGTGAAATTCTTCAAGTCTTGTAAGCTAGTTGACAAATTTTAGCATTAAAATTTTATGTCCTAAAAATAGCAAAAAATTACATCAAAATTCTCGCAATCAAGACAGATTTATTCAATTTTTCTTTATTTCCTTCAATTCCTCATTCTCTCGTCGTTCCCTCATTGCATCATGATAATCTATATCCATCAAACAGAAAGCACATTATGAAGATGAATGAATATTAAGACGAAGTTTTTTTGTATTCTTTTCTTTAGAATTAAAATTGAGGGAATATAAAATTATCGACTTATTTCCATTACAACTTCCCTTTTTTTTTGCTATGCTCATTATCGGCATCCTTTTTCCTCCAACAATCGATTATATATTTTTTTTATATGAAGCATAAACACAATGTATCTTTATGTATGTATGGATGTATGTGTGTACTATACTCTATACTTTCAATAACTATTTCATTTACATGAATAAGGCATTTTATGTGAAACTAGGTCGTTTACAGGAAGTTTATTGTAGATATCTATTGTCATTTTCATTACATTACATGCTATGAGATGAGATGAGAGGGAGTTATATATATTTTTATGTATATAATAGTTACAGTCATAACAGTAGCACAAGGAATAGAACAATGAATGAAAGTCATTCAAATGAGAGTACATGAACGCATTTTCAGCAGGAACTGATGTGAAGATGTTAATGGATTATGATGTTCTATTGTGACTGTTAATTAGTTGAAATGAGTTGGCCTGGAAAGTTATGCATGAATAGTTAGAAAGCATGACAAACCACGTTACCAAAAATGCATTTTCTACCATTTTATTGGTCACTCGTGGACACAAAGAAATGAAATGGAAAATCGACAAATGAATGTCATGGATTATACAGCTTGTATATTTTTTATGTGTATCATCATCATCTCGACACAAAAAAAAGGAAACCATAGGCAGGGTTTACCGAAAAAAAACTTGATACCATGACGAAAAAGAACTTTCATTGATGATGATGATGACGAGGAACTTTTGCTTGCCATTAATTGCCAACGAGGAAGCACACAAATGTGCATGAAACTGTATAAAATCATGTAAATGACGCAAATGATATGTAAATTTTTTTTTCATTAAATTATTCCCCATATGCATGTTACCCCAACATCCAACATCAATTTAATCAGAAATGGAAATTTCTGGTCTGACTGATATTGATTGTTGCAATGAAAAAAAAAAAGTTTTTAATTTTATCTGTGCTGTTCAACTCGCGAGCGCATTATGTGGCTATATGTAATTAATTTCGGATGACTAATTAAGTAACATTAATGGTAATATTGCTCATAATTAATGTCCACTTAAATGTTTTACAATATTCACCCTGAGAGCACTTATCGTTTCCCGTTATCATCATCATTAATTAAAGGAGGTTTTTACTTACATTGAAATTGCACCATTTGATATTACTTTTGAATGATGATGAAAAAAAAAATTAAATATTTAAATGACAAAAATTTGCACGAAGACAAAGCCCAATTTATTAATTTGATTATTACCTAGGATTTGAACCTCATATAGTAAGAAAATACGCCATTTTCCCCATATTTTAATCTATCTCAATTTTTGTATAAAATCAAATTGGCAAAAATTCATTTTTTAATCACAAACTTAAACATTTTTAAATAAATCAAACTTTTCCCTTATCCAGCATATCCACAGTTCCTGAACCCTCAGAAATTTTTCTCACAGAAAAAAAAATATTGTGAATGACACTTTCATATAATTGCATTTGTCAGGATAGAGGATGGAATAGAGAGGAGAAATGGAATAGCTGGAGAGAACGAAATCCATAATGAAGGAAAAGCATGCGATGATGAAATATTGCGGATTTATAAATCAATTGCATAAAAATTCATGTTTACTATTCGATCCTACCACATCCACATAGACATCAAATTTAAATTGATTTTCATCATTTTACCCCACTTTAATTTGATTCAAGATTCTTATGGAGCGTAAATTGAAGCATATCGTCGGTCGATGAGTGGAAAAAATTAAATTTCTCAAATATTGCATTGAAAGCCTTAAGGTTTAAATTTATGATGAAAAAGTTTGCATCGAAATAGTTAAAATATCTGAGTATGGAATGGAAAACTCATTTTATCGACATGAAATAAAATCATAAAGAAGCAAGACTTCAAATTTATTGAGATCATGATAGAAAAACTTAACAAAAATTTTTGCCAACTTTCTTTTTTTTGTGATTATTTCAAAAATTTTTTGTTAAATTTCAATTATGTTTGATAAAAAGTTTCAAGTTATTTTTGCTCTATAAAAATATTATGAAGAAAAATTTTTGCACGTCTTCTTGCTGTTCTTCGTTCTCTATTAGAATGGCAACAGTCATTATTCGCAATTACACTGACAAAAAAAATAAAAATTTTTATATGCTTAATTAATTTTAATTAATTTCTATCAACCCTAAACCTTTAAGTCCCCCAAAAAATCACATAAAAATTCTTCAAAATCGTAAATTCAGCAAATATTTTTTTTCCTCACAGTGTATCAATCCTTGTGAGATAATTTTCTCTGATTATTTTCATCAGACTTCATTTTATCTATCTCCAACAATTTTTTTTCCAAACTAGTTGCTATAGTTATGTCTTCTCTTGTTTTCCTTTCATCAAGAAAAAATATGAACTTAAAAACACAGACAAAAAGTTTTTTTTTTGTTTCATTTCACAAAAATGTTTCAGCACTTCTACTTATACTTTCTACATTGCTGATATTGATTCATAATATAAAAAAAAAAATTAATAATAATAAAGAAAAATATTTTTTCTTATTTTTCATTTAAAAAAATAGTTTTTATGTTTTATCATGAAAATTGATAAATTTTGTTATTTGTGATAATTAATTTTTTTTTATTTTAATTTTATATCTAAAGAGAGCAATCTCGCATGCTGCAACGAATAATTATTGTCAATAACAAGAGACAATGCAATTTTAATGTCTATACTCAGCATTTTGAAAATTAGATATTATATTTTAGAAAAAAGGTGTGGAAACTTTTTGGTTGTTATAAGAATATGAGGTTAATTTTTAATGATTTGAGAATTCATTCAAATTTTTCATTAAAATTTAATTCTCTATGAAAATTAGTCAAATTTAAGGATTTAGTAATCCTCCATACTCTACAAACTAAAATTCCATATTTACTATAAATACCAAAAAAACAACAATCAATAGTCTAATTATACAGCATTCCACCTTCAAAACTCTCACATTCATCGACTGAAAACTGCAAAGTTTCCACATCCTTTTTCAATAATTCAATAATTTTCTATTCTAATTAGTTTCTCATTTCCGATAAAATTTTAGATATTAAATAACAGAAGAGGGAGGGTATGGATGTAAAAAATGTATACATTATTTAATAATTTAATTTAATTTTCTATTTTTGCATTCAGCCATTAACAAGGTTTTATGATTATTTTATGTATAACATTGAATGGAGAGGAAAATAATAAACAAAAAAAAAATTATGATGATGGTGAAAAATTTTTGTACTGGGGGCCTCGATTTGAGTAATTGTTAAGTTCTGGAAAAATCTACTCAAATTGAATTTACTTGAATCAAAACGTGTGAAAAATGAACGTTAAAAAAAGAAAATTTTGAATTTTTGTATTGGAACACTTAAGTTACTCAAATCGAGGCCCCCTAGTATTTGAGATACATAGTATGAGGTTATTGAAATATTTTTCATAAAATCGTGAATAAGAAACTAAATTATAATTAATTTATTAATAAATATTTTTCATGTTTTTTTTTTGTTGAAAGCATAGCACTTCAATTAGGTAGACTATTTCCTCTCACTATATGTGTTCATTCTATGTTTATATGCATGCACATTTTTCGATGTGGGAAGCTGTTTGCAATTTTTGTGGTTTTATTTCTATGAATGGATTGCTAATGAATTTATTTCTGGTATAAAGATTGCGGAGTATTTCTGCTTCATTTGAGATGTGTTGGACTAAAATTCATGCATGAATTTACTGTCCATGAGACAACCTAGCTTTGGATCCTATTCTCATAAAATTCCGAACTATTCAATCTATTTTTTTAACATAAAATTTTTTTAAAAGTTTCTATTTCTAATAATTATAGTGATTTTCTCAAATTCATTTTAATTAAAATTTCAATCAAAATAATCCATCAAATTTTCGATTAAAAATCTATCACATCCCATCATGTAAAACTTAATCAACAAGGTCTTTGGTTTCAAAAATTAATAAAATATTAAAAGAAGCTTCTCATTTTAAAAACTTTTTTTTTTTGCAAATCTTGTAAGAAAATAAATTAAAATCTATCAATAAAGCAATCAAACTTTTTTAAAAAAATTTTTAATTTGACGAACTTTCTAGCAATTCAGAGGAAAACAAGCAAATTTTATGCTAGAATATAAAGTACACATTATAACAAGAAAAAGTTTAATTGAAGCTTTTTTGAATATGCATAGACTATAAAGCTGAAATTTTTTAATCCAACAAACATGTTTGTTGTTCGATGAAACAAAAATGAATGCACGAATAATGAATTTATTTTCATACTTGATGTTTTTAGTCTTGGGAAATTAATTTAGTTTTTTTTTTTTGAAAAAGTTTTGTTGTTTAAATGATGAAATGAGCTTTCAATTTTAATTATAAAAGCTTTAAGTTTTTTTGTTTGATAAATTTTTTGATGTAGATGAATGTCATTTAACAATAAGACTGTATTAAATAGGGCCAAAAATGTAGTTAAATCCTCTATGTTATGTTAGACTTACATCCATATAAATTAATTATAGAATTACTCTTTTATGAACCATTAAATTGAACAAACACCCCCTATGGCTCAAAAATAATTTAATTCCAAAAGTTATCAATGAAAAAAAATCTCTCAACAAAAATCATTTAAATTTTTCAATTAAATCAAAAGGATCAAATATAATCCGCCAAAAATTTCATGCCCCTGCAGTCATTTGATCACAATTACATCGAAAATCTCATACATAAACATAATCCAAATTCAAAAAGCAAATAAAATGTGATAGCCACGTACAGTCAATTCTGTTATTTTTCCTCTGTTTCTCTTTTATTATTATTTTCGACAAAGAAACATTTTGTTATGAAAAATTTCATTTCCACAATTCAATAATAAAAAAAACAATTTTTTGTTCATACGTAATCATTTCAATGGCATTTACAAAGAGAGAGGCCAAAATGCTACTATAAATAATTTTTTTTATATTTCACATTTCAAAAAAATAAAAGCGCGGATGGTAATAAAAATTTATGGATTCTATGTGACTTTCCTTTTACAAAAATTAAATTTTCTCGGTCAACCGAATGAAAATGAGTGAATGAATACGAGTAGAGAAATAAATCAGTAAGCATTAACATTATTCTTGGACGTATTGCCTTTTTTTTCAGCAAACAAAAGTTATTTTATTGACCGTTAAAATAAACATCAAGTAAAGGATATTTTTGAAGCAATTTGAGTGAATTCAGGGGGTTGGATCTGTGCAGGGGCGTAGTCAGAAGGAGAGGGGTTTGAGAGTCAATTTTCATAATTACCTAGATATTATTAGACTTTTTTAGAATCGAACTAAAAAAAGGCGAAAATAGCAAAAAACTCCCTCAAAAAAATTTTTGGCTACACCCCTGGGTCTGTGTAAGTTCAAATCTTCACATTCAGAAGTATGAGTTCAAATCTCAAAAAAAAAACTTTTGTAAAATTTTCACATTTGTGCCACAGAATCCTACATATGTAGCTCCTACTTGATAATAATCCCGCTAATAAGATTTACAATCAAGTCAATATTAAGTCACAATAAGTAAAAAATTTGAAAACAATGTTTTGTGTGTGCTTTATTAGGTTATTAAAAAGGTTAAACTTTTTCATGCTTATTAATTTTTTTTTTCTCTGCTGTCGCCGACGTTAAATGGAGTGAAATAAACAACCGTGACTGCTTTCGCAGAAGCTGAGTGTGGGTTGGGGTTGAAAGTTAATGTATTTCGATGTCAGATTTAATTTATTAAAATTATTATTTTACAATATATAAAGCCATAATTTGAATAGAAAATGTGCTGTTGTAAAAACTCGAGAGAAATCATTGACTTTGGGTGTATGTACTGACAATCAACATATATACAGATATACAGATATAAAAACGTTAAATCCAATATATCGCATGATATAGAAATAAGTAAGAAGAATGATGTTGAACGGGATTGCTTGAATTATTTATGGAAAATCTGTATGTTTACGGATTTTGATCGTATGAGAATATATAAAATAAGGAAGGAATCTTCTTCCAATCGCGTGATAAATTTATCAGCACTTCTTACTTTTTATTCTTCCTCCTTTTTTATCTTCTTAGAACGATATTGCATATTGAAGTCATTTCTCAGGATAAGAAATGCGATAAATCGAAAGATGTAGTTTTTATTGAGGTATTGAAGCGAAATGTTTGTTAAAAAATTGAAATTTTAATCAGATATGCTCGTGTGTACAAATGATTTAATATTTATGAGGAAGTGACTGATATGGATTTTCTGTGTAATTTCCTGGTGGATTCTCAACCCAAAATTTTTTTAAAAGAATCAATTTCTAATTGATCAAAAATTAATCAAAAAATTCAGTTCCAACATCAGCTGGACAAAATGGTAAAATTTACTCAGCAACCCTCAATTCCATTTAAGGAAATCCGTTTAAAAAAATCCCTCAATCCGTTACAATCACACAGACAATAAATTTTATATTTCTTCTCCTCGTCTTTAAATATTGATGGCTAGCATCAGAGATTAAAGTGCCATTTCTTGTAAGATGCTGCTGGTACATTCTGTTGCTATGCTTTTTTTATGGCACTAGCTTTCAATTTCTGAAGGGTAATTGATTTTTATAGTTCTTTACGTTCTCTTCTTTCTCTCCCTCATATGTCATTTCCTCTACTATATTCTACTATTTTCCGTTCATCATCATTATTATGCTATGTGCTAGTCTCAATGCTTTTATAAGTATTGGAGACAAATTGTGCAAGTAACTTTATGGAAGAATCTTCATCATTTTGTGTTAAATTAAAAAATTGTGATGGAATGAAAAATTAATGTAAAAGTTTTCAGATGCATTTTGTGAGCAGCTTTTAGATGCAAAGATTATCTTTTGTCGCTCATAATTGATGTTGAGATTTTTCTTTCGTCTTTTTTCATAATTTTCAATCTTGAGGATTATTTGCTTAATGACTTAAGTTATAATCAGTGGCTATCAACTTTTTTTAGTGACACCTAAATGGTATTTTTTGACTAAAACCGTACGCGTCATACGGTTTGAAGAATTTCTGGAATCTTTTTCAAATTTGCGAGCCACGACACATGGGTTGGTCATTACTGGGTCTTAAATTATTATTAGGAGGATAGGGTTATGGGTTTTAGAGCATTTATTCTTAATTCATAAATTTAAATTTGCACTGTGGACGTCATTTTCGAACAATTCCTTTATAGGTCGTTCACAAATGACCCTGCTAATGACGTTTAAAAAGAGTTAATTTTATACGTTATTATTAAATAAACCCCTTCAAAAAATTTTCAAATGAAAAATGGAATGAACATTTTCCCTAATTAAGGCAGCTTTATCTCATCACAAAATTAAATTTCCAAAGAAAATTGGATCTGAAAATTTTCCCATTAAGCTTAATCTCTTCATTGAATTGAAATAATTGAAAATATAGAATTAGTGAGCACATACATATTTTGTAATGTCTGCATTTATCGAAAATCTTATTGAAAATATCAATCATCATTTATTTTCATCTCTCTCAATGCACAAACTTTCATTGGAGGAAGTAAATCCTTCTTCTTTACAAAGAAACTTATTTATTGCGTTCAGTACTTTGATTTATGTAACACTGATGGAAAGACTTAAACTTATTGCAATCAGGACGAGGAAAAGTACTAAAAATACATTTTAAGAATTATTGGCCAGAAGATTTACGAATTTTTATAACAGACGTGAAAAAATAATGGTTGTGTTCCTACAATGTTGGATATTACTGCTGTAAATCTTTTTTGATTATTAAAGCTTATAAATTAAGATTTTGTAGTTTTATGTCATGTAACGAATGAGATACAAGACTTTTTGGAATGGAAAATTACGATGTTCAAGTTTGAGGGTGGTGGGGATGAACATATTTTTTTAAAGTGAATGGGAAGTTTCGGATGTGAAAGTTTTACTTAAGATTTTGGATTTTAAAAGTTGAAAAATTAAATGTGGACAGCTGCATTCCAGATTTTTAAGTTCTGCTAGATTTAAACTGATTTATAAATCCTTAAAATAATTCTATGAATTGTACAGAAAGTTCAATTCTACGAGAATCTAAAAAGCTAATTATCATTCAGTAAAATTTCTTAGGCTGTTAACCTCAATCGTTTTGGCATGAAACATAATAAAAATTAAAGATTTCAAGACTTTTGCAGATCATAGTTCATAACCTCAATCTTTTCAATAAAAAAAGAGTCTTTACTAATGTTCTTTTTTATTTGAACATCTGCTCCCCATACCACCTTCGATTCACTAAAATCAGCTACTCATTATAACTAATGATAACGAGTCAGCAAAAAAAGATAAATATAGCAATGGGAAAAAATATAAACAGCAGTACACAATGTGCTTTCCATTTCCATTAGGATTAAAATTCTCTGATGATTTTTTTCCTCTCTCATTCTTTCTCTCCATGCTCAGAACTCAGTTGAAAAAAAATGAGCACAATGAGAAATGGCAGGGAATATGCATTGCCTTGTCCTGAATACAGACATATCTAAATGATATTTGGATTTTCAGTGCCTTTTTTTCCTAGTTCCAACTTGAGAAATCATACAAAAAAAAAAGGCATTAAAAACCTTTTTCCTTTCTTTTGCTATTGTATTTCTCCATTTCTACTTACTGATTCATCACACAAAATGAAAAATGTGTAAAAGAATGAGAAGATGAAGAAGAAGCGACGAACGAGCGAATAAGGAAGAAAAAAAACTTTTCTCTTATCTTCTCAAAGAGGTTTCAGTTCTATTCTTGTTGTAAGACAAAAAGAGGCAGTCAAGCAGGAAGGGAAAAAAATTTGAATTCTAAAGATTTTGTTTCTATGTATTTGTGTGTCTATGTCTGTAAAAAAAGGATTTATCAGGGCTTGAGGAAGTTAAAAGAGATAAGGGTTGAGATAGACGTACAGCATTAAGACTTTAAGAATGGAGAGAAAGGGTCATTCATTTATCAGAAACTTTTGTTCTTTCTATCCAGCATAAAAAGTATCAAAATTTACAGCACTGCTTATGGTTTGTGGGATTATTATGATAGGTGGATAAGAGTTGAGGATTTTTTTATTTCCTCGTCAAGATTTAACGAATAAGTTTATGAAAATGAGAATTGCTGTGCATCTACAGCCAATTTCAATTCAGATCCTGGGATTTTTTTTTTCCTTAATTCTTCTTTATCCCAAAAGTTTTATCACAAAAAAATTCATAAGAATAGAAAAGTAAATATGTAAATGTGTGTGTGTGTGAGCTGCCTTTTCATCCACCTATATACTCTAATCTAAATTTCTCACACTCAATTTATTTTTAAAATTATTGATGCAATGTGTCTATTTATTATTATTTTGACTATTTATCGCTTCCGCATGAGAAAATTCATTAGGCTTTGAGGATATATGGGACCGTTCACAAAGTATGTTACTCAAAAAATTAATTTTTACCCTTTCTCGTTATGGTTTTTGTATGAAAAAATATTTCTTTTCTGATTTATTACAAAAACCCCAAACCCTCCCCCCACCCACCCCATATACGAACAAACTAAAATAACGACTCTAATGGAAATTACGTTAAATGAGAATTTTGAGCAATTCTTGAGCTATTTCTCTATATTTTCAGACAAAAGAACCAGATTTTATCCTTAAAAAATCTACATTACTAATGAACGAACCCCACCTCACCCCCCACAACTAACCACATTAATGATAAAGGCATGAATATTCTCTTTCCTATTTACGTTATGATAGAAATCATTCATGTTGAAAATATTCTTTTTGGCATATTTTGCATCGATTGCCATACATTCGTCTCTCAACATCAACATCGACGACATGATGATGTTGTTGATGACGACAATGATGAAAAATTTATTTTCTTTTCATTTTCTTCTTTTCAACGAGAAAAAGGCATTTTCGGTATAGTTTTTGATTTCATAATATACTCGAGGAATTGGGTCGAATCTAATTACGTGTGGACATAGATAGAATATTATTAAATACTAGCTAGTACAGTTGCGTTGAGTATGACAAGTTTATCTTTAAAATTCTTAAATAAATCAATATTCAGCATACATCTGTAGCAACGAATATAACCTTAAATTCATGTCCATTCCAAAATATTCATCATAAGTACGTAGCTAACATACAAACAAACATCAAGTGAGGGTCAATAAACAACAACAATATTAACAAGAAGAAGCAATAAAATTCAATCCAATCCTTTTTTCATGGCATACAGACATAAGAACATAGATGATAGTTTTGTGTCTATAAAGCTTCCATTTGGTCTATTCTGTCATGTAAAAATTAAATATTCTATTTGAATATTTGTAATGTTTACTCATGACGACATTTATGCTTGTGATGTGTAAACATGTTGAAAATGTGATTGGAATTTTTTTTATCTTGTTTTATTTGTTTTTACTATTTTTTTTGGAAAATAATAATATCATTTCGAGCTATGCTTTCTCCGCATACATGAAATATTTTACTCTTGTTTCTTCATGTCATGAACATTTTTTGATGAACAAAATAAACAATAAAAACTAGATTTTATATATTAAATTAAAAGATGCAAGAGATGTGCATGGTTTAGATTTTTTTGGGGGATAGTTAAATTTTTGGACTATCTAAAAAGTATTTTCTAAAAAATATTTAGACCTCTCTATTAAATAAACAATATGATCATTTTAATGTCAAAACTATCACTTTTTAAGTCGATTTATGGAAAAAGACGAAATTTTGATTTTTTTTTGGGAATTACTAGATTTAAATCTATAATGTATCTTAACTTGAATTGTTAACCGATTTTTGCAAAACACGTACCTAGTTATTGAAAATATAATTAAACCAGCCAAAAAATTCAAAGATAGCCCCTAAATTCAACTAAATGCACATCCCCTGAGATAAAATCATAAAACCATTGAATTTTAACTTCAATATGTTGAAACATCTTCTCGTAATAAAATTAATTAAAATTCTTTCTCATAAACATGTCAAAATCAGTAACAGGAACTTGGAAATAGAAACAAAGCTTTAAAAAAAATATTTATTGTAGATTCTCACAGTTAAAAAAATCAAAAATAAATAAATATTCGATAACTCATTCGATTCTCTAAGGAAAGGGCATAAACAATAAGATTTAAATAAGAACATGGCTGATGCTCATTTGGTCGACTTACCATTTTAATATCGCTAATGGTTGCGATTGATCTTACAAAAAGATTGATTCTGACCACGGCGGGGCCGTCTATAAGGAAGTTTTTTATGTACATATGATCAATTTTTTTTTTCAATGAAAATTTTATTGTAGATGGAAGAAAGAAAGTTTTTTGAATTTTTATATTAAAAAAATTTTTAAGTTGAATTTTTTTTTTCTAATTTTCCAATTTTTGTTTAAATTCATAAATAAAATTTATTTAAAATTTATGTAAAATTTTGATGAGAGTATTTTTAAAACAGCTTACAAAAAAGCTTCCGTAGGAAGATAAAAAATTATTTATAATCATGACAGTACATGAATAATAGAAGTAAACACTCGAGTCCATTAATAGTCTTAAATCGAGTTTTGCACGAAGGCACTTCAATCTTGGCGAGTGGGCGGTGAAATTAAATTAAAAAAAGAAGAGATGATTTTTTTTTTGTTCGGAAGGAAGAATTTAATCAAATTTAGATCTAAAAACATTTTCTTCATGCTAGGCAGGTAAGCAATGTTTATTAATCTATTATAAAAATTCTGAGTTAAATTGGAACTGAAAATCTCAAAAAAAAATTGATGAAAAATGTGAAAAAAAAACTTTATAATCCAAAGCGTGCTTCAACCGAACCTAATTAAATTTTAATTATGCCTGCCATTTTTCTCATTCAGCGTTTATCTTTGTGACATGAGAGTATGAGCGTGGCAGACACATCAATTATTTGAAAATTACATTAATGGGCTCATGTGTGCTGAAATCAAATTAAAATTTTATATAAAGTCGGTAGCGTGGAAAAAAGTTATTTTAAATGTAATTTTTTTTTATCTTGCATTACAAGGTGTGGGGATTTGTATAATTTTTTTTTTAAATTATCATTAGATTATTTCGTCTAGCTCAAAAATCAATCGCAAAATGCAAAACTGCTGGAAGCAATATCAATTTAGGCTACAAATTTTCCAATTTAAATTGATATTTTATAAACAATTTTGGGGTCATTAAGTAGATGAAAATTATTGCTTCTGGATGTATCAAATCCAGTAAAGTAGTCGGGAATTTTAGGGGGGGGGGGAGGAGGTAGTAAAAATAACATTTTTTACATGAAAAAATTGGGGGGGGGGGTGATTTTTTGTTTTTTCACGAAAAACCCTAAAGAAATTTGCCGTTGAGATGGGTGAAAAATCACCCAAACAATCACCCTCCCCCCTGACTACGCCACTGATTAAAGCCATAAATTAAATTATTCCCAGCAAAAATTGCCACTTTAATGTTTAAGAATTTAAAGTCGTGTCCTAAATTTTAAAAATACATCATCAGAAAAATTAAATTTCCTGACCATTAAAGAGCAATTTTAAATCAATTAAGCACCTTTAATATTCACATTAACAAAATTTTAATTACCATAAAATTATTTACAAATACGCAACACCACACCTTGTAATTTATTATTTTTACATCCATTCAATTCTTTTTGATAAATTTTCATATCCAATCCTCAGTTTTTGTTTCATTCATTCAATTTTTTTTAGATGAATCTCATTTACATGATAATTTTTTAAAATTTACTCTCATTTTGGATCATCCTAGCATGTAAATTGACATGAGTGGATGTGAAGCATAATATTAAAATGAGACGCCTTTGATGCTCGTACACATTGTTGAATTCAATTAAAAACATTTTTGTATATAAATTTTTGCTCATCATGGCCTTTTATGTTATATTTTATATTGCAGTGCACCAAACAGGACTATACAATGTTTACAATTTCATACACTTCTCTTTTTTTATTTAACAGTTACTGTGCATACATACACACACCCGCTCAAAGCCAAATGAAGTGGGCTTTTACAGAAAATATGATTGATAAAAAAATGAAAATTGTATGCGAGTGTACTTGCAGTTTTATTTTATTATGGACTCGAGGATATGAAGGCTGAACAAATGTAACTATTTTTTTTTTAAAAAAATGTTATATCGAACGCTGAGTATGAATTTTTTTACGGGTTTGTGACGAAATTGATGAATTTCAATTTTTATTGCGCTATCGAAAAAAATTTTTACAACGAAATTCTATTTTTTGATGATGATGTTTTTCATCTGCTATTGATGTTGCGAGAGATTTTTGTGACTGAGATTAAAGTTTTAAAAGTTATGTGATATAAATTTAAAATTTTGGGAAAATTTTAATTTTTGCAAGATTTTTTTACTTTAGCATTTTAATTATGCTAAAGTTTAAATTTGAACTTGAAATTTAAATTTGATAATTAATTAAATGGAAAAGTTTCTATTAGAATTGAGATTAAAGCAAATTTCAATTAAATTAAAAGTCATCAAAAAATTTTAATAGAGTTTCATTAACTTCAGTAAATCTTTTTAAGAAATAAAATTTATTAAAAACTTTAATATTCAAAATAGTCGATCAGAATTGACCATTTTATCGAAACTTCATCCAAGTCACAAAACTCTCCACAAAAAATGGTTGTTGACGTGAAGTGCATAATGATGAAATTTTTTAATTTTAAATTCTCTCAAAAATTTAGATTCTCATTTTTTATCGAATAATTAATAGTCTTCCATTGGAGAAAACAAAAAAATTAAGGTAAATGAACAAAAAGTTGAAATTAAAAAAGTTTTTTGATTTTCGTCAGAAATGTTCAAATTCGAAAACTGAAATGAACAAAAATTTGCCGAATAAAAATTAATTATTTTCAGTCAATTCTCGATAGATTTTTTTTAAATATAAAAATAAACTTAGTTTGGGAATTGAAAAAAAGGAAGTATACAGATCAAAAAGAAAACAAAACATAAACAAATGATAAAATATCATAGCACATTGTGATAGATAAAGAGTAAAAGGAAACGAAATAAATTGAAAAAAATTTTGTCATTAAAGTTTTTTTTCAGCAACAAAGGCAGAAAACAGGAAATAAAAAAAATTGAGAATTAAAAAAAAATTTATCATATAAATTAAAAATGTTGTTTGTGTGTTTGTACAGGTGACAATGCAAGAGAATCAACACATACGGGTGCACTTTCAACAGCATCTAAAATACTGTTCATGATGAATAATCTCTTACAATGAAATCTGTGACATGTTCTGAATGTTCTATTCTATGGTTTTGAATGTTTCGAAATGAAAAACTAACATAATAATATTTTTGTTAAATCTCACAAACTAAACTACACAACTTTCCATAGTAAGTGTTAAAGTTTGTGCTTGATGAGATCAACATTAATATTTTTGTATGTTGGGGTGGTTTAGTAAGAAAAAGAGATGAAGGTATGTAGCTTGAAAAAGGGGCTAGTTGGGTGTCTGGGCACCAACCCATCTTCAGACTGAATTATCGAATTTTATACAAATTTTGTTAATTTCTGTTCAATAATCATTTCTTTAAATGCTAATGTTTAGTAAAAGAAAATAATTTGAAAAATTTTTATTTTTAAAAAAAGATATCTGTCTAACACCCAAGTTTCAGACACTCAAACTGGAAAATGTGCCCTGCTAGAACCTAATTTTTAATACAGAAAACTACAAACTTGCTCCCGAAATCTCTACTAGTTGACATTACCAATCAAAAATTCATAAACCTTCTCCAATTTTTCTAAAAAACACCCCAACTCACACGTGTAATATTGTTAAATCAAATAAAAACTGTAGGGATGTATGGATGTATGTCCAAAATCATTTCGAATTAAATAAAAAATCAGTAAATAAAATTCGTGTTTTCATGTCTCATTTTTCATGTCGTTTTTTAACCAATTTGAATAAAAAAATTTCAATCTTCACATCTGGAAAAAAAATTTAATTTCCTCAATTTAATTATCATCATTTTCTCTTTACAGAAAATGGGCGTGGACGGACATCTATTTTTTAGATGTGTTGCGCTTTTTGTATGGAAATTGTATGTCGATTTTTTTAATTCCATTTAAAAAAAATGTATATGAAAATGATGTTTCGTTGAGGTTCAGGAAAAATGAACATTTTTTTCCATATTCGTCACATGATGATTACGTTGGATTCATGCATGTAAAATCACATACATGAGAGATATGACGATGTTAAAAAGTTGTTTTTATTTTTTTATATTCGTCAACTTATGCTTACGGCGTTAATTGTTATTATTATTGTTAATATCATTATGACTATAAAGTTGATACTTCAAAAAATATATATAACAATCAACTTACCAGTTCCATTGATACCCGACGGTCGTATTCGGGCATCATATTTCCCTTGGCCCAGAATTTGATCAAGAATTTTCTTCTCTTTCTCTCGAAAATTAACCTTTGGATTGTTGGCTCTGAATATGTTTTCAGTGATGATAATGGCATATAATTGTCGCAGGATATAATAAAGATAATGAAAAAAAAAGTTATTATAAGAAAATTACAAGAATGTTATGCTGTTATTTTTACATATTTTTCTCTCTCTTTTTACAGCACTTTTTTATGTTACAACTTCTTTTGACGTTACTTTAATGTTATGAATATAATATTGCTTGATAAGGATAAGATTACTCTCAACTATAAATTCTAGTTACAAAGAGCAGTTGTGTAAACAGCACAATTTCATAAAGAAAATATTTTTCTTGAACCTTATCGTCAACAATGTCATCAGACAGTTTAAAGTGTTAAGGCAAGTCGTAAATTTCAAAAATTACGACACTAAGAAATTTATGTAGATATTATTTAATGGAACGTGCTTGTGACAACAGTTCGTGCCAAAATGTAAATAGAGATGACCTTGGAACTATTATTTAAGATTGATGATGACCCATTTGTTTATTTATTGATTTACTGGATTGTATCAAGATTGTGGAATGAATTTGATGTTTAGTGACGTGAAAATTGTCTGTTTTATGCTTTAAGCTCTTTGGGGCTGTTCACTTATTACAGAACGCTCTGAGGGGAGAGGGGAGTGGGGTCTAATATTTTATAATTCTAAATGTTTTAAATTTGTGGTAAAAGCCCCGAATTTCTACGTTAAATATTAAGTGAACGGCAGGGGTATAGCCAGGGGTCCCCTCCCCCCTATTTACGCAATGTTTAGTCTAGATATTATTAAACTTTTAAAATACGAACCAAAAAAACGTCAAAAAGTAGCAACTCCGCTTAAAAAATTTCTGACTACGCCCCTGATGAACGGCACCTTTTAGATCGTTCAAAAATTACGTAAAAGGTAGATAAAGGTCGAAAACAAATGAACTTAAAAAAAAAATCTTTTTTTGGAAAAATTCTTAAATTTCAGATGTCATTTATGAAGAGCTCCCTTTAAAGAATGTAATTTTATGCTTACCTGAAATATTTTTCTTTTAATTTTCACAATTTTTTAATTCAAATGAATTTTTTTCAAAGTTTGCTTGAAAAGTTTAGAAAGCTTTTTATTTTTTTCATAGATTTTTTTTTTTTTTGAAAACAAAATTTTTTGTTATCAGTCAAATTTTGATCTAAGTTGGCGAATTTTTAACATCCCAGAAAATTTTGAAAAAGTTGGAAAAATTTCCTAATTCGGATTACAAAATCAAATTATTTTATTTAGCAATTTTATAGACCAGCCAATAATCAGAATATCAAGTTCAGTACCCTTTATCTACTTTAACCTTTTCGCAATCATCAAAATCATCAAGAGTTTGCCCTTGATTTTAATTCTATTTTAAAAACACACTTCATCAAGTCCCATAAAACCTAATTAGATTAAAGGCCATCCATTCGTCTGAGGACATCAAAACCAAATCAAAAGCCGTTTGACTGATATCATTAGAGACATCTTTCACAAGCTCATCACATTTTGCCTACACTATAAACAACACAAAATTATCTTTTATGTTTAGAAAAAAAAGGTCATAACATAAAAGATGAGCATAAATGAGAGGAAAATAAGCAGCAGTATCACCAGTAGATGTAAAGTAAAAAGATTATTTGTTGAAAAGAATGAGGAAAGGTACTCACAATGATGCACTACACAAACAAGCAAAATAAATTACAGCCCACAACATGTAATGGCCCGGGGTCATTTTTCAGGATGCTTTTCTGCCCTACACTCTCTCAGTTGATGAAAAAAAGATTCAATGAATTGTGAAGCCGTTGTCGTTGGATGTTTAATGAAGATGGAGAGAGAAATGCTTTCTAATTCTGTAAAGATAGAAGAAAAAGAAGTAAAATGAGAGATGAGATATAATGACGAGACTTCAGGGGAGGTTTTTGTTATCATCATGAAAAATAATATCATATGAATAAACATGCATGCTTTCTATTCATTCCATCATCAGTTCAATGCTCGCTTTTTCTATTCATTCATAATAGGTAATTGTATGCAGACATAAAACGTACATTCTTCTGATAACATGCATCACATACCAATGATTGGACACAATTTTTGGGACAGTAACATTGTTTGCATTATTGCCCTGAATTTCTAAGTCAACGATCAAATCTGATCAGCAAATTCCAGCCATAGCTCAACAGACATTCATACATTTTAAATTAAGCTTCAGTGTCCATACCCTGCCACACTCATATTATCAGAATGATTACCTTTAGCACACAAAAATTGAATACAAATAAAAGAAATTCTTTCTTCATAAATTTCAATAGAAATTTTTTTTTCACATTCAAAAAGACGGAATTTCTTTTTTTGAAAAGGTACGGATGGAAATATTGTAATTTGTCAAATTGCGAATGGTGGTTAGCATTATGCTAAAAGAATGTTTAGAAATTCAAAAGAAAGGAAGAGAGAAAGAGGAAGAATGTCTCATATGAGGATGTACAAAAAAAATTGATTGAATGACATACTGATGAAGGAAATATTTGAGTTAAGGATAAGAACTTTAAATCAAAGATGGATACATGAGAAATATTTTCGAGGGTGCAAGATGCTTTGGAAAGCTTCAGCATTTTTGATAAAGAGAGCATTCCTTTGTTGAGTATTTGGGTCAATATTCATGCCTGAAAGGCAAAAATTTCATCTACTTTGATGGCAAAACAGATTCTTAAGATGCCAGGAATAGCATCGGACTCAGAAAGTTTCCATCTTAACGATAATTAATCGCCTGTAACATCCACACGGTCGAGAAATAATAAAATATAATTTTTATCGCCAACGCAATAAATTTTCGACGTTATCCAAGAGCAAAAGCAAAATATTTCAACTTCCTTTCCATTAAAACTTACATCTCAATTTATAAATCATTAACTGTAGTGCAATAAATTTAAATAAATTATTTCCGTTAAACTCTCAACATCATAAAGTAATTTTTCATTCTGCTATAAACAGCTTAAAAAAAAGTTTTTTCCCCTCATTCATCTCATTTTTCATCTTAATTTATTCTCCTCATAACTTTAACTAATTTCATGGCATTGCGTTAACGTTAAACTAGTAAGCATGTGTGTTAGGCGTAAAGAAGGATGGCAAAAATTTCCTACTTAAATGAAATATTTATGCATGTACATGTGTGTATGTCAGAGTGTCTTTATATGTGTAAGTATGAGTAGGAATAGGATCATCCATCATCGTATTTTCTTCTTTTTTGTGCCTTTGCAATTAACACATAAGAAACATATCAATTACGAATGTGAATAATTTCTTACAAGAACGAATGTATCTTACAGTTTTGCCATTTCTTATTTCCTAGTTCTCATCATGAGAATGAAAAAAAAGATAAAATTATGGATGGGGAAAATGTCGGATGATGAATTTGGGTTCTTATGGTGATTAAAGGGTGAAATTGTTACAAGCATTGAATTTATTATTGCTTGAATTTTTGAGACAATTAGGAAGTTATGTAGATGTATCCATGGAAATAAGATTATGCAATAAATTTAGGGGATGGGGTTGATGAGGCTATTTCCTGATTTTTTTTAAAACATCCAAAATTCGTTCACTTATGACGTCCAATTTGTAAGGAGAGCGTGATAGATTTTTTTGTTTGAAAGTTTTGTGACTATTTAAGGAGAGTTAGGGTCTGAAAATCCAATTTTTTGATGGACGTCATAAGTGAACAAGCCCAAAAAAATTATAATTTAATTTTATTGATATTTTCAAAATTTATTCAGCGTTCATTCCTCACAAATGTGAAAATGAACCAAACTAGTCAATCATCATAACAAATCAGTCAAATACACCAGAGATGTGCTACATTTTTTGGTCATGACAAATCTTGCAGGAAAATATCTGATTGAAACCCCAGACATCATCCAATTCATAAAATGTCAACATAATTTTCTCAACACGGGGATTGAGATCATCTCCAGGGGTTGACATGTTCATCCAGAACAAAAGGATTTTTTTCCTTTTTCATCCGGACCAATAGAAAATTTCATACGGAATCAATTTCACAACGATAAACATTTTATCACTTTACAATTACTTTGCACAAGCAGATTTCAGTACGATAGCATCAAAATGACAAATGGAAAGATGTAAAAATTACTATTTATGCTGAATTTTTTTATTGTTATTGTATATTTAGCGCTAAAGTAGTAACTTTAATAAGAACGACGATGACGATGATGTGGAAGTAAAAAAGAATGTTTATGTCTTCGACTATGCAAATTGATGATGAATTTTTCTTGTTCGTAATTTTACATTTTTTCCGTGAGAAAAGATTGTCTGTGCTGGAAATGTGAATTTTTATGCAGTCAGTCTAATTTTTTAACAAAAAAAAAAAAGAAAGTCATAATAAAAGTTGAGATTCAATACTTTAACATCCATTCTTAAAGAATTCAGCTTGTGAACAATAGCAAAAAATCTCACGAAAAATGAAAGACAGTAAAAACTCATTTGATCTTCCAAGTCAAATATTTTCCATATTTTAACATGCGAAATTTCCCATTCAAGTGCTTAAAGCCATTTGAAAGAATAATCCCGCGTGTTCATGTATGAATCTTTATTAGTATATGTATTTATCATCTGTACATCCATTACAAACATACAGAAAAATATGCTAGGGGGCCTCGATTTGAGTTGACTTGATTTGATTAGTTTCGATTTGAGTAACTAAAGTGTCCCTATATAAAAATTCAAATTTTCTTTTTTTAACGGTCATTTGTCATTTTTATTTGAGTATATTTTTTATGGAACCAAACAATTACTAAAATCAAGGCCCCCCAGAATATAAAGACTTTATTCTGTTTCTCTTGTTCAAATACATTTATTTCTCGCTACTTTTTTGTAGCATGTATTGTTATTGTTTTATTGTTTTTTTTTCTTGTAACTATAAAAGCTTGTAATAATAATAATAAAAATAAAAAGCAAGAACAGAAACTGCTAGGAGATGAAGACGGTTGGGATGTGGGCAGTGTAGAAGTTAAGGATTCTCAAAAATATGATTGGAATTTTAGTTAAATAGATTCTTCTTAAAGCTTCTCGAACGTTGAAAAAAAAGAAGAAATAAAATCCTCAAATATTACAGCATAAATTTATAAAAAATTTCCTACTCAAATAAAATAAATTTGGCTCGTGTAGCCTTGAACCGTTTTCTAATTCCATTCTCTTTTTATTCAATTCTCTTCTTTGAACACAGGGTAGATCATCATCGATGTAAATACAATTCCCAAAGCGACATCTGACATCCATTTCACAGTGATTTCTTTGAATATAATTTACATGCATGTTGTGCTCGAAATCACTGCATAATTTAGTATGCATAGAATTATTTACATCGTTGTTTATCAGCAGTTACAATAATTAGATCCTGCTCATTTTATGCTTATTGACTTATTCGATTGAGACATTTGTTGAGCTGCTTAGTTACAATTTGCAGTAATTTTCATGAAAATTTAATTAATTAAATGTATAACCAATGAAACCACAAATAAAAGTAAATGCTACTAAACCGCTTGGGTATTGTAAATCAATATGACATTGTCACTCGATTGCTTGTTTATATTTGAGTTTTGCGGGATACAATTTTTAGTTGCATAGATTGTCATTAAAGTGAATGACCTTCAACCTTATCTTCAGTTCAAATCCTAAACTCAAACAAAATCTCGGCTTTATTTCCATAGCTATAAATTCTCTAAATAATTCTTCATTTCCATTTCTCATCAAAATTTCTCCCTCGTGACATACATTTTGTCTTAGTAAAGCATTCTTCATGCACGAATTAATCCAAAAATTTGAAGAAAACGGAGAATTTAATAAAAGGCAATCAGCCCATCCACTCGAGTTACTAAGCAATGTAAAAATGCAAGATAAAAGAGAGCGATAATTTTTAACGATACAAGCACAAATTGTTCTTGGCTGTTTCTTGCGCTTTTTACTATTTTTTTTTTGCTCTATGGCTCATGGGGAGGATGAGGAAAATATAAAAGAATGAATATAGAAAATTTCTTTTCGACAATATTCCAATTTTCATTTTTGCCTTACTTTTAAAAAGAAAATAATAATATTATGGCAATGACAAAAATTACGAGTTTGAAGTTTTTATTGGCATTCGATGTGAGAAGCATTTTTTAAAGACTTTTTTGACGTTAGGAAGATTTGTAAATGCATCTGAATAACTGTGTGAAGACACCTGAATCAGATAATTTATTCAATTTGAAGGCTGAATATTGAAAATCTTATAAAAAGACTTCATAATATCAAAACTGAAATGTTAAGGCACCTGAATCCTAAATTTCTAGTGTGAATACACCTGAGAATTTGAGAATTAGTGTGAAAGCACCCGAATTTGAAAATTAGTGTAAAACCATCTTAATTCAAAACCAAACTGATTATATATAGGTAATATAAAAATAACAACAAAAAAGCTAAAAATAGCTTAAAAATCTTTTAATCCAAAAATTAAAGATAAAAAAATTCCGAAAGAAGGAACACGAGGGATGAAAAAAAAAATCATAACGACCAGATAGAAAGCAGATCATTGAAGGTAATTCTTGCTAGATGGAGAAGAAATGTCTTCTTTTTTTCATCGTCGTTCCATCTATTCATTCATTGCCTTTCAACGAGGGCAAATTATTGCCATTATTATTATTATTTATTCTATTATGTCCCATTGTTCCATTTTAAGCATCATGTTATTGTGGCGGATGTAGAGAAGGCGACACAATAGAATCTATGTTGTAACAAAGGGACGAGGTGCTCATTATTAAGGAAAATTATAGCCATGTCTTTTATGAGGTGCTTCAAGTAAGACAGTTTGCTTTAATGTATGTCACTTACTGTACACCATTAAGTCCTGCCTTTGTTAGTACTTTCTTATTCTAATAACCTTCTAATATGCTGTCGTGAGCCTTTTTTCAAATTTTTTAGCATGTTAGATGTTCATTATCGTTAATATGAAGTATGTGTGTACATTACGTGAAATTGCGTCAACACAAATAACGGTTGAGGATCGTTTTGAGCATCTTTCAAGGTTGAAAGATGAAAACAGTAAAAAAAGGAGGCATAGATCCTTTAAAGCTGCTTATAAATTACATCAATCAATTTGTATTAAGGGAAGCAAATCATTGAAGCAAATTCAGTGCTGATTCAAATGATGAAATATAAGGAAGAAATAAAATATTATATTCAGTCTTTACATTAAGGATGAAAATTTCCATTTTTTTTTTGTTCCTTTTCCTCATTTCATTTTATGATTTTCCTTTATAGAGGGTCGGGTTTAAAAAATTAGATTGAAATTTCTTCTTGAATTAGCTTCATTATTGATGAAAATTTAGAATTTTCGGATGTGAATCTTTTCATTAAGGGAAGCAATAATGCACATATCAATTTGTAGGTTTTGTTATTGAAGTACTTTTGGTGATAGATTCAATTTTCTTATTTTGGAGAATTCATTTAAGCATGAACGATTTTCTTGTGAATGTGGGTGGTGGCAGTTTATTTCGGTGCTAAACTTAGTAACAAGTATTCATGTTGAATAAATCAATATGTCTTTAAATAGCTGAAGGATATGAATAAATATTCATTCTCAGAATCACAAAAACTCAATTTAGAGATGATTCAAATTTAGTTCGAAGAAAAGAATTAAATTAGCAAATACTTAGATTTGGATTTGTATGAATTTTTACATAATTTTCATGCATGCTAGATTTTGTTCTTATGAATATTGGACTTGACAATTGGCATGAGATTCGAACCCTAAGTAATCAAAAACTTCAGATTTATTCTGATACACAAACTAAATGTCCAGAAATTATTTGACCTATCCATTCCCACCAAAATCCCAAAATTCCAATATCCATTCTCCATGCTTAAATCTAAAATTTAATAGGACATTGTTCCGCACATGTCACATATAAAGTTCAAGGCATACAAATCTTGCTTCTTATTCAACACGAAAAAAATAAATCCCACACTTGTTTTCAGCCTCAAAGTTGAATGTATCATCAGTGTCTCATCTTTATACGTACTTCATTTAAAATGGATGAAATATGAAAGGCAAGGATGTGAGTGATGCGAATATTTCTAATCCACTTGTTTTTTTTATGCTGAGGTTTTAACGTTCACTCTTATTCTTCCATTTTCTGCTTATTTCTAGTCTGAAGTTTTACTATGCACATACGATGATCATCATTGCTGTACAAACATGTGAAAAATTTTGTCCGCAGAAAGAATTCCAAAAATTTTTCTTTTATTGCCGTTGCTGTTGCTATTTTTTTCGTTTTATTAGTGAGGCATGAGGAAGAAATGAATAAATATTATTAGGCAATCAATTTGATTTATTTGAGAGAAAAAAAATCTAATTTGGTGCGATTTTTTCTTCTCTCTGAATTTCCTCATTCCATAAAATATTTTTTATTATTCGTATTTTGAATCTTCCTATTTTGTGCCGTTCATTTATTTAGCGCTTTTTTATTCTTTCCATTCTCATTTCGTATGAGATAAAAAATTTATTCGATTCTTATCTGCCAAAAGCGCATGAGAAATTGATTAAAGCTTATAAATTTTTAATCCACAGAAGTGAAAATTTTCAAGAAGAAGTCGTAAATATCCACAAACCATAAACACCCCAAAGTGTAAACAGTATCAATTTACAGCGTCTATAAATCATTGTTAATAAATTACACGCGATATCAATTGGTTGGTATTGAGTTTAGAGATATATAAAATGATGATGATGACGATGATCAAGCATTCAGGCATTCGAAAAAAAGGAAGAGCATCTCATAGTTAATCCAAAAGGAAAAACATCGTAAACACTACAAGAATAAAATAAAATGAACCAGAAAAATTTATTACTTGCAACCTCAAATTTGTTCCCCCTTATATCCAATCGACTCGTTCAGGAAATGAGAAAAAAGAAGTTACATGAAATTGGAATTCGGAAACAATATGATTTATCAAGGATTTATGAAGAGCTTTTTGTTGTGCAAAGCATTGAGTATTTTTTATACATCATCTGATGTACTCGATATAAATTTCCTTTTTGTTCCTCGGATGTACGCAAAATTGAAGGGAAAAGTTTTTTTTGCGCTCTCAAACTGGATAAATGGAAACATAAATTGATGAAGTGATGCTTTTATTCGAGTACGCGCGCTATGTTTTTAGGTTATTTTGTGGTCGATGAGTAATGAGAATAAAGTTAGAGCTTGTCAGTTTTGAAGTTGCTTAGTGCTTTAGCTGATCAAAATTTATTGAATACAAGTTTTGATTAATTAACTTAATTTTTTGAAAGGAAATTTAGGTCAATGGTGATTTGGGATTTATGCTTGAATTTCGTAAAAATTATTATCTTCACCATCAAAAATATTTTTCACTACAAAAACTTAAATAAAATCTTCAATTAAATCGCTAAAAATAAATTATTGTTCCATAAAAACTGAACTACAACTCCCTCTTCAAAAAATATTTAATCCCTTCAGTTCAGCATTATTTTCATGATAGCTCAAAATCCATGCACATACATATATTGAAAAATATGCAATTTCCCGTAGCAAAATTTTTTTTTTCTTGTCCAAGCAATATTTCCCATTTATTTATAGGATGATGAAAAAAAATTGGAGGGAGTTAAAAAGAGAAAAAAATCTCCGGTCATCCATTATAATCAGCTTTTTCTCTACGTTCCACTCTTTTTTCATGCAATATTCAGCACAAAAACTGGTATCATATTATAATTCATCGTTTATATTCTCTACTTAGCAATAGATTAAATCATTCCACTGAGCTTAAATGGAAATGAATTGTCCTGGGTCAATCGCTATAATTTTATCGCATTATGGTACGAACCACTTTTCATAGCTCTGCAATAGTTCCTCTACGTATATATTACATTCATATTATTGAAGTAAGTGAGTAAGTGAAAAAAGAAAGAACATATTTCACATAAAATATTAATCCCCATAATTGGTTAGTGGAGAAGTTTATTCATTACATTCGTGACATGATGAATTGAATGGGATTTTTTCCTTTTATCACACAAACATTTTTTCACTTCTGGTCGTTTGCCTTGTTTTGGTCATAGTATATTGCTTTTAACTAAGTTGTAGAAATCAACAGAATTCGAAGTCGACTCGGATTTTTTGTCAAATTTATATGGCGGAGTCGACTCCATACTAAATTTCATCGACTTCGAGCTCTGGAAAACAATTTTTTTTACGAATTTCTTAACAAGTTTAGAATAAGTTGTGTGATTTGCATTTAGGTGGAGGGGGGGAGGAGGGAATTGGCATTAGGACTAGAATTATGTAACAGGTCAAAAAATAGAAAAAAAAATTATATAAAAAACGTAACAAGGGAAGGGGAAAGGGGTCTAAAAAGTCACTTTTTTCCATAACGTACTAAATGACTAAGACTAAGACTAAGACTTTTATATATATATATATTAAAAAAACAAAATTAATATTTCCACCTCTATCCGCAGTTATGTATAGAAATTCCATCGAAAACCACGAAAATAATTTCCAAATATTAATTAATCATGCAACCATTTCCATCTCCTACCTCCTCATACATTGTATATGTCACCACACAATCATGACGGCAATTAGTAATGATATCAGCAAATTCCAGACGTGCGTTCGTGTTCATAATAATTATTAGTTGAAATCATAGTCTATAGATCTACATACATCAGTGTATACAACATATGAGTGAGACAAACGTAAAATTTTTTCAATATTTAATACTGAAATAGATAATTAGAAATGACACCTACGTTCAATAATTTCATGCTATTATTATTATTTTTTTATATCTTTTCGACGGACTTTTATGTTACATTAGCATGTCACATGAAAATCAAATCGAATTTGAATTACTGTTGTGTCTATTGATGCGTGATATTTGTCAACAATGTTGGACATGAAGTGATATACAAATAATAATGATAGTTTATGTAGTGAACGGTGTAAGTTATATTGGTAGTCTGGTTAGAATGAAATGGCAAAATATCTATGGGCATTCGATGACTATGGTAGATTTAAATTTAAATTTCAAATGATTTAAACTTTTGAGGTAGATATTTCTGAAATTACAGTTCTTGAAGTTTGGATTGTTGTTATCTGATGTGCGCAATTCATGTTCGACAAACTTATCGAAAGTCTAGGGGTATTCAATTAAGTTTGTTCGGAAATCTCAAATTCAAAAAAATATGTTACGCTTTTTCTTGAATTTGATAACTTTTTTTGAGTTTTATCATTTATTTGACTTTATTGTAGTCCTTAATCATGGACTGAATCATTTTCTTTAAAAAATTCTGCATGAAAATGATTTAATTTGAGTTTAAAATTTTTCGAATTTTCGAACAAGGGGTATTTAACTTCGAATTTTGCATGGCAGACAGACAAAAATGACATTTTTGCACTTTTGTTTGGAAACTGTAACGGCTACAATGTTTGAATTGCTCACATCAGGTTGTTATCAGGAAAATTACAGAGATGATGACAATGGTAAATTCATTAATGAAGGGTTTTGTGTTTCAGATGAATTTAATTATTTCTTTGATATGCCTAAAGCTTACAAAATTTTCCAAATTGTCATTAATTTTTAGATATCTTTTGATATTCACTGTCGAAGTTTAGTTTTCAGAATTATTGTTTGAGGATGTACTACGAAATTTTCAAATTGGCTTAAATGTCAAAAATTGTTCTCAAAAAGCTTCATTTTATGTCCATAGCAACACTTCACATATCACACACAAATTTATAAAATTAACTTTTTAATTGCAAAAGTTTATATTTATTTTGAGTAAATGAAGTTCCTCATTTTACATGAATTCAAACCACAGCATCCTTGCATTTATTACAATGTAAAGGAAGTAAAAATTTCAATTATCACCAAATAAAACTTGCAAAAAAAATTCCTCTTCCTGCCAACACAGCAGAAAACGAAAAAAAAAGTTTTAAGTACTGTTGTACAAGTTTTATTAAAAATCCAGCTTGTACAAACATCCTCGATATCACATTACATACACATTTCCAGGTGAAGTTTTATTCTGCAAAATTATTTGCGCATTACGTCTCAAGAGAGGTGGATGGAAGGTATGGGATGTGGAATCAGCAACAATCATGTCAGTAATTTGTTGGCCCCATGAAAAACCTCACGTTCCAAACATTAACTTTGGTAAAGAAACAATTAAAAAAAATACGAATTTAATGACGATTTTATTGTTGCATTTAAAAAATTTTTGTTCTGGTAAGGTAGGTGGAGGTATGTAACAAATGGATGGCACGGAAGTAGTTACTGTTGGAATTTTAAAGCGCATGAAAACTTAGTAAATTCTTATTAATATCTGTAATAAATTCAGCTACTTTTATGAAGGTTGATATGATTATCAGCACATATCCAGACAGACAATCCAACCAATTTGAAAATAATCCTGTCAACCAAAATAATTTTCATCAGAAATAAAAAAACTTGTCCATGTAATTTTATAATTTTTTCATCTCCTCGAACATTTAACATTTTACAGGATGTGTACGTGCATGGGATACGTGAATTTCCAATTTAATGTATGTATATTCCTGAATGAAATTATGTATGGGATTCTCATAGTCATACATACGAGACATTGAACATTTTTCACTACGTGGATTTCTGTAAATTTCAGTAATTATAAAGCCATTGTTTCCATTTGTGGCCATGCACATACACATACATTTAAACGTGAGATGACCAACGTGGAGACAAATAAAACATAGAAATAGGGAGGTACAATGGCACAATAAATCGACGCCAACAGTGACTACAAATTTTTGCGATTTCAACACACGTAATAGTCATTCATTAAACATGCTGCGAACAGAAATTTTTTATGGCATCAACAGTTTTCTATCAATTACAAAAATGCTAGTTTTTTTAAAAGAAAAGTTGCACCCCAATTCTCACAAATATGTACAAATTTCTCGATGAAATGGCAATTTGAAGGTCCCATGAGCACATAAATTGCTCTGTTATTTTGTGCATACCGCAGCATAAAATTTAAAACTTTTACCAGAAAGCATTTTCAAGTGAGAAAGACTTGAAGTTGGAATGGATGGAGAGATCCAGATTTTTTACAAGTGGTTAAACTAAAAACTGCATAATTGGCTAAACAAGAAATTTTGTCTCTAATGTCAGTGCATCACATTTTTTTGGCAAAATAATAAAATTATACGTACCTTACTTTTTCATAAATATCATTGAAATTGGATTCATGCTGTAATAGTTTATGCAAATCTATGCCTTTGAAAAAATTAGAAAACTCTTCTTGTGAAGTATATAATTTCATATAAAAATTCGTGAAAATTTCCTTATCATGCCGTGTGTTCAAATCTCAGTATATACAATTTTTCATTTGCTTCGTTATTTAATAAATGTTGCATTTAACAGAAGATGTGATGATAACTCCTATCAAATGATTTATATAAATCATCACACCATTTACTCGGAAACTTTAATGCAATCATGCATAAATAACAAAATTGCAGCTATTAAACTTGCAATCTCAAAATACATTTTATCCAGTTCAAGCCAGAAAGTCAGTTTTCAATTCAGGAAAAAGTATAGAAAAATGATAAAGTAGCTTCGTTTAACCTTACGGTTAATTGACTGCCTCACAAGTCTTCGCAATCATCTTCAAACTACCTCCTGCACCTCCTCCATTTCATTCTTATTTACTATCATCGTCTCTCTTTCCCTTGCTGCTTTTGCTCAACAACATTGCATACAATGTCTCTTAATAACATTCAGTAGAAGCAGCAGTAAATAGATGAATGTTGAAATAGTTTCATGCATAACAAGTCACCATCTACATAATAATAATGTTGTAGAAACGAGGAAAATTCGAAAGCGAGTGAAGATAATTAAATTATTAGCTTCTCTCACTTCTACAAATTTTTTTTGGACATGCCCAGTAAATAAAATTTGTGAAACTGTCCGACTGACCAAACTCTGTGTGCTCATTTATTTTTTAATTTCTATTTACTCTTGATACTATTGATGTTAGAAAATTCAATTTAATGCCTTCATCATTTTCCAAAAAAATAATTACAGCATTGAAATAAAAATGCGCAATCATTATCCTCATATTATACCTTTACACTCGATTCTCTTCATCCCATAGTACATTACTGGCAAAAAAGGGGACGTTGCTGTAAGTATATATATATACTCTTACATTTTTCATGTATAAATTATTGCAGACAGTTAATGGAATGAATGAAAGGTAAAATGAATGTTCTTTACTTACACGGAGACCAAAAGAACGAGAGGAAGCTAACATGAACATTGAATTTATGCCGATTATGTTCCGAAATCGAGCGTTGTTGTCCGAGAAATACACATAAATGTTTTTTTATGCTGTGCTTAATATTATTGAGTACATGTGTTATTTTGGTCCATTACTGTATCATGAGAAAAGGTACAAGATATACGTGGGTGGATGAGAAGGTGTTGAAGTAAATTTGGACACTGTAGGACGATCCATAATGAGTGGATGTATGAGATGGGTAAATGGTGTTCTATTTCAGGACATTTTTGGGTATGATATGCTTTAAAGTTCTGAGAAAGAATTTATTCCTCAATTAACTTGTGTGAAGATTCAGAAGTAAAAGACTTATTTATATTTAAGGCAATTAAATTTCATTTTTAGGAACTAAATAATAAATTTTGACTTTGAAACCACAAATTATAAAAACTCGAAGACAGCTTTGAAAGAATTTTATTTTTTTAAAAAAAAATCAACAACTTCAAACGTAAATTATTAACTCCTCCCTCAAAATTCAAAAGTGAACTGGAACTGCATAAAATCCAGCCTAGGAATAATAGTAAAGAAAAAATCGATTCTACTGTCATATCATGCATGCCATAAATATCTTTATGATGGCAATTTTCATTTTAAAATACAACATATAAGTAAGGCATGCACACAGGACGAATCTCATTTATTTATTTATTGCCTTTATTTATTTTTAGATCGACTTCATTTTTCACAACATTCAGGAGAGGAGGCAGAAAGTTATTTTTCTCATTTCCTTTACTGTTGAGCTTCACATTTTTTTTTTTGCAATATCATAATTCATTTTCTCTTACTCGATGCTGATGATGCCGATGATGATGAGAAAGTTTTAAACTATATGAAGAATGAAGATTGAGGAAGGTGAATTAATGGTGAAGCTTTTAAAATAAATTGAGATTGGAAAGAGGAATGAAGGCTCAGGTATAAAAAAATGATTGGTATGATTAATAATTTATCTTGGTATCCCAAGGATTCATCAAGTCAATCAATCTATTGAGTATCTTAAGATAAAGTGAAAACGTGAGGGCGGGTAACACAATGGCTGCAATTTGGTGAGTTTGAAGTTTTATATTTGATTATTTTGTAGACAAATTATAAGCAATAAATCCCATCCCTAGTAACCAAAATCACCCTAATGTATTCCATTCATGTTCCTAAGGAAAATCAACGTAATACATAAGGACCATTTTGGTTACATGGGATAAATTCACCAATCCTCACCCCTTAAACCAAAAATTCTAATAATAAAAACAACAAAAATTATCGAAAGTGACAAAAATCTTTGAAACTTTTTGCGCCTTTAAAAAAATTATAAGTTCAATCACCCCTGAAAAAGCCAACACCAGCCACATCCAGTATTCTCATTTTTTTTTTTGATAAAAATCTTCTCCTAATAAAATGTTGTTGTAAATCTTGGTAAGATTTTCTCATGTCTGTTTCATTTACACTCTGTTGTACCACAAACTTTCACGTTTGTCGCTTCTCGCACATGGCATAAAAGTACAAGCTGAACATAAAGATGTTAATAAAAATGTCAATTTTCTTTCCGTTCGCTTTTATGGCTTTTATTTTCCTCTTTTAACATAACATAACGAAATATGAAGCTTAATAATAATAATAATATTTTCATTCGTTGTGCTTCTACTTGTATGCTAAAATTTGTGTGATCCATTAAAAATCATAAATCATATCAGACACGATAAAAAAGAATTTCGTGCCTTTTTTCACCGCCAAATTTTGGTTTTCTTGTTTCTTTTTTATTCACGCTGGAAATTTATTTATCAAATAAATATACAGTTATACCACAAGACATAAGCCAATAAAAATTCATATAAATTTCTGGCGCAGGTTGTATCATGTGCTGAAAGGAAAAAAAGAATACAAAAACCACAATTCCAATTGATATTCCAACATGTTTGTATTAAAGTGTGACAAGTATATACAAGGACGTAGCCTGAATTCCCATATCAACCACTATAAGGGACTTAACACTTATTATGTACCCCCTACCCTCTTTCTCAGAATTTTCTTCATCTTAGACATTCCTTTGTCTACTCTTCCCACTTACGTTACGTATTTTATGAACAACTCCTAATTATCTACCCTCCCTTAACTTCTGACTACATCCCATGCCACATCAATTTTTTTTTTAAAAAAAAACTCCCCTCATAATTTAACATCCTCATTACCTAAATGCTCAACAGAAATTCAGGACATTATGAAAAAGACAAAATTTTCATACGAATTTAAAGTCACATGCTGTGTTCACATTTTTATACATTCGGTAATTAAATTTTGATCACATCCTGTTTTTCATACAATTTCCATAATGTACTGCACATGACAACTCATTAGATGCTCGCGATACTTCAAAAAAAAGCTCACAGAGTAAATTTTCAACAAAAATTAATTATAAAATGTTCACAGTGAAGCAGAAAAAAAAACTATAGTAACCATGTGCGACAGTTGAGAAAGGCAATTAACGTCGTACACAATAAATTTTTACCCTTTTACCTTTTCTCATTAAATTATATTGACGACATAGGAGGAAAAAGTACAAAGAGGCAATAAAGTTCAGACGATGTTGCAGTAAAATAAATGTCATTATAGAAGATATAAATAGGAATTAGACCAAGTTTGCCTAAGATTTTTGATGAAGACATTGTGAGCATCTAATAGTAAGTCTTGTAAAAATTTTTAGCTGTAAAAGATTCTTTGACTTAGTCAGAGACAAAATTTTCATATCACATCCGTTTTCAATGTTAAAGTACACTTTTATTAGGAGAGCTTCCAAAAATTACTTTACATGTACAATACAAATACCAGAACAGTCAAAAGTACTTCCATATACTCCAAAATTCGTGCGAAAAACTTTTCTAATTAAGGATGAAAAAAAGTTACAGATCTGCCATAGCAATAATTTTATTGTTTGTCACAAATGAAAATTGAGAACTTTACCATAGCCACCAGCGTGTTTTGATTAATAATTTCTGTAATATTTCTCATCAAAAAGTTATGACAAAATCACCTCCATCTATTTTTTTTTTTTTTTGAGGAAATTCGAGATCATTTTTGTCCATCTTGGCAGATAAAAGTTTATCAATTTTTGTCAGAAAAGTCAAGCATGTTGAAAGCAATTGAATTAATATTAATATTTGATGACCATAGAATAAGAAATACATGAGAGTGATATTATCGTAAAAGGCTAAAAGTCACATTATTGGCTATGAATGTATTGACGCAGAGCGTGTGTAAATGAGTGGATGAATGGTTTAAAGGAATGAATGCAGAAGTGTGGACATAAAATAGGTCTACATAAATAAGAATGGTCCCAACGAGATAAACATTTTGGAAATTTTAATCCAGATCAACCTCTCACCCTCCCATAAATGTCATGAGTAGTCTAGACTAGCAGATACTAAGCTTCAAATATATTTCAATTAATTCCCCCACAAAAAAGTACAAATAGGAAGTAATGGAATTTTTGCGTGTGGACGTCTCAAAGGAATTATATTATCCTTGTTCTTCCAAGTAACTTCCGAGAATTTTCTATCTGAATAAATTCAACTTCTATATAAAGAATCCAGATGTAATTTAAGACACATCCTACAAAAGAATTAAAATACTAAAAGTATTTTCTTGTATCACAGACTCTCATGTAAAAATGATACATTCCATCCTCGAGTGACAAGTTAATCCCAAAACAAATTAAAATGCATATGTATCTTCAAATATCTCAAAATAATGAAGAAGTTGCAAGGGCATGTATCACTTTGACATGCTTTAAATTTCTGATTTCCATTTTTTCGTAATTATTTTCTCTTTTTTTCCTTCCGCTAACTTTCTCTGCAATATTTTTATTATCTCACCCCATACACGTTGAACATAATAAACCAACAGTAGCAGAAGCAGTAGTGTAAAAAAAAGAGTCAAAGTCTGCTTAACAACCAACGCATGTATAAATATATCATGCCGTAAAAGCTCAATTTTATTAACTTTTTCCTTCCTTCCCTTTTCTTTCATTTTTTCTGCTCTCTATCTCCTTTCCATCCTCATTCATCTCCAAACGATCAATATTGAATTGACTTTGGCCGCAACCAACATCTAACTAACTGTATTCGAAAGTATAATATTGTATTGCTTCCATATAAAAATGAGGGTTGAAAAAAGTTGGGAACTAAAGTTTTTTTTATGTAGTCACTAGCAACTCATACTATTCATTGTTTCCTGTATTTTTTGTACGTTTTTCGGGGATTTCATGCGCTTTTCGTATGTTTGGATGTGGTGCAAAAGATTCTGTCTTGATTAAATTGCAGTGCCGCAAGCTAAAAAGGCTGGGCTGTAATCAAGTTTTTTTTTAAAGTTTGAATCCAAAAACTGCTGTTTATATTTGGACATTTAACTGGATGTGGCAAGGAAATAAAATTGAAATTTTGACAAAAACCTCTACAAAATAAGCGCTTCTATCATAAAACATTCAAAATCTAACTTGTCGACAATTTTTCGATTCTTTTAGTTCATTTAAATGAATTATGGGCGAGCTAACTAGCTCCATATACAGAAATTGATTGAAAGTTTAACTTCCGTTTTTGTTTGGATGCATGATGTAAAGCTTCCATTTATTGCACATAGATTGTATATGCACACATACATACATAGAAAATTCCTTTCTTTCTATTGGCAGCCATATTTATCAGTTAAATTGGATATTGTTTGTCTTAATTCCTCCATTCCATAGAAACTCTTTTTTGTTATATTCGCAAATACAGCTATAGAAATGGAAAAGTTATTTGTCTATGTCCAGCTTATAGAAAAAAAATTGAAAGTAACTCTTCAGTTGTTTACTCTTCTGTTCATGGCTTCAAATAAAGGTTCAACAAATTGTTGTTTGTCAATTATTATTTTTTTGTGTGTGCATCCCTTCCATTATTCTCATATTTTCCATAATATTTAGTTCAGTAATTCTATAGGGAAATTATTGGGGATGTATTGAGTTACAGGAATGTTGTCCCAGATGATGCACAAATTAATACAAGTTATCTCGTTGCCTTGCATTTTATAGCTTTATAGCTTCAAAAATTCAGGGACCGTACATTTGTGCTTCAGTGAACAAATTCACCATTAAAAGCATCAAATAACTCAAGGGCAAAAAAACTCGAATGAGATAAGCATTAACAACTATCCTTCTCATTCCCTTCCTTCCTTCCTCGGCATCTCGATTGATTGAAGAAATAGAAATAATTAATGAGATTAAGCCGACATTGATTTCTTTTCCCATTAGAATCGCATATAAAGTTCTTTTCATATTCTCTTTTATTCTAATGGACACAATCCACAATCCAATAGCAACAGCAGTAATGGCAGCAAAAATATATTTAATTAATAATCATTTGTGGATGGAATAAATAAATAGCAAGAAGCAATAGTTGCTGCTGCTTATTACCGTGTGCAGATATCAGTTTGTTTGAGTATTTTACGAATGGTATATAATTAATTAAATTATTTTAGTTGATTCTACTTATTGTTATTTATGCCCATCTTCACTGCCTGTAATGGACGTGATGACATTTTCATTTTGTTTTATTTTATGCTGTTGATTATTGACGTGATGGTATTTATAATGTAAAGTTTGATATTATTTGGTATTGTAATAAATTTAGATACAATAAGTTGGAAAACTCTACTTGTGAAGTTTATGATTTCATATAAAAAATTGTCAAAATTCCCATAGAAATATTGATCGAAGCGTAGGTTCAAATCTTAGAAAATATTGTAACTCACTTCTTTTAAAATCGATTTTTTTTAAAATTATTATCCAACTATCACACAATGAGACTGTCAAACACTTAAAACCACATCACATCCTGTTAAAACATCAAATTTGCTCATTTCCTCTAATCACTTAAGTTTTGTGGTTCAAAAACCAAAAATTTACTATTAATCCTCGAGCAAAAATATCTCTCGTTAAGGAAACAGCAATAACCATTAAAAAAATAGTCATATTGCTTTCACATTATTAAATTAATGACTATAATTTATTAACATTTACATAATTTGTGTAGTATAGATTAAAAGCATGGTTTATCAGTGGGTTTACTAATCAATAAAACCTTATTCATTGAATTGAAATTAAATCGTTTCCAATCAGTTTTCCTACACGTGCAATTTTAAAAATTAATTTAAACTAAACCACAATGTTGTTCAATAAGATGCTGTATTATGTATGTGGGTAGAAAATTAAATTCAAATGTTGTTGTTTTGTTATTCTTTTGCCTTAAAGGTTGAACCTTGAAGAATGGAAAAAGTTTCCTTATTCCTCAATATAAACTCAATATTATTGAAGATTGACGAGTTGCTTCAATTAATTCTTAAAACGCAAAATAATCATTTTTAGGGAACTTAAAGATTTTTTTATGTAAAGTAATGTTGGAGTTCATGTGTGAAAATCAAGGTGGGATCAATTCCTATAACCTCAAAAAAATTCTACATTTTTAATTATTTTTCTTAAAGTTAAGTACTTTGAAATTTAGCTTCAATTCTCTCAGACTAAACTTTACTAATTCATCATTTTATCCTTCAATCATCATCATCTATTAATAAGATCCAAATCAATAAACCCAATCAGAAGGAAACAAAAGTATATTAATATTCAACTCATTCATTATAATTGAATTCTCGAATCGAAAATGCACAGAGTAATTTATTTATTAAATTAACTAATCGTAAGGATATAAGAGCAACAACAGAAAATGACAGATGTAATTGACAGTTGGAGCAAAAAATATATATATTAAGCACGAGCTAAACGTGTTGAAAGAACAATATTCTTTTTCCCTTCCTCGAAGCATCAAAGCAGAAATGATGAGGAAGAAGAAAAGGGCAAATAAATGAAAGCAAAATGGTTCGAGATTTTGCGATGAATCTAAATTGGAATTTTTGATTAGCTGCAAAAAATAATATTGGATTTTTTTTTTGCTCAGTCTAACCTTGAAACTTCTTCTATGTTTTTGCGTACATTGCTTTGAGGAAGAAGATTTTGGGAAAAACGCAAAGAAATTTTGAAAAATTTGAAGATGTTCATCATATTAAAAATCAAATCCCATCAAAAAGTGGCCAAAATTTTTTTAAAATTAAAATTTGAATAGTCTTTTACCGTTGAAATTTTACATTTTTTTAAAAAATTCATTTTCTTTAAAACATCTCAGCAACAAGTTTCTGCTAATTATTTATAAAGCCATTCACTTGCCATCACATCTAACTTAAGACGATTACACGTCTGAGCTTAAATTTTCTACAAAATGAAATTTTCTTCATCCCTAGCTACCTTTTTTGAGTCAAATTTGTCATATTTCATTTCAATTAATTCCCTGGAAAAATCTTCATACGATAATGCGATTTCAAGGACTTTTTCTCTCTCCTTTCTACCTCATTTTTCGTCATTTTTATGTACGGTAAGGATGTCTTTAGAGAATTTCGTTGTTGTTGCTGCTTTTTTGCTTTTCTTGCCTTGTTGACAGATGGTATCAAATCTCTTGTTTAAATCCTTAAAAATTATCTTTCATTTTTTATTCCTCATTTCTACTCCTTTGAATTTCCAAGAAAATCATTTTCATTGTTACTGCCGCTGTTCTTACATTATTAATGCACACATTTAGTCACACACGTATTTTTACATTGCATCATACTCATGTTTTGTTAATACTTGCGACATGGAGGCATTAAAAGATGAAATAAATTGTTCTGAAAGGGTTTGGAATGTAGGAGGGATGCATGACCTTGGCTTATTATTAGATGGGTGGGTGGGTGTGTGGTGTGTTTTTGATGACTATTTGGGATTTTAAGTTTTAAATAATCTTTGACAGTTTTTTTTTTTTCAAATTTATTTTGACCATTAAAAATTCAAAAAACTTTTAAACGTTAATTTTTCTATTATTTTATTTATTAGATTTCTTAGTTGAATTTTTTGAAAATAAATTTAGACTTTAGATCAAAAATCGCATAACATCACCAACAAACAATCCCTAAAGATGTTTTTTCTCCAAGAAAATCTCAAAATACTTCTTTTCATAATACTTGACAGATTATACACCAACACTCATACGCTTGTGCATCATTCAAACATTATTTTACATACATACTCAAAAACACTCTCCATTAATCCTCAATATTTTCCTATTTCTTTTCATTATCTTTTGCTTTTTATTTTTCCTTCCTCACCCATTTTTTTAGCGCATTTTCCTCTTGGGAAAAGGACGCTATTATCCGCACTTTGTCCGTCTGTCCGTCTGTCTGTCCGTCCGTCTGTCATCGCATCTCCTCCTCAGGGTTAAGCTTTTTTGATGCGGTTTTTGGCTTAAAATGTGTGTAGTAAGTCTGGCTAGAGCTGGCGAAAAAATCAACACGAATGGTCACTTCCTCTGCTGGAACCAGCGTAAAAAGTGCCAAAATTGCATTCCTTTATATGTGTTAGTGTGGTAAAATGCACTAAAATGTTGACTTTTCGAAACCTTAGCTGTCCTCGATTCGAATCCCACCGATGACAAAAATTTTTTTTGCTTTTTTTTGATACTTTTTTGATTTCTAATGACATATAATATTAAATCATGTCATGATTTTTCATTTTCACAATTTTCCCGAGTTTTTCCGACGATTTTTGTTAAAATTTTCAATATTTTCATACAATTTTCATAGGTAATTACTTTTTTATATTTTTTTTTTTTGATATTTTAGTTGTTTAGTTTACTTTTTTCATGGATTTTTCATAATTTTTCCGGAAAATTTTGTGAAAATTGTAAAATAATTCACTTTTATTAAAAAAAAACTCATCAATATAAATAATCAAATTGTCACATAGAGATTTCGAAAAAAGAACAGCAGTGGCGTAAGTGGTAGAGTGCGCGACTCTTATCATGACAGTCATGGGTTCAAACCTAGCCCGTGACCAATTACTTTTTTGCTTTTTTTTAATTCTATGTTGCATAATGTTTTTCATCTATTTTTTTCTGTCAATTTTAAAATTTTGGATAAAAAAAGAATGGTTATAATCAAATATTTGGCTTTGTACTTTTGGGGTTTTACTTCTTTGTGTATTTACTGATCGCGGAAAATGCGCTTTCGTCGGTCACGAGTGACCACCGTTATACTTGTTTTTTTTTTTTTTTTTTGAAAGCATTCTTATCTACAATGCCTAAGGGGCACATGAAACAGCGATCTTATTTATTTTCATTCATTCACATCTCTCCTTCTCCATCCGTTTTCCGATTGTAATTTTAAAAATGGAAAGCAATTAAAGTTTGCAGATTTAAAATAAAAGAAGAGGAAGTATACATAAAAAAATAATATGAAGAAGAAAGACACCTCGTTTTTTTGTGTGCTTTAGCTCTTATCTCCCTTGAGTGTAGAAATCGATTTGCGGAATATTTTTTTTCTTCTCTTCTGTTTTTCTTTGCTTTAACTTTTTTTAGCCTTTATTTTTAGATTGGATTTAAAAAGGATGACGGGTTTGTCCTTGAGTTTGATTTATGTGTCTGGTTAGACTGTTATGGAATTTTTTTGTTGAAAAAGATACTGTGATTAGATAAATAGAAAGACTTGTGTTGTGGGGATTATGATGCCTTTTTCCATGGAATTGATCAAGTTAATTAGAGAATTAGCTTGGGAGAATTTCTTGGGTATTAGAAATTTACATCGTGTCTGATACACAAATAAAATTGGAAGCAAGAGCTGGTAATTGGCTTAGTAGGTTTAATTTGTAGATTTAATGAAGAATTGACATGCTGAAAGGTTCGAATCTCATAATTGGGGGGTTTTGACCCAATTTTTAAAGAAATTTAAAGCTAGGGTTTTTTGAGAAAAATACTAATCATAACCTTTCCATATAAAATAAATTCAATCCCCTTCGAAAAATTTCTGGCTACGCACTTGCCTCAGATCTTTTTGGATGTGATTCAAAAGCTTCCTCAACTTTGGAAATAACAACTAAAAATATTTAATTTAAAAATTCCAATTTTTTAATTCTTTTGAAATCCAAGTAAGAAAAAGACGTTCCAATTCATCCAATAAAAATTCATTAAAATTCCACTTCCAATTCGATTTATATCCTTTCTGTATTTTCTTGTTTGTTTCCTGTAACTAAGTAATTCATTTCATCTCAATGTTGTGCCACAAAGAGACTTCATTAAGAATGAGATTTTTAAATGAGATTTCTTTTGCTTTTTACTATAGTAACAGTAAATCGAATGCATCTAGCAAGCATGAATGGAGATGGGAAGTGAAGTAAAGAAAGAAATAAAAAAATAAGTTTATCTGCTGTGATGTATAAGAAATTGATTTTAAATTACATCTCAATCCATCTTTCTATTTCTTCCGTCGCTTTCTATCACTCGATTTTTTGTTTAATCGCATAGCTTCATCTTTTTCATCCAGAAACACCAAGGATGTGTGCATGCCTTATTCTCTCTTACACGCACACATCTACTCTATTTTTCATTTTATGCAGTAAAATGTAGCAATTTATTTTCTGTTTATTTCATTCCTTGAATGTCGTTTTCCCATTCCTCCCTCTTGATTATTTCTAGCTCACGATCCAGCATTTACTTTTTTTCTTCTTCGTATCGATGCAATGGTCGTAATTTAAGCGGCGATATAAAAATAAATGTTGATGATGAGAAGGCATTTGGAATTTATATGACACACAAAAAAAAGGAATAAACAAGCTAGTCGAATTAAACGCAATAAAATATTGCAAGTCTCGTGAAGTGACACACAAGGCACTTTACAATGTTGTATCGTAAATTTTTCCTCATCTTCCTGCTTTTTTTTGCTGATGAGGAAATTGTGCTTTATTATATAATTTTTTATGGCTCTTATCTTGTCCGTTAATTTACAATTTTGTCGAGAGAGAAAAAAAATTGTCTGATTTGAGTGAAAATTTATGATAATTGGACAGCTGGGATGTCATTTAAAATTTTTCCCATTGACGCTTAGTTTTGATGCTGATTAACCAGTTTTGACGAGTTTTGGTTTATTGTGGCTGCATTTAGGATTTCAATCCTTAAATTTCAAATTTTTCCCACAAGAAAAAAGCACAAATCTTTTCCAAGGAAATGAAAAGTCAAGCTAAACAGCAATCAACAACCCACGAAGACACCTACACAAGAATCAAGTCACTAAGGCATAACAAAGGCAATCATTCAATAAAAATGCCTCCAAAATATTTTAATGTGCTGACATTAATCTACTCTGACATGCTTCGCATTTTTTTACTCTTTCAGTCATGCCATATTTCCTATCCATCTAAATAAGTGAAAATAATCGACTTTAGCCTTTATTTGCATTTTATTGTCATTACAATTTAATTTCTGTGTGATCCATGTGCGACGTTGGACCGCTAATGGATTTACTTTTTTTGTTGAAAATTAAATTTTCATCTGTGGCATTAAAATAAATTACGATTCATTTGTGAAATTTTCGTGGCTGATGCTATGTTTAGATCATGTGTAAATAATGGTCTATGACATTCAGTCATCTGAAATCATTGAAATGCTGAAATTTTTATTACTCTGTTGAACATGTGGTTGACTAACCTTTACATTAATTAGCTTTTTAGCTGTATTTGATGGATTTTTTTGCTGTAGCATGGCAAAAATGAATGTTATCTCATCATCATAAATATTTAAATTGCTGATTAAATTTTGAATTAAAGCCCAGACTTTGCATTTTGGGGTGGCAATTATTGACTTTTAATTGAAAATTTGTGTCAAATTTGGGGGTCGTTGATCTTCTTGGTCTCAATTAATTTAGTTTGAAAACCTCTGCTCTTGAGGTTAACAAATAATATGAACGATCCTTTGTCAGTCAGTCACAGACTAGAATCGCAACACTACATAATAATCAACTACCCAGTTCACTTTTAATTACATGCATGACTACCCAGAAAGCATTAAAATATTTTCATCATAACAACAAAACCTGTCGCATAATTAAATCAGAATTTTATATTCTATTTATAAACTGCACATCTTTCCCAAATGTCAAGAAAGTCAGACTCATAATGGAGCAAAAAATTAAAAACAATTCTATTTATAAAAATATTTTTACTTCCTCTTCTTTCATATTTTTTTTTTCTTTACCTTCCACAATGCTGTTACTATTTTCTCCTATGTATATCGCTCTGCTTGTGCTTAATATATAAAAATACTATAGAGAAAGAGAGGAAAATGTTGATTAAGTTATTAGCATTTATTAGGGTATACAGAATGTAAACAAGGAAGCAATTGCTTGAAAAAGTTTAAAGGAATTATTAAATGAGCTTCACGTGTTTACGTGGGGAAGACAGGAGATGATAAAAATATTATAAATGTTAAATTTTGTTGAATTTTTAATTGAATTCTATTTTGTAGATGGAAGTTGAGGTAGTGAGTTCCTTAAAAAGCAACAAAATAAGGATGTTTAGGAGGTAAAATCTTCCTGGGAAATGAAAATTTTCTAATCTAGTCATGACTTGAATTTCTAAAAGGGGGAAATTACATTTTTCAAATTAAATTCATGGGAATTGTTTCAGCTTGTATGTTTTTTTGTTAAAAGTTTTGTAATTTTAGTTGGGAGGAATAAAGGATTTTTCTTTAGAGAAAATGTTCAAGAATTCAAAAAATTCAATAAAATTAGAAAAATTTATTTTCAAAAATTTTATCAAAATTAAAAAAATTTCATCAAAAGTGATTAAACAAAAACAACAATCACACAGAAAAATATGTCAGTCTGCCAACCAGATGGCATATAAAATCACATGACTTGATGATCACATTTTTTATGGTCGATTGAGTTGATTGATTTTTAATTTCGAATTTCGATTTATTTAAGAAGATTAATGTCTGTATTTTATGGTCGTGATAGTAAAAATCAACAATCAAACACTACAAAATGTAGAATTGGAATTACTTTTAAGGTAATTACATGATTGAAATTGAAATTTGTATTTGTATCTGTTTAGATAATTTAGTCATTATAGGGGGTCCTCTATTTGAACAGTAGTTTTGTTCCCAAATTTTTATATTCAAATCGAATTTATTCAAATTGAAATGTATGAAAAATGACCGTTGAAAATGAAAATTAAAACTTTTGTATGGGAAATTTTTGGTTATTCAAATTGAAACTGTTCAAATCGAAACTGTTTAAATCGAGGACCCCCTGTACATGAGAATGAAGTATGTAATCATCGCGTGCTTTTTTGAAAGGTTAAAAATAGAATTTAACCAAATGCTTGACATTTATGCAGTTCAAATCGATATTTTACTGATTATCGTCAAATTCTATGAATTATTAATGTAAATTCATCACGAGATTGAAAAGTTATTGATTTCTCAAGAATAGGATTAGTGACACAATTATCTTTGATATTTTATTGAGTTCTAACCAAAGTAATCTGATAATATTGTGAATTGAGCACACGCGTTGACTAACTTGTTTCCAACTCAACAATTTTTCTAAGGAAATCCAAAATAATATTCAGCACTGAAAAAAAAAATCTTAGAAATTTCATCATAAATGCGCATTATCTTCCATAACAACAATAATGATGTTAATACGAGTTGTTATTCTCAAAAATAACACATCAACTGTATTGCACGAGTGAAAATGCTTCATCATTTTACACGAAGATGTGCCTAGCATAAAATCATAGTCAGAATAACTTTAAGGTGTGGGTGTTTCCAATTTTTTTTTTTTAACTTTAAAACAAACAGTAAGTTGCTCAAAATTCAACAATATGGTTTACTTTTGTTTTAAAATTCTACCCACAAATCGACCATTATTATCTGTCAAGACTAGTCATGCAGAGTTAAAATTTCTGCTTGAAAAGAAACAAAAGGAGGAAAATTAACAAAATTGATTCGAATGAAAAAAAGTTTTTGAAAATTTATTGAGCTAAAAATTCAACTAAATGGAAGGTATTGTTTTGATAATTATTGATAGTCGTTAATTTGGATGGATTATTGAGTGGGTATAAAATTTATTCAAAAATTTTACATTAAAGTGGTTGGACTAACTAGCTGGAAAAAAAATAACCAATTAAAATTTTTCATAAAAAAATCTCATCAGTCAATGACTCAATAAAAAAGCTAAAAGTTCTTATCACGTTATTATAAATTTAATTTAAATTTTCGTGCATGTATGCGTATGTAGGTAGCACAAAATTTCTTTAAATAATCGATTTATTTAAAATTCAAATTTTCAAAGGTGGAAAATCTTTGTTTAAAATTATTTTATTCAAAACTTTTGAATTTAATTAATTGTCTATTTTATAGATGCTTAAGAAAAGGAAACTTTGCACGAAAATAACATTTTAAGTCGATATTTATAGCATGAAGACGTTGTCGATAAAAACATTTCAAAGATTTTAAACTTTTTTTGTGGAGAAAATATTAATGCAAAAATAATAATCGAGATTATAAATTTTTGTTAATTGTGCGTCAAGTTTTAACTGTTTACATTCGCCTAAAGATGATTTAAATATTTTGAAATATTTTGCATGATCTAGATTCATAATGTTTTTGAGTTGAAATTCTTGAATTTTTTTAGTTTAGTTTTGTGTTTTTTTTATCGGTTTTGCTTCATATTTTTAGACTCTTCTTTCCACGTTTTCACAGTTTCACACCCTTTTGCCAAAATCATCAGTTATTCTCAAAATATTCTGTTCAAAAACTTATTTATTTGTTTTTAAAAATCCATTTAAAAAAAATTTTCATGTCAATTAGTCGTAATTTATCTTCCCTCACGTGCTGTCTAAAAAATAAACGAAAATTGAGACGCTCACTTTATTTGACATTTAAAAAATTTCAAAAAAAATGTGAGAAATTATTTTAATTTTTCTGTTTGGTAGATTTTATTCATTAATTTACTCTCAAAGCACATCCACATATTCCAACCAGCTAAATGCGAATGAGTGACATAAAACACTTTTCTCGTATGCTGTCGACATAATAGACATGCCTGATTGATTGAGATGTGATATATAGTCGATAATTAAACCGAATCGATATTCAAGATCGATCCTGCGGACTACACATGGATATACTTATCATTCGTCATTCTCTCTTATATTCTCAAACCTTCTGTAGCTGTCAATTTGTTCCATTTCCATTTATTCCCAATACGAAACTGCTGCCATTTCATTTCAATGTAAATGAAAGGAAGGAAAAAAAAGTCTTTCTTTCCTTTCTACCGTCAATATTGATGTTTCTTATTCTGTTCCTTTATTGACAAATTTTCACGATCCATTCTTCAAAGAAACTTTTATTTGAAGACGTTTTGAGCATTCCGAAGAGAGTGTGAAATATTTTAAATTCCATTGAAATAGTAAATAGTTGAAGAATGGAAATGGAAAAAATGAGGATCTTTGATCTTTGATCGAAATTGATGATGGATGGTTGGTTGTCGAGGGAAGGGAAATGTAAAAACTTGATGGATTGTGAATTTTGTAGGTGTGTGAATTGGAAATTCAAATAACGAACTAGAGGATATGAAAATGAGAAATCGAACAGTAAAGGTTGAATGGGGTGCGTTGCATAGGACCTAAAGATTTCCGCGGAATTTCCCGCGTAATAAATTACGCGTAATAACTTCCACGGAATTTATTCCGCGGAAATTTTTTCACATTATTTTTTTTTATTTTGCATTAAAAAATTCCGCGGAATATATTGCGCGGAAAATATTCCGCTACTAATATTTTTAAAATTCGGCGGAACTTTTTCCGCATATAAAATGGAAAATATTTTATGATTAAAAAAATTTTTTTAGGTCCCATGCTACTGAGCCGTTGAATGTGTAGGTTCGAGTCCTAAATATTTACTAAAAAATTTTGGAGCAAGTGAGACCTTCCTTTTTTTGTTTTTTTTTTTTTTAACCATACAGTTCTATCTAAACTAGATTTTCTACAAAATCAAGTGATAGTGAATTCTATTTAAAAAATCTCCATTTTCTCCCTTTTAATTGCTTTTCGGAAACAAATAGCTCATATGATCATCATGAATCACATACCCACAGAAAACATAGCACAAAAAATCCACAGAATCAACAACAAAAAAGCGATTTGAGAAGAAAAAAAACTCTCATTAAGACCGAAACGTAATTATTTTCCATTCTCATCTTCATCCAATTGGTTTTCGATTTTAGGAAGGATGAAGGTGAGCTAGAGCTGAGGAGTGGAGAGAAAAAAATTGGATATACGCATCAGTTGACTGATAAAAAATGGTTTTTCACCAACAACGAATTTTTTGTGTGCCCTTTCAACCATTAAGCTGCTTTCTTTTAACTTTAAGCTCATTTTTCATTCTCAGAATTTTTTCTCTCTTTTTTCTCATTTCCTATTCCTTTTTTTGCTGTCTCTTCTTCTTCTACATCAGCATGCGTCATTGATTATAAGAATTGTCTTTATTATTGTGCTGAGTTTTAGGTATGAATTTTTAAAGGAAGCGACAGTAAAAGAAGCGACGAAATGTCGAATGTTCAATAAATTTTGTTTTTTATTTCAAATAAGTGTGTGTCTGTCGTGCGTACATTCTTGCTGTATGCGGATAGAAATTCAAAGCGTCTGAAAGTCTAACAGAAATACATTCAATAGAAATGAACTTTAAGCCTCTCTGAATGGAAATAAAATGGAAAAGTTTATGAGTGACTTTTGAGACATGCTGTTATTTGGACTTTTTCATGAGTTAAGAGTCGGTTGAAGCTAATGTTTGGGATTTTTGATGATGTATACTAAAGGTCAAGTTTTGAAAACATATCTTCAATATTAGGTTCAATATCAGGGTCTTATTGGGTCCCTTCGACAATTTCGATTTTCTTGTCTAATGCAATTGCCAAAAATATTCACATCCACACATACCAATCACCAATCACTAGCATGAGTTTCAAGTGCATCAAGAATTCTAAAAATTTAATATTTTATGCTTCAAAATTTAACCACAATTCCACAATAAAAGCAATTGTGGTGCCAATAAACACCCAACCCATTTCCACTAATCCCAAAAACGTCAACGCCACCCATAGCTGCCTATTTCCACAAAACTTGAACTCAGAATCCAAACATAATTAATTTTTAATTAATTTTCATTTCATGATAAACACCAATGAACGTTAAATGTATTCTTTGCAGCAATTCCTTTTCTAATGATTTCGTTCCATTGTGAATTTAAATGAGTAAAACTGCTACATTTGTGCTTTTTCCTCTTTATTTTGCACCTCCCGCATTCAATTATATCCACAAATCTTTATATCTCATCGCTTCTCAATCCTCACACATATAGAAAATTTATCGTATTTTCAATGAATGTTTGTGTTACGTATTGAGGTCAATCAGTGATAAGAGATGAGTTTTTTTTCTTCCTTTATATTTGTACATAGAGAATCGATGACGATGATATGTATAGAAAGGATGAGTACTAGGTATCTTGGATACATATCGACACGATGATTAATTTTCACTGATATGTCAATATGTGTGTATGTATACCATTCACATTATTTTAAAGCCCTGAGCCATTCAGTTGAGAAATTCTCACATTTGGAGGTACTTTATAGCATGTATGTTTTCATAACTTCCAATCCACTGAGTGATTTATGAGTTACGATTAAGGTGAAAAGTTATAAATTTTCGTAGAGGTGATGAAGGGTAGTGTGGTGATTTTGGTCAACAGATGTGAAAGGGATTGATTGGATTCGTGGAATATAATTTAGGATTTTGTTGAGTTTGTTGGTTTTTATGCAGGGCTCTGCAGGGTTTTGAAGAATTCAAATTAGGAGATTTAAAAAAATTGACGAATAAAATTATTTTTTTTTGCAAATTTAGATTTGAGTTTTTGAATCCTAACTTAAAAAATTCAATTATAATTTTTGAATGTCGTCCAGCAGGATAAAGTCCATTGAACCAAAAAAACTACATTTGGCTCTAAATTTTGTTCAGAAATTTTCACGTTTCACTCCAAACTCTTAAAATCTAATCTCATTGCAAAAAAAAGACTACAAAAGATGAGACGAGAGACGAAAAAAATGGAAAAACTTTTGAATTTTAATGCAAAAATGTCAGCACATAAAAACAAAATTTAATTTCCAAACGAGAATACGTTTATGTAACGTCTACAAAAATATAGAAAAAGAGACCAAACAGAGATAGAAATAGGAGCTAAAAAAACTTTATTTTATTTCATTTATAATGCAACTCATGTTCTGCCATCATTTGACATTGCTGACCGAGATTTTGCACTTTATGCTGGATTCTTTTCTTCTTCACTTAATGCATGTTGCAAATTGCATCATGAGCATAGAAAAAAAAAATTGCAACTCAAACTATTTTCATGCTATGTTCAGATTTAATTATACATTATTATGCCTAGATGATTCTATGTTATGAACTTTTGTCACTCAGCAATTCATTTCATTTTTTCTGTGCGAATTTTTCTGCATGTGATTTTGTGTGGGCATTTTGCCAACAAACAAATTGATGATGAAAAAAAAATAATAATCATGATACGCTTAATTTTCGCACAGTTCTCATTTCAGGTCACTTTTCAATATGATTTAAGATTTTTATTCTCCGGAGAAAAACTGTGAAACATTTATTAAGCCATAAATTAGACAAAACGTCCATTAATGTTCATTTTATGATCATTTAATCTACGGGATCTATTGACGAGTGTAACGGATGAAGTGGATTCAGCACATCGTAAAAATTTCCTGTATTATTTTCTTTTTTAATTACTTTACAACATTTTAATTATGCTTTTTCACTTCCCCACAAAGTAAGTAGGAAAATAATTAGTGAAATGAATTGACTTGCTGAAGTGCTAAGCATTTTATGTGGCTTGTTTATTTAGTAAACACATAAATAATTCATTTGATGCTAAATTTGGAAATTGATTTGGTGAAGTAATCAAGTCTGGGTGTCGGAAGTTATTAGATCAATATTGATACCAATTTGAAGTCAAATTCGAGATAAAGCACCAAAAGGACCTTAAAAAATCAACCATCTGGCCAATATATAACAGACATAAAGACACATCAGACAGATTAATCCACAACACCTTCAGAAAAAATTGTACACATAAAATTTATAGAAAGTAAATTTTTTCCTTCCTTTTCGTTCCTTCCCACTCCTCTATTATTGTGTTCTTTATTGCTTTTCATATTTATTCGAATACAAGCTAACGAAAGTAAACTCACAAAAAAAAGGTTAGAAGAAGAAAGCACAAAAAATTTTAATGATTTCGTTAATGGATATCTCAAAAGGCATATTTAGGATAAGCTGAGCATGAAAAAAAAGTAAATAAAAAAAAGAATTCAAAAAACTTTTATTTTATGTTGGGGATGATGCTGAAGTACATAAATTGATTTTAAATGTTGTTTTATCGCTCAATTTTATACACTTTATCGTGAATGATGCAGAAGTGAACGTTTAATGTTGTGCAAAAAAAATCTAGCTACAAATTACTGATAGAAAGGGATTGCAATTGGAGTTTAGTATTTAACGGAGTTGGAGGTAATTTTGAGAGTAAATTTATAAATTTTAGGAGATAAATTAATGACTGATGACTAGTAAGTAAGGAATTTAATAAGTTAATGTCTGAATCCTTTGACAAGACATATTTAATTCGATTCTCACATGGGTTTGATTCTCAAAAAATCTGATTTCTATGAATCTTATTAGATATGGACGACAGCATGCCTTTGGTAAAATTCTTACGATCATGTCAAGAAATTCATTAGATTTTTTATAACTAAATCTCATCCAGAATAGATCAATAGGGATATACCCACATGAATCATCAATTATAGTCTACAAAACTGTCAAGAATACCCAACTCTTTTCTTAAATTGCTTTCTAAAAAAAAAACTTTTTATTTCTCGACAGTTTTTTTCAAAGAAAACTTTCCTACTTCTTTTCATCTTCTTTTTCATTCAGTCAAACGTACACATAGTCATTTAAAATCTGCTTAATGGAGCATCAAATTTTACCAAAGAATAAAGAAAAGTTTCAAGTAAGAAGGAGAACAAAAAAGGAAAAAAATTCTTCGCTATCAACTTATGCAAATGTCTCTAACGTTATTCTCTCTTTCACTCTCTCATTCGATATTTTTTTCTTCCTTTTTTCTCTTCTTTAGCGAGGATGCGAATGAGAGGCGATAAAAAATTTTCATGCGCTTTTCATCCAGCCTGGCGCCATATTCATAGGACAGAGAGAAAAAAACATCAATTTAACGTAATCGTGCTAGATTCATCTTATAAGTGATTTGGCTGGTCAATTTTACTATGATTTTGAAATGGATTCTTGGGTTTGGAGACATTGTGGAAATAACTGTGGATTAAAGGATTTAAGACTTCTATTTTTACTCAGAATTAACGACTTGTTCAGTCTGAAAGTATTCCAAATATTCATGATGAATATTTCACTTAGATTTTATGGCACTCAGCCATGACATTGGTGACTTCTTTTGCCACCTGCCTTGTGCTATTGTAGCACTTGAGACACATCAAAAATTTCTTCTTAATGCATTAAAATTTTTCGTCTAGTCGCAAATTTTGGAGGGTATTGGTAATTGACGTGACTAAATTTTTTCTTTTTTAATTAAAACAAGTTTTATTTTAAAAAATTGAATTTTGTTAGAACTATTTTTTATGAGAATTATAGATTAAAAGAGTCAAAGGACAGCAGTTGATTGACCCATAAAATATATTTTATTGACATTACTCACAATCAAACCCCGACAATCACATCGAAAATAAACGAAAAAAAAAATCCCATAGCCATCACGTTAAAAGCGATTATAAACTGTAAATCTCACATCCATGTGCCGTTTTTAAGAAAAAAAATTCAATGGATAAAGTTAACGAAAACAAAATGCTTTCTTCTATTTATTGTTTTTTATTATACATCCTAGTTTCCATTTGTTACAACCCGTAGTCACTTCATAAGCACTTAATGGAAATGTTTCACAATCATTTTATCATTTAATATTGTTTCCATCGACAGCCGTGCTTCACTTAAACACCATCGCTTGAGCTGTGACTCGATGAATGTTAGAGATAGATTGTGAGACAATTTAAACCAAACAAGGAGAAGCACAGAATAAAAAAAGGAAATTGTTGTTTTTTTTGTGTGTACGAACGAAAGTGACGCGCCAAGTGTGTTTTATGATATTCCACAAAAATATCTTTGTTTATTACATTATTCGCATCATTCGTTGTTTTGTGACATTGTCATGTCTCTCATGCTATTTTCAACTAGATGAGGACAAAAAAAAATTCTCTAACATAATTTTCTTCTGTCGGTATTGCTTCATCTGTGATAACAGATTTTTTGAGAGAAAACAAGTGTGATTTGTGGAGCAATTTGAATAAATTATGAGGTCTTTTTGGTGATGTCGGGTCGACTTTATGACCCAAACGATTGACCGAATTCTTGAGAGAAGTTTTTTTTTTAAAGCTGAGTACCCAATTATACTATCGTATTGGGTTGGTGACTTAATTATTGGACATTTCTGCAGTACATTTTTAAAATTAAATATCTCCACAACGATTAAAGATATTAAAGTGAAATAAAAAGCATTTTGTTTGTTAATATAGTAGTAAGTTTTCTGACTAGTTTGAATTTTCCAATTGTTAAAGGAAAACTCTGTGGAAAATTCGAAAGTCAATGAAAATGTAAAAAAAAGAATACGATTTCATTTAAACTTAGTTTTTTCTACTTTACCAAACCAATTTAAGCTGTTTCTTCATCTTAGTATTTAGTTTCTATATTGTACTTAATGAAAACATACCTCATCAAATTTTTCCTTGCTTAGTTTTCCTGTGACATCATTTTGAATTTTCCTTGCAAGGATTTTTTAAAAAAGTGGAAAATCTCAAATTTCTCTAAAACTATGCAACTAATTGAAAAACTGATTATACAGTTGTTTTAAGAATATTTATCATTAAAAAATTGCATTTAAAGTTTTCAAAAATATGACACTTTTTACATAACTCCTGTACAGACCCCAGGGAAATGTTTAAATTACGGAACTTTTTATATGCCATAATTTGTTGCTATTTATGTTGCATATAACTGCATAATCAGTTTTTCAATTAATTGCAAAGTTTTAGAGAAATTTGAGATTTTCCACTTTTTCAAAAATCCTTGCAAGGATAATTCAAAATGATGTCACAGGAAAACTAAGCAAGGAAAAATTTGATGCGGTATGTTTTCATTAAGTACAATATAGAAACTAAATACTAAGATGAAGAAACAGCTTAAATTGGTTTGGTAAAGTAGCAAAAACTAAGTTTAAATGAAATCGTATTCTTTTTTTTACATTTTCATTGACTTTCGAATTTTCCACAGAGTTTTCCTTTGACAATTGGAAAATTCAAACTAGTCAGAAAACTTACTACTATATTAACAAACAAAATGCTTTTTATTTCACTTTAATATCTTTAATCGTTGTGGAGATATTTAATTTTAAAAATGTACTGCAGAAATGTCCAATAATTAAGTCACCAACCCAATATTCAGTTTTTATCAAATTCCTCGAAGCATCTTTGTTAAATGTATCATTTTTCATTGAGAATTGCGTATCAGCCAATCAACCATCCATCATCACATCTATTCCTGATATTGAATCCCTCTCACAAATACAATCAAATTTTAAGGATAGCGAGCGAGCGAAAAAAAAAATAAAAAATGATTTTTCCTTTCTCTTTAAGCCCCATTTACATCCTCTGTATTATTATTTGACTTGCATTTTACATTGTATGAAAATACACGGTATATGAAAAGCGCTTATGAGATTTGCTTTCTCTCGCCTCCGTTGTTGTCAAATTCTATATAAAATTGCTGTTGTAAACGCGAGGAGCCTTTTGTGACGTGCTCGTGCAAAAAGTGGGCCCATCATAAAATATATGTGTATGGAAATATTGTGCAAAATATTCATCATTTATAATAACGTTGGTATGGCATGGATAAAAAATGGTTACTGCAGTAACTGTAGATTGGATTGTAGCTTGGGAGCCTCAAAGCTACTTTCTGTGAAAAACTCAGCACATCCCCTCCCCTACGAAAAAAAATCCAACTACGCCATTCTTCAATATACACAACAATATCATTAAATTTTGTTTTGTTTTCGTATTCGGAAAATAAACATGAGATATGAATCGATACCTATCGTACATCTAAAGATGTTGTTGTCTACGAAACGAATATTTTTTTTATGTTCAAATATTTTTTTACCAAGAACATAATCCAATATACGCTTTAAGCAATTGAAATTGAATATTTTTATACTTATCAACATTCCTGCACATAGCAAGTAATCTGATAATAAAATAATTTCTTTTGAATGCGAAAAATTAATCTTTATGGCTTCTGTTTCTCATATGTAAATTCATTTTAATGAAATTTGCTAAAAAGATTTTTTTCGCGAGATTTACGCCTACCTAAATTCTAATTTTATATGAACCTGCTCATTTTATTTTCGCAGATTTTGTTTGTTTATTTGCGAAATTTCAAAAATATTGTTTTGTTACACTGTGATCGTAAATTTTAATCAAAGTTTGTCAGTAATACACAAAATATTTTTCAATTTGAGTTAATACGGAAATTTGAGTCCATTTAGTTAGAAACGTAAACATTACGTTTGGCAATTAATTTTTTTTTTATCTGACCAAAAATTTACCACATCATAGTTTACGGCATGTGCTATTATCATTTTAAATATTTATATTAAATTGACATGAAGGCAACTTTGCGAACATCTGGATAGTCTTCGTCGTCTTGTTTTTCAATTTTTTTAATAAATGTGTAAAAATGAATAGTTTTTGAGATTCGAGCCCACAGCCCAATTAAGTAGCTAACAAAATATTTTTATGATTTTTTTCATGAAATTTTAAATCTAATTCCAAATTTTTAGTACAAAATTCAAAAATAATTCCCAGTTCTCCTTCAAAATGTCATAAAATTTTACAAAAATATTGCCAAACAAGTCATTAAAAGCGATTAAGTTTCAATCAAGGACAATTTAACATCCATTATAAATTGCCTCACAAATCCTCTCTCGTTATTGTCAGGCATACATTTTGATGACTTTCTCAAAGCACTTTAGGAATTTCTTCAAGCATATCGACTTACAATGAGGTTTTGTCTTTTATTTATTAAAATTTTCAATATTTTCATCACTTTACGTCTTGTATGTATATTTATAGCACTTCATTATGTGTCATATAAATTTACGATATTATGCATTCATATTATGTCTTATTCTCACATACTGTAGATGTTTTCATTTATTTTACTTATGTAGTGCCTGTATTATTAATGAGTGCTAGAAAATCTCTGAGGCTGAAAAACAGTTTATGAGAAAATTAGAAAGAATTTTCATTGGAAAGAGAGTAGGTCATACACGCATCGGACGTGATGTAATGTGAATTCATTTATTTTGAGGGATTTATTTAGAAAAATTTGAGGATTTACTTGATGCTTGATGTTATTAGGTATATTAAAGAAAAAATATTCATCTTAGCAGGTGTGTAGATGTGAGAGTATTTGAACTATTTTTTTAGAGATAGAGATGAGAAGGAGGGGTGTACATACCATGGCATAGTGAACATGATTAAAAAAACCAATAAATTCAAAACCATTCAATCCACATTGCCATGTTGGAATTTAAAAATTTCTCAGTTTCAAGATTTAATTCCCCCCAAAAAAGCAATCAAAAAACATCAAATCTGACCTTCCAATTTACTTCTTCCTAATCAATTTCTATTCCAAAAATTTGTCCTCTTTTACCAAAAAAAACTCGCCAAAAGAAGAAATTGAATTAAAATACAAAAAAGGATCGAGAATGATTTATGCTTCTGTTAAAGTTGGAAAATTCAAACTTTGGATGTTCACACAACCGTAACATGAAATGTCCTCAGGTATGTCCATTTTTTTCATCTTCTTTTTTTACCAATGACTTTTTTGGACTATTCAATCCCAGCAATTATTTAATTTGTAAAGATTGGGTAAATTTTTTTTTAGAAAGCATGAAAAATTTACAGACGACTAAAAAGGTCAATGTATAATGTTTTTTAAAATAGAAATTTGAATTAAAATTTTATAGAATTTTTTCAGAAGGATGAAAAGCAAAGTTTCTCTGAATTTTCAGTCTTTATGGTGGAAAATGAAATTTTTGGAAGGTCTTGTAATGTTGCTATCTTTTTCGCAGAAAAAGACGTTCCATAATTTATCAGAGAAGAACTTCAGTTTAATTTTTGATGTTATTTAATTTCCAGTAAGATCTTTTGATGATTCCAAAAAAATCATTCTTTGTTTTATTTTATATTAGATATTTAGGTAAAATGGACAAAAAACACTTTAAGATTTTCCTTTTGTAAAAAAATAAATTTAGCAAAGAATATACAAAGTCAAGATAAGAGTATCTTTAATCTATAAACTATTAACCAAAAAGATTCAATATAAAAAAATTTATTGCTTGTCGCCTGACAACCCATACCTGAAATTGAAATCAAAATCATTCAAATGAATTTCATACAAAAAAATGTTTCCTTCAATTTTTTGCCACTGACTTGATTTTCTTTTTTTTTTGTACCATGAACAATATTTTCCTTAATTTTATCTCCTAGGATTTTTTTCTACAGTAATGAACGGGGAGGCTTAATAGAGTTGTCTTGTTATTGAAAAGAATGTCGTTTTTCTTGGACAATGTCTTAATTTTGGGGGTTTGCAATGCTCATGAAATCTGAATCATTTAATAGATAAAAATTGTTATTTTATTTTCAAAATTAAGCATTTTATAGAACATTCGAAATATTTTCAAAAACTTTAAGTTCTTCTACTTCAATTTAAACTTATAGTCAATAAAATTACATTCTACATTGACCAAAAAATTTTCAAAGAAAATCCACAAAGTAATTCAAGTCCATTTCGTAAGCATCTTCATACTTAAAAACCATTGGTAAATCCCCAAACAGAATACTGCAACAATACACAATCACAAAAAATTGATTATTAATTTTGTCCATCGAAGCAAATGAAACTAATTTAGCGTAAATCTCAATAGCTTTATTTTCATTCTCATTCTTATGAATCTTTCTCCATCTTTTTTGCATCTCCTTCGATATATATCCTAAAGGTCGTTAATAGCTTTTGAATAATCATGAATAGAAGATAATCAAGCTTTATTGTCCTTAGCATCATTGAAATATCTTTCCTAACTTTCTTTAAGGAATATCATGAATAAAATTATCATTTTTAAATGCAATTTATTGTTATTTGTAGTCTTGAAGTTTTTTGGCTTTTTCTTCTTAAATTTTTTTGCGCTCTAAAAAAAGATATAAAAATTTTTAATTTTAAATTTTACTAAGTAGCAGCAATTAGTGACATTATTTCAGAGTCAAATTTATTTTAGTTTTTTTTTATTTTTTTTTTTTTGAACAAACTTTAATTTTAGTCAAAATCTGCGATAATAATACAAAACTCAATTTACCGAGAATCTAGGTCTTAGCTAAAGTTAATTTGATTTGGCTATTTGATACCTTGACGGATGTGGGTTTGATTCTCATCATTTACTTAACCTACACATAATAATAAAATAATAAAAAAATCCACTCCGAAAAACTTTCCATACCAACCAAAACATTTACAATTATTCTCAAAATTGCACTCTTCAGATACCAAACGACAATTCCAACAAATGCGATGAAATATTTCAAAAATTTCCGTATGACCTTCTTTCTCTCAAAAATCCATTATCTCATAGCATCAGCAAAATAGTTTTCATACCAGAATGTTTATTAATGTTTCTATTATTAATATTTATTAGACTCGTTATGTTAAAAAGGTCATGGCTGGTTCTCAGTTACAGAGAAATAATTTATTTGAGGGGATTAAGTTTGAAGAGTAAATCAGATAAAAAGATTTAATGGTTTGTTTGGTTCAAGCAAATTTGAATGATTCTGGATTGTTGGCACTGCAGTTGTTAATGGTTTTATTATTAATTTGAATTTTTAAGGTGTGTTATGGATTGAATGGCAAGATTACTGGGATAGCAAGCAAATGTCGCAATGATTTTGATTAATTGCACTTTTTATAGAATTTAGAGAGTTTTAAACATCGATTTTTGATTTTTATAACTAAAATTTTGAATACTTAATTGAGACATATTTGATTCAAGTGAATATTTAAAAAAGTATTAATTATATTTAATTGAGACATACCAAAAAAAAAAATCCAATCATATTTAACTATATTTAAATTCCAACCTACTCAAAAATTTTAAATGTAAATAATTAATCACAAAATTTCAAATCTGTAGTGTATTTAAAGCGTTTTAAATCTCAAATTGTGACACTTTAGTTAAAATACTAACCTACATCAACTATGTCTTCCCACATTATGTATCATAAAATTGCTACACATACAGTATAAAATTAATTATTTATTTAAGACTTTACGTGGAAACACCAAATGAGGAAAAACGACTTTTTTTAGTGTGTAAGGAATTATCAACAGATGTGAATATGATAGTAATTTTGATTTTAATGAAATTTTAAAATGAAATTAAATTCATGGAATAACTAAATCTGTTCCTTAGTATATACTTAAACAGCCATTTTGCGACCAACAAAGCTAAAGTCACTCCTGCAGAAAATTTTTAAAATAATAGTTATAATGGCATATATACAACAATTTATTTTAGTGCACTTAGCATGAATAGCAATTTCTAAATTATACATTTCCCATAATCTCCTCCATCTACATTCATAAAAGCCATTCCGAGAAAGTCTTCATAAAAAATTCACATCCAAATTATCTTTCAATTTAAAGTTTCTGGTAAAAAAGATTTTTTTCCCGCAAAAACCAATTTGTGTAAAATGTCTACTCTAGCATGCCACAGAAAAATGACCAGATGTTGAATTGAAAATTGCTGTTAACAAACTATTGTTCTCGGAACATGCAGAAAAAAAAGTTTTTTTTTTGTTCTTTTCTGTGTCATTCCTGATGTTTCAAGTTATCATCCTCAAATCAATTGTCAATTTGTATGATGTAGGCTCAACTATGATGTAATACGTGTGTTACTTATTATTATGGACATATATACATAGATGGATAAATGATAGTAATGTGATGATGAGGGTTTCAATGACTACGATAAGAACTCATTTTATTTGAGGTAAGCAGCTTAAAATACTCTCCTTGAAAAGTTGTAACAAAATGAATGGGAGATTACAATTTTTTTTTGTGTGTGTATATGTATAGAAAATCTTTATGGATAGAATATCAATAGCGGTTCTTGCAAGATGATTTTGCGAGAAAATAATTTTAAAGTTTCTACAATTGTGGATGACACTGTCATTTTTCAACAATATCTAGACGAAAAATTTTCATTTCGTGTTGAGGTAACATTGGTTGTCTAATGGATCTCATGAAAATTTTTCATCAATTCAACAGAAAATATCTGGTTTTTCACAGCATGAAAATTTGTCTCCAATTTCAAATGAAAAAGTTTTCTTTCATGAAATTCGATTCTGCTCTATATTTTGAACGCAAAAATTCGTAGAAATCAAAGTTGGAATCTCATCAAGCATGAGAGGAAGGTATACACAAAAAAAATGTAGAAAATTTCTCAATTGACAAATATTTTTCGTAGAAACAGAATCACTCAATACCTCATATAGAAGATACGTATGATTATTATTCAATCTAAAGGCAACAACACAATTTTGGTCCCTTTTTGTCCGTATCCATCCATACCACAAGAATTCTTTTTTTTTCATTCACTTTCAATCACACAATTTATTTTTCTTCATCCTCACAGGCAGCAACAACAAAAAAAAAGAATCATACAAATGTGTTTGTATGTTCCATCAATCCCTAGATTCTTGAGAATATATTTCATCATCAACATGATGGAATGAGTTAAGGTCGACAGATATGGAAGAGAAATAAAATGATTTCTTACCTTTTTTCTCACTCAAAAACACACACTGACTAGTTGAGAATTTTCTTTTTTTTTTGGTACTGTAATTTAATCTCTGACTGGGTCTCTACTATAAATTACAAACAGACTGTGTGTGTTTTGTGGATTGTCCTCTTGTTGTCCCTTTATTTTGTAGCAAGAGACACCATTCACGAGACTTTTTTTTACTATTTTTTTTCCTTGCTACACACACTCACAATATTCGCCCCGACTTGGCCTAATAAAACGGCGACGGGGCGGATGGGATGGAAAATATTTTGCTAAAGACAAAAAAAAAATCTGTGGTAATTTTTTTTAAAGATTTTTTTTGATTGTGTATTTTTTTCTTCTTTCAACTAATCCTGTTTAATGCTCTTTTATGTCACTTGGTCAGCATTTTCTAAGCTAAGAAATTTTCATTTTCTTCTCATTTAATTTTATTTTTCTTTATTTTATCTTGCCGCACAGCAACACACACTTTAACTTTATTTTTATCACCTCGACAGGGGATTCTCTTTTATTTCAACATATTTTTTTGCATAAATTTTCACATTCTCAATTTAATTTCATGATCATGTCATAATTTATCTGTATTTGCACAGCACTTTGTAGTCGTAATATTTTTTTCTCTTCTCTAAAAAAGCACAAAAAAAAATTCAATAAAAAATTACTCTTAAGGATGTCTTTTATCTAATATTTTTATATACCCGGGATGAAGAGGAAAGCTTTTTTGAAACTGAACTGATTACAAACGCAGACAACACCTGACTAAAAATCGATTTGGCCTGGATGCTGTTGGACTTTTTTTTTGCTCTTCCTTTCCTTTCTCTGTTTTCCAATTTTCGACGACTTTTTCCTATCCAACACACATACACAAAGACATGCAGATACAGAATCTGAGTTGATATTTCTTTTTTATATTCGCAAATTGGAATATTTTTTTTTATTCGAGAGAGATTTGTGAGAGAAAATGAATTGTGTGAGACCTTCGGTTCCTCTTTTATTTGTTGTTGCTTTCTGCTTTTTTCCTACTTTTTTTTCTTTTTTTCTAAGAAAGGAGCTTAAGGATGGTGCTTTCTTGTTTTCTTATTTATTTAACTTTTTTCTTCCTTTCGTCACCTCAGTCCATTAATTATTGTTCCTTTTTGAATTATTCTATAACTTTGACTAATTTCCATTCAACTTCATTCACAAAATTTAGTAAAAATTGTGTATGTTTTGAAAAAAAAAGCTATCCGCACTTCCTCTACGATCGGTCTGAATTGGGCGACAGCATCCAAAAAACTGAGATGAGATTCCGTTGGAAAATCTTTTTTCTTTCTTTTTTGGGTGCCACTTCCAATATTCTTTCTTCTTATTTTAGTCATACTAGACACATACCTGTAAGACATTCCAATACCAATACATACAAATATTCTACACTTATAAATGTATTGGAACTGGAAGAAGCTTCATGTTGCTACACACAAAAGAGCTTTTTTGATCTATGTGTTTTACAAATGCACATAAATCAATGTCGCATTCACATGTGACTCATTGGAATTGGCGCAAACGATACAGTACGCATGCTCCATTGACGAACTTTCTTCCTCTTATTCCATTCATGTGTTTTATTTTTGTGTGCTTTCAACAACATAACAACGAAGGATTGAAATTGGAAGTTTTGAGCTTTCACAGATTTTTTTTCTTCTTATTCCTTGCTTTCATTTTTTTTTCAATCCTTGTTGAGAGAAAATCTTCTCTAATAAATATAGAAGAAGAGAAAAATGTGTGTGAGAGGAAGGTGGTGGAAATTCATTATTTTTATGCCTCGTCAACAACTGGCTGATGTGAATTTTTTTTTTTTTTTTGTAGTTGTTTTTATCACACAGAGAAGAAAAAAAAAGAACGGATGCGAGATGTGAGGATGGGGGCAAAAATTACGTGTGTATGTATGTGCGATGAGGAAGTGGGTATTTACCATAGCTATGCATAGAAATCAAAGCATGTTTACAACAATTTTTTTTTGCGTCTCACACTCTAATTCTATTCCTATCATTTTATTTTTCTTCGTCATTTTTTATTATTCAATATTATTATTCTGTTATTGCTATAGCTTGGTTATGTACTTGTGTGCATGCTGTGGACGTGGAAATAAGTGTGTATGAGTTTGTTATCGGGATGATTTGTAATTGCTTCGCTGAATTGGTGTGATACTATGATTCATTTTATGGAATCAATTTTTTATGCATGTTTTTTATGTGACGAATAGGACATGAGACATAAAGGGAGAAGGGTCAAAAAAATTTTGTAATTTCAAATAAGCCTGATTTCTATCACTTCAAAAGTTCAAACATTTCTTAAAATCTAAAAAAGATTCATTTCTTTATAATTTCAACCAGCTCTCTCTTTGTAAGATCCAAGGATTTTCTTAGAAGAAATCATCAATAAGATTAACGAAGATTAAATTGCCATATGTGTAATAACATCTGATTCTTTGAAAATGGATCTTATTGATTGATTTTGTATGCTTTTGAGTGTGATTTGTAATAAAGGCTGTAAGAAAAATCCAAATTCTATTTTCCTGCAAATAACGTATTATAATTGTATCGAACTTTTTTAAAAAACGATATGGATACAAATTAGTTTAATTATGGTCCTCGATTTGAACAGTTGTTTTGTTCCGGAAAAATTTTACTGCTAAATTACCTTTAAAGATTAAAATTTGAATGTTTGTATGGGAAATTTTGAGTTAATCAAGTCGAAACAACTAAAATTGTGAACTCCCAGTATATTTTGACCTACCTCCATATTTTGAAAAATAATTCATCGATTTTCAAATTCTTTCTTTTTCTTGAGCGTTCAAATATTTTTATTAATTTTTTTTTTTTTTGAAGAATAGAATCTTAAAATTATTAAAATATTTATTAAATTAATTCAGCATATTAGAGTTTACAAAAAAATAAGTCTTATTTTGAGATATTTAAAAAATTTGTACAATTTCAAGCATGTTTACAAAAATAAAATGTCTCAAATCAAACGAAAAAATACTCATAAATAACAACAACAACGACGCAATTTACTCGAAAATTGGAATTATTAGAAATCGAAAGCAAGAAAAAAAATTGATTTGACAAGATTTTTCCTAGAAGCTGAAAGATATTGAGAATGCCATGACAACTAAAACGTCAACAAACATAAAAGAAATCTCATTTGTGTGTAATGTGTCTGATGATATCGCCTTTCTTTACATCTACAAAAATAGATCATAGACGTATGAAGAAGAAAATTGAAGCAAAAGGAAATAAAAATAAATAGAAAATTTTGTTTAATTTCTTTGCTATTTTCAAATGCGTATGTATAAAGAAGCATCACAAATATCACAACAAATTTCATATTGTCCTTGTTATTGATGGTACATCAACAAATTAAATTGAAGAGATGCAAAAAGTTGCTGGTTAAGTAAAAAAAAAAAATGAAAATTGCTGTCGTTACGCTTCTTGCTCCATTATTACATTGTTGTGTTAACGAAAACTTTGTAAATTAAGATGAATGTATTTTTCGTGCTTGTTATTACCTGATGTGAGCAATTCAAACATTGTGGCCGTTACAGTTTCCAAACAAAAGTGCAAAAATGTCATTTTTGTCTGTCTGCCATGCAAAATTCGAAGTTAAATACCCTTTGTTCGAAAATTCGAAAAATTTTAAACTCAAATTAAATCATTTTCATGCAGAATTTTTTAAAGAAAATGATTCAGTCCATGATTAAGGACTACAATAAAGTCAAATAAATGATAAAACTCAAAAAAGTTATCAAATTCAAGAAAAAGCGTAACGTATTTTTTTGAATTTGAGATTTCCGAACAAACTTAATTGAATACCCCTGGGCAATTCTACAGATCGCTGGATTTTTTGAAAATTCAAAAAAATAATCCAAGTTCCTTAAAAAATTAATTCATTAAAAATTGCTATTTGCCATAGTAAACATTTAATTCAACCTTTATAAACATCTTCATTTGTAATCCAAGTTTCATTATCAATAATCTAGCTAAAGTAATTATTCGTCATTGAGCTAAATTTTCAATTTTAAAAAATTCATTTTTTTACGGATTAAGCATTTCGTTGCTCATACCTCAAGAAATTTTAGGAAAAGTTAACAATTTTCGCCTATCTATTGACATTTAATTGTAAATCAGCTGTGAAAGTGATAGAACAAACAATGATCTATCGATCAATTCGATAAAGAAGCTTCAAAAGTGCTCATAGGCTTCAAATTTTATATTCAAAAAATTCAAAATTGACAATTTCCAAAAAAAAGGTATAAGCAACGGGCATAAAAGTGAATATATCTCGATAATTAAAGTGATTTGACTTGTGCAATTAAGTTTTAAATGTGTTAAATGAAGAAATACATCATTGAGAATAGGTAAAGCAAAGGAAAAATTAGTTAATAAAGAGAAAAATGAGTTTTTGTGTGAATTTTCATCTGTAGAATTGCCCCCCTAGACTTTCGATAAGTCTGTCGAACATGAATTGCGCACATCAGGTTATTACCTTTGCGTTGGGTTAGAGGTTCCTAAATCTCCTGTGAAAATTGATAATGCACTCATTAGGGACTGAATGACATGTTATTTGAGACACATTGTTAGAAGCATGTAAATTTACTGTATTTGTAAATTCTTGGAAGCAATTATTGATACTTTGCTTGGCTGTTATGTGTGTTGTGGGAATTTAAATTTTCTTAAGAAGTAATTCACGTAGAATAGTTCACATAGCAAAAAAATACTTTCTAGCTACCCTCTTCTGTTTCGTTGCACTTTTTGTATGAAATTTTTTTTTGTCTGACCTGTTAAAAAATCTAAGACTTCATGCCAAGGCGCATATATTTTACTAATTTGGTGAGATTTTTTTGGGATTTTTTGAGATTTTTGTACGAAAATTGAGAATTTCAGTGATTTTTTTGGATTTTCTGGATTTTTTGGGATTTTCTAAATTTTTTTGATATTTGAGATTTTTGTAAGGAATTTGGGATTTTTGAGGATTAATCCCCAAAATCCTAAGAGTGTATGGGTTGTTCAGTGCTAAAAAGTTTTAATTGATCAGAAATCCAGAAAATTTTGATGAAAAACCTAGCTAAAAATTTCACAAAATTTTATCGGCTTCTTATTTTAAAATTTTAATTAAAATTGTCAAGAAAAGTGAAAAATCTATGAATTTTTATTCCATCCCTGAAAGTCAATTTTATATGTAAAAAAATTTTGTCAACATAGCAACAAACTTCAAAACTTCAAAGAAATTCAAATTTTACCTCATCGCAGCATAAAACATTGAAGCTCTACAAAACAACCCAAATAATTATGAATGAGCTTCTTTTTCCAATTAAAAATTGTTTTTTTGCAATTTAAAGTCAAATACTCAAAGGAAGAAATGAGAAGCAGAATTAAAATGAAAAGAAAACTTTTCTTCTTCTTATTTTAAATGAATTTAATTTGGAAAAAAAGAAAAGAAAATTTTCTTTAATTCAGCAATTGAATCGAAAATTAATTTGAGAGTGAAGAAGTTTTGCAAGGAATTCCATGAATGCCACTTACTTTCGCGTAGACTCTTTTCTTTAAGCTTCTTTAAATATTAATGGATTTTATACGAGAGAAACGAACAAACGGTAATGAGCTTCAACATTAATGTTAATGAAATTAATTAAAAATTTCATTAAAATGTTCCTTACTTCCTACAACTTTCATACTTATTTTTGAATTTTTTTTTTAATGCTATGATATGCTAGGGTTCTAAATATTTAGAATGGAAATGAATTTGATCATTAGTATTGGAATGGGTGGTAATCAATATGGAATAGCTAATTAACAAAGATGAAAAGTTTATACTATGAATTTTTAATACAATTCTGATTAAACACAAGATATTCGATTTCAACATCCATTACATACATTATCAAAACTCTTTGACCTTCCTTACAATTTCAGTAAAGTAAAAGATTGATAAATCTATCGCACCAAAACTCAATCTAACCTTTCAATGTCAAATCCCTACTGTAATTTCAAATCACAAAGGTCAGTCCGAATGTTTTTGAAGGCAAACTTCTCAGATGTCTAAAACCATCAAACAGTTTGTTTCTGCTGGATATCAACATAAAGAAAAAAAAAAACAAAATCAAAATAAACCAAAATAAATCAATTCCAAGAAAGGTTTTTTCATCCTTTTTTTTTGATAAGACCTTGAAGACATCTGTCCGTAGGTGTTCTTGAATGATGACAAAATATTGTGAATTTGCAATAAAATATGATTGAAAATGTTTACTAAAGTTCAAATTCACTGCTTTGAAACACTCACTAAGCTATCCTATTTTTGAGATCATTCACAAACGATTCTAATGTTATTATAATTTATTAAGGTTTGTAATTGTTTGATTGAGTTTTATTAAGGAAAATTGTTCACGTAATTCAAGAGTAGCCAACCCCTTTTTGAGTCATGGGTACCTTAGTGATAATAAGGCATGAACAAAATTGTATATGCTTGTATATGGAATTTTTAAAAAAAAAATTGTACCGCAAAACACAGATTAATCTTTACTTCCCCCCAAAAACATTTCATTTAGCAACCAACTTTCTAATTCAAGCAAAATAAATTGATTAAAAAAATTTTTGTTACATCATTTTGATCCAAAATAGCAGAGATCGAATGAAAATATACCACATGAGAACTGATAAAGGCTGAGAGTTTTTAAACAGCTGAGCACTTGTAATGTTTTTATTTTGTTATGATAAGAACTCGCACATGTTATGACATAATAAGATGATTTTATTCAAATTATTTTGGTTGTTTGATAGACTCTAAAGGCTTTTATGATTTTAAATTAATCTTAACCTTGATATAATACTATAATACGGTCTTGATAGATGTAGCGTCAGGGGCGTAGCCAGGGGGGGGGGTTAACACTCCCAATTTTTGAAAAATTTCTTCAATTTGCTTGGGTTTTTGAGAAAAATTTCAAAACTTCCCTAAAATTTTTCTTTCCATACAAAAAAAATTAACCCCCTCCCCCCTCAAAAAATTTCTGGCTACGTTCCTATGTAGTGTGTCTTAGAATCTTATGCAAATTCAAGGTCATTTTATTAAAAAAAAAAATTTAGATTTATTTAAAGAATTTTTTATAATTTTTGATCAATATTTCCGTAGAACTAAATTTTGCAATTATATCATATTTCTCGTGACGGTTAACAATCAGGGATGTGGATACCTACGAGTCAGCTTTCAGAACCAAAATTTTAAAATATTTTGTACCTGTTGAATTATTTCTAAAATCAAATCGTGGGTCAATGTCCTTAATTTCTTCATAACTGAAAAATATTCATAACATAAAGTTTAGATCAAATTCCAATGCTAGTCCAGCGCTCACCTTTTCACATAAAAATCCTCATAACCAGCTTTCTTTGCAGCAATTTGCGATCCAATGGCTGTAAATGCAGTTCCAGTAATACTTAGCCCCATTTTTTTCAAGTATGGAATTCTTGCTTTAAGCATTTCTGTTGCAATTCCTTGTCCCCGATATTTACGATTTACACATAATCCATAAGCGGCTAGGTATTGATTAATGTTGTATGCTGTATAGATATCGGAAACTTCAGATGTGTAGTCTAGAAATTCTAAAATTGTTCGAACTGTTTCACTTTCATACTGGAAAAAATTCTCAATTATTTAAGAAATTCAACTTTGCACTCAATGATCTTGTCTTACTTTTACATCCTCTTTTGGATCATCTTTCCCATGAACATCAAAACAATTGACAGAAATCAACTCATCATCTCCATCATTTCTAAAGCATGCAATTGAAAGATGCTTCTTCATAACATAAGCCCAAAAATCTAAGAAAACTTTTGTAGCTTGTGCATCAGCTGGAACGCCTTTAGCAGAACACAAAGATTCATCCGGAAGGAAATGAGTTCTCATTAATTCCAATGCTTCATCAAAATATTCATCAGGAAGGTCTTGAACTCGATATTCAATAACTTCATCACTTTCTCTTGACTTGGCTTTAAATGTGTAATAAATTGTTGGAAATTCTAGACTTTCTGGCCTCACAAATGGCATTTTTGAAAATTTTAAAATCAGTCAGTCACAGAGGAAAAAAAATTCGCTCAGTTTGAGTCAAGTTTACAATCGAAACTGAGAAATTTTGCTTTTTTCGCTAGCATAATTCTCAATGATAAGTAGTAAAGTAGAGAGTACTGTGGACACTTGAAAACTCATTCCTATAAAATGATGAAATGAAAATTGTCATCACTAAGTTGTGCGAAGCATTAACGCGTTTTTACTGTAACAGCGATAGAGAAAAAATAATTTTCGATATTTTTAGATATTTTGAACTTGACTGAGAAAAATGTGAGCTGCAATTTTAAAATTGAGAAATTGAAAATGAGTCGCTTACAGTAAAAGTTTTTGAGATATAAAATGAAAACAACAACAGATAAGATAGAGAATATGTTGCGTCATGAGAAGTAAACAAAATTATTAACTGATGTGTTTCTCGGGCTGCTTATCAATTTAAAGTTCTCATTGAAATGCCATTGCGTGAGTAATATATATTTAGTCTCAATTTATTCAATTCGTATAAGTCATCAAGATGTTGCGTCTATGCTTTGTAAAGAGAAAAAAAATTGAACAACATGCTTGACGTCATATGCTTCATTAAATTTATTGACAGTGAAAATTCAAAAGGTTACATATATGATTACTCGTAGCTTTGTGTATATTGAAAAATTCAAATACCAAACTTTTTTACATTTGTTTATATTTTTTTTTATAAATCAGCTTTCAATGCCATTTGCTTGTAATACTTTGTGTTTGTTGGATTGCTTGTAAAATCAAAGCGTGGATCAATCTTCTTTATGTCTTCGTAGCTGCAATTGAAAGATCTCTAGAATATTTGTTTCAAATGTTATTTGGGGTCATTCAAACAGGATGTTCAAGGATTAGGACCAAAAAAATAGAATTTCTTGGAATATTTTATTTGGACTTCATTTGTGAATGACCCCTCCGGTTCTTACCTAATCACAAAATAATCTTCATAGCCAGCCTTTTTAGCAGCAATTTGTGATCCAATGGCTGTAAATGCAGTACCAGTGATTTTTAATCCCATATCTTTCATATATGGTGCTCTTGCTTTAAGCATTTCTGTGGCAATACCAATGCCTCGATAATCACGATTAACACATAATCCATAAGCAGCTAAATACTGATCAACATTATATTTCTCATAAATATTGGCAAGATCTGATATGTGATCCATAACGTCAAATACATCCTTTACTATGTCACTTTGATGCTAAAATGATTGAAATAGTTTATTTTTAATCATGTATCATTTTCCATGCACTCACTTGAATTTTGACTTTGGGATCTTCTTTAGAATGTACGGCTAAGAAATTAACTGCAACTAAGTCATCACTTCTATCATTTTGAAAGCATGCAATTGACAAATGATTTTTCATAATTTCAGTCCATATTCCACAAAGAAATTCTGTTGCTTTTGGATCCATGTGAATGCCTTTTCCAGCGCAAAGTGATTCTTCGGGTAAATAATCAGCTTTGATCATTTCAAGTGCATCCTTGAATCGTTCCTCTGGTAAATCTTGAACTCGATACTCAATTATTTCATCTTTGTCCTTGGATTTGGCTTTGAATGTATAAAAAGTTTTTGAGAATTCTAAATTTTTTGGACGCTGGAAATTCATGTTTGCGTTTGTAGCAAAAAAAAATGTGGCAAACTGGATGATTTTTAGATGCCTGCAATGAATTGAAAAGTAGAATTACACTTACAAATAATGTCTTCAAAAAAATACTTTGATAGAAGATAAACATGACCGACATTGATGTTTTATAGTATTTGCAACTTGAAAGAACACTGACCTTACTCAATGAAAGTATATCTCCTTAATTAAATAATTATTACTTTTGTTTGTTTTAAAAAACAGTGAACTAGACTGAAGCTAACGGAGATCGAAGTGCAGACTACCGATGTGCGTGGGAATCTTTTATAATTTAAATTGAAAGTTCAAGAAATTATTTTTACAATAGCTTCAATACACTCTGATGAAAAAATGAAGAAGATTGTTTGCATCAATATAAAAGCCTTAATATTGAGCATTAAAACTTTTTAATAATGGTTAAAATCAATCATTTCAAAGTTTGTTTGTCAATTTTTCCACTTTTTGTAGTGATGAAAGAAAATTAAATGTTTCATTACTTAAAAAAAATAATTTTCACTGATAGCAACGAGTTGCCGTTATGACAGAATTGCTCAATTGAGAGCTCGGTAACTACAGAAATATCAAATTAAATTCATCCAACGTTGACAGAATGCAGAAGCATAAATTCAGTTTTTTTATTATTGCACACAAATTAAATAAATTAACTTTGCTTTCGTAATATTATTGCTGTGCTTTGTGTGGTTTATTCTTGTGTCAAAGCTTTGTGAATTGAAAGAATTTTCTGCATTCTATAATTGTTTGAAAATCCTGGAAATTTATGAATTTAATTCAATTTACTAACCTGATTAATTCAATTATGCAGTGTTTACAGTTTATTTACTTTTAGGGAAAGGGATGATAACTATGGAAGAGGAAGTAAACTATTTTTCAGATGGTGGAAATTCAATAATTTTCACCGTTAAAGTTTCCTGGTAAAAATGCAAAATTTAAATTTTTGTCCGTCTGTCATATAATATCATATGTCATATATTTTTGAATTTTTCAAATTTTGAACATGCATATTGCAAAACTCCTAGACTTTCAAGAGAATTTCCACCATCAGCTATTTTATTAAAAAATTATCAGATTCAGTATTTTTGAATTTGAAATGAACGTTAATAAAAGTATTTTTTAACAAAAGTCTAACTGTCGTAGAAAAACATACCAACAATAATAAAATAATAAATAAAATCATTCATAATAAATTTATGGATTTTAAGTGCCTTTTTTGCAACAAAAATAACTTGAAATATTTTCTGATTTTTTAATGAAAATTTTTCAAAATGAACTATTTCATTAAGTGATCTCATGTATGGAAAAGTCCATCAAATATATTCAAAATTTTGAATTTTGGCCTTTGAGCATTCTTAACCAATTCAAATCCCTGATAAATTCAACTTCAAAAATATTTCATTTGAAAAATAACTTAAAAGTTCACATGCATCGATGATTTATAATTTTTCAGCATCTGCCATTCACTTGAAGCCAACAATATATCCGATATTAGTCAAAATATTCCCAACACTCAATTCAATTCACTGAATATCGAGACACATAAAAAATGAATTTTTCATATTGACTTGCAGTTTTTTATTTCTCCTCTATGTTGATTGCATGGCAGAATGCACAAACATGAAGAGGCAGGAAAGAGATGAAAAAGAAAAAAAATCCTCTACACTTTTCCACCCTCATGTCACATACAGAATAAATGGATTGAATACTAACTAACGTAGATATAAATCGACCACAATCACATCTCACATCGAGTTAATGCCAACTGGCACAAAGAGAATTTTTTTCAAGCTTTTTTTTTCTTTTCGTGTCAGAATTTTTTTTTATTCTTCCTTCATTTGCTAAAGATTGGATTTAAATGTACGAATAATTGAATGCATATTGGTCTAGAGTCTAGACATTGGCTTGGGTTAGTGATTTGAGCATATCAAAATAGATGGAAACTAATTTTTACTCCTCAACTGGACTATTTTACATATGATTGAGTAATTGAAATTATTGCGATTCTAATTGAGTTTCATGTACAATTAATTGAATTGAACCTAATCTAATATTATTAATATCCTAACCCATCCCGACTTATCAAAAATCGTTTTTTAGGGGGGGGGGGTCTAAGATTTTTTAACAAGTCATACAAAAGAAAAATTTTTCATACAAAAAATGGAACAAGGGAGGAGGGGGGTTTGAAAGTTGTTTTTTGTGCGTAATGTACTAAGTGAAAGGCCCCTAAGCTATATTTTATCACTTATTTGATATTATAACATCATCATATTCCCATTGAAAACGTTTTTGTCAAATGCTACTCACCTAGTCTACATTGCTAATCTATTGTCACAAGAATTCTTTATTCTCCTTTCATGTATATTTTCTCACCGATTTTCAAATTTGCTTTTGCACTCTTTCAACATTTATCTGCTGCACACAAAAATCCCTGCTCTAGTTTTTTTCTTCAAAATTAATAAGGAAAAGTAATCAAAGAAGGGAAAAATCAAACATCTTCTTCCATTCGTATGCAATTCCTACGGATCTTTGTAAATAAAAAGGAATTGCTTAAAATAAAAGAAAGTCATGACTCATGAGCTTAATAAAAATAAATATGAATGATTGCAGCAATCATGAAGAGAAAAAAATACAATCAATGGATTGAGTCTTAATTCTTAGTATCCATCCTCATCACCCTCCAGTAAATACGACGAAGAAATGAATCATAAAGTGAATTGAACTTTTCCTTGGCTAATTCATTAGAACTAATGAAAGATTTTTTTCTTTGAAAATTAAGAAAAGAAAATTTTCTCTCATTTAATTCCCACATCCGTACCTTCACATTTGGATCATCAGTTTAGTCACAATTAAGTGAGATTTTAAATTAGAAATGAAATGATTTGATTGTTCTGCATGTCTTAGTCTCTAATTATGAGAATTTTCTTCATATTACTTACTTTTCTCTTATTACGTTCCTAATTTACCAAAGTGCTGAGTCCTTTGGATTAGACTTGACTTTTTGTGGTTTTGTCTTTTGGACTTTTCGATGCGGTTTGTCTCATTTGGAGTTTCACTTTTTTAATGAATATAATAAACTTTTTGATATTCTCAATTTAGAGCGATAAACTCTGCACAAATCAAACTGCTGGAACTGCAATTAGAATCAATGCAATCAGAAGCACTTCAGTTTAAACATCAATCACAGATTTCACAACTTGTTTCCAGATTTTCCTTTTATTCTCTCTTCATTCACATCCTCTGTTTTTCTTTTACGAACGAACTGAACTACTCAACTGCTCGTAATTGGCTTCATCATGTGCGCTTTCATAGATGAAATGGAAAAAAGAGAATCTCACACAGAAATTCCTACAATCTTTTATCATTAACGAAAATTGCTATAATTTCTTGGTTTGCTGCTGAAGCAATCATTTTGTCTTTTAATTCAGAACAGTAGCAGAGGAATGAGGTTAAGGGAAAAATTGCAGCAAGAACACATACAAAGAGGAACGTGGAGCGAGCTTTTTGTCATTATTATTTTGAAATCTATTTTTAATTTTCTTTTCTCATCTCATTCATTTCTGTGTTAATTCAATGTACTCATTTAATTGGAAATTCTGCAACTCAATAATCTTCCTACATCATACTTTCCATGGTTGTTTACAGCGTTTTTGCTTTAATATTGAGCAATTAGCTTCAACTGTTGAAGTTTTAACTTTTTTGCTGACCTGTAGCTACTTTTTGGTGTGATAGAATATAAAAGGGCACTGATTAGAGCTTAAAACAGTTTTTAATGCACTAAAAACGAATCTGTTATCATCCTTAATTCACGCACATAATAAGCAATACACCCTCCAACGAAAATCTCAATTCCAAAGACAAGAATTTTTCATCTATAAATACTTAAAGCAAACGAACTAAAAGAAACAGAAATATGCTGTAATGAATAAATTTTTATCGCAAGACTTCATAAAGATACTTTTGAAACAATTTCAAAAAGAGAAACATGAAGCTACACTCTTCTTATTAAATAAGATGTAAGCTCTTTTCTCTTGCAAAAAGAAACAATAATTTCCATCTTATAAAACTTGAAAATAATAATAACAATAAATGCCACTTCCCATTCCTTCTTAAACTCCCCAATGAGTTACAAATATTATTTTTTATTATTTTTTCTCTTTTTCATTCAGCTTAGTCTTCAGATCAGATGCAGTTTTAAATAAAATGATAAGATTATTGTTCAAGTGCTTTGCCATTGCTTTGGAGAATATTGCAATATAAAGTACATATGCATGCAATATATGGAATCAAAATAAATACTTTGAACGTTTCAATAACTGTCAGTTACACACATTAGAAACAGATTGGACTAGAAATTATTTGATTGGGATTCGTTGAATTTATTATTCATAATATTATGGTGCTGAATCAAATCAGATCAAAAATGAAGGTTTTTTGTTATAAAAAATTTGCAAACTAACATCAGACAACTAGAGCTTACTTAATAAATAATGAAATAATTATTTTCTGTAATGAGTGTGTTTAGAAAAATAAAAAAAATAAATTTCAAAAATCTTAAATTTTAAGATTTTTAGTGCCTCTTTAAAGTTGTTTAAGTTATTTAAAAAACTTAAATAAATGCAAATGCATTGAAAAAATTTTTGAAAAATTTGATATGTATATCTAAAAATTTAAAATTAAAAAAAAATAATAATAATTTTCTGAACGCACCCAAAAAAATGTAGATAATTTATAAACAAGAAAATAGAAATTTTGTTCAGGGGTTGTTCACTTGTATTATCCAATTTTTAAAGGAGAGGAGGTCCTAAACAAAAGGACATTGTAGGTCATAAGTGAACAACCCCTTACTTTAATTTATTCTGTGAATTCTTTTAAAAGTCCAACCCCCTGATGCAATCAAATAGAAAAGCGTTCCATTTCGAACAATCTTAAAATAATTTTTTATTAAAGCAATAATAATAACCTGCTTTATTTTCATTCTTCCAAAATTGAAACACTTTTCGGGTGCTCAAACAAACAAACAAATGAAAAAAGAGAGAAAAAAACACAATTATTTTCGTTTAATTGGTCGTGATGGTTATGAAAGCGAGAGATTTTTTCCAAAGCATTAATTTCGCAAAAAGAAAAGGAAAAAAAGAGAACACAAAATAAGGAAAATGACGAGAGAAAAAAAAAACAGAAATGAGTGAAAAAAAGTGTTTTCATTTCTTAATAAGAAAATATCAAGTGGAAATGGATTTCTACTCCATCTTATTTTCCTTCATTCTCATTCTTTCATTATTTCTGTCCTTCATCTTTATGATGATGATATTTTTACTAGGTAAATATTTAACAAACACTTTAGTATGCTGGTTTTGAAATGAACGAGAATGGCTAGGAAGAAGCAGCAATTGGTGTTGTTTCGTACATCAATTGTATGCTCAGTCATAAAAAAAGCTGTCATGTGAATGAGGAGGAAAAAAATACATTTTTGGCACTTTTTCCATCTCGCTTCTGACAGAAGCTATTAGGCTTCACATGCTTGCATGCAAATGTTTGCAAATAACAACAGCATAGAGAGGGAAAAAAAGGCTTCACATAGCATGAAGGTAATTTAAATAAACATCACAAGTGAGACGGAAAAGAAGGTGAAGAAAAAATGGTGAAAATGGAATGAGTTGAAATGCTGTCATGAATTGTATGAATAAAGCTAGACTAGACTTTTTTTATGATTTATCTTATTTCCTGTAGACTAAGTGTTGAGATCAGGATTGCATTATAATTTGGATCCCCAAGCACTGAATTTTCACATCTCGAAATGAAAACTTGGCAAAAACTAGTCTAGACATTTAACGGATTTCTGAAATTCAAATTTTTGCTGCTTTTTAAACTGAAACTATTTTGTTTTCATCAGAATTTATAAGGGACCGTTCACTTATCACGTAACGCTCTAAAGGGGTGGGAGGGATCGAAAATTTATTACAGTTTATTGTCTTTTAGGGGGGAGGGGTAAAAAACTTGAATTTTAGCGTTACGTAATCGTAATAAGTAAACGGCCCCTAATCTATTATTAACATTTTTCTAAAGAGCTGGCATTCAAAATAAAATCAAGTTAACCTTCAGTTCATTTCACACAAATGACTCCTTTTTTCCATTTAAAATGATAAAAATCTTCAGAGCTACTAAATAATCAACCTCATTACATCAAAAAGAATCTTCTTCTTCACCTTCACATTTCACAAACGATTATCATCGTCATCATCGTAATCGTCCAATTAATGCCAAGAAAAATGCACATAAATTCTTGATTGTCAGGCGTGTGGAAAGGTGTGAGAGGTTAACTAAACTGTGAATTATAGCAGAATGAATGGGTTAGACTGGAAAGAAGAAGGATGTGATGGAAAAAAGAAGAAAATTAAGTGATTAAAGTAGATTAAACGGTTTGAATTTTTTCTCATTCTAATTTATTTTTAAGGGAAAAAATGAAGAAAGGTGGAACTAAGGGCTATAAAAAAATTCTCATTATAAGGTAGGCACACCTCGAGTTTTTTTTTATGAATGCAAGAACACAAAAAAGATGGAAAGAAAGAGTAAGAGATGAGGAAATGAATGACGTGGCTAAACGGAAGAAAAAAGGGTTCATTTTGCCCAGGCAATTGAAGCATTGAGTAAGCAAAAAAAAATATTATAATCATAAAAAATACTCTCGCGTGCCTCAAAAATTTTCCTCATCTCATTTTTCCTATTTCCATTTATTGTGATTATTAAAATAAAAAAAGCGTTTTTCTTTCTTTTTTCATCATCTTGGATTGCATTCATTTAATTCATATCATATCAACGACCTAAATCTCTTAATGTTCAAAAAAGGAAGTCTTTTTTTTGACTCATCCTTTCTTATTTTTCTTCATTACATTTAGGCGTAAATATATTGTTAGTTTGAAGGCTTAATAGTTGAAGTAATTTGAAATTTTTTTAGTCCTTCAAATTCATGAGCTCTTGGATTCATGCTCAAAATTGAGGATCAAATCTGATTTTCATCACTATCTTAACAGCATTTAACCCAAAAACTTCACTGAAAATTTAATATTTTTTTTGCATTGTTTTGTAAATAGATATTAATTAAGCTAGATGTACTATGATGCAGTCGTAATTAACTTACTAAATTGAATGTAAACATTTTCATCCGAAACTAATTTTCACTTTAAATTGAGCTTGTAAATTACATTTATGTAGGTACAATTTTTCGATTCTTGACAACTTGCAATTGTTATAGTTTTTTTTTCAGTTTATTTTTACTTATTTTTAAGTTGAAATGATGATGATTTCATCATGAGGCAACGAAAAAGCAGCGGTGGCCGAGTGGTTAGAATGTTGGCTTCCTTTTTCAACGACCCGGTGTTCGATCCTAGGGAAAGTTTAGTCGGATCTGGTGGTTTTTCGCTGCTTCTAGTCTGGTAGCTCGGTTCGTGTCGGTTTGGTACCCTAGGTTAATGCAACTGTGCAGGTTTTGCAAAAAGCAATAGATATGGCGCTAAAGCAAAAAAAAAAAATAAATAAATAAGCTGCTGCTTGAACTATTTTTTTGTGCCACGAAACATCGTAATATTAACCCTTATTCAAATCATACACAGTACTCAAGGTTTGAAAAATTTCTATAATTTTTTTGAACATTATTTGCATTAAAAAATCAACATTATCTTGTGCCAAACATTACCAATCTTCCATCCTCTTTAAGCTCACTGTACATAATAAGCAAACGACCCCATTTAACTTTTCAAAATCTCAAAAAATCAACTTTGCAGACATCCTACATCATCACATGCATACAAATCTCATATCATCTCGCATAGAAGAGAAAAAGAAAAACTTAAAGAGCTGCACTGCAAGAAAATAGGTCAAATGGATCACAGAAACAATTATTCATCATCATGTATCACTTCATTCGTCTATGTATGTATCATTTCATGTCATGCACTCTATGAGGTATTTGAAACATTACAAAAATGTGAGTTGATTTTAAAACTGTGCAAACAAGACCGGATGTTGAAAATAATCATGAGAATTGAGAGAATTTTCTACATCCATCTAAAACTCCATGCACATCATGGACAGAATGTGAAACTTAAATTGCAATCCTCAAAAATTTTCAATAAAAACTCGAAAAATTAATTTTTATGAGCACTAAAATTTTAATTTTCACTCCTTAAAATTGACACAGCATGCTTGACAAAAAACCTAATGCTCGTGCACTGCTGATGAAAGATAAATGATAGCTGATGAAATAGCGCCACATCATGCAACAAAAACTTTATGCATCGTGAAGCATAAGAGTCTTTAAAAAAATTTCCCTCCATCCATATGCTGTCATAGATTCCTCATTGTATCCGTTGATTATGTGAGCTCAATTCAATAGACATGTTATCATTATTATTTTCCATATAAGGCAGCGAATGCTAAAACAATAAACAAGTGGAACTGTATATAGGAAAAAAAAACTTTTTCTCCATTCAGTTTTCATAGAAGCGGAGCGGATGAAACAATAAGTTGAAAATTTTCTATTTATACATAGACTCGCGTCTATAGACATGCATGCACAATAATATAAGCATCAACAAGAGAGTTGCTAAAATTAAGATAAAAACAAAAGTGGGACATAAAAAGCTTTTTCACTTCCCCGAAAAAAATTAGAATGTTGTGCATGATATTTTGCAATACTAATAAAGAGTGAATGAAATTGAATGCTTAGTAATAAATGAGCTCGTCCAAATGAAAATGCCTTATGGCAATTTTTTGGTTTTTAAGCCATTTCTCTGACCTATCTTCACCGTATATCATGTTTTATACCTTGTTGGAAAGCTAAATATAGCAGCTATCAGATACATTAAAAATTATTTTGTAAAATTTACACTGTCACCCACCAGAGCAGCTCAAATGATGGGAAAACATGCAATTTTCAACATTAGATTTTTACCACTTGCTTAGGTAAAATAAATTTATTTTTTCATTAATTATTTACTTCTAAATAGAAACTAAAACCCGCTTCTTACAGAATGTTTTTTTGATGCATTGTTTATTAGAAAAATTAATTTGAAAATCACGATTTTTTCATTTTTTAATACGAGTTTTTTTGTAATTTCAAAAATTGCTTTTTAAGAAGGTTTTTTGATTAGTAATGGTGTCCTTGAGTCTTAACGTTTTATTTGGCACACAAATTTTACGTGAAAACTGCTTGAAAATCAAATTTTTAGATCACAGAAAAAATTTTTTCAAGAAAAAATTGAAAAAATCGAGATTTTCAAATTAATTTTTCTAATAAACAACGCATTGCAAAGAAATTCTGTAAAAAGTAAGTTTTAGTTCAAATTAAGTAGTAAATAATTAGTGAAAGAACAAATTTATTTCAGCTAACCACGTGTTGAAAATCATGTGTTAAAAATTGCTTATTTTCCCGTCATTTGAGCTGCTCTGGTGGGTTACTGTGTAAGTTTCACAAAAAATTTTTTAATGTATCTAGTAACTGCTATCTTTAGCTTTCCAATGATACCCAATATGTTTAATATTATTAAGACATTGATGAGAAAAAGTCAAAATAAGTAATTATGCAAAAAGGAAAAAATAAAAAATACTGAAAATATGTCATTTTCAAATTAGTTTTTCTAATAAACAATGCATCAAAAAAACATTTTGTAAGAAGCGGGTTTTAGTTCCTATTTAGTAGTAAATAATTAGTGAAAAAATAAATTTATTTTACCTAAGCAAGTGGTAAAAATCTAATGTTGAAAATTGCATGTTTTCCCATCATTTGAGCTGCTCTGGTGGGTCACAGTATACATTTTACAAAATAATTTTTAATGTATCTAATAGCTGCTATATTTAGCTTTCCAACAAGGTATAAAACATGATATATGGTGAAGATAGGTCAGAGAAATGGCTTAAAAACCAAAAAATTGCCATAAGGCATTTTCATTTGGACGAGCTCAAATTTGATGTGCAGTTTTTTTGATTTTTTACATTTTTTCTGAAGTTTGGTATGGTTTTGATTTGAAGAATTTTGAAAATTATCACAATTTTTAAGAGTGCGTTCAGAAATTTTGATTTTATTTTATTTTATTTATTTAAATTTTGAAAATTGATTAATTTTGAGTAATTTTTTACATGTTTGGACATTTTAATCATCTTTTGAATTATAGTGAATGATTGAATTTGATTCTATAATTCATAATGAGCCTAAAAAGTTGTTAAAAATTCAAATAAATAAAAATAAGTCCAGACCTGAAACCAAAACTTGAATGAACACCTATGCGAAAAGGAAAGAATTTTTTTTTTAATTTATTATGGCAATAACCTACATACAACATAAAATACAAGCTTCACTAAAAAGATATTACACATTCAATTGCCTTGTTTGGATCTCATTTTTATCTCAAAAATATATTTTCAATCATTTCTAGTGCCATAAAATATTCTTATCGATCTCATAAGGACAATTTTTGTTTGTAAACAATACAATACAAAAAGATGAAAGGAATTCTATATAAATGTCTCTATTTCCAATTTTATTACTTGTTTTCCTTTTTTATTGACAAAATAATATTATTAAAATTAAATAAGTAATAAACCTGATTTTTTAAAAATAAATAAATTTTTTTCCATATTTTGGATTAAAAAAAAAAATTAAAGTCCAAAACTAGAAAGTATTTAAATTAAACTTTTAATTTTTATTATTTTAATAAATACAAAGACAGACAAAGACTTTTAGAATGCAATCAATAGAAATTTTATTAAACAGCTTGAATTGCAGTTGCAGCAGTACCATAAGCTGCTCCAACTCCTGGTCCACCATTTGCAGTGAAAAGAGGACCGATGGCTGCATGGAATGACACTAACGTAGATTTCATTTGTTCAAATCTTGTAGTCGCTGTGTTGATTGCTGTTAATGTGCGATCATTTGTAGCTAGAACTTGATCAAGTTGTGTTTGTATGTTAGCAAGAGCTGCTGTATTTGTGGCTATTTGAGATGTTGCAAGATTATTTGCACTAGTAATTGTTCCCAATTTATTCTGTATAGTGGCAAGAACTACAGCCCAATCTGTAATAAATTCGAAATAATAATAAAATAAAAATGTTTATTTTCTTATTTCTAATAAATCAAACCATCAGTTTTATCGAGTAGACTTCCAGATGCATAAGCCATCATAACAGCAATAAAAATGACCTGAATGGATTTCATTGTGAAACTGAGAGTAAAAAATGTCAATTTAAGAGAAATAAAATCACTGCTTTAAGTTCCTTGAACGACTGAATTCGAATGTTGGCTTAATGCACTCTTTTATACCAAATTTGAAAATCACGTAGAAACGGGAAACTGTCAATTTAAGCATAAATAATTACGTTACCAAAATATGTTCCGTTATTCTGGGTTAAAAAACCTTTTTTTAAAAAATTAAAGATTAAATTTCTGTATGCAACATTGAGATGCAAGAATACAAGATTATTAATATACATGCAGTGTCAATGCAATAATATTCGAAGATTAAAAAAATGAATGTATTAATTAAGGTAGAATGCTCTGAAGGAAGCAGGTATGGAATAAGAATTATTTGTATAAAAAAAAGACAAAAATTAAGAAATTAAATTAATCAGCTATGAAAACTACTACAGCTTGAAAAACGACTTTTTAGACCCCCTTCCCCCCTCTTACGTTTTTTGTATGAATTTTTTCCTGTTACAAAATTCACCCCTCCCCCCCCCTAAAACTCGAACATACTAAGTGAACGGCCTACGATGAATAGTTCAATAGTTCAAGAGATAGATCTCAAATGGACCCACCCAAAAAATTATAAGATTCATTTTTGAAAACAAGGTTCTGAAATATATAACAGTTCAATAACATTTAGTTTTTAAATGTCCTAATTTTAGATGCCTTTTTGAGTTCATAGTCATTAAATCTACATCATCTCGGAGTTCATTTAAATACCTTTCTGGCATTTTATATATAAACTCGTTTCAGTTCTCAAATTTCTGGATGCAGGTTTATTTTTAAAGATAAATTGAAATATATTAGCAATAATGCAAATTAACAATTGAAATTTGGAAGTAATAAATTACCCTCCACGCATATCAAAAAATTATTCTGACATGTATTAATGCCATCCAATTTTTGATTATAAGTGACAAAAACAAGTTTTAAGCATACTCGATGCAATCTTCCTTATTCTTTTCTTTACGTTTTCTTCAAATTATTCTTATTTTTAATCTCTGCTGAAATGACACGCCACATTCCTTAATCTTGTTTTTTTTTGTATCTCTCGTTACTGTACACGAGGACATTACTTTTGTTAATTTTTAAATATTTAAAGCAAAATAACGGAATAAAATTTTGGAAGTATAATTTGTTATGCTTAAATTGACATTTTGCTGTTTCTTGAATTTTGGTATAAAAGTGCACGATGCAGGCTGCAGCATAGTTAGTCGTTCACTTATATTCAATAAGAAAACTTAAAAAATTTAAAATAATATAAAAAATCATGAAATACATTCAATTGTTGTGCATTGTTTTAGTTATTTGCTTTGCATCAGCTCAACATGCAGGCAAAGGATTATTGCTAAATAAGGATGGTAAATATTTATCAGCTTAGCTTTAGACTTCAAATTCCACTTTAATTTTCATCTAAAACTTTAGATCACACTGCTGTTCTTGCAAGCATCAATTCACAACTAAATGCTCTCCAAACGCAAGTCACTGCTAATGCTAACACACTCCAAACACAACAAACTCAAATAGCTGCTCTTAATACTCAAATTGCAGCTGCAATTACGGCAGCAAATAATGCAAATACAGCTGCAACCGCCTTAAACACAAGAATCACTAACTTGAAAAACGTATTGGTTACACAAGAAACTGCAATCTCTGCTGCTATGACTGCTGCTGGCGCTCCAATCAACACTATGGTACCAACTCAAAATGCCTTTGTTGCTGCTCTTACCGCCATACCTTAATAAAAATTATCTTATGGTTTTTAATTGTAAGTCATTCAATGCACACAACTCAAAAATCTTGGCAGTCATTTTGTGTCATTTAATTCAATTTGGTCAATCATTTAACGGACTGGCACTTCCGCTCACTATGTATTTATTTTTATTTAAATTAATTCGCAAAGAAAAATAAAATTGATAAACTTTTAACTTCAAAATTAAATTTGTGATCTTTTTTTTAACCTAACTAGGCCTAGCTGTTATACCTAGGAAAATTATTATTATTATTTTATTGTTTCAGGCATTTAATTGGTAAATAAAAATAACATGATTTTTAAATTAAAAAAAAAAAAATATCGTAGTGCCTCCAGCTCAAAATGCTTGGACCATACCCCCAATTCATTTTTTTAGTTCTAAAACTGTAATTCTTTCATCCTACGCAGCTTTTACAAAATCAATGAAAAAATTTCACTCTAACTGAATCTCAAAGCACAATGACTTGCATTATTTAACCCAAATGTCATTATTCTAAGATCATCGGTCGCCCACCCCAATTAACATCCAACACAATACTCAATTCATTCTCTATAATTAATCCAAGGATTCTATTCAATAGTAACACTAATGTGATATTTTCGAAACAATAGCTACACCATTTATCATTTAAATCCATTCATGTTCAATGAAGAATAAACAGACACAAGTTTCAACTTGCCATTAACAACTACATACTCATGATGATATTTTTATTTGATCGTAATTAGTTTCAACTTAATTGATAATTCAAAACATGTTACTCTAAAAATAGATGTTGAAGCAGGTTTCAATAATGTTTTACATCTTAATGTATACAATTTAACGTCTTTTGCAGAGTATAATAATAGAAAATATTTTAATAGAAGTAATTAACAAGTATATCATAATTTACTTAATGTGAATTATTTTGAGATATTGAGAAAGTTCAATAAGTTTGATGATGCAGTTGACAAAAACAATGAAATCAAATCAATGGTTCAAACCTTATTCAAAGAGACTTCCTATAAACAAACAAAGAATACCCAATCTTGAAAGTATGGGATACAAACTCAAATATTAACTCAGTGTAAAACAAAAGCAAGCACAAGAAATAGAAGAAGATTCACTTGGCATCATATACATACATAGAATCGCATTGTTTAATTTCTCACCCCGAAGGCATTTTATCAAATTTTTCCAAGTACGAGTTTGTGTCATGTCATGTAATTCCGATATGTTTATGAAAAAAATTTGATTAAATCGTAGCATTACTCATGCATTGTTAGTGACTGCAAAAGTTATGATAAACATACATGCACGAACGTCATCTTGTCACTTTTGTGGTTAGTTTGTGAATGGAATGCAGTGTATGGAAGTGCTACAGTAACAATTATTTTGGATATTGATTTTCTGGTGTAGGCACTTAAAAATTTAGAAATTCAAGATTTTTGATAGTGAAACTACAGCTTAAGTTAAAATGTCTTCATATCCCGTCTCTGGGTGAGGTTGGAGGATAAAAGTCGAGAAAAATTGAATTTCTTGGAATTCTATTGTTATTTTTTTGAAAGATAACCGTCAATTCCGTTTTTGTTAAAGTAAAATTAATAATGATATAGTGGGTCCTCGATTTAAACATATTCGCTTTAAATTTTAATTTGAATATGACGGAAATTTTTCATGCGTGTCGATTTGAATAAATTCGATTCGAGCAAGTTTTTTTCTGGAACAAATCAACAGTTCACGTCCCCTGTATTTGCATACTTGTCAACCGTGTATCTTCATGACTATAATCAACACTGCAATATTTACACAGATAAATTTAAGCGAAACTTGCAGAAGTGAAAATTTGTAAAAGTTGCAGACAGAAACTTCTTCCGAAATACCTTTCCTTCCTTAAGATGTAAAGCATTCTTACCGTTTTCATTAAATAAATAGAGAGCTGTTCTGTTTGCAGAAAGTGAGCTGTATGACATTGCTAACATCTTAACAAATATTGAGGAATCTCGTGGACAAATTCTCTTTCCAGGACTTGTTTTACTTTTGTGACATTTTGTTTCTTTTGCAGACCTTGTTGAATAACTGAAATAGTTTATCAGATTCTCAGGAGCAAGAAGACATTCAGTTTTGGAAGAAATTTGTCATTAAAATGAGAATATGATCTATAACATTGTTGATTCCATTGCCAATTTTTTGTCATTGTTTTATTCCAAAAACTCTTTCTTAAAACCAACATATAAAATATTCTATTACAATTCACTCTATCTCCTTGTCTCCAATAATGTTTATGAGTAAATTGATATCGAAAAAAACAATAATAAACTCAAAAAAAAAAAATTCTCTAAAATTTGCAGCTTCTGTTTCTGTTTTGTTCTCTATAAACATGAAAAGAAATAAACTCAGAAGAGAAATAAAAGAAAACATTTGGTGCAGAGAGAGAAAAGGAACTGAAGATAAAGAAAGGAAGAGAATACTTAAAATTGATATTGAATGTTGTTGACATAAATATAACTGGATATTATTATAGATACAATGAATAAGGCGATGAAAGAAGACTTAATGGATGGATAGAAGAAAAAAAAATTCTGTCGTTTCTGTCTTGCAAGAAAAAATAATAAACATCGTATGTGACTCAAACTCCCCCCATCCTTCCATTGGATGACAACGATGATCATGTATCAACTTTATATGTTCTTTATTGTTTCATTCTCATGTGAATGAACGACAATGACATCGAAAAATGGAATATACAGCACCGCCAAACAATAATACAGTAGATAAAAATGAGTAAAAATTTATTTCTTATTTCTTCTGTGTATGTGTATATGTGTCCATGGTAAGTGACATTATGATATGGAGTGAGATATATCCAGCATGTGAATGATTGAATATGGAATGAAATTATGAATTCATTTATGATAATTTATGTGAATAATTCTTCATTTTTGAACTTTGCTCTTTTCTGTATCCTGAGCTATTGCTTAAAAAAACTGTTAATGTCATTCGAAATTCGCTGTTCGCTCTAAATTTCTAAGAAGCTGCTAAAAAAGGGATTTCTAGCATTTAATCTCACAGAAAAGCTTCTACTGTGGTAGCTTCTATGTATGTGAAGGACGAGACCGAAGAAAGAAATTTGGTTCTGCTCAGTTCATTTCTAAAATATGACTATTAGAGCTGACTTTTGATGATATTTTTCAAAAATTTGAAAAAAGATCGGAAAAGATATGCATTTTGTGTTTTACGGACTAAAGGGGGGGAGTGGAATGTTGCTAACTTTCGACTTTTTTTTTGGTTTGGATCTCAAAAAGTTCAATAAAATCCCCGCTGGTTCAAATCATTTGAAATTTGGCGTACATAGTTAATATATGTACCTTAATAATGGGGCCGTTCATAAAGTACGTTACGCAAAAAAATGACTATTTAGAACCCCCTCCCTCCCCATTTTGTTACGCTTTTTGTATAAAATTTCTTTTGTTTTGTTTAATCTGTTACAAAATCTTAGACCCCCCTTCCCCCCTGAAAAGCGAATGTATTAAGTGAACGGCCCCTAAGAATAAATGGATCATTTCATGCGGACCAGAAGTGAAAAAAATTCTCCAAAAATTTGACTTTAAGTTCATTTCCTCTAAAAATTCCTGTAAGTTTCAAAATTATCATTTTATTCAATCGAATTGTCCAAAATTGCAGAATTAATTTAAAAGTTTTTAGAAACTCAACAAAGCCTTTTTCCTAGCAGTCAGCATAACCATTTTCCAAATACCCTCTTCCAAAACCACTTCAGAATATAAAATTATATGAGCACATAAAAGTAGAAAGAAGCAAAAAAGAAGAAAATTATTTTATTAATCCAATGAGAAAAAGAAGAAGAAAGAAGGAAACAAAACTAAAAGAACTTTTTTTTATGCTGAATCATCCTAAAATAACTTTTACCGGCTTTAGTTTTCCCACTCAAAGTCCTGTCTGTTTGTTAAAGCCTCGTACGATAAAGCACACAAAATTTGAAATCAATGAGTAAATCCATCCTTAGCATAATAAAGTCATTTCTCAGTGTGAGAATAAAAATTTAAGGAAATTACATTCCAAATGTCCATACTTGATTTCCCTACAGTGAAATAATTCTTGACATAAACCTGAATGGGGAGAAATTTCCGGTTGAAGTTGAGATTGTTAAAGAATAAAGTTTTGAGTTTTAAATTTCTGTTCTTGACTGTTTCACATTAAAAAATTAAATTGTTTGTTAACTTTTTCTAACTAAAATTTATTTATTTTTATTTTTCATTTCCCGAAGGTTAAATTAAATTCAAACTTCTCACTTGATTTTTTTCATCACAAAAATCATCCTATTGTTCCTGAATAAAAAAACTTTTCTTGTCATTTTCAATTCCATTCAGAATAAAAAATTTTTCTTCGCTCAAAATAAAATGAAAAATTGAGCTGTGTAGAACAATATTTATGGTTTTATCGCGTTTCTATAGATGGCAAGAAAAAGTTTTCTTTTTACAAAAATAAGCCTTTGAGAAGATTAACAAGATGTTTTTGTAATGTTGACATGCTTTACAATCACATTATGCCTTAAGCATTTTGAACGCAAAATGAGTGATGGCTTATTGGTGAGCGACGTGAAAGAGTTTTTGAGGAATTTAAAATAAAGAAAAAATTTTGATGTGAAGTGAGTTTTGGGAAGTGAATAAAATTTTAAGTAAGTTCAAACTTATAAAACTTTTGAGAAAATAAAATTCTTCAAACTTTCTTAACAATTTTTCAAAATAGATTATTCAGATTTGTAACGGTTTTGAAAAATTTGAAATAATTTTTTATTTTCAAACTTTTAAAACCAAATTAATGCAATAATTTTAAGTCTTTTCTATCATAAAAAATTGTTTACAAATATAATTTCAACTAAAAAGCCAACCGAAAGCTCAATATGCACAAAATTTTGCCTAAATCACTTAGAAAATCAATTTAGTAACACCTTTCAAACATTTGCTTCAATAATTTACAAAATTTCAATATTCTACGGTTAACAATCACTTCCACAACATTTCATCTTGTTTTCATCGTCCAATTTTCCCAATAAAAACACAAATGTGTTATTTTTATTGTTCCTTACAATCCATAATATAAATATAGTCACATAGAGCAGAAGAAAACATAACAAGGCACAAATAATATGACAAATAACAATTGCAATATTCCAATAAGCCATTCATCGAACGATGAAAGAAAGGAAAACATAGTAAAAAAGAAAAAAAAAATGGAACCGATGAATGGTTTGTTATTAAATGAACCAAGGCATAACAAAGCGACCATTATTTCCACTTTATTGAAAACGATGTAGATGTAGAAAATTCATCGTTTCTTTCATATGCCAATATAAAGCGATTACAAGTCTCAGGCAATGAATAGAACATGAAACTACTTTGGGGATTTATGCTTATGATCATCATTCGTTGCCTTTCGACCATTTATGATACTAATAATCTGTTATTTTATTTATGCACCCCACTTTCTCATCCGTTTCAAACCTATAAAGTTATGGCATAATAATAATCCCCAAGTCTTATTGCTAATGTTAAAAAGGAGAATACAAGATATGTTTTGAGGCGGCAATGGCTGAAAGTGAAGACATAGAGAACAAAAGGCTACACACATATAATATGCATTCATAAAAAAATAAAATGATTTGAGCTGTTACGGAAACTTTATATGAACTTTATAATTGGAGGTTCTTCTATGCCGCAAGCTTGTTTGCATGGATACAAATATGTGTATCTAGTTATATGACTTTATGGGTTAATGTATGCACATACATAATTGATATAAAGAAGGAACGAAAACAATTCCTCGAATTCTGTGTGCGGTATGCTTATTTCATCCTATTACAACTTCATCGATTTCTCTGGCTCAGAACCTCCATAATGCTCAACAATAGCACAAGAACAATGGAATAAAAATTCCAGTAGCGTTAGTGCTGCAGCTGCTTGCCTACCTCTTCTTCATCGTCTCTTAGCTTGACTTTTGTTACTCATTGCTTGCCTCGATGTAATTTATTCCCTGTGACTCTATTATTGTTCATGTCTCGCCAATTCTCTGTTTCAGCTTCTTTTGCCTTTTTTTTGCAACTCCTTTATTTATTCTTCAATGTTCCTGGCTGTTTGTTATCCTAAATTATTTAACATTTTGTGCTATTCTTATGGAATTTGCATGGATCTAAATAAATAAATGAATGGATGTGGGAACGATGAGAGGGAATTGGAAGTAAGTAAGCCGCAGTTTGCTTCTGTTTAAGATGTCAAATATGACTTTTTTAACTGAGTAGATTGAAAGTTTAATCTTAGAAGAGGCACATAGGTTCGATTCCTATATTGTCAATTTTTTTAAATACCAAAGTAAAGTTATAACTCAGAATGGAACCAACTTACCAAACAATTTATATCAATTCCAACAAATTCCCAATCCTTATCATAAAAATCTTCTAATATCACATCCAAACAAGAACAAACTATTAAATAATTTTCAATATCGTCACAGAAGTTTCTTCTTAAAAATTATGGATGCAGTCATAGCATATTCTATATCTTAACAATATATTTCTCCAGTACACAACATCAACAGGGCATACCACTCCCATTTACATTCAAGCAACTTGTATATTAATTTTATTTATGACCGTGCATGCAGTTCCTGCTATGACAATTACGTGATAAAATTCACAAAAGCAACCGCTAAACGAGAAATTCACGTTCAGGTCGATAATCCCTGGTGTAAGCGATTGCATGCAAATTTTCGTGATGTTGCTTCTGTTTCTGCTTTCCATTCGAATTCTGAGAGAGAAGCTGTAGAAATGCAGAAAGACTTATACGGTAAAATTAATTGTGAATGCTTAAAAAGTATTTTTTTTTTTTCGGAAAGCTCGCTTTATAAAAGGAACTAAGTGGGTCGGTATTTGTCAGTACAACGTGACAAATTCAAAGAGTATTTTCAATGGCTTTCAAAGAAAAATTTCTGTGAATTCTATGTACGGAAAGCTTCTGTTCAAACAATTACGATCGAAAGTTTCGGGCGAGTGCCATAGGACCGACAGAATTTCTGATGGATTTCGGACGAAATTTCTGACGGATTTAAAAAATTTCTGACGGATTTAGGATGAAATTCTGATGAATTTCTGATGGATTTCTGATGACTTCTGATAAATTTCTGACGGATTTTTTTTTATTTCTGACGAATTTCGGATGAATTTCTGATCTTTTTTGATGGATTTCTTTTGGATAGGTCTTTTTGTTAAATTTAAATCTTAAAATTTTTCTTTTGTACTGAGTATTCAGAAATTAAACTTTAATCAAAATTCATTGAATGAAGGATTTTCTTTGCTAATTATTTATGGCATAAGAAATATGAAGTATTCTAATAGTTAGTTTAATACTTTCAATAAAATTGGATTATTATTGTGGTGAGTACAAAGCATTTTTTATAAGTACTGATGTATCCTGACTACAAGGACTTTTGTAATTTTTTAACAACAACTTAGAAAAAAATGTTGCTATAGTTTTTTAAATAAAGAAGAGATGTGATGAAATTTTTCTTACCATCGCAGTATCCCTTAATATTTTATTTATGACTTAAATTTTGCAATTTTTGAGCATGATACATGGAAAGAGTAAATTTAACATGGAGTAGTATGAAAATTTGAAATGTTTTTTGAAGTTAAACGTTATGAATAGGTTCCTTTCCTAATTTTATTTTTTCATCCTGAGAAATAAAATATTAGCTGAAAAAAGAAATTAATATATTTCTTCCCGTTTCTATATTGTGATCCAAAATTTTATACCGGCCCACCATCGACAAAATGATTTAAAATCTTTTTTCAGGGAAAATTGATATATATATAGTTGTATGGAAAATATTTTTTTTTTGCTCATCGATGCAGGATTTTTCCAACTTTATGATATTTTGCATTAAGTTTTCATTCAAGTAGAATGGACAATCAATAGGGAAATGAGGAAAAGTAACAATAATGATGATTGTGTTGATTTAGTTAGAGGATAGTAAACTTCTGGTTAAAAGCAATTTTCTGAAATAAATTATTATGATTGGAGTCACTTAGATTTATTTACACTTTAAATAAAAGAAATGTCTTTGAAAACTTAAATATAAAACTTTGGACTATTAGAAATTTTAAAATTTATCAAAATTTCATCTCAAAGTCCATCAGAAATTTCTTCCAAAATCCATCAGAAATTTCATCCGAAATCCATCAGAAATTTCATCCGAAATCCATCAGAAATTTCGTCCGAAATCCATCAGAAATTTCGTCCGAAATCCATCAGAAATTTCGTCCGAAATCCGTCAGAAATTTTTAAATCCATCAGAAATTTCATCTTCATTTTAAGGCTAATTTTGGGTAGAATTTCACTAAATATTCAAAAAAAATTTCATCCTAAATCCGTCAGAACTATCCTAAATCCGTCAGAAATTTCGTCCGAAATCCATCAGAAATTCTGTCGGTCCTATGACACACAATCGAAAGTTTCACCATGCAAGTCAAATATTAATAAAAGCTCATGTTAAGCCACAGTAATGGCATCGTCAATGAAGGAGGAAATTTATTAAAAAGTTTGTATGCTGCTTACAGTTATTGCTATTGTATAAATATTTGATGAGACTTTATCGATGGTTGATTGAACTGAGAAGAAATTTCCTTTGGCATTATCATGTGCTGCAATTTGATTTTTTTAAAAGGGATGGATAGAGTTTAGATGAAAGGATTAGAGCTAGACTAAATTTTATTTGATATCATGTGATATTGACTATTCGTCTGTCGGTAAAACTTTGATGAAGAAGTGAATGCAATTTGTGCTTTCTTCTTAATACGACTGCTGGATTAAAGGCAACTCATGATATTTTCAGATAAAGTAATATGATTTTTCGACCGTTTGCAGAATATTTTAAGTTTCTGAAATAAATTCAATCTAATGATGTTTTCGTACATCAACCTTTGAATTTCTCAATATCCATCATGTTAAACATTTATGCATTCCTTGGGCCATCGTACCATTTTAACTTACCCATTCAAAATTTATTTAGAATCTTGTCCACACTCCATGAAATATCCCCTCAAGGTAATTATATTGACATTTAAGAGTGGGGGTGGTGACATCTAAAAATATACATATAATCAAATCTGAAAGAAGAAAATGAATTGTATATATCAAGGAGCATACTCTGTTTATAAAGGACTTGCAACCCTAAAGCAATTTTCCCATTAAAAAAAGTTCTTTCTTCTCCTTTACATGTCAACTTGTCCTTTCCCTCATACATTTTATTTTTTTCCATAAATCTTTTACTTCTTTTTCTACTTTTTTATGATGTTTTTATTAAAGCTTTCCTTTATGTCATCATAGTTCTTCAATATAATTTTTTTTACATCGAGAATTATTAAGTAAGTAAGTAAATGTTAAGTATTTCTATAATCATAATAATAATATTAATCAAGTTAATGTTAGTAAAGTTTTTATAATGATGAAAAGGCAAAATAAGAGAAAGAATCCAATGCCATTGGAAAATTAGGAATTTCTGGTAAGGCGCAGTTTTATTGGGTAACGGAAAATATTAATTTTTAAATTTTTTAAAAAATAAAAATTTTAAAAATCTAATGAAAATAACGGACAAAATTATGAAGAGCATAAAATCATCAATAAATCCAATAAATCACATTGTCAATGATTCATAAAAAAACCGATGACAGACAATAGTAATTTGACGCCAAACCTTTAGCATTCAATAAAATTGAGCTTATAAAAAAATTATAAAAATTAAAAAAGAAGAAGAAAAGAAGTGATAAACGTCGAGTAGATTGTCTCGACATTAAAAAGTGCATCATCTTCATCGCTTATTACATTCTCGTCTATTCTCTTTATATTACATTATCTTCATTATAATTGTTATTATTAATGTAAATCTTCATCAACGAAAGCACTTAAATTAATATCGTGCAATTTTCATTAAGTTAGGAAAGTTTGCTGACGAAAAGGAAAGGACTGGATATGGGTTCAAAACGGAATGGAATTATGTCATTAGAGCATAAAAGTTGACGGAAATTTCTGATGATTTTAATGAATTATCATAAAAAAAATAATTTTCCATCCTTTTTAGCAAATTTTCAAGACGGCAAGAAATTAAATAAAGCACAAAAAATTTTCCATTCATTTCCGAACCCAGATGCAAAAATTAAATTTGCATAAAACATTTTTTAAGCTTTCTCTATCTCCATTTTTTCTCTGTTCTTCTCTCACACCGTTCGCATGTTCTACTTGTAATGCAAACTTCCACTTCCTCTCATTATATTTGAGCTAAAAATGAATCTCATTGAGCGCGTGAAAATCTACATAAAAAAAAGTTTTTAACTTAAAACTCAGCGAAATCAAAAAATGCACATAAATTTTATTATCATGCGGATGAATGAGTAAGGGATCTAAAGTAGCTTATTGGACTTTTGAAGCGCTTATAAATTTTGAGGAAGACTAGACAATTAGAACTTTTTTAAGATCTTGGAAGATTAGAATTCAAATCTGATAACAAAAATACTTTTCGTGCCATGCAATCGGTTGCTGCTTTCTTGTACTATAAAATTTGACTTACTAACTTTTAAAATTAATTGATATGGATTAATTATTTGAATATTAACTTTTTCGGTGGTATAACCTATTTTTGCAAAACATTCAAAAACAAAATGGATTTGATAAGTTTCAAATAATTAAAATCCGTTACATTCAATCAGACAGCTAGAAATTTTAGCATAACTTAAGACTACAACAGCAGCAACATAAAGTAAAGTAAAAGGACAAAGATGGAGATAGAGAACGCGACACTTTATAGTATACTCGAAAAAAAAGAAATCTACAAAAAGTACTGCAAAATGTATTTTTAAATTTGTGTCATTAATGTATAGCTATGTTTCTCCATTTTAAATTACATTAATACAGAAACAAAGTCCAAACAACAACAACATATACACAAGGACTGTACAACTAAGAGTAATGGAATGTTATCAGCAGCAGCAATAGCAAGAAGAATTGCGAGAGAGAAAAAAATCTCTTTGCATATTTTTTTTAAATCTGCCTTCGACCACGTTTATTTTCATTTTCCCCGTTTTTCAGCTCCATTGCAAGTTTGAAGCCAAGCTCCGGTCTACGATCACGTCCTTCTACCATTGCCTTCACCTGAAATGATATTATGTGAGTAAGACGAGAAAAAAAATTTTTAAACAATTAAATTTGAATCATTTTTCCATTAATTTTAGGAGTTGTGGATAATTTATGAAAAGGTGAGTGAATCGTAAATTTTTTTGAAGCTTAGAGCGCATTTTTAATTTGTACATTTGAATTTCAAAATTATTAGCATCAAATAATCTTTTGGTATTTGAAAAAACCATTTTCATAAGCATCACAGTTTCATCAAACTACCAACTGCATATCAATTAATTACTTTTCATTCAAACTGTAAAACCTATCACAAACTCAACCACACTAGAAAAAAATGGCCAGTAAAAAAAGTAAAACAGCAACAATCAACAGCACAGTCTATTTAAAAGGGAGCAACAAATGTGAATGAACATTTAATGCTACGAGCAGTGTGTCAAACCATTTTTTTGTGGTTGATGAGGTTTTAAAAAAAATCTTCCTGGTGTGTGAGGTGTAGAAGGAGGGAGGTTGGCAATATCGAAAGGAAGTAATCAGTAATGACAAAGGATGTCTTACCTCCTTTGAATGAACAATGACTCCATGGCTATTTAAAACACTCTCCTTTGTGGCTTCAATATCCTGCAGATCAACGCCACGACAACAGTCATCAATAAGGATTGTGCGATATCCTGCTGATAAGGCATCTGTTGCTGTCGCTCCTATATATAAGAAATAGATGGACAATTTTTAATTGAATTTTTTTTTCACTTCCTTTGTTTCGTTTCTTTTTTTTTGTGTCACTCACCGACGCAAACATCGTACGCAATTCCACAGACATAGACATCAGTTACGCCTTTATTTTTGAGCTGTGCACATAGTGTGGTATCTGACATTTTTTTATTATCCCAAAAGACTGAATATGAGTCGACTTCAGGATTAGTGCCTTTGTAAACTTTAATGGCACTTTCGACAATCTGAAAAAAAATGAAAGGAAGCATGAAAAATCAGTTAGTAATGGTCGTTTTCAAAAGAGGACTTTAAGCTTCTTTTGAAAGTTCTTTTTAGCTTTTCTTTTAAAGACAGTATTATCTTCTTGGAACGTTTAAGCTTTAAGGGACCAACAAAAAAAAAACAGACGACCATAACATAATCTCTCTTGATTCTCATAAAAGCAATCTTCATTTAATGTCAATTCCAATTACATATGATTACTGTAATTCCACTTACCTTCAAGTCCTTATGCAATTCACTTCCCCATGTATCTTGTACACAATGACGAGGCCATAATCGCTGTTTCATTGGAGGTGGGCCTGCAAAAATCACCGTATCATATACAGCTGCATTGTCAGCATTCAGCTATATCCCATAGCAATTTCATAAGGTTTTAAGGGAAAAAAAGAAACGAAATTTTATTACACGAGTGAAATTATTTGGAAATGACAATAAACATAATTGAAATGCGTCGTCAAATGAGGAAAACAAAAAAGATATTGTGCTGTATTTTCGTCATTTAATTAAGGTTTTTTATTTGAAATTTATTGTGCATATTTTATAAATCAATTTATTGGAGTAGGTGGATGCTGAATGCAGAGTGTTCAGCCAGGAGTCAAAGATAAGAATTCATTAAAAGATTTTGGACTTTTTTGAACATACTGAAATGGACTGAGCAGTTTTATAATTGGGCCAAAACTATAATCTCCTCCTGTGTTTTAAATTTCAAAAATTAAAAGCCCTACAATGCGATTTAATTCTTACTTTGCAGGACTTGAACCTTAGATATGCGTCTCACTCAACTCCAAACTTGATTTAATATTTTGCATCTCTTTCAATCTTCTCATTCCATTACGTTTCATACTTTTTTGTGCGAAAAACAATTGCTATAAATTATGAATAATTTCCACTTTTTAAATTTATATCCCCATTCATATGTGGATGTGAATATCTCAACATAATGATATGCAATTAAAAAATTGTGTGATATGTGAAATTATGGGATGAAATTTAATTTTAATTTTCACTTCGAACAAAAAAAAAAAAATGCGTGGCAAAAATTAATGTTCTTTAATAAATAATTATGCTTCATTTAATATTGAAGGTATTTTTAATTTTCATTTGAGATTTGGATCTGAGGATTTTTGCAAGCACGGATAAATTTAACGGGCCATTTCACTAAGGTGGATAATCCTATCCGAAGATTATCTCTTTTTTCGATCCGAGGATAATCCACAAAATTTTTTCACGTTTAAAATTTCATGAAAAATTAGAAAAAGTTATTTGTAAAATTTTTTTAAGGATTAATGGATTTCACTAAAAAAAGATAATCCATGGATAAGGATTATCCAGAGATTATCCAGTGGATTATCCGAAAATGAAAAACTTGGGGGAGACCAAGTTTAACATTTTTGATTATCAGTGTGGATAATCCACTGGATAATCCTTATCCATGGATTATCTTTTTTTAGTGAAATCCATCAATCCTTAAAAAAATTTTACAAATAACTTTTTCTAATTTTTCATAAAATTTTAAACGTGAAAAAATTTTGTGGATTATCCTCGGATCGAAAAAAGGGATAATCTTCGGATAGGATTATCCACCTTAGTGAAATAGGCCGTAAATTCTATACTTTAAATTTGAATAAATCAAATTTGTATCATAAATTAAACATCTTAAAGCTAATCACAAATAGCCAACAACACTCCGAACATAAAAGATCAAAAAAGTGAAAATGTTCAAGGGAGCAATAAATAAGTTTGGACAGCATAAATGAATTGTTTTTGCTTCAGGATTAATTTTCATGCATGCATAATTTAACAAAATGTCAAAACCACAAAGTTATGGCTGTAAATTGCCAAAGGATGTAAAGAGATGTAAAATCAAATAAGATATTATAACTTCATCATCAATAATTTATTAAGATTTTTGAAATGTTATTTATGAAGTTCCATGCTCATTATCTACAATAAAGAGATATATAACTTTTTGTGGACTAAACAATATCATAATAATAAATAAGAAGAAGTAAGGGAAAAGGCTCTTGATGGAAAAAGAGAGATAAAAGTAAGCAAAAAGTAGCCCATAAATGTTCCTTTTTGCTTAATCTGATTTAGCATCATCGTCCCTTGAAGTCATCAACAATGAAATCTTCATCTTTTAGGTTTGTTAGAAGTCTTTTGAATGAGATGAGCGGTTGTGCTTGTTTTCTGATTGAGAAGGCATTTAAGTAGTTTTTACGAAATTTTAGGTTAAAATGTAAATTAAGAATTTTGCTCTTAGCTTTTCCAAATATTTGAAATAAAAATGACCGTTAGAAAATTCAAAAAATTTTCAAAACTATACAAAAAAAAATCTCATAGCAGCTAAAGCGCTCAAATCACTTCCACCAACATAACATCCCCTACGACCATTTTTCTTCTCATCATCATCATTATTACATATCAGCAGTGCATGACCACATGAATCAAAAAACGAGAGAAACAGACAATTTCCTCTTCAATACTTAAAAAAGAGAATTATTTAGGTTCCTTTTTAAGGCGAGGAAGCATAAATGGGGAACAAAAAAAAAATGTTTTTGACTATAAATTTTTTGGTCATGCCTTTTATATTTTATATTGCCATGTCTTATTTACTGAATTGCTTGTTGTGTAATTTTATGCTTTCAATAGCCTTTTTTGTGTAATTTTATATGTACGCAATTTGATGGATGTAGAGCAGGATGTGAGATTTTAAAAAGAAGATGAGATGAATTATTCAGTAATAGAATGGACGTTTATTGCTTATTGTGAAAAGAAATTGAACCCTAAAGGAAGTTTGCGGATGAGAATAATTTTTTGGGCTGGAAAAAATGAATTTTTGTAAACATGAAAGCTTGTTATGGTTAGCGGTCAGACTTGATTATAAAGTTGTTTAACATTTATTGCTTGATAGGCATATAGAGTATCTTATTATATGAATTTAAAGACCAAAAATATCTGACTTTAACGTTTAATGAATTTTTGAAAGAAGTGCCAAAAAATTTAAATTTTTGAAAAATATCGTATTTTTGTCACTAGTAATAAAACTACAATGAAAAACCAAAAATCCATCAATAATTAAGTTTCAAAATGCCACCAACTTTGAACTGTGGTCTTTCAGTTCCTCATTTACAATCCTTTCATTAAAACACCAGATAGTCACCACTTCCAGTCACAAAAGTTTTTCTTCTATTATTTTCTATTCTATCCGCACATAAAACGGGAGATAGTCTTTAGGGACATTAACAATATCACATAGAAAGTAAAGGAAAACAATATCCGAGAAAGAGAGATACTGTTCAGTTTTATGACCAGATGTATGGATAGATAACGAAGGAGAAAAACACACAGAATTGCTATAAATATAAATAGATAGAAAATTGAAAGTATAGAACTCGTAGAGAAAGAGAAGAACTTAATTATCAATGTTTGAACAATTTTCAGTTATTTATTCATGCACTTTTCATGGATTCTAAATGAACTTTGGTGATAAAATCAAATTGCTTTTTTTTCGGAGAAGTGGCAGGCAGGCAGGCAGGCAAGAACATAACAGAAAAAGAGAAAAAAGAAACGAAAAATGTGTGTGTTAGAGTGTAAATAGCAATGGGTTTCCGGGTACCATTTGCCATAATAAAATGACATTCAGCACAAACATTAAACGAGAGGGGAGGATGTGAGAAGAACAGAAAGAGATTTCACATTTGCATTGGCAAATAGCCATATACATAATTGTCTGAAAATTAAACTGACAAGCAAATGTGAAGACTCACAAATGGGCATTTGAGGAAAATTTCAAATCATCACATATGTGCGATTTATTTTCATATCCCTTGCGATGCTGCTATGAGAATTTATCAGATATTATATATTTTCTTATGCTCTTAAATCTTACAAAATTTTCTTCATTTGTCACCATTAATTTTCGTAGTGTTGGCTATTTTCCATTGATTGACCAAATAAAAGGCAATAGAATTGATTGAAAATTACAAAGGAAGTACAAATGAAAATTTAATTTTTGAGCTTTGAGACATGTTGCCTTTAATGTGGTCTGCAACACCAACTAAGTGCATTACTTTCGCATCAATAAATGACTCTGCATTTCCCAAATTTGAACACACAAAACGTCATTAATTCCTTTTTGTTGTCGAAATTCATTTTCGATAGGGTATATATATGTAATAATAGTTGCATATAAATCGATATAGTCGCAACGAATCTGCAATAATGATTGTCGTAATAATGACACTCAATGGAATGTATTGTTATTATATTTACAATTCATGTTACCCATCATTACCATAAAATAATCATCATATTTATGATTTTGATATATGAATTATGCTTTTCGATTTATATTAGAAATTACTCGAAAGAACTAGAAGAGAATGAGCAGATTGTCTATCTTAAGATTTTCAAAAAAATTTATATTAGTGTAATATATTAAAATTGGTTGATTTTCCCCTTAATAAAAAAAATAAAATTTTTAAAATTAAATTATCTTAGCTATTTATTTATTATAGAATAATCATCAAATCCTAATAATTTTCTTGTGCTAGCCCGAACATTCATTATATGAATGAACTTCAAGTATTTTAATCAATAATATTAAGAAATTTAATATTTTAAAACGCGTAGTGGAAAAATCCACGAGAAAAACTTCTAATCCAACATTAATGGGCATTAATGATGCTAAATCTGCAAATTAGCATATTCTAATCTGAATATAAACAATTCAACTTGAAACTCTGCTAATATAAATCATAAAATGCGTAATTTACATTTTCAATTCCATTTAATTTTTGAAAACATGATAAATATGCATAAATGACGCAACAATAACAGAAATAATGATAGATACTTATGCATGTTTATAAGTAATAACTACGTGAATTTACCGGACTAGTTGGATGTATCGGACGCTGTTTTATATTATCAATAAATGAAACGTGGTCAGCAGGATGCCAATCGAGTGAATAAAACACCGAATCAAATTCCACAGTATCTATCAGCTTGTTGATTGGATCGATCACCTGTAAATAGAAAAGTAGAATAAAGGAAAATGATTATTATAAAAAATACAGGTTTGATAGCATTTGAGATAAAATTAGCACTAAAAATAAATATCCAAATAGCTTTCATGTCATTTGCATAAAACCCCATAATTTGAAATAAGTTGATGACTGTAGAACAAACTGAAATTAAAATGTGGTTTATTTTTTCGTAAAATAACAATCGACAGTAAATTTACGACACAACTAACTTTAAGACTCGATAGAAAATTTTACACCGAAAACATAAAAAAAAACTTTTTTACGCTCATCAAATTTGCGATAAACAAAACAATTTTCTCAGTTTTCAATGAAATTAATGAAAATGACAAAATCATTTTACAATTTTTAGTTGAACATTTTACAGGGTATTTGGTGGGTTGGGTGACGATTACGATAAATATTTTAATTTACGCTGCTTTCTATTCTAATTATATTGATGGTGTTAAAAACTTTTCTTTTTTCTCTATTGTTGAATAAATCTATTGTTTTTTGCCTCTAGTTTAACAAAATTCATTAGAATCCAAAGCCTTTCCATTTTGTTTACTTTCAATTTTGGTGGAAAGAGGTTTTGATTATTGTGACTTTAATTTCTGTACAGACAATTATTGTCATCGTTACCCGCACATTAAATAAAAAGAAGATAGGATAAAAGTTCATGAAAACATTTTTGTGACTAAATTCTTGTTTTCGTCATTAATTGAAGAATTTCGAGTACTTTATGGAGGTAGGGATGGTATATTGAGATTTTGTAAAGCTGTCGTCAATTCAAAGTAGGGTTTTGGTTAAGCGCTTCAATTTTTTCAGCTAGAAAAGCTACTGAAATTTTCTGAAACTTTACTCTACAAAGTCCATGAACTCCATCTTTGATGGTAGAGAGGAGGGGAATTTTCACATGATTTGAAAAAGGACATATGAAAATTCCTTCATGCCAAGTCTCGAACCCATGATCGCAGGATCAGGGGCGTAGCCAGAAATTTTTTGAGGGGGGGGGGGGGGGTTTGAAATTTTTTTGTATGGAACGAAAAATTTGGGGGGGGGGGGTTTGGCATTTTTTCTCAAAAATCCCTAGCAAATTGAAGACTACGCCCCTGCGCAGGGTCCCGAATAATTAGGTCACGAAGTATTGAACCATTTCTCCACCAAGCCACTTCGACTCCTTCAATTAAGTTCCAATAAAATCTTAAAATAAATCCAAGCACAATTTCCCATAATCCAGGCAAACTCATTTAACATTAGCAACAAACTAAAAACCTCGACAGTAAAAAGAACCAAAACACTCGTTGATAATTTTTCATTTCCAATTAAGTTGCCATGCGAAAAACATTTCAACATAATAATAAGCCCGAATAAACATTGAGCATGCTCAGTTTTTTGAGCACGCTACTGAGTATGCTCAAAAACACTGTTTTACGTGCTCAGCTGAGTACACTCACTTGAGCATGCTCATGAGTATACTCTGAATGTGCTCAATAAATTGTTTCAAAAATTAAATGAGCACGTTCGATTGAGTATACTCATGAGCATGCTAAATTTTAGAAAATTGAGTATGCTCATCTTGAGTATACTCTTGAGTACGTGCTGAGTACACTCAAAAAAATTCTCTCATTAGACTATTACGTGCTCATTTTGAGTATACTCTTGAGTATACTCTGAGCATGCTCACTAGAATTCTTAAAAATTCTTTGATTTTTAAAATTTTCTCTAAGTTTTTGAGTATGCTCATGAGCATGCTTAATTGTAGAAAATCGAGTATGCTCATCTTGAGTATACTCTTGAGTACGTGCTGAGTACACTCAAAAAAATTCTCTCATTAGATTATTACGTGCTCATTTTGAGTATACTCTTGAGTATACTCTGAGCATGCTCACTAAAATCCTTAAAAAATCTTTGATTTTTAAAATTTTCTCTAAGTTTTTGAGTATGCTCATGAGCATGCTAAATTTTAGAAAATCGAGTATGCTCATCTTGAGTATACTCTTGAGTACGTGCTGAGTACACTCAAAAAAAATTCTCTCACTAGACTATTACGTGCTCATCTTGAGTATACTCTTGAGTATACTCTGAGCATGCTCACTAAAATCCTTAAAAAATCTTTGATTTTTAAAATTTTCTCTAAGTTTTTGAGTATGCTCATGAGCATGCTAAATTTTAGAAAATCGAGTATGCTCATCTTGAGTATACTCTTGAGTACGTGCTGAGTACACTCAAAAAAAATTCTCTCACTAGACTATTACGTGCTCATCTTGAGTATACTCTGAGCATGCTCACTAAAATCCTTAAAAAATCTTTGATTTTTAAAATTTTCTCTAAGTTTTTGAGTATGCTCATGAGTATGCTCAAAAATTTTGTGATATTTTTATATACTTCACAAGTGAAAGATTCAATTAATATAAATATTTTTTTGGGAATTATGACTTTTAAACATGTTAAAAGTCTTATAAGACATAATGAGACCTGTTTTAGAGTATTCTACATATATAATAATTTATATGTGCCTTCTGCCAAAAATTATTATATAGGAAAAAAGTAGCAGCGGCGCAACGGTTAAGGTGAAGGTCTCAACAGCAACAGAGCGGTCATGGGTTCGAATCAAGGTAAAATCAAAAATTTTCTAAGTTTCATTTCAGATTTACTAATAAATAAAATTTATCCTAAAACAGTACAAATGCTACAGATTAATAAAAAATATTCCAAAAATGTGAAAAAGTATAAAAAAATATTTATTTTTTAAAATTTTGAACGATTATTTGAGTATACTCAGAGTGTACTTATGAGCATGCTTAATGAGTACACTCATGAGTATACTCTAAGCATGCTCAATTGTATGCAATTAGTATGCTCAATGAGTACACTCATGAGTATACTTATGAGCATGCTCAATTTTATGCAATTAGTATGCTCTGAGTACACTCAATGAGTATGCTCAGAGTATGCTCAAATAACGTGCTCAAATGCGTAAAGTAGTGCGATCAAATTTTGTATGAATGAGCATGCTCAAGTGAGTATACTCAGCCAAAAGTTGAGCGTACTCTGAGCGTACTCTTTGTCTATTCGGGAAGTTATACATGAAATAGTAGCAAAAAAAAAAATATTTTCTTTTATTTTTCACTTCTCTCCTTTGTAATTTTCACAAAAATTTCTGATTATTGTTCACCTCACTATGACAACATTCATCATCCGTAAACTACGTAAATCATCTTCAACATCATCTTTTTTGACATTCGTATTTGTTTGTTCACATATCTTTCATTTGAACTTACCGATGCATACAGATCGCGTAGCAACAATTTTGTAAATATTTTTTATTTCTCTTTTTTTTTCACTCTAACTCATAAATGCTTATGTGAAATGAAAAATGACACAAAAAAGGATTTTATTTTTTATTTATTTTTTTTTTTTTTTTTGTGAAAGAAGAAAATCACACAAAAGCACAAAAGAAGAGATGATGAATGTTTAAAGAAGTATGAGGTAAATTAGTAAATATGTACCACAGTCATTATGCAGCATTGCAAAAAGCTCTTCATCATCCACTTTAATTAATTACGTACTTTTTTTCTTATTTCTTTTCCGCTCTGTTTTTCATGTATAAACAGCATTTTTGTGCAATGCACCGAAGATGTATCACATTGAAAATATTTTTTGAACCAAAATAAAGTAAACGGAAGTTTGGAATTTTTTACTAGATTGTTAGTACAAGAAACGTTTTCGTACTTAGCGTACTTTAAGAAATTTTCTAAAACAAAACATACCTGAACAAAATGATTTTCCTGTATAGGAAAGATAAAATTTGAAGGATTAGAATTTTGAAAAAATATCCAAAACAATTTAAATTTTTAAAAACCCGTTAAAATTTTCGTTTTTCAAAATCATAGAAATTAGAATTTTCCAAGAATTTTCTCATATTTTTCAAATTTAAACTCATCATAACCGTTAAAAATTTCATTCAACAACAAAAAATAATAATTTCATGGACATCAAGCCAAACCACAAAAAATCCCATCAACCTTAATTCTCATTCCTAAAAAAATTGCAGCAATGAAAGGAAATAATTTGCATTGCAGTGAACAGCATTGCATTGTGGGTAGGTGGATGCTTCATGTTCCTTTAACATTTTACTTGAAACAGAAGTGCCTTTGCATGCATACATGTTTTAGTGCTGACAACATTTCCTTTTTTATTAGATGACATAAAGCAGTAAAAAATGAGAAACGAGAAACGAAAAAAAAAATTTCTTTCATGCATCGATGAAAATCGCAATAGGAATAAGAAGTAGTGGGGGAAAACTATAAAAAATATTCTCATTCAGGTAATTTTATGAGTGGCACAATATTCATCACAATACTCTGATGTAAGTGCTAGTAAGCTTACAGAATTCACATGAATTTATATTTATTTTTCTGCATGAAATCCATTCATTTATGAGTTTGCATACATGAATGAATGAACGGTGGAAAGTACGTGAAAATATTTCAAGTAAGAGACTTTAGTGTGATCAGTAAAAATATACATTTATTGACTACGAAATTTATATACTTTTTCTTTACTATACGATGCTTTTATTGCTTGCAGAAATTTTCAAATAAAAATGATAAAAAAATTTAGAGCAAATTTGATGAGATTTCATGATCTGTTTAGTGTGGATTTGATTGATCGAAGGAACATTGATGTTTGTCATTTTGAGGTAACTTCTTCAAATTGGGTAAATTTAAAAAAATTTTAAAAAAATTATCAGAGGTCAAAAGGTTCAATTGATAGATTGGAATGGGTTTGATTTTTTTGTTATTTGTTACAAATTATTCCACATCAATTTGATGAGCTGATTAGGATGAAAAATTATACAATCTCTGTAAAAAGTGAGGAAAAACCTCAAAACCTCTTTAAAAAATTTCAATATTTTTTAAAAAGCTTAATACTTTGTAACCTAATCTTCACATATAGTTGCACACTATTCCAGACATTTATATTGTATGATATTATCTAATGGATAAACATATAAATGATATGGTTGGTATCAGGTGTTTATTGTTATGAGATGAGTTGAAATAAGAAGAGTAAAATTGAATTCATGAAAAGAAAATGTCAAGAACTAAATCCTCCTTCTTCCTTGTAATGTTCTTTTATATATCTGCTTATATTAGGTTGTGTGTGTTCGTTTTTGCTGATGTTATGGTGCTGTTAGCGCGTTTTGATAGATAGGTTTTAGTTTAACCCCCCTCTTTTTGGGAAATTTCTTCAATTTGCTAGGTTTTTTTTGGGAAAAATGACCAACCCCCCCCTAAATTTTTCGTTTCATACAAAAAAATTTGACCCCCCTTTCAAAAAATTTCTGGATACGCTCAGTTAAATTAAGAGTTAAATTATAAAGACCTTACAACACCAACCACAATCAGTTCCTATCATGATCAAACAACTTATCTTAATCATTGTAATCTTCAAGAGATTACCCGTGATCTTTAAATGAAACTGACCCTAGTATCTAAGTTAAAATTCCTGAAATTTAGGATTGATTAAACAAAAGTAAACTCATTAAAAACTATCTCAAGGAACTGAAAATCTCAACTTTTAATTAAATCCCTAATTGCTTCAATTACTGTGCAGCAAATGAAGCTGAAATCTTATATCAAAAACTATAAAGAATAAAATCTTTTAGAGCAACAAGTACCCCCTTGGTTATTTCAATTTACAAAGTAAACACACTTAATGATAGATACTTCCAATTACACTTCAACTCGAATTCTCTAGCAATATTTTTTTTCTTCTTCATATATCATGAGGGAGGAATGAAAATGTATAACAAAAATATCATTAATTTAACTACAACTAATTACAAATTATGGCATCACTATGGCACATTCATTTTGATGCTGAATATATTACGTACATGTGTGGCAAAAATGAAAAAAAAAAATAGGAAGGAGTACACGAATGAATGAAAACAAAAATGTAGAGACAGTAGAGATAGAAGAAGTGGAAAGGAAACTACAGCATTACCAGAAAATAAAAGCTCTTCTATTATTCATTTTCGTTGTATTCTCCAGCGCTTCATTTGAAGATACACTGAAAAAAAGTCTCATTTTTTTGGTTAGCATGATTTTTTGTTGAAAATTCATTACATGTTGTCTGAAATCTCTCGTAAGAAGATTATGTTGATTCGCTTAAAAGAGCTCATTTTGAGCCATTCATGAGAATTATACAGAGTCATTTAAAAAGCTTTGGCTGATCTTGTTTGTTGAGCTTATGTGAAGCTCTTTTGATGAGATTAGGATTAAACCTTTGAAACATTTTGTTTTGAGAATTTTAAAGGAACTGATTGTTGAGCTTTCAAGGATTGTGGATTGGAAAATGTCATTTTAATTAACAGAAGAGAAAAACTATGACAGAATGGACAGACAGATAAAATTATGAATTTATGCTTCGTAGTTGATTACCCCTTTTTACAACACATTCGATTTTATTTAAATTTTTGAAAAACGAATTTTTAACTGCAACAATCAATTTGAAAAAATCTAAAACTAATAAATCTTCATGGTATATCCAAAAATGCGCATTTCCCTCCAAAATTGCATAGTTTTCATCCTTTCGTGAATTTTTTTTCTCTCTGTACCCGAATTGTACATAATGGAATGGTTTTCTTGCTTTCCTTCTTTATTTCATCTATTCTCTTCTGTTCATTTTTACATTCATTGAATGTGCTTATGTACATGTATACATAAATGTAGCTTTAGCTATAAGTAGACAGATGATACAAGGTTTTGTCACTTAATTGCTAATAATTAAAAGTTCTTTTTCGTGTACATTTATTGCTTCAAAAGTTTTCATACCATATGAAAATTGCATGAATGTTGCTATAAGTAGGCAAATGTTGTACAAATCTTTGATAATGAGAGTTGCAATTATGCTACACTTTACATGAATTCTGATTTCAGTTGAATTTGCAGCATGACTGAAGTTAAATCTTCATGAAAAATTGATTTCCACGTCTATAAAAATTCAATTATAAAACTTTTTAATCGGATCAGATAAATTTTCACACAAGAGCTTTATTTTTTTACAAATGATTTTCCGATCTTCATAGCATTTTATGTTAAATGATTTGCACAAGGAATTTACCAAAATCTAGAGAAAATTAAAGAAGAATTTGAAATTGAACATTTTTCATGAAAATTTAATCATGGTTTTCTTTTCTGTTTTATCTTCTTTTTTTCGTTCATACCAACATACTTGGCGAGCAAAAACTGTAGTCCGTAGAGAAACTATCATCGTTTTTGTTTCTTTTTCTACCTTTTATGTTTCACTCTTTTTGCCAGTGAAGTTTTATGTCAATTTTTTACCAAAAAGTCTAAGATAATTCTCATTTTGCCTAGTTATATACTATCAAAAGAATTTGAAAAATTCAGAATCTAAATTTATTAAATTCCAAAATTTCCATCCAAAAGTCACGAAATGCGCTTAAACCAACACAACCCTTAAAACCATATCTCAAAAAGCTCAAGAACAAACCTCTTATGTTTTCCCAAATATAGACTAAAATAAGGAATAACAAAAAATAATTCTATGTGCTATTTACATTCATGACTCAACCTTAAATGTAAACATATAATACCTCAGAGAGACATATGATGTGCTCGGTTACGTCATGATGGCTACACAGAAACTAATCCAAATAAATTTGTGTGTTGAACCTCGTCATTAGTTGATACAGACATATGTACGATATGATATGATATATAAAATGATGTGAGGCAAGAGACTTGTTAAAGTATGACTTGGCATGGAAAAATTAGAGATCAGAAGGCATAAGTGTGGGCATTAAGCACAAGATAGTACAATATCATCATTGCTAAGGTATGATGGATGTTTATAAATGTTTTATGTGTTTGTACATTCTTTGCCATTCTTTTTTTTTTGGCTATGACTTATAGTCTGTTTTATGTCGTTTTGTTCTCTTGAATGATCTTTTATTGCTGACACTGAATTGTCTGTTAGGTGTAGCAATTTTGGAAGTATTTGAAATATTCATGGAATATGTCATGTTACATTGGTGAATGAAGATATGAAGCAATATTCTCTTGGAAAATGAATTTTTGATATGGATGCAAAAATTTTCATATTTTTTTCAATTAATTCCTGTAATTTGATGAATGCTAAACTTTACAATTTTATTATTCAATTGACTGGTCTGTAAACTTTTGATATTGCTAAACTAAGGCTTTAGCAAAAAGTTGACTTTTCAAAGCATTTTATATTGATGGTAGAGTTGCAAAACTTTCATAAAAGGAAAATGACCAGTGGCGAAGTAAGGGTAGGTTGAGGTTTTTCTTGAATGAGATTTTTCTTCAAAATCCTTCGAACCTTAAATTTCTCATAACAATAATTTGAAATTTAATTTTTTTTTTTTAATTTAAAATTTTGATTTCCAACCTCAAAAAATTCCTTACATTTGTTGCTGGCATCTCTGAATTTTATAACAGTTGAAAACTTTAAAAATACTTCATAATTTTTGCTGAATGAAAATTTATTTCGGAATCTATGAAGAGAGCTTTTGAGTGTTGTTAAACGATTGAAATTATGAAGAATGTTGGCAAAAGGGGTTTATGACTTTATGGCATTTAATAATTTTACTCATTCTGGATGTTTAAAGTTGGTATGATTTTACTGTGATTTATTAAATAAATTATAGCGCATTTTACTGAAAAATAATTTGAATTTGATTAACTTTTGGACTTTTGAAACTGCCACTTTTTACTAATTTAAACATTTTAGCATAAATTTCCTTTCAGATGAAATTTCTAACTGCCGACTTAATAAATCAAAAAATTTTCAATTTTTCATCAAAAACATTCATGTCTGTTTGAAAAATAAGAAAAAAATTACAGGAACAAAAATCCACAAAGTTATGAAAACAAAAATTCCATGAATGAGAAGTAAAACTTTCTTCCTTACAACTATGAGATGAAATATAAAAAAAAAGTTGAATGGAAAAAGTATCATAAAAAATATTTTTATGTTTCACCAAATGCTTTTGCTTCGTTGCTCATTTTCGCTTATTGTTTATTTCATTGTCTTCACTCTCACAACAGCTCTTAACCCATTTTTTCTCATTCTTTTTCCTTCCTTTCCCCTTCTAGCTCTTCGTTCAACTTACTTGTAATAAAAATATATGATTTACGTTTATTTTTTTCAACTTTAAGAGAATTTTTTTTATTATTGCACATTGCTTGTGGGAATATATGTGAACGGAGACAAATGAGTGAAAAGGAGTTTTTTTTTGTATATAATGAATACACAAACTCTGCTCTGAAAAAGAAAATGAGGTGAAATGTGCAGAAAATACAGGAAATGAATTTATATTAAAGTTCAACTATTGCACATTTCCTGTTTTATCTTGAAAAGTTACAGAAATCATTATCATTGATCAATTAGTGACTAACCCCTTTAAACAATTTTTAGTTACAAACCCCTCTAAAAAGTTTTAGTGACAAACCCTTCTAAACAATTTTCAGTGACAAACCCCTCTTCTATTTATTTCGAACTTATTCTGATCAACCCCTCAATTTTTAAAAAGTATACAATCAAAATTTCTAATTCAAAATCAGAAAAAACACACAAAATTCAAAAGAGTTGAAATTGGTGAGTGTGGCAGGCAGCAGAAGCAGAAGAAGAAAACCGATTGCAAAAAAGTTTCACATTTCGTTAACCACTTTAATGGATAATAAATTTCAATATTGTTCACACGCTATCAAAAGTTATTTAATAATAAAAAATAGCAACAACTTTTATTGCCTTTGATATTCTGTCTCTTCCCCTTATTCTCATCGAATTTGATGTATAGCACCCAATACAATAAAATGGAATTACTTTTAATATTTATTTATTTATGATTTGTTTTACTTTTATTTGATACTTTTTTTTTCTGGTGGTGGAATTCAATGGATTTGCATTTAATGGGAAAGGTTTTTATTGGCTTGATTGGAATGGAATTTAAAGGTAATAAATATTTATGAGTATTGAGGTAAAAAGTTTTGATTATGTGGAAAAGTAATGGTGTACATCACTTGAGAACTGAAACGTCATTATATTTATTTTCATATTCACACCGTTTCACGTTGTGAATATATTGATTTCGATACACTTGAAAAATCGTTTTTTTAATTTTTTGGCGCCAAAACTCAAAATTTTCATAAACAGTTCGGTGTGAAAAGTTCGGCCTCAAAATTATCTACAAAATACAAAAAACCGCATTGAAAAAGGTTTTGATGCCACTGGACACGACCCCAAATAGTGGTGGTGTATGCTTACAAGCACGTTGGTTCGTCGCATAACTCAACTACGAAAAAATAATTTTTTGTCAAAAATGTCTCAAAATGTGCGCATTATCACTCAAAAGTGCTGTGAATCTTTTGGTGCCGATCCATGCAGACTATTCCGAGAAATTAACGAAATAGTGTGTTTTTAAGCATATTTTAGCCGATTATTGCAAAATACCGTTAAAAAATTTCACACAAATTGTTAATTGAACTTTTTTGATCAAAATCAATAAAAAATGAAGTTTTGTTGAGAAAAAATGCAAAAAAAAATTTTTTAGCCACCAGTACACCTCCCACAAACCTAAATTTTGGAAAAATTCGTATGGTTCACTGTGTGGATGGATTTTTGTAAACTTTTCTGTTTTTAATCAATAAATGCGAGAACTTTTATGGAAAAATACCAAAAATATTTTTAATCCAAGTTTAGTTGGTCAAAAAGTCGAAAAAGTTCAAAAAATCTGCATTTTTTGGACATTTCGCCTTCCTGTGCCTACAATTCGGACTTAAAAATTCTAAAAACCTGTGATTATTGTAGCTTATAATTAGACCTAAAAGTCGTACATACGTTGTCATGTCCAAAAACATCAATTAGTGCTTGAAAATTGAGTCCAAATGTAAAAATTCTCGTTTTTTTTAGTAACCTTAATTTTCAATCTTATGCAAAGCGAAGCTTTGCTGATCCGATCGAATCCTAATCTTCAAACTTATGCAAAGCGAAGCTTTGCTGACCCGATCGAATCCTAATCTTCAAACTTATGCAAAGCGAAGCTTTGCTGACCCGATGGAATCCTAATCTTCAAACTTATGCAAAGCGAAGCTTTGCTGACCCGATCGAATCCTAATCTTCAAACTTATGCAAAGCGAAGCTTTGCTGACTCGATGGAATCCTAATCTTCAAACTTATGCAAAGCGAAGCTTTGCTGACCCGATGGAATCCTAATCTTCAAACTTATGCAAAGCGAAGCTTTGCTGACCCGATCGAATCCTAATCTTCAAACTTATGCAAAGCGAAGCTTTGCTGACCCGATGGAATCCTAATCTTCAAACTTATGCAAAGCGAAGCTTTGCTGACCCGATCGAATCCTAATCTTCAAACTTATGCAAAGCGAAGCTTTGCTGACCCGATCGAATCCTAATCTTCAAACTTATGCAAAGCGAAGCTTTGCTGACCCGATCGAATCCTAATCTTCAAACTTATGCAAAGCGAAGCTTTGCTGACTCGATGGAATCCTAATCTTCAAACTTATGCAAAGCGAAGCTTTGCTGACCCGATCGAATCCTAATCTTCAAACTTATGCAAAGCGAAGCTTTGCTGACCCGATCGAATCCTAATCTTCAAACTTATGCAAAGCGAAGCTTTGCTGACCCGATGGAATCCTAATCTTCAAACTTATGCAAAGCGAAGCTTTGCTGACCCGATCGAATCCTAATCTTCAAACTTATGCAAAGCGAAGCTTTGCTGACTCGATGGAATCCTAATCTTCAAACTTATGCAAAGCGAAGCTTTGCTGACCCGATGGAATCCTAATCTTCAAACTTATGCAAAGCGAAGCTTTGCTGACCCGATCGAATCCTAATCTTCAAACTTATGCAAAGCGAAGCTTTGCTGACCCGATCGAATCCTAATCTTCAAACTTATGCAAAGCGAAGCTTTGCTGACCCGATGGAATCCTAATCTTCAAACTTATGCAAAGCGAAGCTTTGCTTACCCGATATAGAGTTTTGGAACGGTGTGAATATGCACATGAAGCGTGATCCGCTTCATTACTAGTCATTATTTAACTTTAATAAATGAAAGAAGAAATGAGACAGCATTCTTATTCTAATCTTCTTATTAATTTGCATCGTAATAAAGTTAAAATAGATTATTGATAAATCAGGGATGTAGCAAGAAGAAGGATTTTAAGGGGGTCAAGACCGGGAATTTCTTGATTTTGCTAGGGTTTTTTGAAGTAAAAATCATTTAAATCTCTAAAATTTTAGTTCTTTACAAAAAATAAAAATTTGGACCCATTCTAAAAAAATTTCTGGCTATTCCTCTGTAATGAATAAATATTGAATATTTAAACAACATAAATCGGTCCATTCATAACTCTTGAAGTTTAATTGAATATTCAAATTAATTATTAATGAACTCATTCATGTGTAACTTGATTAACTCTCATTAGAAAAGTAAATACATCCATACCTTCCTGTTAGCCTCCAAAATTTCTTCATTAAATCCATTATTTTTACTTCTCATCTAATTAAATATTTAAATAAAATGATTTTAACTAGTCATTAATTATTAAGACTAATTATTCACAGAACAAACAACTACTTTAATAATGAATCCAGAGGGAGATGGCAAACATTTTTTTCTACTTGTTTTGTTAAGCTCAGTTATCGTCCTTCGGTTCTGACACTGTGTGCATTTGCAAATAAAACTGATTATGTTTATTTATTTTAACAATGAATTGTGTTAAATTGAGATTTAAAATTTTCATTTCTTTTGTGAACTGCTAGGATTTTTTTTTTGCATTCCATGCTTAACATTTTAAATTGGATTTGGTTCATTGTTGGGAATTGCTGAAAGGAAGTATAGTAACTCTTTGGATAAGGTTTTAAGAATGAATTTTGTAAAATTTATAAGTTTTATTTTTGGAAGCATTTAGAAATTAAGAGGAAGGCTTTAGGGATTTTTTTATAGGAATCAACTTTGGGGCCGTTTACTTGGTAAGCAGTTAAGTGCCTCAGTAGAGTAATCGGTAAGGCGCTTGGTTCAAATTTGGTATGGTTTTGAAGGTCGTCGGTTCAAATCCAGCCATTTCCAAATTTGTGCTTTTTCAGAAGTTTAGATACTTCGACTGCTTATTGTACGAGATCAAGTCATAATTGGGCCTCTGGGCAACTTTGGATTAAGGAACGGGTCAGGAAATTGGAAGCATAATTGGAAAAATCGGAACGAGACCTGCAAGGTTACCATATTATTGGAATATTGTCAGAACGGACCTGAAAGTATCACGTTGTGCCCATAATAGATTGGAACGAGAGCCTTAGTTTATTCAAAACCTAGATTTGAAAATTATATTCTTGATCCTACATAATGTAATAAAAAAATGCAATGTAAATGTACCACATTAATTATTCCGGACAGTATGTCGACAAATAAATGCAGTAAAATGCACCAAAATGAGAAAAACGTTTGCTTTTTAGGGGGAAAATGGATATAGATTTTATAACAGGTCAAACAAAAGAAAATTTTTTACATACTTAAAATCACTATAAACGAAATATTACTATGGGGTCCGTATTGAATTATAATTTTACTTTTTAATGAAATTCACTTGAGAACTAAAAAATGACACATCCACAACGTTCAAAAAATATACCATTCTATGACTCCCAACTCTCATTAAACATAAACTTTATGTTGATTAGTTTTTGTTTCTAGTTTTTTAATGAATCGACTTCATGTTGACTTGACAAAATTAGTCAAAAACTTTCCTCTGCAGATCTCATTAAAGCTTTTAGATTTTAAATAGTTTCTCCTGCATGCTCATGTATGTGATGACAAAATTAAAGTAAACATATAAATTTTCAAGCTTAATTCTAGTATCAATGGATAGAAAGCTTATGTGAGAAACATACATGAAAGTTTTGATTTTATAGATACAGCATGATTCAAGTTAAGATGAAATTTAATACTGTTTTTGATGCATTTAGCTACATCGAAATAAGAAACTTTTTGTGTCCATAGAGAAATCAAAATGTTTTGCTTTAAATGAAAATTCTTTTAAAAATTAATTTTGTTCAGTGTCAAGTTACAGTTGACAACAAAAATCATTACAACTTCAATGCTTTGTAAATTTTACTGAAAATTTATTTAGATCAAAATTATTTTTCTCATCAAGCATGAAAGAATTCACTCATTCGACAATCTCATCATGTCTTTAGCAGTACTTAGGATGAGAGACATTTAATTTTCAGCATTTTTTACAACTTGATTCTACTAAATTCCACTTTTAAACAGCTTAGACTTTCTACTTAATTTCTCTTAAAAACATTTTCAATTTAGAAAAGTTTAAGGCGATGGGATTAAGTTTGTGTAGCATAAAAAGAATATTTGATGGATTTATTTTCCCCAACATTTACCTTGTAGCGACAGATTTTTATGAAAAATATTAATCATTTTTTTTCCTGATGTTTAACTTTTTTAATCCTTTTTGGAATAGGTAAAATCTTCTAATTTCTATTTTAAAAAATAACTCAAATTAATTTTTGATTTGAAGCGAAAATTCCACAAAAAAATAAATTTTACCATTTAAATTATTTTTACATCAAAAATGCTGTAAAAAAGCACAAATTACAAAACTTACAAAAGAGATAATTGAATTTTTATAATGCAAAATTTAATAAAGAACTTAAAACTTTTCTATTTAAGTACATCTGGATTCGACTGAACTCTTGCCCCTTTTTTACATTGATAGAGGTCACTTAACCATCAAAATAAGCTCAATTATATTAAAAACGATGAAGAAATGAAAATAATAAAAAAAGTAAGGAATTTATGGCAGATGATAAAGAAGCGAGAGAAAAAGTTTTTAATTATTTTTTTCCATTCCTAAAAATTCTATTTTTTTCTGATGCATGATTTTGGCTATGATGTACCAATGGTAGGGACATTATGTCCTGGGATTAATAATACATATCAGGGGTCTAATCAGAAATTTTTGAGGGGGGTTTGACATTTTTTAAAATATTTAAAACGCGCAGCTATGGGCCTCAAGCTTTAGATTTTTTTGACATTTCCTAAATTTAAAGGGATTTTTTTTCCAAAAACTGAATACTTTTGACACCATAGTAAAAACCAAATTTCTCCAATTTAGCGTTTTATTACATAATTCTCATCAGACCCTCCTTACTCTCATCCTTATCTTCTTCATTCTTCTTCTCACATTATTACAAGATGAACATTGAACTTTAACATTTTTTTTACACTTCTATAATTTTCCACAATTCTGTTAACATAAGCATGAGAATTTTTTTAGTCTTCTTTCATTTTCTTTTTTTTCAATTAACAGGATCTCTCAGATTTGATATAGAACTGATAATAGCTAAACTTTGCTATCAACTTTTTTTTTACGAGATTTTTCCTCTTCTCAATTTCAAGTTTTTTCTTTCTTTCCTTTCATATCGGTTTTGTTATCGTTTATCGCTGCTAAAATTGTCCGGAAATTAAAACGAAAAGGGAAGGCAAACAACAAACAGAGAATAAGCATTTAAATTTCATTCTCTGTGTGTACTTGACTGCCTGTACAAGAAAGGGAAGAAATAGACATTCAATCTATCATGAAAAAAAAGCGGAGATGAGAATAATTGTATGCAGTTTGAAAAGGTTGTCTTTACATATCAAAAGATTGTGTATGAAGCATTCAATTTTGTTGTGAATTTCCGGGGTTTGATGTTGTTGTTAAAAATAGACTTTAAATCTTTAACCTGAAGAGATTTTTACCTTTTTTTATTTTTATCGTAGTAAAAATTATTTTACGATTTCATGTTTTTGTGAAAAACTTAAACAAACAAAATGTTTCTGGCTTTTTTTTTGTTCTTACCTCTAATCCATTATGCTGTGCACCGCAGTTACTGATGTTCAAGGATCCACTTATAAAATCATTTTGTACATCGACAACCAGAAAAGCATTTATTGGTCTAACGATCTGAGAAAAAAAAAAAAAGTTAGAAATTGTTCATGAATGATTGAAATGAAGGACAAGTCAACAACTATTCAAAATTTTCTGCATCAAAAAATATTTATAAAAATTTTCAATGATGGACAATTTACAAAATATATGTATGTAAATTCTTAGAAAACTTTTCATATTTTTAATAACCAAATTTTTTTGAGAATTGTTTTCAAAATATTTTAACATCAAGCAGATTAATAAATTTGCATAAAAACTTCTCCATAAATGTTTGCAAAAATTTAATTTTTTTATTACCTAATTCTCTCAAAGGGTTCAACAAAAATATTGAAAGGCTTAAAATTGTTTGAAATGCAAAACTCGAAATAAAATTTTCCACTAATTAGTGCATGATATAAATACTGAGTATTATAGGTATTTACTAAATTGCATCAAAAAGGACAATTCTATGAATAGGAAATTGTTTAATATTCACTATGATTCTGTTGCATAGGATAGACAGAATTATTCTGCAGAATTCTGAAGCTGTGTTGCGCAACATTCTTAAGAATAATTCTGGAGAATTCTCCAGAATAATTCTGATGAATTCTCCAGAATAATTCTGGCAATTCAAGAGAATTATTCTGATAAATGTCACGCAACATGTCGTCTACAAATTTTTAGTAAACAGAATAATTCTTAAGAATAAAATTTTTGTTCTGCAGAATTCTGCACAGTATTTTTGACTTTTTTGAACTGTTAGTTTTTAATACATGTTTTCTTCAAAATAAGAAAAGTAATAATTTTTTTTTTTACAATTTTTGAATTTAAATAAATTAATAATAAATGACAATAAGCTCAATAAATTTATTAAAAAAAGATAACTATTTGGGAATGGTTCAACCTTTTGAACTGGAGGAACTGCGATCTATTAATTAATATAACATATTGTTTTATTCTAAAATATGTTTGTTAATGTACTTGAAATTTGAAAATTTATGTTAAGTGAAGAAAAATTTCTAACATATGTAGAAATTGATAGAAATTCTCAATATGTTTTGTTGTACAAAATCTTGGGATTTATAAAAGTACTTGTGGTATTTGAGACTTGTAAAAGTCCTTATACCCCCAAGTAATTGACACTCCTACCTCAGATTCCCTCCTGCCTTAAAAATCGAGCATCATTAGAGAACTAAGGGTTCTCGAAGTCTCGGTCTCGACAAATTTTCGAGACTCGAGACCAAAACAAAACTCCTATAACTTTGATGTTTTTCATTACTTTTCGAATATTAAGGTTTTGAATCATCACATTGAAGAATACTTCAACAAATTCATTTGAATAAAAAAATTGTAAAATAATTGAACTTGTGCTAAAGATATTTGAATTTAAATTTTGGTCTCGAGTCTTGAAAATCCCGAGACCGGGAAATCAGGAAAGCCTAAAGAGACGATCCCTAATAGGTATTTAAATATTCTAATTCAAAAAAATTCTGAGATACAAAAAATTATTTTTGAAGAATTTTGAAAAAGTCTCCAGAATTCTGGAGAACAATTATGAAATTCTTAAGAAATACAGTGAGTATGATTCGTTTAGCCGAACTAACATTTTTTGATTTTTCCACTTGTTAGAGACTTTTTACATTGAAACTTTTGGTGGATAATCTTACCTATTTAGTGCATGTTTATAATCAACAATGACAATTTAAAAAGAATTAAACATTGATTTAAAAAAAATATTTTTCGTAAAAATGGCACTTACAGAGTGTGATTCGTTTAGCCGAACTTTTGAATCATTATTTTTTCGGCTTAAATTTAATTCTTCTGTTATTTTTTGATTTTATTATAATTAAACTAAGAAAAATCTTTAAATAACAACAAAAATTTCCACAGTTGCATCAACTTTCATGGAAATTTTATTAAGTTTTCAAGCAATAAAATTTTCCATACATTTTTAAAAAATTTTTGCAAATTTTTGTTAAAATGGCTTATAAAGTGGCATGTTTGCTATGATTTTAAAGCTTATTCAAATATCTATCAGAAAAACATAAAAGACTTTTGAAATAACTTGAAAATATTAAAATTTTAATCAAAAAGTTTTATGTAAACAGTGAAAATCGTCAAATTTTGAACAAGCTTCTTTTCTCATTTCCCTCATTCAAGAATTATTTCTTTATTTGTTAATTATTAAGCCTTCAAAATACTGAAAGTACATATATAATATTATTTTTTTCCCTCACTAGAATCGGAGTTTTTTACAAATGAAAGTTTGGGTTTTTACAAAAAAAAAAATCTTGATTTTCAAAAAATAAATTTTTTTGACAAAATTTCATCTGTTTAATGCTTATAACTTTATTTATTGTTATATTCAAACAATTTTACATGTTTCAAAGCTGATTTGTTAGTGTTTCAAGCACTTTTTGTAGATACATTTTCGCCTAAGCTGAAATTTACCAAAATTTATTTGACTCAAATCTCCTATTCTTGTGAGGGAAAAAATTAATATTATATATGTCCTTTCAGTATTTTGAAGGCTTAATAATTAACAAATAAAGAAATAATTCTTGAATGAGGGAAATGAGAAAAAAAGCTTGTTCAAAATTTGACAATTTTCACTGTTTACATAAAACTTTTTGATTAAAATTTTAATATTTTCAAGTTATTTCAAAAGTCTTTTATGTTTTTCTGATAGATATTTGAATAAGCTTTAAAATCATAGCAAACATGCCACTTTATAAGCCATTTTAACAAAAATTTGCAAAAATTTTTTAAAAATGTATGGAAAATTTTATTGCTTGAAAACTTAATAAAATTTCCATGAAAGTTGATGCAACTGTGGAAATTTTTGTTGTTATTTAAAGATTTTTCTTAGTTTAATTATAATAAAATCAAAAAATAACAGAAGAATTAAATTTAAGCCGAAAAAATAATGATTCAAAAGTTCGGCTAAACGAATCACACTCTGTAAGTGCCATTTTTACGAAAAATATTTTTTTTAAATCAATGTTTAATTCTTTTTAAATTGTCATTGTTGATTATAAACATGCACTAAATAGGTAAGATTATCCACCAAAAGTTTCAATGTAAAAAGTCTCTAACAAGTGGAAAAATCAAAAAATGTTAGTTCGGCTAAACGAATCATACCCACTGTATTCTGAAAAATTTCAAATTCTCCAGAATTCTTAAGAATTATTCTATGAAGCTCTCCAGAAATATTCTTCAGAATTCTTCAGAACTGTTCTCCAGAATTCTTAAAAAATTTAGAATAGTATCAAGACTATACAATGTCTTTAAAATATTAGTTGTTCTATAAGTTTAATTAACGAAAATTAAATGTGCGTGAAAAACTAATTTTCAAAAAATACTGTGTAGAATTCTGCAGAACAAAAATTTTATTCTTAAGAATTATTCTGTTTACTAAAAAATTTGTAGACGACATGTTGCGTGACATTTATCAGAATAATTCTCTTGAATTGCCAGAATTATTCTGGAGAATTCATCAGAATTATTCTGGAGAATTCTCCAGAATTATTCTTAAGAATGTTGCGCAACACAGCTTCAGAATTCTGCAGAATAATTCTGTCTATCCTATGCAACGCACCCTTCACGATTATTCAAAATTGTTTGAATCTTTAAAGGCAGTGGTGTTAAATTTTTTGTATCTTAGTCCCAAGCCATGAAGAAAATTACACATTGCATAATACCGTCCATAGAAAAGTTCAATTTCTTTCTTAGCACACTGATTGGCCACCACTGCTTTAGTTTATAGAATTCGCTTCATATTCAATCAATAAATGCAAATTACAAAACAAATTTCAAGTCTTTTAGGGATACAGAAGTAAACCAAAACTTCAGTTTCCTTGAAAAAAATTCAGTTCCTTTTTGGTCTGAAAAAAAAGGAAAAAGCAATCAACTAAGGATTTGATTCCATTTCAATAAACCGAAAACAGAGAGTTGCTCATAAAAGTATGGATGCATGATTTTATTATTGAAAACTTTTTCTTCTATCATTTATCATTTTCCAGGTGGACAACATTTTCCGTCCATTTTTGTAGAAAATCACACATTTACAAAGGACATCAGCAGTTGTGAATTTTAAGAATTTATGAAGAAATCAAGTCAATGGAATTCAATGAACATGTTAAGCTTTTATAAATGTCCAAATGTTACAGGACAATAAAAATGTGAGCAGTGAATATATGAGCAGAATGAAGACGAAAATGATGTCTCCATATGTCGCTAAGTTGCTTATGTAAAGAAAAAAAAAATCTCACAAAATTTAGAGGTTTTAAAATGTTCAAATAATTTACTATGAAATTGTGAGGATTTAGAATGGAACCACTATAACACACATCCGTAAACACATTATAGAAGAGGCATTGAAAAATTTTTCTCCACTGCTGTTGCTTCCATAGCTATGTATATCATTTTTCATTCTTCATTCTCTACGCTCATCCAATTTTTCTCATATATATTTTCATCCCATGATTATTATGAAGTGAGACTAGAACCAAGAAAGAAGAAGTGAAAATTATTTTAAAATGATGATGTTCACATGGCGATAGTTTGTTAGAACATTTGAAAATTGTGCTCACTTTTATACCATTTTTCTTCGAGAAATGTGGATGAAAATCTTACCGGATTAAATGAAGAATTATTAACATTAGAAAAATAGCAAACAGATGGCGAAACAGTAAGAAATAATTTAGGTTTTATAAGAATTTTCAGATACTTATTTTTGAAAGTGAATTTTATCAATTTTTGATTCTTTAGTGAAAAACCATCCAGAATTTAGAACATCTTTTCAGAATACCAGGAAAACGGTAAAATAAGACAAAATCTAATGCATCGACCACTGACAATGGGACTCATTGAAATGACAAAAGTAAATTTTTTACACGAGTGATTCTGTAAGTGACACAAAAAGTTTCTATTGTTGAAACGGGACGGATGTGGAAGGAAAAGACAGGGATTAAGTAAAAAAAAACATTCAATTTACAACGAATTCGGTTGAATTTCTATAGCATTTTGCATCATACACATAAGAATGATTTGTGATGCTAAAATCTATATCAACAGAGACAATTCTAAGTCAACCTAGTTTTATTCACCCTCAATAACTTCTAAATATTCAAAAAGAAAACTCAATTTTTGATGGCAATTGACGAAATTAAATTTGTATCTTCCGTACATCAAACATCAAAATTTTATATTTTCCTGTCTAAAAATAGCCACTAAACATGACTCGCGTCGCAAAATTACCTATTTTAGTAAAATGTCATAAATAACAACGTAAACAGCACAAGAAAAAAAAATTAAAGACGATAAAAAAAGAATCTTTTCAAATATTATTGTTCACAACGTCAACAGCTATCAACAGCACGAGATGAATACATGAGGGACATAAAAAAAATCAAGCAAGTATTCTCGATGGTTCATTGATGTTCATTGCATAGACGATAATATTTGAGTCATTTATATTTACAACATCATCAGTTACACAGACAGTGTGGATGGATAAGTCAACATTTTTATATCTGTCTATATGTTCAATAGTCATCCATTGTCGTACATCAATCATTGGACGAGCGATGAATGAATGAGAGCAATATCAGAATAAAATAAAAGAATATAAAGCCTTGCATAGATAAAGGAGAAAATTCATCATGTTGAGTCTTTACTATGATGCTTATTATGTTCATTCAAGGGAACTAAGGATGTCTCGACATCATTAAATTAGTAAATTTTTCAATTTTAAAACTTACCGTTTTTATCCAGTTATTCCAACAAAATGTAAATTCATCTCTATCGATGTAGCCTGAAAAATATAAAACACGAGAGAAAAGTTATTAATCGATCATTAAAAATTCATTGAAGCACCCATTTAAAAAAAATAATAACGGCATTTTATAAAAATAAAATCCAGATTTCGCTCGTTAAATTCACCTTCTGAGAACCAGAATCATTTCAAAGTTATCCTTTAAAATAATGAATTATTGAATAAAGACGAGGGAAAAATTCAATTAATTTTCATTTCTGCGTTTTCATCATTTTTTATAGTCAGAACGTTCATTTATTCATTCATCACGAGGCAAAGTGGATTGGAGGTAGTAACGATTTTTTTTTTATTCATGATGTCTAATGGGAGATTAAGGTGCGGTCAAAGTAAAAAAATTTATTCGCATCAATTTAAGATGAGAGGAATGAAAATAAATTTAGGGACTACGCCACTGAGCCAGGAATTTTGAGGGGAGGGGGGGGGGAAGGGGGGTAAAAATTAAATTTTTTGTATGAAAAATTTAGGGGCGGAGGTAATTTTTCGTTTTTTTTTACAAAAAAACCCTAGCAAATTTGAAAATTTTGCCATTGAAGCGGGTGAAAAATCACCCAATAAAATCACTCTTGCTTCGCCAATGGGGTCATTCATTATTGACGTAAATTAGAAACGAATATTTTATTACTTGGGAATTTTATTTAAAATTTTATATCTACAAAATAAATTCTCATATCTTATTTAAAGTGCGTTTCAATTCAAAAACTTCTACTCATTTGCTCAATCTCCCAAAAAAATGAAGGAATTTTTCATTGTTACAAAATATTTTTCATATTTCATTGATCTACAACAGAATTATTATTAAAATGTAAATGTAGTTTTCCATCTGAGTGAACCACAAAACCGCTTTTCAATGAGAATTTACATTTCCACACACCACACCATTCCATTCCAATTGGATATTCTTTTCTATTTGAAATATTTTTACATCATCGAGAGTTGGAGAAGAAAAAAAAAATCACAAAATTGAAAAAGAAGAAAGCGATAATGGAAATCGAAAATTTATGCTGTGACACGACATTTTTATTCCTTTAAAGATTAAAAGTTTTAGCTATTGATGTCTATTGCTGGATATGAAAAAAAAAAAATTAAAAGTTTTGAAATTTTTTCTTTAAAATTATACGGAATTATCTGTTCTTCTGTATCTATTAAAGACCAGGATACTAGAATTCCTAACTTCTCTAACTCATTTAGAATCACATTCTTCATCTCATTCCGTCAACTTTATCAGAATGACATGCTTCTAAGTCTAACTTTCTATTCTTTTATAGAATCACGATCTCAGCTATAATATCACAGCGTACAATATAACGATGAGAGTGTATGAATTTCATATCAACATCTAATAAATACTTTCTGTATGGTTTCTGTGGCATCTTCAAGTCTCATGAATGTTCAAGAATTGGCGGTTTTGTTGAGCGTTTGAGGGAATTTTCGGAACATATTTCTCATGATTTCAATGTATGAGTTAATTGAATTAAGGCAAATCATGTTTGGTAGAAAATCGATGATGATGATAATAGTGGTGGTGGTGGTAGTGATGGTGCTACCAAAATTTTATTAAGAAGAACTAATTGGAAAAGCGTGGAAATTTCTATGACATTATTTTGCACCTTTATTAGATTTTTGTATTATTGGATTTATACTGACCATTCGGTTGAATCCATGTACAATAAAAATAACTAGAGCATTCCAAAAAAAAAAATTAAAACTGAACTTACCATCTTGATTCTTATCAAATACAGCAAACATCTGCTCGAGGTGATCGGATGGAACAATGTAGATATGACCTTTGTCATTTCGAAATAGTGCACGACAGATGAGCGTAAACTCGGCCAACGATAAGCGGTCATCACTGTTGGAAATGAGAAAATGTATAAAAATTGAGTTTTTTTCATATATCTACGGCAGCATTACATGTACACTTAAAAAAAAAATAAATAAATCGACAATAAATCTTATTAAAAAGTTGGAAAGCAATATTGACACAGAAAGTAATTAAATCCCCCATCGTTTCGAATGAAAATTGCTTGTAAAGTAAAGTTTTTTTTTCTGTAATGGAAAACAAATCAAAACAAGAGTAAGAGCTCAACAGGAAAAATATACAACACCGTAAATCTGACTTTCAGCTATTCATTTTGGAGGCTTTGATTTCCTTGTAAAGATTAGGCGTGAATTTTTTTTAAAAAAAGAGTAAATTTTAAGGAGTGATAAATTCCCACCTCCTATTTTTAATTTAAATTTAGGACATTTATCCAGATTTAAAGCATAAACTTCCCTTCCCGTCATTCTCAGAAATGAACCTTTTTGTCACTTCTAACCAAAATTCTACCACTTCCTAAAAACTTCAAAAACATTCTAACAAAACTCCCTTAAGGACCAAAAAGAAATTAAAGTAAAATGATATTTTCTCCATTCTTTAATGGAACTTGAAATTCGGAAACAAAACAATTCCTTGAAAGTTTAAATATCAAATGGAGCTTAAAACTTAATTTAGATGTCATGGTTTATTCAGAGTAAGCGAAATCGAAGGATATGAATTTCCTATGTACACCAAAAATAAAAATAAAAATATTCAATCGAATGCTATATCTATCTACTAGAGTGGTGGCCAACCTTTTTTGTGCCGCGGCACACCTTGTGATTTAATCATGACCAAAATCGCACGTGAAACACGGCTCAATGTCCTTTTTGAAAAAAAAAAATCCGGCTAGTATGCCGCGGCACAACGGTTGGCCATCACTATCTACCATATTCATTCCTATACAGTTGGAACAAGACGAGAGGGAGATGGAAGAAATCAGAGTTGGAAAGAGACTAATGTAGAGCTGAGCTCTGGTAGAGCTGAGCTCTGGTAGAGCTGAGCTCTAGAGCTCTGAGAGCTCTATAGAGCTCTTTTTTTAATTTCTTTTTTTATTATTTCTTTTTGTGGAAAGTATGTAAAAATGGTGGAAATGATGAAAAATAACTGGAAAATTGGAAAATTTTCTCGAAAAATGTGAAAAATTGTGGAAAATCGGAAAATTTGATGGAAAATTGAAAAATTTTTTTGTTTTCTTTTTTTGTTGAAAATTATGTGAAAATGGTGGAAATGATGAAAAATAACTGAAAAATTGGAAAATTTTCACGAAAAATGTGAAAAATTGTGGAAAATCGGAAAATTTGATGGAAAATTGAAAAAAATTTTTGTTTTCTTTTTTGTTGGAAATTATGTGAAAATGGTGGAAATGATGAAAAATAACTGAAAAATTGGAAAATTTTCACGAAAAATGTGAAAAATTGTGGAAAATCGGAAAATTTGATGGAAAATTAAAAAAAATTTTTGTTTTCTTTTTTTGTTGAAAATTATGTGAAAATGGTGGAGAAATGATGAAAAATAACTGAAAAATTGGAAAATTTTCACGAAAAATGTGAAAAATTGTGGAAAATCGGAAAATTTGATGGAAAATTGAAAAAAATTTTTGTTTTCTTTTTTTGTTGAAAATTATGTGAAAATGGTGGGAATGATGAAAAATAAATGAAAAATTGGAAAATTTCCACGAAAATTGTGAAAAATCATTTTTTGAGTTTTTAGCCATATATTATCCATTTTTCGACTATATATCATGTTTTATAACTCGTTGGATGCGTATTATGTTGTGTTATAAGATTAATGAAAAATAAATAAAATATTAAATCATCCTGGAGTAGTAAAAGTAGAAATATGAAAACTCGATTTTTGACCAAGCTCGAAAAACAGCAAAACTGCCATAAAGTTCCAAATTCAAATTTTTCTTAGGTTAAAATGATTTAAAATGATCAATAATCATGTTTTCTATTATTTCTGAGAATTTTAGACAGTTTAGTGAAGTTATGGTCGAGATGTGAATTTTTATGTCTTAAGGCCTCCCCAACCAGACCCTCTTTGAAGACCTCTGGTGAACTGAGTTGCTCAAAACTTTTTTTATTTTTTTTGCTAGTTTTGTAGTACAATACAAGAGCTATAAGAAAAGTTTCATCTAAAAGTTATTTGAGGCCATTAAGTGGGTCATAAAGATCAACAAACCCAAGAATAGCAAAAAAATCAAATTTTTTTTCTTTTGACCTCGTTTTTGAAGCACTAAATGACATTTTTACAAAAAATGAATGAAACGTTTTTTAAAGGTCTTTTAATGAGCTACAATAATCTTAAAATTTCAAAATTTTAAGGATCGAACTAGAGGCACAGGAGGTCAATATGTTCAAAAAATGGTGATTTTTTGGATTTTTCCGAAATTTTGACTATCAAAATAAAACTTTTTTATATTTTTAGTATTTTTCCATAAAAGTTAAAGTAATTATTGAGCGAATAAAAAAAAGTTTGAGAAATTTTATCCAAACAGTGAGACACACGATTTTTTTGAAAATCACTGATATTTCATACACATCTTGGGCCCGTATGGGTGCCAATATGGACGAAAAAAAATTTTGTGTACATTTTTGTACATGTTCTATCAACCCCATTAAGAATTCATCAAAAGAAAAAAATTTTGAAAATTTTTCAAAATTTAGAGCTCTGAGAGCTCTGCCAACTCTGGAAGAAATTATGCCTTTCAGCTATTTCGAGAGAAAACTTAATTTTGTTTTGCATGAAAACAATCGTTAAGTCTGAAAGCTTTTTGTGTGCTGCTTCTGGATGAGAAGAAAGGATGAAGACGAGGATGGAAAAAATTGAAAATCGTATATACGATGGAGATGATGGAAAAAATATTGTACTTCACAATTTCCTTTTTTTTATGTTGATTTTTCTCTCGATGTCTTTTATTCTTGAATGTAAAGCTTAAACATCTAACACCAAATATTATTTTAAGATAAATTGAGGAATAGCTTGAATAAAAGAAATAATGAAAATGTTTTTGGATGTAGTAAATATGCTTAATATCGTGTCTAGCATTGTCATTTCCTGAAGCATGATTTTGGAAGTTTAGTGGCTCGGTTTCTTTTTGAAAGTGTCATATAGCAGTCATGAATATCAGGTACATGGCAAGGGGTCCTCGATTTGAGCAGATTCGATTTGAATAACTAAAAATTTTCCATGCAAAAATTCAAATTTTCATTTTTAACGGTCATTTTTCATACGTTTTGATTTAAATTAATTCGATTTTACCTAATAGAAAAATTTTAGATAATATTTCAGAAACTCCTATCCTTTAGGGAATCGCCCAAGTTTGAGAAATAATTATCCAGTATTTTCTGCTGTCATTACGATTCCATTCTTATTTTTAAAAATATTCTTTCTATATTTCCATATGAATCAGCTTCATTTTATACGCTCCAATTATTTAAGAAAGGCAGCGGTAATTGTTAGATTCAAATTAGCATGTTCCCTAGAAAAGAATCAAATCTTTTTCATCCCTCTTATATTTCAACACCCTTCCATACTTCCTTCTTTTTTTCTCTTTACCTATGAATATTTCTAATTAGAATCAAGACCCATAAAGTGTGAAAATTACGCTTCTTGCTATCTTCTTCCATCTCCACTCACTCATCTCCCTTTCACCTTCTTTTTTTTCTAACTTTCTCTTTTGCTATGTATTTATATATGCTACAATACAGTCTCGTTAGTTATGCAGACGATTTTATCTGTTTACTTAATTTGTTACTAAACTTTATGATGAAAAAAGAAAAGAAAGAAGATGAAATCTTTTATCCATGAAATATCCTCAGCAATATTAATTTAAATCGTTGATTTTTGTGCTCATTCATGTGTGATTTAGCAGGGAAAAAAGGAGCAAATAACCAAAGTTTTGGGACTGACTATGTTTTCAAACTACAAATCTGCGCTTTATGACCTAGTAGAATAATTTTTTTTACTTCCTTTTCCATTCACAAACGTTATCTTCATCTTGAGATCTTAGAGTACGATTACATGACAAGTAAATGTTTGTAGAATGAAGAATTTAATACTTTCTCTATCTTAAGTCAACTGAAATTTATGCTGCATAAAAATTATGTTATTATGCAGTTCTTGATGTACACATTATTATAACTAATTAAAAGAAATGTTTTACAGTTTGTTGAATTAAATAAATGAGAAGATTTGAGTGAATAAGCAAAATGTGAAGGATGAGATTGAGATTGATGATTAAATTTATGAAAATTTTCACCACAATTTTTTTAATTTTATTCAAATAGTTCAGTAATGAACAACTCATGTGCCGTGGCATGCTAATATGCAAAAAGGTACGTCGTGGTAGGAAAAAATTGTCCAACACTGATTTAGCTAATAAACATTGAAATCGCGTCTTCTTCATCTTAAAAACCTTTCATGAAGCTTTAATATTGGAACTTTTTATTCTTCCTACATTTTTTTTCTACTTATCATTACATATTACCTGAGTTAATTTACAAAAAGCACGAATCTAACAATAGAGACAGGAAGGAAAAGGTCAAAGATGAAAATTTGTAGGAAAAATATGTAATATGTATCAAAAAAGGAAGTAACTAAAAGTAAATGTAGCAAGCAGTACAAATTATTGTTGATGTTTTAAAAGGGCAAAATTTCATGTCGCATGCATCAGTCTGACGTGAATGAAAGGAGTATAACGAGGAAAATCTAAAGAAGAAAAATATTTGAAAGTTTAATTGAATTTGAGGATTCTAGGCGCAGTTTTTAATAAAATTACAAATAAATTTCGAATAATTTTTAACCGTTATAAATTTTTATTTAATAGTTCTGTAACTAGACATTAATATGCTTTAATTTTCAGCCAAACCGTCTTCTTTACACTCAATTATTGTTTCGAAAAATAAACACTCACAAAAAAATGTAATTTCCTTTTTTCTCTTGTTCTTTGCTTCTTCCACTAATAACTGAATGTGTGTTTAATACAGAAATAACAGTTAACAGTCACGACCTCCTTACTCTCGCACGAAAATCAACATTTTTTCCGCTTCATTGAGTTTGAGAATTTCAACAAATACACAAACAAAAAGAGGAAAGGTTTAGGAATCGAAAAATTGAGTCAAATAAGTTTTAAGAATCAAATATTGTGCCAAAAATAAAAGAAAAAAAAATGTGTCAGCCAAACCTTTTTACACCTTTTTTTCGTATTATTGACACACAAAAACATTCACACGTGGAGATCAAGAAATCAATATTCGATTTTGATTTGAAAATTGACATTTTGTAATGTTAAAAATATTAGGACATTATTTCAAAATGCGAGAAATATTAGAAATTGGAACCAAAAATACCTATCTGAAGCACAACTATTTGTGATCAACAGAAAAAAATGAATTCAATTTTGTCACCGTGAGTGTATTCGACTGAAAATTGGAAAATTATGTACGGAATTGTGAACAATTTCCAATCTGATAAGCATTAAGAATTCTCAGGCTTCTTCTGATTCCATTCTACACAAGAAAAAAAGGTAAAAGCGACAGATGAAAAAGAGATATTGAAAGCACAAAAAAATCGACCCATTTTTACCTTTGAAAATTTTTATATTTATAGCCTGTCTTTTTCATCTTCTTTACTACTTTTCTTGCTGGCTTCTTTTACTACTTTTTTTCTCTCGACATTTTGAGGAGCATATCCCGCACTATAACCAAGAAGAAATACTAGTAAAGCCATAAATTTTAAGTAAAACGAAAACTTTTCTGACATGACGGACATAAGTTTTTTAACTTCTTAAGTATCAGGAAAAGAATTCAGAATTGCAACGATTTTTTTTGTGCTTTCTTTTTCTTAACTTCTTGGCATTTCTAAAATGCTTATTTTCATTGAGAAAACTTAGGAGGACAAGAATAAGTCAGACTTGAGAAGATAAAAAAAAATCGTTAACAACATGTCAATGTCTACTTTTTAAGAATCTAGATGTAAAACTCATCCTGAATTCTTTGTAAACAGTTTATACATATTTTAAAGTATTTTGAGAAGAAAAAAATATTTACTAGGACCCATATAACCAAAGTATTCCATATGTATTACATTGACCTTCCTTAGGAACATGAATGGAATACATTAGGTCGATTTTGGTTACTAGGGGAACTGCCAAATCTAACCAAAATCTTTTTTTTTTTTTTTTTTTTAAATTCATTTATTTATATCAAACTAAAAGTTGTACTATAAATATTTACAAATTAATTGTTACGGAAAGAAAAAAATATACAAAATTCATCATTCGACTCTATTTATTCGATTAGCAATGAAATATAATTCCAAATAGTGTTCTCTCAATCTTCTTTTAACAATGCTTAATGAATTGAAGTTTTTGATTTGTTGTGGAAGCTCATTAAAATTTCTAAATGCTCGAATATAAAAGTTTTGCTCACCTTTATCTGTTCTACAAAATCTAATTACGAAATCTTCACGATTTCTTGTGAAATGGTTGTGGACGTCACTTCCTACACTTATATCGACATTATTTTTAATCATGTTTGAGGTAATTTTGAAGACTTGTAAGCAACTGTTTGTTTGACAGATTACGGAGACTGGGAGAATTCTGATATTATACAGAAGCTCCTTACCAGCAAACCAACTTTTCTTTAATACTACTCTCAATGCTTTTCGTTGAATTATTTCTAATGACTCCATTAGACCTGAAGTTATTCCTGACCAGATTGAGTTCATGTACGTTAAATGTGATTGAACATGTGCAAAATATAAATCTTTCGCCGTCTTTTCTATGATGAACTTACGTGCTCGTCGTAACGCAAATATGAAAGGCACTATTTTATTTTTGATTTGATCTACGTGTGGTTTAAAAGAAAGTTCTTCATCAATGACAAGACCAAGCAATTTAAGCTTCTCAGATCTTTCAATAATTGCTGAATTAAATCTAATATTTAGAGCTTCTTCTGTAAAAGATTCAAATCGCTTTCTACCGTTGAATAAAACATATTTAGTTTTATTAACGTTTGGAGCAAGAAAGTGGTTATTTAACCACATTTGAATAAGCGCTAAATCATGTTCAATATCAAGTTTCAAATCTGGATTATTATTTGTAAAATTTACGATTGAAATATCATCACAATAGAGATACATATTGCCTTTTAAGTTCAGTTTGAAAATACTGTTGATGTATAAGTCAAAAAAGGGTCCAGACATTACGCCACCTTGCGGTGATCCTGCTTTAATTGACAAAAGTGTACTAATAATTCCATCAATATTAACTGCTTGTTTCCTACCGTAGATATATGAAGTGAGTAATTTAAGAAAGAAAGGATCAAGTTGTAGCTTCTGCAATTTTTTAATAAGGATAGGAAATTGAATACAGTCAAAAGCCTTACTTAAGTCAATGCATGTTAGAGAGACTGATTTTCTCTTATCAACAGAGTCATAGATATCATTTAAGACATGTGCAACAGCTATTTCGCAATTTGATTTTTTTACATATCCGAATTGATTTTTGTGTATAATATTATTAAACTCTAAATGATTTTGAAAGCGTCTATAAATTGCATACTCAAATACTTTACCTAGGATGGGTAAAATCGTTACAGGTCTATAATTATTGCATGCAGTTTTGCTGCTATTCTTGTGTATGGGTATTACTAGTCTCACTTTTAGTACGTCTGGGAAGTTGCCTTGAAACATGCATTTATTAATAAGTTTTGTGAGATTCGATAAGAGAGCGTTTTTATGGAATTTAACAAACGAGTTTGACATCTTATAAATATCTAGTGCATTTGATGGCTTTAAATTTTCAATAATCAGTTTTATTTCATCTTCAGTTACCGAAGGACATGCAAAAGTTTCAATGATTTCGTATGTTTCATTCGCCATTAAAGTTTCAAATTCTGTTTGATTGGTTTTAATTTTATTTGTTATCTGATCTGATACATTGACAAAAAAATGATTAAAGTGATCGGCAATTGAGTGTTTTTGAGTAATTGAAATCCCATTATCAATTAATAATGAGCACGTCTGTTTTGCATTTACCGATTTATTATAAAGAAGAGTATTTAAATGTTGCCATGTTTTCCTTGGATTTAGATAATCTTTTGCAAATTGATTTTGAAAGTATTCTTTTTTTGCCGCTCTAATTTCGTTCCTACACAAGCATTTATAGTAATTAAACCTGTCTTTATAGAAATTATTGGATGGAAATTTTGTTTTTAAGCGTAGATACCTGTTACGAATTGAAATTATGTTAAGAATACGTTGACTTATAAACGGTTTTTTACCTGTTGAACTAATTTTAATTTCTATTGTGTTTTCTTGAATAATTGTCTGTATTTCATTAACGTATTCATCGAAGCTATCAGTATTAATTTTTAAAAGTCGTTTTGAATTTAAGATCTTATTATTATCAATTATTTTATACGATTTAATTTTATTATCCATTGGCTCATATTGCTTTTTTACCATATTTAAGATCATATTTCTATGATCACTATTGGCTTACCAAAAAAAATCTAATGATAACAAAAGAGATTTGCTTCACCTACACATTGTATGGATGCGTATGATGTAGATGTGATGGGTTAATCATGAAAATATTTTTATTCAAGTTGACAGTTGTCAGGAAAAGATGTGCGTACATGTTACTTTTATAAGATTGTCAACATATCAGAACTGTAAAGTTCATTTCACAAATGTGCAGCAATTTTAAGCTCAAAAGAGGGTAAAAGGAAAGGAATTTTTATGTTTTTAACATAATGCTACATAAAGGTTTACTTTTATGCTTTTGGCATTAGAAATAATGTTTTTATATGGAGAAGTCATAGTGAGGTTTTATGACGTAAAGAGTTGACTAAAGTTTGAAACTTTTGCTACAGTTTTGTGAAGCAGAAAATATTATTTTTTTGACAAGTCAGGAGGAAATAATCATAAAACCCTTTAATTCATGTACAATATTGAACTTTATGAGGTTAAAACTTTAAGCTATAAAAGTAATTCCTAAAGCTTTCACGCTTTAACCAAACAAATCATAAAAAAAAATTAATAAAAATTCTATAAAAATTTATGACTTGTAATTTTTTTTTCTCAGTACAAAAAAAAAGTTTCACAAAAATTTGCTGCTCATTTTTCCGTCCATAAAAAAAAAAGAAGAAAAAAAAGTATTGGAAGTAAAATTTATTACAAAGATTTGCAGAATATAAACACATATACATATACAGGTACACAAACAAGACGGTGAATTATTGATTATTATTATTTTTATCGACATCATATGGTGAGGTATGTGGTATGCAAGTTGTGCAAAAAAAATATTACATTCTATGATTTTATGTATCCACAACTGCCACCGTCGTCACGTTTTATGTGAATTTGATGAGCATCCATTGTATACGAATTGTATGCTTAAGGCAGGTTGGCAATAATAATTCAACTAAATATAGAATCTTACGTCTATTGATAATAATATCCGTTTATATAACTTTCGATTTTATTCTCGAATTAAATGTTATTGTCTGTCAGAAAAATGTGTTTGTGTGCAATGTGCCATTTGGAAGTGAAAGTATAAATTTTATTTCATTTTTTTCAATTTGCAGGGGGTCTTCAATTTGAACAGTTTATTTGTTCCAAAATTTTTTTGTATTCAAATCGAAACCTTTGAAAAGTGACCGTTGAAAATGAAAAATTTGAATTTTTGTATGGGAAGTTTTTGATCATTCAAACTACAACAGTTCAAATCGAGGACCCCGTATATATTCATATTAGTATTTATTAAACTGTTTATAACTTAAAGTTGACGAAAATCTTTAATTCTTCGGAAAAAAAACAATATTAATGCACCAAATCACCTGAAAGCTCATCTTTTAAGTTTCTGTGATATAAAAATAATTGATAAAATCTTCATTCTCATCCAGCTTAATTTATCTTTGCAATTTAAAAATAAATGCCGAGACGCTTTTTTATGTCTGAATAGTTCTTTCTTTTTGCTCGTCATTTTTTTTTTTTATTCATTCTAAAATTTCAAAAAGAGAATTGGAGCATAAAGATTGAGATTCAGCTGAAAGATATCTAACGAAATGCAGGTGAAAATATAAAGAAAAATATGAGATGAACAAAAAAAAGGAGGGGAAAAAATTGTGCTAATGCATCATCATCACTTTTTCATACACTTCATTTTGCTGCAACATGATTTTCATTGTTTATTCTTCATGCATATCAGCTTGATTAAATTTCACTCACTTTTGTTTCTTTTGAAAGTCTATTTTGGAGAGTTTTAGGAAATATTTTTGAAAATTATTGGCTGACTGAAAAGGATTTTTTTTAATTAGAAAATCGCTCAACGTTATTTGATAGTTAATAAAAAAATTGTTATTATTGAAAATTTTAAAAATTTTACAGTAAATTATGATATTTTCTACCATTTAATAAGCAATGAATATGATTTCCAAAATTTACAGATTCCTTTAATACACCCATCACATCCAACATTTGCGTCAAAACTTCTCAAATCTCAGACACTTTTCAAACTCATTGTCATATTCCTCATGCATATTCCTTTTCCATTTTTTATATACTATATAGGGAAAAAAAATTAGGGACTTTTTCAAAAAACTGAATTTTTGATCTGGTGCTTTAACGTTGCATTATTTTTAAAAACTGTAAAGGACAAAATTAAACCTTATGGGATTCCGCGTCTAATGGTATATAATGTTGGACATAACTTCCACACCAATAGGGAGGAACGCTATTTTAATTTTTTGGCATGAAATTTTTTCGGAAAAAAATGACATTTTTTTACATTTTGAGTCAGAACTTTTGTTCTACTCATTGAATCTTGCTGAAACTTTCACAGATTATTTGTCTTTGGTTCCTAAAGAGATTCTGTGAGTTTCAGATTTTTTGACGAAGATGTTCTTGTACTTCCGTGCTCATAACTATGTATGAGTAAAATTTTTAAAATAAATTTTTTATGGCTTATTACGGAATGTTGAATTTTTTCTAATTAATGGATTTAATAGTATTTTGTTTAAGCTTTATTTTGATATATAATTTATTATCCAAGTATTAATTGTTTATCAGAAAACTTGAAAAAATCCAAAATGGCGGTCATTTTTACGACAAAATTTTTAGAAAATTATTCATAACTTTTACAAAACCCGACTAATTTTTAATTTCTTTTCATTTTTATAAAGATCTTATAATTATCTACAAGTTTTCAATACATAAGAATGTTCTACAATGAATGCAAATAGATATTTTTTGAGCATGAAATGTCATTTCTGAAGCAAATTGAAAATTTTTCTACAGCGAAAAACTAAAATTGTCTTTTTTTGCAAAATACTTGTTCATTTGGACATATTTTGATGTTTTCGTGATGTTACATTAATATTTTATGATTTTCCTTATGATTTAATGAGTATTTTGAGAAAAAAGTAACTTTTAGTTTTTCGCTGTAGAAAAATTTTCAATTTGCTTCAGAAATGACATTTCATGTTCAAAAAATATCTATTTGCGTTCATTGTAGAACATTCTTATGTATTGAAAACTTGTAGATAATCATAAGATCTTTATAAAAATAAAAAGAAATTAAAAATTAGTCGGGTTTTGTAAAAGTTATGAATAATTTTCTAAAAATTTTGTCGTAAAAATGACCGCCATTTTGGATTTTTTCAAGTTTTCTGATAAACAATTAATACTTGGATAATAAATTATATATCAAAATAAAGCTTAAACAAAATACTATTAAATCCATTAATTAGAAAAAATTCAACATTCCGTAATAAGCCATAAAAAATTTATTTTATAAATTTTACTAATACATAGTTATGAGCACGGAAGTACAAGAACATCTTCGTCAAAAAATCTGAAACTCACAGAATCTCTTTAGGAACCAAAGACAAATAATCTGTGAAAGTTTCAGCAAGATTTAATGAGTAGAACAAAAGTTCTGACTCAAAATGTGAAAAAATGTCATTTTTTTCCAAAAAAATTTCATGCCAAAAAATTAAAATAGCGTTCCTCCCTATTGGTGTGGAAGTTATGTCCAACATTATATACCATTAGACGCGGAATCCCATAAGGTTTAATTTTGTCCTTTACAGTTTTTAAAAATAATGCAACGTTAAAGCACCAGATCAAAAATTCAGTTTTTTGAAAAAGTCCCTAATTTTTTTTCCCTATATAGTATATATATATATATATATATATATATATATATATATATATATATATATATATATATACTAAAAAATTGTTCTTTTCTTTGATTGACGTAATTTAAATTTTATTTTTTGAGAGCGGCAGTGATGCGAGAAATTCAATCTGAAATAGTTTTCTTTATCATTCGAGGAATAAAAAGTGAAGTCGACATAATCATAAACATGATGTTTTGAAAATTTTTCGTGATATTTTGTGATATTAATGTATTTTTGCAACAAGTTTGATGTGAAAATAAAGATTGACGTAATAAACATGAAGCTATGACTGACAAGATATGAGCATACATGTCAAATTTTAAGACAAAATTTTGAATTTTTTTCCGACTCACAAAAAATTAAATTTCAATTTTCATAAAAAATTTTCGTTGATATCATTAAGATAAAAATCTGCAAGCATGAAATTTCACTCTAAAAAATTAAATTAAATGAAAAAACTTTTTTTTTTCCTAGAAATCCTTCAAACCCATCTTGAAACTAAGGATAAGGTAAATTACATCAATTACACAAGAAAACTCTTGATTATCGTAAAATTTTCCACCCGAGATTCATCAAGCGTTTTATATTTCGAGTTGATGGAACTATCTTGTAAAAGAAGAGACGAAAAAAATAAAATAATTAAAATAAGAAATCTCATAAACTGGAAATGTTCACACAACATTCAAATTAAGTTTGAAGGAGCAATTTTTTTGTAATTAGTAAATTAAACCGTTAAAGGCAGACGAATGAGAAGGTATAAACATTTTCATGATCTTGTCGTTGTTTGCAGGGATGGAATTTGTGAAAAAATTATTTCTTAATTAATGAAAATTAGTTAGAACCAATAAGTGCCTTAAAAAAATTGCAGGGCTTTTGCCAAACAAAAAACACAAATTCAGATAAAAAATGACTTAAACCTACCCGAATAAACCACGCAATACCATAAAATATCCCAAAATATTCCATCTCTGTCCATTTACCAATTTCCCCATTTTATCATCCCTATCATGACGAAAAATCTCTTTTAATTCAATTTTCTAGCTTACTTAATTGGAATTAAGAGGCATTTTGATAAAATTGAGCAAGAAAATAAATTGGAAGAATTTTCCACAGAAGTGCTAAAATGTGATGTTGTCAATATTGTAGCTGCTTATCACACATTTTATTTCTCATCTTGAGTCAATGGATGAAAATACAGAATAAAAATGATGAAAGAAAAAGAAAATTTCTTAAATCAATAATAGAAATGCAAACATTAGCAGTTTTTTTTTTGTTCTTATTCTGCAAATGCCATAAAGATCTTTCGGATGGTGAGAAATTGTTGGAAGTGAAGTGACAATGATTTTTGATTTTTTGAGCGCATTTTTCCATAATTTGATTAAAATGAATCAAAATTTGTCTTGAATTAAATAAGTCAATATCTAGTATCATACAAAGACAAACAGACTCAATTCTCCTCATTCATCTCTTCCACTGAATAGCATCTCCAAACAGCAAAAAAGTGATGAAAGATTCATTGCACAGTAGCATCATAAAAATCCTTCATGATGATGCGACATCATGCTCTTCTCCCCACATCGAGGACAGCTCTACATAAAATGTAATGACTTGCTTAAACAGCATAATGGCATGCAAATACTTTCACCGAAAAAAAAAGTTGTGTACGAATGAAAAAGTTTATTTTTCTTCCTTTTTTTCTTGTTTTTCACTTTCTTGCTTACATATTTCAAACTTTTTTAAGCAGCTTAGCTTGGATAGGCGGATGGTATCGAGGTAAAATGAAGAAGAAAAGTGAAATAAAATAAGCAAACTGGAGGAGGAAATAACTTTTTATGTAAATAATTTCAGTAAAAGTGTAAAAAAAAAACTTTTAAAAAATAAAATTTATGAATGAACAGACAAGCTTCACATTTCATTCAGTCGAAACTGCAAGACAAACTACTTCTTGCTACTTTTTTATGTAAACTTGCAGAAAACATTTTGAGTTGAAATTATTCTTTGATATTTTTTAATTGTATAATTTTTAACGTATAAATGAATTTTAAATGTCAAATTGCAACTAACTTCATGTCGATGATTTCTTTGTCGTTAATTCAAATTTTTTGAAAATTCTGATTCTAAAAACTGAAGATAAATACTCAGAGTTAGCTCGATAAATTCACATGAATATCCTTTAATCCATGCAACCCAGTAGATAGTCAGACACATTAAAATCCAAAACTGTATCGAATAAAATCCTCATGATACATACAAAAAAAAAATAAATCTCATAGATTTGCAAGTGAGATCATAAAGAAAAACTTAATACATTTTAATCATAAAAAAATATAGCAATGCTGCTTCCGTTTCACCATATCTAAGTTTTACATCATGAGCAGCAAGCAGAAGTGAAACAATTAATCCACGCTCGGAGATTATAGAATGTGGTAAAATAAAGCAAGTAATTTTCACACTATTTAAAGGTATGAAACAGACATGATGAAAATAAGTAGCATGAAAATTTTAAATCTTTATGGGCATAGTTGGTGAATATTTTTACTCCCGCAACGTTGGCACAGGAAATGGAAGTAAGTTATGATGATGATAATATTCATAGCTCTCATGATAACAAATTTTGGCATTGAGTAGACGAGAGTAGGAGAAAATGGAAAATTTACACAATTAATTTAACGACCTTTAATGTTCACGTAATTTACAGCTATAGAAAATTTAACGTGACATTGTTTGTCGTTGGCACTTTTTCTTCTTCTTCATTTATACCCTCAAAAACTTTTTATTTTGGTAAAATTGGATTTTTTTATTTCTTTCCCCAATAACCAGAAATTTTAAAAGCTAGTTTAAAGTAAGCTTAAAACTAACTTTATTTAGAAAGACTAGCTAAAAGTTAGCTGAGAACTAGCTTTTAACTAACTTTGAAATTTTCTGGTTATTGGGGTTTATTACATGTAACAAGTCTTTATTGCTTTCTGAAAAAGAAATCTTTGATGTCGAATTTTATTAAATGGTTTTTTAAAGTTAATCGGACTGAAACTATCTGAGACTTCACAAATTGATTTTTAAAGATTGTTCTTAGGGTTCGTTCCCTAAATATGATTTTCTTTTTGTTTGAAGATTTTATGACAGGAGGGAGAGAAGGGGTGTAAAAATCCAAGTTTTTGATGGACGTCATAAGTGAACGGCCCCTTAAATGATGTCAATTTTATAAGACTTTAATTCAAGATGCTCCTTTACCAAAATCACAGAATTTTCCGTTTTCACAAATTATAAAATTATTCTTAAAATTAAAAGGCCAAATTGAGAACAAATTTAACCATTTTTTTGCCTCTGAACTTAACAAATTTTATTTGGCATTCTTAAAATTTTTATGCAATTTTAGAATCCTGCTTCTTTCTAAATTTTATGAATTTTACGAACGACCCAGACTAAATTCCTAGCATCCTCAAATCACACCACATTTTTACCAAAAAATTTCAATCTCACCTGAAGCATAAATGAGAAATTTTCACATGAAAAAAAAATTAATTTCTTGATTTTCATCTCTCCTCAATTTTATCTAGCTACATACGCATGCATGTTCCCTTTCATGTTTCCAGAAAATAAAAATAAATGAAAAATAAAGGAAAGACTTCAAGGAAGGAAGAAAATAAATACACTTTGTCACATTTTTGTTTTTTTTTTTATGTGTAGAGTGTCAAATCATTTTTTATCATCATCATCACCATCGTTGTTGTCATGTCTCTTTGTGTTTTCTCCTTCATTTTTGAATCTTTTTGATGGTGGATAAATAAATGAAAAGAGAGAAAGATTGGCAGAACAAAAGCAGGAAAAGGTGAAGTGAAAATGAATAGAAGGTGAAAGGTAAAAGTCTATAGACTTTAAAGGTTAAAGCTGACAATTTTCTGGAGTTTTTCTCGCAAATCTTTTTGTAAATAAATTTTTTTTGTGATATGCAAATCTACATGTCTTGTTGATGTAAAGAGGTTCATATTAAAGCAGATAAGTCTAAAATGATAATGCTTTGTATTCACAGCTTTGGAAAGGATTAAAATTGCATGGAAATAAAGTATCTGTAGTCATATTAAACTTCATCTAAAAATGTAGTTATTCAATCAATTCAAAAATGTTTCCTCCTCAGAACCATGCTTTAAAATACTGCAATTAAATTTTCAGACACCCCCTTCCATTAAATGCCAAATAAATGAATTTGTAAAGCTATTAAACTTTTAAAAATGAAAAATAACAAAAGAAGAATTTTGACAAAAAAAAAATTGCGTGTGTTCAGGATTTGTCAGAAAATATGACATAAAAACATTTAAATGAAATTATTTGAGTATGTTGAATAAAAGATCCAAATTGACGTGTATAAAAGAAAAAAAAACATTCAGGCATAAACAGTCACAGACATTTGAAAAAAAAAATCTGATTAAAAAGAAAAAAATTACAAAAGTCCTCGTTTATATCGAGGGACTTCAGCGCATTTTTGACGCAGCGATTAGCAATTGATTAAATAGAAAAGAATGTCGAGTTTTAAAACTCTTTTGCTGTTTCTCTAATCATAATGCATTTCAATAATAAGTTTAAAACTAAAGATCAAAATTCCTTTAAAATTGATTTTTATAATGTTCAATGCAAATAATAGCTTTACGATTTACCGGTTTTTTGAAATTCAAAATTTTCCATTAGCGAAAAATTTAAATTTCTGAACACATCCATTATTTTTCAAATTTCTAAACGCACTTATTTGTATGAAAAAATTAAATGTTAATTAATTAAGGTGTATAAAAGAAAAAAATTTAATCCGAAATAACGGTCAAAATAATTTCAAATTTTTTAACGGTTAGAAAAAATTCAAACTTATCATCAGCATAGCTTTGCCCTGCATTGTTTACATATTTTTTTTTAAATATAAAATCGATGAATTAAGCTATTTAATGAGTGTTTTTTGACTTTTCAATATAAATGGCGGGAATAAAAACATTCAATGAAGCTATTAAAACAATTCCGAGCTTGCTACGAAGTCTAGATCAAGAGATAATTGGGACCCGAACGACCGAACGACCGAACGACCGAACGACCGAACGACCGATCAAAGTGCATGATTGAGCTTCCTTTTTGAAAACAAGTTTTCAAAAATGCGCTAAAAATTGTAAACAAATTTTTAATAAAAATTAAATTTGAAAAGACTTAATATGAGTCACAGACATTTGAATATTTTGAAAAATAAGGAACGGATTATGATTTATGTCATATATCATATTGTATGTAAATATAAAATAACAACAAATAATGTTAATCTCATCTCTCATCACAAAATGGATGAATGAATTATATGAATAGACTACTATATGATAAAGTAGGAAGTACTAAAGCTTCACATACATGAAACCTCTCAAGGGTTATTTGTTTGGGTGTATGTATGCAAAAACTTTTATTAAAATAATAGAATATATGAATATAAACCACACGAGAGCCATAGTCAAGTATCTTTTCATTTCTTTATTGCATATCTGTTCTATTTTTATTCAACTTCTTGCCGTGAAGTCATGAAGATTTTATTATGGGGTCGTTCACTTAATACGTTATGCAAAAAACGGCTGTTTAGACCCCCCCCCCCTCCCTCCATTGTTACGTTTTCTGTGTAATTTTTTTTTGTTTGACCTGTTAAAAATCCTAGACCCCCCACCCCTTTCTCCTCCCTACTAAAAAACGAAAGTATTAAGTGAACGGTCCCTATGTTGAACATACTCTTTAAGAATGTTTTACTTCCAAATTTTCTTTTTTTGTGACAATTTCTTAAAAAAATATGTGTTACGGTCAAAATAATCCACGAATGATAATTTCTGACAAAACTTTTCAACAGGACAAAAACAGTACAAAATTGAATAACTTTTATGAAAAGGTTAAAGAGAAAATATTTAAATATGTAAAGATGTGCAAATATGATGAAGAGATTTAAACAATATGCAGGATAAAGCTTAAAAGGTATGGATTTGTTTTGAGAAATGAAAACTAAAACAGGACCAACGGAGAGATGTCAACTGCATTTACATATCAAGTTAAATTTTTCTATGGCAAAAAATAAATAAATTTTGATATTCAACTCATTAATGATGAAATTTTAATCAGCTTTTAAATTCCAATGCAAATCGTTCATTTCATTATAAAGGATTATTAGTTCCCAAAATTACAATAGAATAAAATATATCAAATTATTACACAACCACCCTACCCACCCTACCTTCTCCGAAAATAAAAAGAATTTGATAAAAAATTCACAATATTTGACATTACTACCCAAAAAACAGCACACAAAATGATTTTGTTTATTTTTTACGGTAAACTTATATTGTTTTGACTTTCTCAAAATGTTATACTCGTTATGTTCATACATAGATCCTTATGTATTTTTTAAAACATTTCACTTTCATGACATGTAAAACTAAGTTATCATTTTGATGTTCAAGGCAAATGATGGGATTAAAAAGGTTGATAGAATATAAGATTAAAATGAAGATGAATTTATTTGTTGGATATTAACTTAACATGAAAGAAGTCATAAAAATTCCATCAAATTGAAAGCAGACATTAATGTTCTGTAACTCCAACATACCCATAAAGACGCTAATTCTATATTTATAAATGGGGTTCAAGATTATGTAAGAAGAACTTGACTCGTATTATGGTTATTATGTAAGACATAACCACTTTATTAGTATAATTTTTGTAACATAGATTATTTAATTAGCAGAACTTTCTATGCAATACGAGAAAGAAATTATTGTCGTGCTTTGTCATTGCGTCGTCACGATCGTCATTTTTCCTTTATTTCTTCCACCCCTCTACCAATATTTTTGCTTCATTTCTTTTCTTGCTCATTTCGTAGTGTAGTTATTAATTTTTTTTCTACTGTAATTAAATTAAGCGCTTTATGTTTATTTTTATAGTCATGCTATTAATTATTCCTCTTTAAGCTTATGCTTTAGTACTCAAACTAGAGTTTCCGCCCTATTATGAAGTCAAAATGTAATGGTTGTAACTTATTAAGATACTCACAAATAGAACGCTTTAAAAATTCTGAAGTTTTTTTACGGTTGCCAAAATATTCAGCAAACTAAACAATCGGACATAAAGAAATAATAAAAATAATAAAAATTATTCAAATTAAAAAGTTTCTCATAACTATTTAAAGCTACTAAACCATAAGCTTTTCTTTTATACTTTTACGACTATATCGTGATTAAGCTACATTAACAGAATTAACTGAAATGGCATTTTCTTATTCTTCCATAATTCCTCCTTGCTTCACGCTTGTCACTCATTAACATTATTAAATAAAGGTGTTGAAATTTAAATCAAAAAGTCATGCACAGATTCAGTCATTTAATTCATTTCAAGAAATTAAAAATTGAAAATTCTTTTGAAATGAACATCTGCTAGATAAAATTGTGAGAATTTTATTGTTTCATGCTATTTAGCGGTATATGTTTTTAACATTAAATGACCTCATAAAACCACCTTCAGAATAACATACAACACCACTTGCCAATCTCTTTAATGCTACTCATTCAACTCAAAAAAATATATGACAAAAATAAAATAGCAAAGATGATGAGCAGTAAGGTTTTTCATTAAAAGTTCTCATTCATTATCCTTCTTCATTGCTACATCAAAAAGGAGGAAGTCATAGTTTTTTTTTTAAATTTCTCAAGTAAAAATGAGAATAAAAAGTTAGCGACGCAAAAGATGTTTCAATGAAGGGAAATGAGAGAAAGAAAAGTTTTTCATTTCCTTAGGACATTTTTCTATCCCATTCTTGCCATTCGTTTGTATTTCCTTTCTTTTTCTGCCTTATTCTTTCCAGTTTTAAAAACAGTTTTTGTTAGTTCTAAAGCTTGTTTTTAAGGACAAATGGAGTCTATTATTCATTTTAAGGATGATTTTCTGGATGATACAAAAAATTAGTTTTGAATAGTTTTTTAAATTTTTTATAGACACATTGATATGCGTCGCAATCATCTAAACCAAAATCACAGAGTATAATTTTCCAACTAGTTTCCCTCCTCGTCTTTGAATGCTCCAAACAAATTCACGGTACAATGAAATTCTTAATTGCGATACACAAAAGAGCTACATTTTATTTCCGTGAAAATTTTTCATTCCCTTTTTTCTAGTCAACATAACAACATCACTTTTGGATATATTTATATGTGTATATGTCCGTTCATTGTTCACTTTTAAAAAAATATAACATAAAGCATAGAAAATTGAGGAACGAAAGAGAGGAAGTACGGAATGAAAAGTGGGCTTAAAATGTCAACAACAAAAAGAAGGTAATTCAAGCCTTTTGTTTTCTAGTTAATTTAAAATGTAATGAAGTCATACGAAAATCAGTGTAGATGTGAGTGTGAAAGGTCAGAGAATAGAGCTGTTATACAGCACTGCTGGAAAATTTAGAATAAAAGGACGAAAAATTCTCTATTTTAATGATAGAACCTTTTAAAATCACATTAAGGATTTTTCCATCTCATCACCATCACACATATGTTCACACCTAGGGCATTTTTTGCCTTAAGCCTTACAATATTTTAATAATAATAAGAGTAAAAGGAGAGAAGAGAAGCAGTCACTCAGCCAGCATAATGGAATAATGATAGTAAGTAATGATATAGGTTGGGGAATGTTCAAGGTGAGAGATTTGTTTAAAGATTGGATGAGTTTGTTGAAATAGAACTGGATGAATCCATAATATTTTCTTCTTTGAGATTTCATGTGATGATTTTGAAAATTTTGTAAACTAAAGCATACATCTTGACTCATTTTGATTAGAAAAATGCTGTAAATTATTTTAATCTTATAAATTCAAATATAATTTGAAGAAAAAATGGACCAATCAAATACTAACATGCAAAGCATCTCCCATACCACGCATTATTACAAAAACTCATCAATTTTGCATTGAAACAATAGAACCTTCACCAAATATAATCTTCAACTATATAAATATTTATTGCTTTCAATTTTCTCCATCCACTTCATTATTTATTAATATGATTAATGTATATTAAGAACAATATGAAGAGGACGTAAAGGAAGATGTAATCCTCATAAAAAATTCATTAATTTGTCTTGTAATGTTCAATTTTGCACGATTAAAATTTTTTTTTTCAAATATCAATAAAATACACAATAGATTGAAGCAATGAAAGGATGAGGTAGAAAATGTTTATGTATCGTTTGCCATTAAATCCAAACTCTACAATTTTTAATGCTTTTAAAGCATAATAAATTACATCGCTTGTTCATTGTATTTACTATTGTGTGTAGACATAAAGCTCACATTGAATAATTTATTGCGATTATCTCTGATTGCTTTAAGAGAATGGAACGAAGTTCAAGAAGACATTAGAGACTGTATCTTCTTTTCTTTTCCTTGACAATGGACATAAAGTACACATATTTACACAATTTGTGTGTCATTTTATTTGCAGACATGTTCTACTTTCGAGACAAGACAAGACAATCCCATCAATGAGAATTTTCTTCTTTAGGATTTATTTCTTTTTTGGGTCATGATGACAATTAGATTCGAGGTTTGTTAGATGTTTCTTTAGATAGTCAACAAAAAAAATTCAGTTCAAATCAAATAATAATTTAAGGACATTGAACTATTCAAATTATTTTATAGAGTTGATTAAAGTTATCAATCCAGAATCATGAACAAAGCTAAAGCGTTAGAAAAGTAATTAAAAACTAAAGCAGAAATAAAAAGGAGTGTCTGAGAAGGAGATGAAAGGAGAAAGAAACGTTTTAATTTGTCACGAGATTCAATCTCTCGTCTATATAAACCTATAAATAAATATGACGTCAAGCTTCAAAAACAGAAGCAAAAAAAGGAAATGGAAAGACAAAGAGCTTTATAGAGAAAAAAAATAAAAATAATTTTCCATTATTCAATCATAATTGAATCAATTTTCTTTGCTGCTATTTCAGGCATAACTCAAATAAACTGAAAGCATATTTAGTATGCCATAAAATGGTACGACAAAGTTGACATCGACGAAAAAAAAAAGTTTTTGTCCTGTAGATTGTTAATAAACTAAAAGGATCTACTACATCACATACATACACGTGTTTGTCATCGTGAACTATAAACACGACATTTCTCCTTCCATCATTCGTTGCTGATATTTTTTTCGCTACTTTTGTGTTTAATTGAATTTAAGAATAAGAAAATGAGGTTGAAATACACGCAATAAAAATATGTCTTGCCAAAAATAAATAAACCAAAAAACTTTGTTAACCCATTTTTTTTCGATTTGGGAAACTTCTATCAATATTGGGGTAGGTTAGTTTTTTTTATAGTTCTAAACCATCTTTATGCTTCTGAATCTTGACAAAATGCCAATGTTGAATTTCATCACAATCTGTGACATTCATCAGGGCAATAAATTTTATGTTGAATTTGCTTGGTAACAAAGAATAAGGAACAGTTACAGCAAAATTGCATCATTTAATGCTAATTCATTTATTGATTATTAGATGATGCAATTTATTTTCAAATTCAATTTTCTGCTCTTGTTTATCCACTTAGTTTCAAACCAAATGAAACATTTTTCAAATATAAGTTCTAAATGTACTTTACAATTTTTGCAATATGCATTTCCGCATTGGAACTTCTTCGACTACAATAAATTATGTAAAATTCAAATTTTCCATTTTTTATCTTTTTATTTTTTTTTTTCAATTTGAAAACACATAAATAGCTTAAAATATAAATTTACTTCCTTTTCTTCTCGAATTTCTTGTATTAAAATTGTTTCAGAATTCCCAATACAAAATTCCATTGGAAAAAAAATTTACAACGCGAACAACAATTCAATGAAATAAATGCAATTTTAGTAAGAAATGGAAGTAAAAACGAATAGTGGCTTAAATTGATAAAGAAAAATCTAGGGATGATCTTTTATGGTTTTAAAAATCGAGTTATTAACAAAAGGTGATAATGACTCTAAATTTATTAAAATTTTAACCTCGAAAAACTTTTCACTCTTAAAAAAACCTTTAAAGTTTCCTACCCTAACATAAAAATCCAACACAAAATGGAAGTGAATTTTGCATTGCATATAAGAAAATTTATTTTACATGCAAGAAAGAAATACATTCTTTTTCGCTACTCTGATGCATTTTGTGATTATGTAAAATTATGTTGATCCTAGCGTTTCAATAAGCCATTAAGCTTTCCTGTTCGAAAAAACATCGATTCAATGAAAAGAAAAAAAAATCCAAATAGAAAAAAATAAACTTTTTCTTTTTCTCTGGCTTAAAGGTCAGAATTGTTCAAGGACATGAAAATGGAATGCATCAGGCAGTTGTAAGGTAAATGATGGCACATTAACAGGAATAAAGCATAAAACTTTTATTTTTTTTTTTTTCAAATCAGAAGAAGAGAAATCGTAGAGAAGGTCGTTTCTTGCAAGTCAAAGCACGATTCATTTTATGAGCTATAGAAGCTATAACGACAAAGTGCTTCTTCATATTTTATTCTTTTCCTCGTGGGACCACTTATATCGATACATGCTTATTTTATTACATATCATGTCTCGTTCATGATCTCAACTTTGTTGTCTGTTGACGATGTATAGACTCAGTTTGTCATGTCTTATTGAAATTTTCACTTCCTCAAATGCGCCTTCGACACATAATAACATCAATAAAAATTTTCACACATATCCTACAAAATATTTAGATATATATAAATGTTCGAATCAAAATATTATCACAGAAATAATAAATATTTTATACGCATACAGGGAAGTTACGAACGTGTATAAATATTTATTAATATTTACCATTTCAGTCATACATTATCATTATTATTATTGCTACTTTTATTTTAGTCTTATGCTGTCTTTTCACCCATATATCATTATACATGATGAGATTATAATAAATTTAATTTTCTTTCTCATTCACCCGTTAAATGTAATAAATATGAACAAAAGAAAAAAAGATAATAAGTAGAAGAATATCTGAGATTTATGGATGAAGCGCATTGACGTAAACATTATAAATTCTAAATTTTTTAAATAAATTTTGGGTCTAAATTCATATAAATTCTCAAAAATTTGAATTTGTTTAATTAGGTCAGCATATATGTAGTTTTAAATAGGGATCGTTCACAAGTGACGTTCAAAGGGGGGTATTTTTAGAATTCTATTGTTCTTTAAACAAAAAATAATTTTTAGATTTTTTTAAATATGCATCCCCCAACTGCCTTCAGCTCGAACATTTAATGCTCGCGCACATGAGGTCAACAAAAGAATTCAGGCAATTTACGTTAAAAGAAGATTCTCCTATAAGATGATATTACAGCACAAGTAAGTAATCATGTATAATGGCCAAAAGTTTAATGGTCTTCTTCACCATGAAAATAGTTTCAATTGCTTTAACATTGGCTTATTGCAATAATTTTTTGGATTGCTATAAGGACTTTAATGGTATATAATTTGATATACTTTAGAAGTTAGGAAAGAAGCTATAATAAAACTTTTCCAATTTACTAAAAACACATATAGACATACACACAGGAACGAGAAATTTACACAATAGAAATAGACAATTGAAGGGTGTTGGTATAGAAAATACAAAATGGCTTATTAAGGAAACTCATTGACTTTATATAACTTTTATAAATGATTTTAAAGGTCAGAATTTTAACATGAATGGTTTAAACACTAAAGCTGCTTAGTTTATGATAGTTTTGAAGGTTGTAAGTTAATTGGAATCATGATTCTCAAGAAACTCTCACGTTTAGTGCAAAACTTTATCAGCACGAACTTAAAATGTTTAATTGACATTTATAGCTTAGAACTTAAAGTCATAAAGTTCAGATTTTACTGTTTCTATGGCTTTTGAAGTCAACATTCAGGTAAATATTGCATAACCTAACTACCAACTTCTGCGACAAATTTTAGACAATAACAACTTAATTTCATTAATTTATTTCGAAAATCTACATGAATTTTAATATTCACGAGTAATTGAAACCCACAGCGACAGTGAAAAACAATTTAAATATTTCCCCACAATCCACAATTTCTATCTATAATGTCGTTTTCTTCTCTATATCTCAAATATCTTTATATCTGTGAATTCAAATTGCCATTTTACGAATATTCAAGTGCGTGTCGGAAATTTAAATTTATTATACCTTTCCTCATTCTTAAATTAAAATTATATTTTTTGTGCTAAGCTTGAAAGCTTTAATTCTTTTTTTTTCATCTACACCGCATATTCAGTCATTGTGTGCGTGTCGCTTGACTGAGCTTTTGTGAGCTTTAAAACAAATTCATTTTAATTATTGCCGAAAATAAAAGCAACAACAGCTATAGAATTGGCAATCAATAAAGCTATTGCCATAAATGGATTGGATTTTCTATACAATAGTGAAGTACTGTGAATGCTGTGTGCACACAATAGATGCTATAAGACTCCACAACTACAACGCATTAGTTCCTTTTGTTAGATAGTTTGTAGTGGAAGTTGGGAATCAATTAGAAAGGATTTAAAATCATTTTCAAATTATTTTTAGTGGACTTAAGTCGATTATATGTTTTCATTAGCCACAGCTACACTCAAATTGAATTCATCCATAAAAAGCATTCTTTGCACCGAAAAAAATTTTTTTGCAGAACTAGCTCAACATCACGGTTCTGTTATACAAGCTCATATCCAATCTATTCAGCTCATTTTCATTGATCTGTAATAAAATTATCGAATGCGTCACGTAGACACGTGTGCAGCTTAAATGCTCTAATCAATGCTCAATCTCATTTTCCTCGCTATTCAGAATTTTATTTTCTTGTAGAAAAAAAAAGCTCGAATTGATCTCATTCACTTGACTCTTAGATAGATGTCTTGCTATTTAACTTAATGTCTATTCTTTTGTATAAAAAATCTAAAAGGTCGTACGTGAAAGTCGTTTTCATTGTGTTTCACTTTTTTCTTGCTTTCTCACTCCTGCTGCCATTCACTACACTTTCTTATTGTACCTTAATCGGATTATTTTTGCAAGCATTTATTGCTCATTTTCCTCCTTCCTTATGAACTTCCATGTACATGCATCATCTAGTTCCATGTTTCATCCTTTTCATGCTAACGACTAATTTGTAAGCCACAGTGGTCTAAAATGAAAATTTTCCGGCAATCGACCCCATTTTGGAAAAATTGCACTATAAATGTTAAGGAATGTCTCATTTTAAAGCTAACATAGATTGGGGACGATTCCCCAAGTTTCAGCTCTTTTCGTCCATCCAGAGCTGCATGGCAGGGCTTCAAAGTTGGGTATAGCGAAAATTTTAAAATTTCATGATATGCCATTCAAACTTTATTTGCGCAAAATCTACATAATGAATTGAAAAACGGTTTTCAGTTCCAGAAAGGATATTATAATACCTTTAAAATGATGTATCATAAGCCCTGTAAAGTATTGACCAATTGCAGCAAAGCTTGATTAAGTACGTAAAAAATAGGCAAAAATCATATTATATTTATTCCCGGTAGCTGTAAAGTACTTTTTCAATAGTCTACAAATTAGTTTTAAGTTTTTATACAGTTAAATACACTACCTTTTCAAAATGGTATCATGTTATGGCCAATTTTTGCGCCAGTTTTCGCTACAGCTGCTCAAAGTTGGCTAAAATTGCAAAAATTCAAAAATTTTATTTCAAAAAATTTGCCTAAAAAATCAAGTTTTTGGTAAAATAGTCTCAAGTTTTATTTTTATGCTTAATATTGAATATTTAGGCTAAAAATGAAAGATTTTTGAAGAAATTTTTGAAAAAGTTAATTTTGTCCACCCCATGCTGATTATTGACTTGGTCTTTTATACCTTCACTCAAATAGCTACTGCTCTTACATGACTTAATATTTTTCAATTCTGTTTTCGGATTATTATAGCTTATTATCATACCTTTACAATGATATATAATACTTGGCAGTTATGCTTAGTCTTGGTCATCAAAACGCTTGCTGTTCGTGACCTACAGTGATCTACCCCAAAATTGAAAATCTCAAAATTACAATTTTGAATAATGATGCTCAGAAATGAAAATAAAAATTGTTTTTGGTTTTTTGAGTTGATTTATCATATTTGTGACTGTAGAATCTCAAAAAATTAGTTTTAAAAAATTTTTGGTACCTCAGAGTAGCCTCATAGAATCTACCCTGGTAGTCTCAGTCAGGTGTACAATTCTTACCTGGGAAACTTTTTTTGAGACTTTTTTCGATTTGTTATTAATTATTGAGCACATTTATGTTGAAATAAATAGGTTTTTTGTTGTATACATGTAGAAAATTTGAATTTCTATATTAAATTATTTGAACAATGTCAAAAGAGCCATGCAATAATCAAAAAGGTAAAGCTGCTTATTTAAGCCAGCAAAATCTACAAAATCAATTTATTCCAACATAAAAGTGCTTAATAATCAATAACAAATCGAAAAAGTCTCGAAAAAAGTTTTTCAGGTAAAAATTGTACACTTGATTGAGACTACCAGGGTAGAATTTATGAGGCTACTCTGAGGTACCAAAAACTTTTTAAATCTCATTTTTTGAGATTTTACAATCACAAATATGATAAATCAACTCAAAAACCAAAAACAATTTTTATTTTCATTTCTGAGCATCATTATTCAAAATTGTAATTTTGAGATTTTCAATTTTGGGGTCGATCACTGTAGGTCACGAACAGCAAGCGTTTTGATGACCAAGACTAAGCATAACTGCCAAGTATTATATATCATTGTAAAGGTATGATAATAAGCTATAATAATCCGAAAACAGAATTGAAAAATATTAAGTCATGTAAGAGCAGTAGCTATTTGAGTGAAGGTATAAAAGACCAAGTCAATAATCAGCATGGGGTGGAAAAAATTAATTTTTTTCAAAAATTTCTTCAAAAATCTTTCATTTTTAGCCTAAATATTCAATATTAAGCATAAAAAATAAAACTTGAGACTATTTTACCAAAAACTTGATTTTTTAGACAAATTTTTTAAATAAATTTTTTGAATTTTTGCAATTTTAGCCAACTTTGAGCAGCTGTAGCGAAAACTGGCGCAAAAATTGGCCATAACATGATACCACTTTGAAAAGGTTGTGTATTTAACTGTATAAAAAACTTAAAACTAATTTGTAGACTATTGAAAAAGTACTTTACAGCTACCGAATAAATATAATATGATTTTTGCCTATTTTTTCGTACTTAATCAAGCTTTGCTGCAATTGGTCAATACTTTACAGGGCTTATGATACATCATTTTAAAGGTATTATAATATCCTTTCTGGAACTGAAAACTGTTTTTCAATTCATTATGTAGATTTTGCGCAAATAAAGTTTGAATGGCATATCATGAAATTTTAAAATTTTCGCTATACCCAACTTTGAAGCCCTGCCATGCAGCTCTGGATGGACGAAAAGAGCTGAAACTTGGGGAATCGTCCCCAATCTATGTTAGCTTTAAAATGAGACATTCCTTAACATTTATAGTGCAATTTTTCCAAAATGGGGTCGATTGCCGGAAAATTTTCATTTTAGACCACTGTGGTAAGGTTAACATATTATTGTATTTCGTATTTTTTTGTGTGTTCCTTACCATACTCAAAAGTCTTTGTCTTTTTTCCTTTGAAAATTGCGTTATGAATGTGTCTCATGAAAGTGAATAATAAAATCGCGCAATAATGTCGTACAAATATTGATAAATCATATGTCATTTTCCATGGATTCTTCTTTTTCATGCTTAGAGATTAGGAAGGATATCGATTGTGCTTCATGCTATTGGAATTTATGGTTTCTTTTTTGAATAAATTAAAGGGGAATTTTTTGAAGGAAGGGAAGAAAATGCAATGCTATTCAAAATTAATATTCGTCATTTAGCTTTTGAGGGTCGTTTGTACGAGGATTATGGAATATACTTTGAGTTGTGGTGGTTTTTATAATTTAAAATTTTTAATACAACATTTTTTCTGACTAAATTTTCAACTTCATAGTAAGTTACTGCCTCTATCAATAATCAATCTTGTTAGCACACAAAAATTTATTTTTGTTCCTCAATTTCAGACACAAAACTCAAGAACAAAAACAAAAATTATTTCACGACGAGCTTTAAAAACAAAACCTAATAAGTCAGGAGAAGTGAGAAATGCAGGCATAAAAAATCGAAGCTAATACCTCACACCATCGACATTGAATTTTGGAAATGAAATAAAAAAAATGGGAAATGAAAAATTCGATAAATTTATTGCCAATATTTTTTTCAAATGAAAGCCACTGCCACTTTCATATGCATTAAAAATGGAAAATTTATGAATTTTCTTTTTTCATTCTCGCCATTCCACATGAGCTCATTCATTTTTAACGGTCAAATGGTAGCAAATCGCGTTAAGTCCAATGCTCATTCAAGTCTTTTCATTTTTTTTATTATATATATTTATACTTCATACAATTTTTATACGGTTCAAATTGAAAAATTGATTGCTTCGATGCTCTTTGGCACTTTTTACCTCCCGCTAAGCACACAAAAAAAAAAAAGAAAAACCTCTTTGAAAAAATGCTCGCGATTTTTTTATTATTCACCATCGAAACAGTTCATCATGCCATGTCATTTTTTCCACAATATTTTTTTTTTATTTTTTATTTATTTTATTTTCTTCTCATGGTGATGCCTTTAAAGAGATGAAAAAAGAAGATATAGCACTCACTCTATTGGTACGAGAGGAGGAAAAAAACGCACAGGAAAAAAAATATTGCAAGCACTACCTCATCGATAAATTCTCTCTTGACATCAAACATTTCAATTCAGCAACACATAAATTTCAATTTAGGAAATGGCAGCAACAAAAAAATTTATTTTGATTTAGAAATTTTTATTGAAAAATTTTGAGAAGCGCATTTTTATGTAAAATTATAGAAATTGAGTTAGATAAAGAAGCTTTGCATCTTAAAACATGTGATAAAATTTTTAAATATAATTTTTTTTATCATAGCTAATTTTGACTAGAATAAACTCCTAAAGTATACTCTAGGTTTACCCTAGTCCTGCACCAGATCTCCGAATCTGACAATCACAGAACAAAATGAACCACAATCTCCTTCCATTTAACCACAACTCACATCTTCTCAATCAAGAAAATTCACATTTTATTTCGTGCAAATTGTGGTCATAAGTTTTGATGTCGATGCCAGAGTATCAAAAAAATCCACGGGCATATTTTATGAGATGAAGTAAATGATGTTTTTTTCCACTTTTTTCGTCATCGAGAAAATCATATTTAAACTTGATTAACCAATATTTCAAGGCACGTATGTTTATTTCAGTGTGAGAGTTTCAAATTTAATTTACCGACATACTTCCCTTTTGAGGATGCGATGGAAAATCGATGTCTTAAAAAAGCAATATTCAACATTGACTGTATGAAGCAAAAATAAGGTTTCCAAAAATTTAACCACATTTTAGCCTCCATACCTTACCACACATCGAAAGATTATCCATCAATAGAATTCAATGAATGATGATGGACAAAAATTGGCTTCAAAATGCGGTGACAACATGAAATATGTCAATTCAACCTCTTCATACATACATAAAGACATAAACAGAGTAAAAAAGGGACGAAGAAGATTTACTATTTGTGTCTACGTTCATATATGTATGGATTGTGTTGATAACAAGAAGATATATGAAATGAAAATAATTGAAAAAAAGGAGTTCACTTGAATGATTTATAGATGGAAAATTACAACCACAGGCGACAAAGTCGAAGAGATTTTTTTCGTAATAGAAAGAATTCAATAGCGGACATTTAATATAAAGAAAAGATTCTTTAAGTTCAAGAAGCGTGTAATTCTGTCAAGTGGCAATGAAATGTTTGTAGAAAAAATTGAATTAAATGCGGCATTAAGGAACGAAAAAAAAGGAGAATTTCTTCACCGTAAACGGTAAAATGAAAATGGGAAAAAAGAATAAAAAGTTTTATTCTCCCTGTTTGGTCATTTCAAAAGATTCGACCTATGTAAAGAGAAGCAAAAGCTTTTATTTTTTTTTTTCTTTTCAATTTTTCTACCTTTTATAAAACTTTTTCCTTTTTTACACACTTTTAGACCGAAAAAAAGGCATTGCAGGATTTTTATTTTGACTGAGATTTTTCAACTAAACGACTATCTTGAAATTTGTGATAAATTTGTCTAAAATTTGTTTTATATGTTATATTTTTAGGTATTTTGTTAACACTAAAGTTATTAGCTTTCTAGAGACTGGTTGAAGTATTTTTTCAGGATTGAAACATTTGTTTTTTACAATGGTATTAAATCATTTGTCTAAGGGTTGACAGGGGGATAAAATATCCCCATTAACCACAAATTTTAAAAGTTAGTGTTCAGATAGTTTATCTCACGGTTATCTATAGATACACTAGCTTAAACCTAGCTTTTAGATAACTTTTAACGGTCGTGGTTACTAGGGATCCTATTGTTCCAGATGAAATTTTCTATTATTCCGGATAAAAAAGGATGAAATTGGATGAAAAATCCTTTTGTTCTGGATGAAGGTGTCAACCCCCCCTGGTCTTTTATATGACTTAATATTTTTTAATAAAAAACGTTAAAAAGCATATAACCTTGATGCATATTTTCATAAAATCTATATGGAGATTTTACCCTCCAACATAGAATTGGACGTAATAAGTTCATTTATTACCAATATTATTTCGCATTAAAAAAGGTTAAAATCTCATCAAAGCTCTCATTTATTTCCAGGAAAATCAAAATTATTTTCCATCATTTCCATCAATAACACCCCTATCCAAAAATAAAAAAAAAATATTTTTTGCAATTTCATCAAACAAAAGAAGAAGAGAAAATGCGATTTTCCACGGATTTTAAATCGGTTCAAAGGCATATACACAGCAATTATTTATTCCTTCAGTGATTTAATCGATAAAATAAACAATGAATCAAGGTAGCATAAAAATTTTCATTTTTTTCACTGTTGACATAAGAATGAAAGTTTTTCACGTTCATTGAAAAAAAAATGAGCAGTTTAACATTTAAATATTTATTCCGAAAATGTTTTAAATGTCAATGTAATTATTTGACAATTGTATTCGAATTTCATGACATGCTTGCGTAAGTTCATCAAAGATATCCCCAATAACCAAACGCAGAAAGTTCTTTTACGCAGAAAGTATTTCTTTTTATGAACTAGTAAAAAGCTTGCTAAACTATAACTCCAGAAATTCTTAACACTTTCTACAAAAATCTATCAAAAAATTGCTAGTTCTTAGCATATCTTTAACTAGCTTTGAAGAACTAACTAAATACTTTCTGCAGTTGGAAAGTTTTTAGAACATCTTATACTAGACTTTTACAACTAGCTGTGTAGTATCTACATTTAACTAGTTTCTAGCTAGTTCAAAATTACTTTCTCAATTCAGATAGTTAACATCTATCTTTAATTAAGAATTTTTAAGAAAGTGCGCACATGAGAATTTTTAGTTTGTTTTTAAAAGTCAAAGTGATAAGGTGAAAAAAAAAGAAAAAAGTTAAAATTTATTAATTTAAGTGTTGTTTGGTGCTAAAATTGAAATTTAAACTAAGTGAAGTTATAATGTAAGTATATTTTACATTAAAATCATGGAATTTAGGTGATATATGGAAACTTTGGAAAATTTAAGTATCGTGTAAGTTGATTGTGAACTAAAGTAAGTATCAATTATTTAAAATTTAAGCAACTTAACTATTAATTTATTAACGTTTGCATTTCAGAATCAATAATTTATTAATAATTTTGTTTTCAGTATTTAGCTTTTCTGTTTTTTCTCTGTTTACTTCCAGCATTAATTCATGTTTACTCATTTTTCAGGAATTTAATTATTTATTTTGCAGCTACATATTCTATTCATTTTAATGTTTTCTGTTATTTTTTAAATAAAACATAATATAAAATAAAAGTAATTCTTTAAAATTTAATAAATTAATGCATTAATTTATTTAATATTTTAAATTTCAGCTGAATTTAATAGGTTTTGCAACACGATTTAAGCATGATTTAAACTAACTTTCAATGGCTATCTAAATTCTAGCTAAATGTAACTGGCTTTTAGCATGCTATATATAGATAATATGTGTCAAATTTTTCGAAAATTTTCTTAAAGTAGATAGTTAAAAGCAAGTGTACAGACTGTCTGTAGACTAGCTGCTGTAGACTATCTACATGGGAGGACTGCGCAGATCCCTGTCTAGACGCAAAAGTTAGCGTTAAGCAAATATATAGAAAATTTGTAACTAACTCCAAATTCGCTGTATACTAACTTTTGGTTAATGGGGGATGATTTAACTTACAACGAAATCATTGAAATTTCACAGAAAATTGCATCATACGCTTCAATTTTATTCGAAAATATTTACTGTTCTTGTTAAATAGTTCCAAGAAAAAATTAATAAACCATTCAATACTGTTGAATAGCTTCTTAATTCAGATCGACAAGATTTCGCGAACTTGTCAATTTTTAAATAATTCAATGAATAATCCATCAGATTTGGATTAACATATTTAATTTCTTATTATTCACTGTCACTGCTGAAAATAAAATTGAATTATTTATGCTTGTGTGAACATTAATTTTTAATACAAATTTCTTTTATGGATGTCATTAGTCATGAAAATGTTTGCGATTTTCTCTCGACCGCAAAGCATTAGCTGTGGCTTTCATTTAAACAATGCAATAATATATTTTATTGCGATAATAAATTTTCGTTAGGAAAGCTGAGTCTTTAATTTTCACAAAATTCAATTTAACTGTGCCACTTGCCTGTTTTAATTAATTCCTAAACAAATACACCAATTTGTCCAAGCAAATATTCAGTAACATTCTGTATTTGTCATGATGATATTTTTTTTTAATTACATTAAGTATCCTGTCATAGATACAACATTCTTTGAATTTAATTTGCAAGTACACAAATATCTTGAACAGCTATGAGTTTGGTATACTTTTACCTACTTTTACTTCTCGGAACTTGTTAGTTAATTTAAGAGAATGTCTCTATGATTTTAATTGCTAAAGAACATTTATCAAATTACAAACAAAAACTTTGAAACAAGAAAATTTTAAAGATTTGCTCAATGTCATCCTTTATGTAGAATTAAAGCTCAGTTTTGGTTCATTAATTGAAATGTTTTGTGAAAGTTCACTTATGACTTCCATAAAAAATTTTGAATTTTCAGACCCACTTTTCCTCCTAAAAATTGAATACTATAAGGGCGATTACCCTTTGCGACCGTATGAAAATTAAATTTGATCAAATGTAAATTAATCTTTTTAGAGACTCCATTTTAGAGAATTAATAAATTCAAAAATACAAAAGACAACTCTTGTCAAAGAATCCATTTTTAAAAAAAATTGCATTCCACACTCATTTTATTCTTCTCTAAACATCATCATAAGACATACACGCGTGGTATTGACAATAAAAATTAAAATTCCATCTAATAATCATAAAACAAATACAAGCTCTAACAATACTTCCAAATTCCAAACAGACTCTACCTTTACCCTCCATCACGAATCTCATAAATAATTTTCAGTACACTTTATAGCAATGCTGACGTGTTTAAGTTTATAAGCGTTAAGCATTTTACGCAATTAATGATACGCAAGAATACACGAGCGTCATAGTTAAGACATAAATTTTTCCCTATTTCCTATTTCTCTCGAGGAAATTCTTCGTCTTTTCACAGTTGTATTGTTCATCGTATACAATGACAAAAATAGCACCGTTACTATAGTTTGTTTGATTAATATATGTAGTATAAATAAATTTACGAAAAATAAACGCACTCGAAAGATTTACAGCTAACAAAACGGATAGTCGTTGTGTGTATGCTACATAATAAACCAGAGTATGTGTGAAATAATAATAATAAGGGGGTTGGGAGGGAATTAATTTAAACTTTCGATAAACAGGAATTAGTAAGTACTTGAAGTGTGCTGTTGAATTGTAATCATTATACAGATCAAGTGGTAAAAGTTTAATTTTACACCTGTCATTAAATCATAAGTGGCATTTTATGTTTATGGCAATTTTCGACAACCTCTTAATGACTCTTTTCAATGCTTACTTGTTTACACATGCAATATCGCAAAACAACCATCAGATTTTAAGTGCTTAAGCAGAATTTTAATTTCTTATTTTTTCACCTTTTTTTATAATTGATTGAGAACTTGGTGTAAAAATTAAATTTGAGGATTAAAAAATAGCACGATTATCATACAGGAAGGATTGTAAATTTTTAACTTACTATTTTGCCTGGACAGGCATGATTTTTTGAGGTTAGTTGATTAATATAATTTTTCCAACAACAAAATTTTTGGTTCAAAAGAATCAATTTTTTTCACAATGTCTTTTAACCTTCAATACCGATTTGTCATACATCATGCCAATTATTTTAGCTTAATTTTTTCTCTCACATATTGAACTTTTTAAACTCAATTGGCACATTTAATTACTTTCTTTAATCAATACTTCCAACTTAAACTCTCAATTTTCCTAATTTCAAATCAAAGACCAATTAAATAAAAAGAAAATTTGACTTACCAGTCCTTATCAAATGCCGTGAAACAACTATCCATGGCTACTAACGACGGCTCGATTGCTTCTGAATCCATAATAACTCTGATTGCCACTCGTTGTACTTATGAAATTTCAAAAACACTCTGATGAATACACAAGGCTAACAACAGAACTGTGTTTTTTTGTATATTCTTTCTTTCAAGAGGTAGCACGATATCGTGGATATTAGGAACTGCCGATGTTGAGGAATATGAAAGAGAGAAAAAGGGAAGGAAAAATGTTTTATTGAAAAAACTTTGCTATAACAACGGATTTTAACACATTCATAGAATGAAATTTTCTTTAATTTTTCTGTGTGCCTATAGTCGAATTTTGAGAATAAATAAAATGAGAATCGACTGTCGATTTAAGGTTATTAGCTTCCATGCTTTAGCAATTTTAAAGATGTAGAAATAATTAAAATTTTTGCATAATTTTGAAACATTAGAATTTAAATTTTTAATAAGCTATGATCTCAGAACTAAGCGTCATTAAACCTAAACCAACTTCGACCAATTTATATTCCAAAAATTTCCTTTCCAAAAAACTGCAATTTCAAAAATTCCATTCCAAAAAATTCCGTGTCAAAAAAATATAGTCCGTCCCAAGAAATTTTTAAACTTGTAAACTTTCAAAAAAATATGAACTCAGTAAATAAGATAAAAGACTATTAATGAACTTACCTTTCAGCAGTAGCGACTAACAGACGTTCTTCAACAGTTGTTACTCGATAAGTGATCAAAACTTTTCAGTTGCCGATGATTTTACGCTTCATATTTACAAAATGTGATGAAAAAAGAATAAAATGTGGTATTAAAGATCTATTGTAATAAAATTATCCAGAGTACAGACTGTCTTCTATAAATGATTGAATTTTGTTCAAAAATTAGAATTACGAATTTATTGCATTAAAAAGTAGGAAATCTTTCCAAATTAATCAAATTTAAAGCGCATTTAAAGTCAGAATTCAACTTTTTTTGTGCATTAACAATTCATTGAAAGTTATCAATAATTGATTCCTAAATTTCAATTCTTCATAAAAAAATTCATCTATTGACTAAAACTGCAAGCATATTCTCATGGATTACATCGAAAATCCCGCTTTAAAAGAATCTTTGACTCTAACACACCAAAAGAATACAAAATTAGAACTCAAATAAAAGTTCATTGTCGAAGCATGTTATGCATGAACGGCTTTTCGCTTTTCATTTAGCATATATGTACATACACGAATGTGTAAGTCGACATACGAAACATATTCTGTATCTATCTATAGCTACAAAAAGCTAAATAATAACGACAATTGACAACGTGATTTCATACAAGCTTCACGTTATTTGCAATTTGCATTCAAGGTTATTTTTGGGTTTTAATGATCGACGACTGCTTTTGTGTTTCAAACATGCTCCACACCCTCAACCCATCTTTATTTATTTATTTTTTATTTTTATTATTTTTTTTTTTTTTTGAAAGGTATTTTTATTTAACAATAATTATTTTTATGGCAAATTTGGAACTAATTTTGTGAGATTTTCTTAAGGGCCACAGATTTAATTATTTTACTTGATTTAAAAATTTAAAAATGAATTTAAAGAAAATTTTAAAAAATTTTCAAATCAGATAAAATTTCAAATAATTTTATCCTAAGGACATAAAATATTTAAGAAACAGTGAAAAAATTTAATGCAGTCAACAGCAAAAGCACATTGTAATAGAATTCAATTTATATTCATTAATTTTACAATGTATAACACATTGTTGCTATGCTTCTACTTCTATCGCTGTGCTTCTAAATAAAATTCACTATGGAACGTTTGTGAAGTAGCAATTGAGCTCTGTTTCTCTTACGCTACGGGTGCGGGTTAAAAAGGAGTATGCTCTTCATTAAATTTAAAATTTATCGCATTCACTTATGAAACTCGAGAAATTTTTGCTATTCTTATATCCTCAAGAATAATCGACTTAAATTTTCTTCTTATGTTTACCGTTCTTGTCTATTATTAAGCTATACATGTTATTAGAAAAAGTTTTGGAATCTTGTTACTCAATGAATTTTTTAAACTTTCAATTATCGATTCTAATCTATTGGAAAGAAATAAATATTAAATTGAATCACTTGAATATTTTCAATTTCAAATCAAGCCATTAGATGTCCTGTTCTTGATTTCAATTTACAAGACAGCATCTGAACATTAAAGAAAATAATCATGATGATTCTAACTGTGCTGCAAATGATCCAATCTTGTCTTTCTGCATCAACAAACAGACAGTTCATTAAAGTACAATCAGCATGTAAATAACAACATCCCATTTTGATTCCTAATCAAATCAAATATCTAACATCAAGATTTATGCATATTCATACTCATACTTGATTCATTATATGCCAAAAATACTATTTCTTTTTGACATTAATAGCAGAAAATTGACGTTTGTGGACACAAAATTTCACATTCTCCAATAATAGGAATATATGAAGGTTAACTAAAAGCTAATTTAGCCAGTAATTCTATATAAACTAGCTTTCAAAATTTCTGGATAAAGGGGATTTGTTCTTTGAATAAGTCTGTTGTTAGTATGGCAAAATTAAAGTTGAGAAAAAAGTTGCTTACGAAAATCTTAATTGGGGAACTGATCATGGACCACACCCAAAACTTTCATTCTATTATTATGAAATTATTCAGGTTATTATCAAAGTTACAGCAACTCAAAAATCACTCAATATCCAACACAAGAAAACTATCACATTCCAAAATTTTCAAAAATAAAAAGCCAGAAGGCATGAGCATAAAATCACAATAAATGCAACAGCATAAACATTTATCCTTTCATTTCGTGATGTTTATTGTGATGAAGTATTCATCCGTTCAAATATACTCAGCATTCTTGCATGCACTGCTATTTCTGCATCACCTCAGCTTTTATCTTATTTTACTTTTCCGTCATCATCACCATCATCAACAACTGCTCTAGTCCACTAAATGAAATAAACTAGAATCATGGTATGATGATAGCAATGCACAACAATTTGTAATCATGACAATACTTTTGACTCTGAATGTGTATCAAAAGTTTGTTCAAATGGACTAGGTTGGATGTTGCATGTTAATCACTAGATATCAACAAAACATCTGTTATTAAATTCTCAGAGAAACTTTTTAACTTTTGTTTATATCAAAAATCATGAATAAATGGATGACATGTAATCATCGCACAGCAGTCATTCGATAAATCGATGATTATAAATTGAATATAGCTGCAAAAGTCATTCGTTATAGTTTGAAATATGATGCAATTATGAGCAAATATAAATGCCATGAGCGAAATTTGATATTGAAAATGTATTTGCTGTCATTTGCAAATTACACAGGAAATTTTTGTTGTAAATTATTAATTTATTCACTTTATAGCTGCAAGTAATAAGATTGATTGCAATGCGGGTTGAATTAATGAATTGAAGGAAGCAGGAATGGAAGTGAGGATAAACTTGAGAAATAAGTTATTAAAAGTTCAATTTAGTTGATCCCAATGTAATAATTTCATCATCAATTTTGCATGTTTTTTATGTAAGACAGATGCAAGTTTGGGATGGATTGATATTGCTTTAAATCAGCACTCAATCATTGCAGTAGATTGTTGGATGAAATATTAAATTACAAATCTGGTAAGGAGTCGTTTACTTAAGATGTCCGATTTTTAGGAAGGGAGAGGGGTCTGAGGTAGTGTGAAAATTTTAAACAATAGAATTTTTTAATGAAAATTTTGTGACAGAGGGGGGAGGGGAGGAGGGTCCGAAATTCCATGTTTTTGATGGACGTCATAAGTGAATGGCCTCGAAGGGTTATTAATAGAAATAAATTTGAAGTTTCTCCCTATAATAAACGTGTATATTGCTGAAAACCATTTAAATATCTTTTATTCACTTCCAAGAAATTTCAGTCAAGAAATTCAGCACAGAAAAAGGAACAAATTCTTTCAAGAAACTCTTCGTTCAAATATTCTTTCAATTTACTTATTTTCATCCTCAATCTCAGCAAAAATCATGTTTATATATTAAGATGTAATAAAAGATGTGAAATTATTAATGGAAGTTGATTCAATGTGTAGACATTTTAAATTTCCTGTGTACACTTCATAAACTGATTCAGTTTAATGCTTCAAGCATAAATGAAAGTCAAGTCAAACGAACGAGAAGCAGAAGAGAGAGAGAGAGAGAGAGAGAGAGAGAGAGATGAAAAAATCAAACAAATTTGTTAAACTTTGACTATGGAAGCGTGAAATCTTTATATTTGTCAAGACTGATTTTTTTTATCGATTCCTCTCATGTCTGTATGACAATTCAATTTTTATTTCAGGGCTCGTTCACTTATGACGTCAAACAAAAACTTAAATTTTTATACCCCTTGGCTCCTCTGTCACAAAGCTTTCAAACAAAAAAAAAATATTTTGATCAAGGCCCACCCTCGCCTAAAAACTCGCCATTATAACTGAACGACCCTTCAGCGAGATTCTACAAAAAATATTTCAACCTCAATTTATGATTCGAAAATTCCGACAGACATAATTAATATGAACATGTGAAAATTTAATTTCATCCAAATTGTTGTTCAGGATAATTCATTAATTTGATTAAAGCATTTGATGCACTAAATAAATTATCGGCGTAATGAAATCATGTGTGATGAATGAAAAAGTGAAAGAAAAAAATTAAAACAAGTTTAAAATATTTTTAATGTTCATAATTCTCAATTTTTATGCATAATTGAAATTTTTTAATGTTTATGTTGTGTCCATATAAAATCGACAAAAAGCTAACTCATCTTACAACAACATTTGCTAAAATTTAAAATTTTATTTTGCAAAAATTCAAATAAAAATGTTCATTTCATTCGAACGTTTAATGCGTGATGAATATTTTTCATAATTTATAGCTATTTTTATGCTGTTTGCATTTGAGGTTTTTTTTCATACATATTCTGTATATCATCATGATCATCAATTTGCAATATTTGAACCACAAAAGTGATGAAAATAAAAAAAAATCAGGTAAAAATGCGAATAAAATAAGTCCAATAATTTGTATAGCAAACATTAATGTTGGCAAATAAGAGCAGAATTTAATTTATAAATCAACAATCAATTGAATGAACGTGCAGAAATAAAACAAATATTTCATGAAACAATATAAAATTCTTTTAATGATAAAATATCTATAGAAATTGTGGATGAAAATAAAGCAACAGAAATAAAAAAAAAAAGAAAAAAAAAAAACAAAATTCAATGATTATTGGCAAATATTTTGAAAATTATGTATGTACTTCGAATTATTATGTTTACTGCAATTTAATTAGTTTGATTTTATCCTTGACAACATTTTAATAATACAGTGGGGGAAATAATTATAGACGAGTTAGTTTTTTGTAAATTTTGGGAAATGTGAGCATTTATATAAAAAGTGTTCTATGTAAATTTTGTGCAGTATTATATGCAGAATCTAACACTAAAAAAATTTTTTTGGTTATGTGCATCATAAAAAAATAACGGTCATTTTTTGAAAAATATGCGTTCTGCAAGCGGAAATAATTATAGACGAATTTAGAAATAAAATAAATTATTCATTTATTAACCAATATTTTGATACTTTTTCGATTGATTTACATAATTTGAGATTAAATTTATCATTTTTCTTAAAATCTTTATTAATACCAGCCATTAAATTACATAAAATTGTAAAATAAAATGGCATGAATTAAAAATTTTGCAAAAAATGTTTTATGCCTTTAAAATTGTTATAACAGCATGAATATGATTTGAAATTGTTTATCATAATGTATTTTAGCTAATTCAAGAGATATATTGTTGATATTTAGTTAAAAAAGTGAAAAAATTTAGAAAAAATTCTTAGCTGCTTCAATAAAATTTTTAATTTTTGATAAAATTGTTACTTAAAAGCAGTTAATATCATAAATCAACATTGATTATTACTTGAAATTGACTAATTTATAAATTAAATGAGATATTGGAAGCTAAAAATGAAAGTATTTTGACAAAAATGCAAATAAACTGCAACTAATCAAAAAGCATGAACTTGAAAGATTGAAAGTTTTTAAAAACGCTTAAAAATTCTAGAAAGATCTCTTTAAAGAACATATTTTAGCTTATTATTAAAGAATTCAATCGTTTTAAGCAGTTTAAAAAGAAATAATGTCATTTTTACGAAAGTTTTTTAATCGAAATTTTTCATGTGGCTAATTGGTGAGTTTATTTGCATTTTTGTCAAAATACTTTCATTTTTAGCTTCCAATATCTCATTTAATTTATAAATTAGTCAATTTCAAGTAATAATCAATGTTGATTTATGATATTAACTGCTTTTAAGTAACAATTTTATCAAAAATTAAAAATTTTATTGAAGCAGCTAAGAATTTTTTCTAAATTTTTTCACTTTTTTAACTAAATATCAACAATATATCTCTTGAATTAGCTAAAATACATTATGATAAACAATTTCAAATCATATTCATGCTGTTATAACAATTTTAAAGGCATAAAACATTTTTTGCAAAATTTTTAATTCATGCCATTTTATTTTACAATTTTATGTAATTTAATGGCTGGTATTAATAAAGATTTTAAGAAAAATGATAAATTTAATCTCAAATTATGTAAATCAATCGAAAAAGTATCAAAATATTGGTTAATAAATGAATAATTTATTTTATTTCTAAATTCGTCTATAATTATTTCCGCTTGCAGAACGCATATTTTTCAAAAAATGACCGTTATTTTTTTATGATGCACATAACCAAAAAAATTTTTTTAGTGTTAGATTCTGCATATAATACTGCACAAAATTTACATAGAACACTTTTTATATAAATGCTCACATTTCCCAAAATTTACAAAAAACTAACTCGTCTATAATTATTTCCCCCACTGTACAATAAATAATAAATATTTACTGTCTGGTTTAATAAAGCTAATTAACTGCTCTGGGAGGACTCTTCACTTTAAATTTGTTCTATGAATTGCCAATTAATTGTAAAAATTTGAAATCTAATTTAATTGATTAAATTCACATAAATGCTTCAATTGAAAACATTTCTAGTGAATATCACGTATTTTATTGCAATATGTAATTTCAATTAAATCATTTAACTTAAATCTCTTAATTATCATGAATTTGAAACTTCTACAAATTTGCATTTCACTATAAAGTCATTTTAATAATAATTAAATTGCATTAAGAACCTTCATCTTATCGCACATGTACATCTACAATTGTAGCAATAAATGTTTGCAATTTTCGAAATTTTAATTGAATTGAGGGAAATGTCTTGAGCATAAGCAACTGACAAAGACATAAAATAAGGTTATCAGATGAATATTATCTAATTTCTGTATCTTGCATGACATTTGGATATTAAGAAAGATAATTAGAATATTCATTGTGACTGTTGGGGATTTCAGCACCTGATAAATTTTGTAAGCCTTTCCAAAGCTGGAATTTGCATAAAGGTTGCTTAAAATCACGCAATTACAAGATTAGGAAGTAGATTAGGAATTAGAAAACATTAACTCATTTAACCCCGAAAATATGAACTTATCTCAATCAACTCAACAAAAAAAAATTCACAACAACAATTGCATAAAACAAAAGAAAACAAGGAAGCACAAGAAATGGACATAAAAGTTCGTTTCCATCGTTTAAGAGAACTAACAATGGAGAAGAAGAAAATTACATTTTTTTAATAAAAATTTCATTTTCTCCTTTACATTTTGCACTTATATTTTACTTCATCTTTTATGCTAATAAATGAAGATAAAGTTGGTGGTGACTGTATCATAAATAAGAAAAAAAAATGAAAATGTAGCAAAACTGGACAATTCAATTTTATAAAGGTTATCCAGTTTATGGAGATAAAATTGTTGGTTTGATTGGGTTTGATAATCAACATGTTTATTTATCACAATGGTCTGAAATCGAAAAAATTGTCCAAAATTTATTTTAAGTCGTGTCTTTTAAACCTCATCATTTAAATGCAGGATTATAAAACATAAACTAACGCATCTTTTGTGAAAATATCAAGCTTCCAATCGTTGTCTAACTCTGTCAAAAATTATCCAAAGTCACGAAAAATTTGTTTACAAAAACATCATGAAAAAGTTTTCTAAAAATTTTCCACTTTCTATTGCTTGATCTATGTTCTAATCACTGTCAATACCTTAATTAATGCTCAAATTTTATGTTAAAGCTTATAAAACATTAGTCAAATGCTTTATCATTAGGGAAAATGCAATTAAAGTTTTGAAAATTTCCAAAACTTTAAACGCTAATTACATTATTTTGTCACCTGAATGAACCTCTGAAACTCACATGCATCGTAAGATTGAGCATTAATTTACCTTCTAATCATACTCTGGTAAGTCCAAAATAGGCCAATTTTGAGATATTTGCATTTTAATTTTACTTGTTTTTCCAAATTTTTCCATACAAATTTGCTTGTGCACAAAATTTTTTGAGAAACAATTTAAAATTTTTAATGAAAAATCATATTTATCCTTACCTAATGTCATAAGCTCATATTTTCAGAGGTGTATGATTAAGACATGACAAAGCTATTGACACTTTCAAAATAAAGAAAATCAAACAAAACTTTTCGACCTCTAAAGTATACAACAAAATATAAATTTTGGACACTTTTTTCGATTTCAGACCATTGTGTTTATGAACAAGTCTATTTAAAGACTCCGATTTACATAATACAACTTAATTTAATGATAACGATGTTTATTGTTCAAAGATTAAGAAAAATAAAAATTTTCATGAAAGGGTCTAACAACTTTAAAAGGGGAACATCAACCAGTTCTACTTGAATATAAAATTCAAATATCAAATTACAGTTGACGTATTCTAAACAAATATAATGCAGAATATTAAAGAAGTGAAATGAAATTTCATTTTAAATCCTCAACAACGCGTCTAAATTTGAAATACTCAAGTATTTCATATTACTTATCGGACAATCATTAGCATAGGAATCAAAATAAATGCTTCATATCTTGTATCTAATGAAAAATAAATTGTTTTTCTACCATTCCCATTTACACAGATACAAACACTAATGACTGATGGCACTGAGCAGCAATTCAATTAATTCATGCTGATTTCAAAACCTCCTCAACCTTTCTTCTCATTCGTCACGCTCAACTGTATTCTTTTAACAATTTACCTTCATGTATGGCATTTTCACATATCATTTGCTGTTTCTAGTTCCATCATGGTATACAATATAAAATGAGCAAAAAAAATAGGAGAAAAATACCCCCTCAAAAAAAAAAAGAAATCCTTATATCGAATACCAAACGACAATAAAGCATTCGATTGATTGTTGATTTACATTTTATTAGCATTCGTAATGTGTACGAGAGAATTGCTGATGGCAAAATGAGAAGCAATGTACATTCATTCATTTCATATTGGTTCATATAAAAAAAATATATGTATACACTTATAAGAGACAAGGCAAACAAATAAATAGAAAAAGAAAATAAAGTTTGCAGTATGTTGCTGGATGAAAGATTCATCTGAGCGCATTTGTCTGAATGTCAATAGTTATTTCTTTAAATTAGAACAATCTCAAATTTAGATTGAATTGATTAGGACAGAAAAAGTCCAAAAGCTTCAGAAACTTCTTAACCCGTTCCTAAACTAGCAAATTATGATCATAAATCACAATTCTCAAACCATCAAGCATTTCGTAAGTCAAAAAGCTACAATTTCAATCAACAATATCGATTTAATACAACTCTTTGATCAGGTAACAGCCAATTAAATCATGCATTGCCATCAAAATCAACATATCCACAAAGAAAATGTGCTAAAAAAGGCATGCAATAGCATTTTATATGTGAGTCGATATACGTTAGCTATTGTAACTTACAATTGGGTAATTTGGTACCAATCTGTTTCAGTAACAACGTTCTACAAATTACAAATCCCTTTAAAGAACGTAAGAAGCCCGTCATATGTGCTGTCGATCATTGTAATATGAGAAGTCGTTTTCTTTATAAATCAAACGTATATATATATAAACACACAGTTGCCGTTTTCAAGAGAAGTATTACCTACGTGCGTGTTTGTGATGGATGTGTACTCTATCCTTTTCTCAGCTCATACTCTATACTCGATGCAATCGATTTTTATGAGTCTTTCTCGTTTTGTGAAGCTTTTTTTTCTTCTCACATTTCTCATATGAGCATATACGTCACTAAATGTAGGTTTTTACTTCTCTGTCGTTCATACATATTATATGTAGAATATGTAATATGAGCTTTATTATTGAAAATATTCGTTTTGTGTATGAATTGCAGAATTTCTTTTTTTCCGTGTATACATAAAAATATGGGATAATAAGAATATATATACACCGATATATCATTATTACAACTTTTCTTCTTCACTCTTTTATGTTTTTACTAAGATATATAGTCAGTTGAAATTAGTCACTGCGTTTTGTCTTATTTTCAGGAACCTAACCTAGAAAGCTTAAGTCAATTAAGAACTCTTCGACTTGTCAAAAGTATAGCAACGGTCATTTCATATTTAAATTTTTGGCGAAAACCAGTTGATATCCCCTTTTAAAGGATTAAACCGCTTTATTAATATTCATAACAAGCCAAATAAAATCGCCTACTTCCAATAATTGATTCAATTAAATTTCCTATTTGCCATAAATGTTTCTCACTCATTAAAACTGGCATAAAAAGCTCAGATAATTCTCTTTTTAAATTTATTTTCATTCACTTCTGTATAAGAGATGCAAAAAAGAGGAATTTAAAATTTTAATGAATTTTATATTTGTATGTTTTGAGACTTATAGCTTTATTATTGCTGTTTTTTGTTGTTTTATAAAATTGCATGAAATAATCAAATTTGTTATGTAATTTAAAAATAAATTTTCTTTGTCTGTACAATATACACTTGAATGGTTGCATTTGTGCATTGGAACGGGCTTGTGCATCAATTTATTTAATGTCACTGATATTTTGATAATTAAAGGTTAAATAAATTGAATCTTAATTTTTGGAGGTTATAAAATTATAAATTCTTAAGCTTCTAGTAGAATGACTCAAATGGTTTTTTTAAAAGTGAATCTTGTCTTTAAGTTCTCCCTTAACGTCTAATTCCTAACTCAATCCATTCAATTTTTTTAAATCATCAAAATAAAAACTGAATTCCAGCTTAAAGTTTTAAAATTCAATCATCAAAATTTTATCATCACCATCAAAGACTCGGAACTTAAGACTCCCTAATTCTCACAATTATTCTCTCTCTTTCTGTGTATATTTTTAAAATTAATTCAATTTCTACAAAGTCTCTCTGATAGAGATAAAAATTTATTTACCCTGTTTTTTCTTTATAAGCTAGTAGCTTAGTAGAGTAAAAAAGTTGATTTTTTGGCTCCCTAGTAGCTTAGTAACGAGTAGTAGCTTAATAAAAATCCTGTACTAAAATAGAATTTTTCAATTTTCTCAAAAATTTTATGGATTTATCTCGGAATCTTGATTTTATCTGACTTTTAATGACATATTAAAGCATAAAATGCGATTAGATTCTTAAAAATTATTGTCTAAATTTTTTTATGGTAGTAGCTTAGTAAAGATTACAAAAAAGTTTTGGATTCAAAAAAACTTTACTAAGCTAGTAGCTTAGTAACGAGTGGTAGCTTATAAAGAAAAAACAGGGTACTGTATCAGTACTTTGTCTGTGACACATCTAGAAAGTTTGTTTTGATTTGTGTCTTTTTGGTTTTCTTTGAATTTAATTATGGCATCAGTTGGAGAAGAAATAAGCTTGAGAAATTCACTTTTGGGATTTGTTGGTGTGCATGGTGATGTCTTGTATGTCAAGAACCACAACATTTTATTACGTGACGATGAGGAATTTAGGAATGATAGAAAATCTGTTTTAATTATTAGTGGCGGTGAGTTTGGTTACTTTGTATTGGAACTGGAGATATAATCAATATTCTTTGCTATTCCAAAAGCAGATCCAGCTAGGAAAATTTACAAATAATCAACAAATTTATAATTTTAGGAGGCTCTGGTCATGAACCATTTCCAAATGGATTTGTTGGCAAAGGAATGCTCTCAGCAGCAATATGTGGGGAAATATTTACGTCACCATCAGTCACCAGGTAAGACACTAAAAGTACATTTTCATTTATATGCCATAAAAATAATTTAATTAATTAATTTCACTCAGTTGCCTCGCATCAATTTTATTATCGTCACAAAATGATCCGAACCGTGAGATTTTAATGGTCATCAATAATTATACTGGAGATAGATTAAATTTTGGATTGGCAATTGAAATGGCGAGAAATATTCACAAGTATAAATGCATAAAATCAATTATAATCGATGACGATTGTGCGATTGATAATCCACGAAATTCGACAGGCAGACGTGGATTGACAGGCATAAATCTCATAATAAAAATAGCAGGCGCAATGAGTGCCAAAGGCTTTCCTCTAAATGATATCCACGAACAATGCTCATCGATACTTAACAATCGAATGATTCGAACAATTGGTTTCACATTTCAACACAATCGAAATGAATTAAATCACATAGATATCGGGTATGGTATCCATGGTGAAACTGGTGCTTTAAAATTAGATAATGCAAAATGCTTTAGAATCATAATTGAAATTTTATCGAAAAAATTAAAGATAGCAGAAATTAAATCGGATATCATTGTATTATTCAATAATCTAGGCGGTGCTTCCGATTTTGTATTCTATAATTTTATCAAAGACTTTATGGATTCAATTAATGGCAACTCAATTAATGTAATAAAGATTTATGCTGGAAAGTTTTTAACATCACTCGGTAAGGAGGGTATCGGTGTGTCAGTCATGGAAATCAAGGACAATTCGATTATTGAATTACTCGAACATCCTACAGATACGGCAGCAAAATATTTATTTAATATACCACTCAGTTATACTCATCATACACGTGAAATGGATTTTCAAGTATCAAAAGTAGACGAGAGTCCATGTCACGAGGATAAATTGGAAACTGTCAAAATGAATGAAATTGAAATTATAAAAAAAGTTTTAATGAAAGTTTGTCATGATATAAATGACGCAAGAGATGACCTTAATCTCATGGATAAAGATTTGGGTGATTCTGATACGGGAGACACGTTGTCACGTGGTGCCAATGCAATTCTCGTCGAGTTGTCAAAGAATAATAATAATTTAAATGTTGACAATCCACACAAATTCCTCATCACACTCAGTGATATTTTAATGAGATCCATGGGTGGTAGTTCCGGTGCTATTTTTTCAATTTTCTTTCAATGCGCTTCTATTGCTTTTAGTGATTGCAATCAATATTGCATTACTAATTGGCTGCAAGCATTATCGAATGGTATTGATGGAATAATGCGGTATGGTAAAGCAGAAATTGGCGATAGAACTTTACTCGATTCCCTTTGTGTTGGATATAATGAGATGAAAATTGCTTTTAATGATGGAAATGCGCTTGAAGCTGTTCAAGCTTTTAAAAATGGATGTCAAATTGGATGTGACAATACAAAGAATATGTTTCCAAAAAGTGGTCGAAGTGCTTACGCATATGCTGATAAAGATTCAGATTTTAAATTTATTAGTGAATATCCTGACTCGGGTGCATACGTTATTTCCATAATTTCAAATGGAATCTTTAATGTGCTACAAGGGCAGCAATAATTAATGTTTGCGAATGTTTCAAGTTTCTTCTTTATATAGCGTTTTTTTGCACAGTTTTAAGCTATTGAATTGCTTCATGCTTGCAGTTTTTAGTTATATGTTATGTCAATGCTAATGCTTAATTTGCAATGTGAGATATTTTTAGCGCATTTTCCTCTTGGGAAAAGGACGCTATTGTCCGCACTTTGTCCGTCTGTCCGTCCGTCTGTCTGTCTGTCTGTCTGTCTGTCTGTCTGTCATCGCATCTCCTCCTCAGGGTTAAGCTTTTTTGATGCGATTTTTGGCTTAAAATGTGTGTAGTATGTCTGGCTAGAGCTGGCGAAAAAATCAGCACGAATGGTCACTTCCTCTGCTGGAACCAGCGTAAAAAGTGCCAAAATTGCATTTCTTTATATGTGTTAGTGTGGTAAAATACACTAAAATGTTGACTTTTCAAAAACTCAGCCTTCCTCGGTTCAAATCCCACCGATGACATTTTTTTTTTTTGCTTTTTTTGATACTTTTTTGATTTCTTATGACATATAATATTGAATCATGTCATAATTTTCCATTTTCACAATTTTTCCGAGTTTTTCCGACGATTTTTGTTAAAAATTTCAATATTTTCATACAATTTTCATAGATAATTACTTTTTTTTATATTTTAGTTGATTAGTTTTCTATTTTCATGGATTTTTCATAGTTTTTCCGGAAAATTTTGTGAAAATTATAAAAACTTACGCTTATATAAAAAAAACCTCAATATAAATAATCAAATTGTCACTTAAACGCTTCATAAAAAAGAACATCAGTGGCGTACTTGGTAGAGCACACGACTGATACCGTGAAGGTCATAGGTTCGATCCTAGCCTCCGGCAAGTTATTTTTTGCTTTTTTACTTTTTTGATTTCTTATGACATTTAATATTTATTTATGTCATAGTTTTCCATTTTCACGAATACTATAAAGAATGGTTATAGTTAAATATTTGGCTTTGTAATTTTGGGGTTTTAATTCTTTGTTTATTTACTGATCGCGGGAAAATGCGCTTTCGTCGGTCACGAGTGACCACGTTGATACTAGTTTTTAATGTTTACACAACAAAATGAAATTTTTCAAGATTCAACTTACCGGCTAAATCTTAAGTTATAAATCAATGACACTCTTTGATAATTCAATAAATAAGTACAAACAAATGATATTAACCAATCAATATTATCTTAAAGGTTCAATAAATGATAAAAAATAATGAAAAACTTAAAATTCACGTTTTTTGTCGATGACAAACCAAACATTACTGAATTCTTTTTCTTTGCTTTGCTTATTTACCTTAATATGGACATAAATTACAAGCGGCAGAAAAAAAAACTAAATTTTTGAAAGAATCAAATTGGAAGAAAAAATCAATTTACATGCAAATTTATGTATAATTTAAAATCCAACGAGTTTGAATATGCATGTGACTTGCATGTGACTGAATGCCAAAAGTAAACAGTTTAAGAATGAATTTTAATACAAATTTGGATTTTAAGTCATTTTTTTTATCAAAGTAAACGTTGAACTCAGAAAAAAAATAATTCGTATGGTTTTGAAATTTTTAAAAAACATTTGTATGGCTTGGAAGCAGTTAAACATTTGTGTGGTTTTTAATATTTTGTGAAACATTTGAACCGTTTTATAAGTTTTTGTAAAACATTTATATGGTTTTAAAGTTTTTGTAAAACAAGAAAATTTTTGAATAATTTAATGGCATTGTATGGTTTTGAGATTTAAAACATTTGTATAGTTTTAGAAGCAAATTAAAAACATTTCTAATGATTTATCTTCTTCATAAAAATTTGTATGGCTTTAAAAATCAAGAAACTTATTTTTTGCAATTCAATCTTCGCAAAAAAAAAAAAAAAATCAATTTGATGAAAATTTATCTATTTGGTATCTTATCACTCACCTTGATAATATTTATTGTTTGCCGACATGATTTTCTCATTGTTAATCACTACTACGACACATTAATATCAACTAACTCTTATTAATTAACTGAGAAATGATTTATGAATTTCAAGCCTCCTAAGATTAAAAATTTCAAATCAAAAAAATTTCTTTGTCACTAAAGAATTTATTTTTATTTTATTAGGTATTTTGGTTTGATTAAGTCTTCAAAAAAAGGTAAATACAGCATATTAATATAATCTTCAAATCTTCAAAAAAATTGAGTTCTTTTTTTTAAATCTTAAATTCTATGCAATTTAAATTTCAGATTGTTGATAAAAAATGTTAATAAACGTTTTCTTCAAATTGTTTTAATACAAATTATTATTTTCCTCTCATGTCACTTCCTTAAGCTGATCCTTTTGCCATATAATCATCAAGTTGCTTATCCAATTGCTCCTTTGAGACTTGTGTACGACCACCTAAAATCAAAATAAATTTTAATTAACAAAAATTCTTTTCTTAATGAATTCAAAACGAATTTCGATTAAATTAATTGATTTCCAGCAATTTATCCAGTATCATCCATTCAAATCGTGTTGAGTGCAGCAATCGAATGATTAATATTAAATAATTTTTGTAAAAATACCTAAAATCCCTCTTTAAGTTGAAGACTTAAAGTTTTAGTGTAAGAGTAAGATGATGGAAGCGGAGAATTTTGATGATTATTCCTTACAATATCAAATTAGATCCTTTTCAACTAAATGATGGAATGGGATCAAAAAGAATAGAAGCTCCACACAAAAATAAAGAGAGAAGAGCTTTTAAGAAAATTGGCAAAAAAAATCGATTGGGTCTTTTGCGTTCAGCTATTGATTGTGTTTTACTTTTTTTTTATGTATGCTTATTAGTCATCTCATTCCGTTTCTCTTCTTAATAGCATTTTGTTATGAGGCTTGAAAAAAGTTTATTTTGGACTAAACTTTTGTGTCTTTCATTATGTCAAGTTTTCATTAGCTGGTTTATTGCATTTTTCCACCAACTATATGCTCATCATTTTTTTTCTTTCTGTCCAACGATCTTCCATTTTCGTACAAATTAAGCACGAATATGAGCCTTGACATTTTCTTAATTTTTTTCTAATATTTTTTTATGTATATCCCATTATTTTTTTGAGGATCAAGCAGTTACTGATTACCTCTTGTTGCACGACGTGTACGTGATCTTCCACGACGTGGCTGTTGCTTTTGTTGTTGTTGTTGATTTCCTCCTTGATTATTTCTCAGTCCACCACGATTTCTAGCTCTTCCACGAGCTTGTCCATTATTATTGCCTCTATTTAATTGAAAGATCGAAGAGAAAAATGTTTTTGTGTGAATTAAATTAATAACAATTTTTTTTTTATGTTATATTATGTGATGTAAAAAGCATAAGTAAAGTCCTATTATTCTCAATATATATTTCAATCGAGTGGTCTTTTTTTTCATTTTTTATGGGTAGCTATCTCCTCATTATTCTCATTATTTATCTCAAGAATTCAAACACAATCAATATTTTTTTTTTATGATATCCACCTTTGCAATTTCTTCACATTGCGTGCAGCTGCATTTCTAATCTGTTGTACATTTGTCCCAGTTTTACGATTAATTCTTCGTTTAACAATTCGACCGGTCATTGGTCGATTAGTTTGATTTCTGTTGATATTTCGATTATTTGCATTTCTATTGTTACCAAAATTATTTCGTCGATTAACATTATTAGCATTATTGATGTTATTACGTGAACGTGATCGCGAACGAAAACGACCACGATTTTGTTGTACTTGTTGTTGTTGTTGAGGTCCATTATTTCCCAAACGAGCATTGACTGAATTAGAACGTCTTGCCGGTGTTGTATTGTTTGTATTTCTAAAGTTATTGCGATTTAAACGTTGTCGGCTACGACTGCGTGATCTTTGTTGTTGATTGTTGTTATTATTAGCTTGTAATCCTCCACTACGCATTCTACGACGTGGTTGACGATTTCCCAAATTTCCCAATCGATCATGAACAGATCCCAAATTATTTTGGCCTTGATTACGACCTCTTGAACGTGATCTGCTACGTGAACGGCTTCTTCCTTGACGTAAGCGACTTGGTGCATCATTAAGACTACAAATGCAAGTATTAATAAGGAGATAATACAAATGTAAATGAACAACTTACGGAATAAAGCGAGTCATACTATTTGAACGTCTTAATCTTTGTGTATTAATTGCCTGTTTGATGACGGCAGCACGTTTAATATTGTTTCTAGTTTTAATAGCTTGTGTACGTCCACGACTTGCCATCAAGCTTTTCTGTAATCATGGAAATGAGGAATTGAGTGATTAAAAAAAGGTCAAAAACATTGATTATGGACTTACATTTTTCAACTTTAGTGCCATACGCAATTTATGCTGCCTTTCAAGCTTATTAAGCAGCATTTGATTACGACGAGATCCTCTTAAATCAACTTGTGCCTTTCCTTGTCCACCTCTTCCTCTACTTCTCGAACGAGATCGTCCTCTTTGCTCAGGAATTGATGTATTTGATGGCTGTTTCTTAATCATCGAAAAACGATCGTTCAAGGTGATTGCCGTAGTTGTATTCATGTTAATCATATGGATTGTTTATTCAGTTGTTAGGTCTTCAAATAAGGAATTTACTAATACAATTTTAACTTAATTGTATTTTTTTTTTTCAAAAATTCTAGAATAATGTTAAAAATAGTACAATTAGGTCAGAAAATGAGAATTTCTTGGAGACTAACACTATTAAGTTATAGAAAATGATTAAAAATCTATTTTTAGGATGTAAATTTATGAACAAAAAATGTATGATCGCAAATTTATGAAATCATTAAAAAAATTGATTATTTTCGACTTACCTTAATATATTTTCAATGTATTTCACAAGCTAATAGCTTTATATATTCTTTAAATCAGATAAATGGTTGAATTGAAGTGTTTAAATTCGTTAATTAGTGAAAAATAAATTTTTCAGTTTTGCTTCTTGTTTTTCTTTACACGCTCAGCTTTAAAAATTTACGCGCAGCTTTAAATTTTTATTTTGAAATTTAAATATTAAACGACCGTTGATGTCAGTTAACTCGTTAATTAAAATTAAAAATTTGTATGAATTTGTAATAAAATTTATATTAAATTTATTAACAGTAATACCTGAATCTTTAATAATAAGTAAACTATTAATGAGAATTTTGATAATAAAAATAATCAGCCATAAAAAGGCATCAAATTTTTGTGTGTGGTTCGGGCATATTTATATTCGTAAGCAGAAATTCGTATTTTCAATTTTAAGTTAAATTAATTAATATTAGAATGAGAAATATAGTTCCAGATTGTATAATCATGTAAGTAAATGACATATCCACAAGTTAAGCATTAAATTTCATTCATTTCTCTTTTAGTTCCATAATAATTGGCACATTCTTAATAATTTACTTCATAATAAACATATTTTATGAATTTTTGGCTGGCGAAAATCATCAAAATTTAACATTATCACAATTAACGGAAGGAGTATCCAAAGAATATACATGGGCATTAAGATTAACAATTAATTGTATAGGATATTCAGGTATTTAAGATTTAATTCGGTATTTTCTAAAGAAACTTTAAATATCCTTAATTATAGCACTTATTGTTCCTGGATTTCTCATATATCAATATACTAAGAGAGTTCATTACCTCGAGAGATCAGGTAAGTACACAAAAATCATAAAAGTTGATAAATTTGCGAAACTTTTTATTCATGATTTTCATTCTTATAAGAATCTGGATGTTTTTTGTTGGAACTAATCATGTCATCATTGTATAATTGCAGAGAAAAACATCCTTTACTCAATCGTCAAGGCTTGCTTTGGTGAGAGTGAAAAGTACGATTTACTTCAAACATCATCATCAAAATCCGTGAATAAGGCATTAGTAAGAGAATGTGTGCTACTTTCATATTGCTTTGTTGGACTAATGGGAAGCTATTTAACATGGGGTGTATTACAAGAGAAAATAATGACACGAGAATATATCGATGAGAATGGAAAGAAATCATTTTTTAAAGATTCACAATTTCTCGTCTTTTCAAATCGATTGTTGGCATTTTGTATAGCTATTGGATATTTGTACTTAAAGCAACAGACACGCCATCGTGCACCATTATTTAAATATTCCTATGCTTCATTTTCAAATGTACTAAGTGCATGGTTGCAATATGAAGCACTCAAATTTATCAGCTTTCCGACACAAGTATTAGCAAAATCATGCAAATTAGTGCCCGTTATGATTATGGTAATTTAATATCAATTGGATGACTTTTTTGACACGGTCTAACTGGTTTTATGTTATCTAATTTATTTTTTTTTTAGGGTAAAGTTGTTTCGAGAAATAAATATGAATTTTATGAATATATTGTAGCAATTGGAATCTCAATAGGAATGGTATTATTCTTAAGTGGAAGTTATGATCATAGTAAGCACACGCCATCAACAACAATTACAGGATTATTTCTGCTAGTCTTATACATGGTCTTTGATAGTTTTACCTCGAATTGGCAGAGTGAAATCTTCAAAACGTACGGAATTACGAGTATACAAATGATGTGTGGTGTAAATCTCTTTAGTTCAATGTTTACAGCTGCCTCATTGCTCGTTCAAGGTGGCTTTTCGGAAGGATTTTCATTTGCCTCAGATCATCCAAAATTTTTAATTGATTGCATTATTTTATCAATAAGTTCAGCAGTTGGACAGCTTTTTATATTTTATACAATTGCTAAATTTGGAGCTATTGTATTTACCATTATTATGACATTGCGACAAGCTATCGCAATTTTATTATCATGTCTCATTTATCAACATCAAATTTCAGCGCTTGGAATTTTTGGAATAATTACCGTATTTTTTGCTGTCTTTTTACGCGTTTATTGCTCACATCGAATTAAAATTCTAAGAAGAAAGCATGAACTACTCAAGCAGCGCCTACATGTTTGAAAATTACATTTTATTTTTGAGGATGGTCTAATAATGTGATTAATACGCTTTTTTTGTATTTTTATCAGGGACCGAATTTAATCACTCACAATCATGTGAGTAAAAAAAATATGAGTACTCATTGAAAAAAAAATCTGAGTTTTTGTTTTTCAATGAGTACAATGATTACTGAGTACTCACAAATCTTTGTACTCATGAGTACTCATTTTAATCATTTTGACCGTTATTTTTTTACTCATGATTTTTTTTTAAAAAAAAAGCAATTTGTTCGCTGATTTTCATACAAATTTTTGCATGAATTGAGTAAGAATTAAGCATGAAATCTATTGAAAACCTTCTTCTAATGTATACAGCATGCATTATTAGAATGTATAGAACCTTATTAAGCATGTTGGAAGTAGCGGAAGTGCTTGGTTCCTGAGATCTGACCCCCTCTTTAAAATGTCCTAAAACGTCCAGAAATGAAATAAAAATTTTTTTGGTCAGTTCCAGTCAGTTGGACATAGCCCATTTCTTGTGTTTTGAATGACTTATCATCAAAATTATTATTTGTTATGCATTCAAAATTAATATTCATGCTTTGTTTTGTGATTGTTAAGCACTGAGTATATCCAACTGACTGGAACTGACCAAAAAATTTTATTTCATTTCTGGACGTTTTAGGACATTTTAAAGAGGGGGTCAGATCTCAGGAACCAAGCACTTCCGCTACTTCCAACATGCTTAATAAGGTTCTATACATTCTAATAATGCATGCTGTATACATTAGAAGAAGGTTTTCAATAGATTTCATGCTTAATTCTTACTCAATTCATGCAAAAATTTGTATGAAAATCAGCGAACAAATTGCTTTTTTTAAAAAAAAGTCATGAGTAAAAAAAATAACGGTCAAAATGATTAAAATGAGTACTCATGAGTACAAAGATTTGTGAGTACTCAGTAATCATTGTACTCATTGAAAAACAAAAACTCAGATTTTTTTTTCAATGAGTACTCATATTTTTTTTACTCACATGATTGTGAGTGATTAAATTCGGTCCCTGATTTTTATTATTTTACTTCTCTTTTGCTTTAGTTTAGTCTCATTTTGACTTAATTAGTTTATTTTTAATATTTTATGACCTTATTATATGTATGATAATGACTATCTCTGTATGTGCATGTGAAATGCTGTCTGAAAGTAAGAAATTGCTTATTTCATTCGTTAATTCATCAAGAGTTGCGATATAACTGTCTGCCTATGCACAAGTGAGAATTTCGTGCGGAATTTGTAACGTTTTTTAAAACAAAACCTTACAAATTTTTACGGAATTGTACGGTTCTCACCTGTATAAAGCAGAGTTGTAAACAGATGAGAACCATACAATTTCTTGATAATTTGTAAGGTTTTATTTAAAAAAACCTTATAAATTATCACGGAATTGTATGGTTCTCATCTGTTTATAGATATTTGTTTTCAACTCTAGCATAATGACGCCTGAATCGTAACCTTGACTTTTTCGACATTTTCCTAGTGCCCTTCTTAAGCATAGCTTGCAAGACTAAAAAAAAATTAAACTTAAAACCATACAATTCCTATAAAACATTTGAAGAGTTTTATAAACATTTGTATTGCTTTTAAGCACTTTTTAAACATAGAATATGAAATTTTAAAATTTTTGAGGCATTAAGCTATAACCAAAGCTACATAAAAGTGCTTAAATTTCATCATTATTCACATTACATGATATAATTTAAAATATCAATGGAATGTGTGAACGACCTCATCCTTAGGACTTAATAAATTACTTTCACATGAACATACGAGATAATATAATTTAATTACCAACATGAAATGAACAGTGCAAAAAAGAAAGATGACACAAAACGGATTATGCAGAATGATAAGCATAAATTATTGATCTTTTTACCAAAATTGAATAAATAAATTATTATATATGTCTACATACAAGCAGATGTATCAAATATATTCTGAAAAAAAAAGAAATGATTGTTTATTACTAATTTCGTGGTGGTATCAAACGTGGGTTCTTTTTTTTTATTTATCGTCATTTTAATAAAGTAATATACAATATATTATCATATTTATTCATGACTATAATAGTAACATTCAAACAAACAAACATTTAATGATCAACACAAAGGGTGCAAAAAAACTAGAAAAAGGTTTTTTTTTCTTTAATATCATTATTTTTTTTTTTAAAAAAAACGAGAAACTTTTCATTGCTTAAAATGAGTAGTCATAGTTGAATTTCTTTTTTCTTTAAGTCATTTAAATTTTTCTTCCTTCTATTTCTATTTTTATAAATTTACGCATTAAATATGAGTATAGTTTCATTAAAATGGATTAGCATTCATCTCAAGTGACTTGATGTAGCAATTTGATAATTTTTTTTAGAATTTTTTTTATATTGATTTTCCTGCCTTTTTATTTTGTGAATTTAACAATTCTTTGAGTATTGTGTTATAAAACCGTACAATTCCTTTGTTTTTCTGTTATAAAACATTATAAATGTTTGAAATCTGATTTGCATTTGTAAGGTTTTTTATTATTCAACTTTCTTTTTTTGGTTCACTATAAACTAGAGCCTTACAAATGTTGATTGATTGATTGATTATTATATTTATTATGGTCCATCAGCTAATGCTATTGCAAGACCAGCTCCATCGGTGTCCAAAGTTGTACTATTCCTTTATTATGCTCTGTGGTATTCCAATGTTGATCTATTGGTGTATAAAATTCCAAGAAAAAAAAACCTCATTTTTTGTCGATTCTGATTTTGTCCCAATTTTTAATTAAATCGCGAATTTGTTGAGCTCTCTCCATTGTCTTCGAGTTCCTTGATTGTTAATGTATACTTATTTCCGGTTTGTAACTTATTCCTACACGTAATTAATTAAAAATTGCGGACTAGAAAATTCCACAACCTCCTCCTTCGGAGGTTAGGAGAGACCTCGCCTTACAAATGTTGTTGTTGTTTATTATATTTATTATGGTCCATCAGCTAATGCTATTACAAGACCAGCTCCATCGGTGTCCAAAGTTGTACTGTTTCTTTATTATGTTCTGTGGTATTCCAATGTTGATCAATTGTTGTATAAAATTCCAAAAAGTTACAAATCCATGTTGTCTAGGTTATGTTTGATGCAATTTTAATTTTTCTCCAAATTTACTATTAAATCGCGACTTTTTTGAGTTCTCTCCATAGTCCATTTGTTCCTTAATGCCTTGTGTTAACTTTTATCCGGTTTTTAACTAATTCCTACGCGTAATTAATATAAATTTGAAGAATTTCACAATTCCACAACCTCATTGATCAGAGGTTTGGAGAGAACTGCACCTTATAAATGTTTCTAAAATTGAAGATGTTGTAAGGTTTTATATTTTGTATTTTTTTTTTCCACAAAAACCGGAAAATTTTTTTAAAAGCTACGACTGGAATTGTATGAACAATTTTCATGCATATTAAATGATTTTCAGGACACAACTTCCTCACTATAAACAATCGTATACAGAATGACTCTTTTCAGTACTTAATATACATATCACTCACAAATGCTACTTGAAATCAATCCTATTCCACTTCTATCAACTTCTTTGGTTCTTTTTTTTCAACAACCATCTTTTTTAATGATGACTAGAAAAGTATTTGGTTCCGAAATGTATATATGTATTTATCATATATATAATTTATAAAAAAAAAAAAATTGCATCTAATCGCATTTATACTTTAAATATTAATCATATGTCGGCTGCTTACAAAGACTAAATAAAAATAATGTTGCAAATACAAGTTCGGTGAGTTGTAATAGGAGCATTAAAGCGCACAATATATATTCAAGTTTTAAGACATGTGATTGCTTCCATAATAAAAATATAACTCCTGCGGCACAAGGTATTGTGACAAAAACACTCAATATAACTTGCCATCCGTGATCAGATAAACTGCCTTTCTTCCCAAGATGTATTCGAATTGATTCTAAAAGGCACAAACCAAGCAATACACACGTTTCACGTAAAAGTTTACCATCATCATAGTTCAAATTAATAGCTTTAAGCGTTCCCATGCCTGTCGAAAAAAAAGAGAGAATATAATATGGAAATTTAATAGGTCTGTTTATGTATGTATGTATGTGCAATTTAATTACCAATTTCGCATGTTGCAAACATCCCAAAATAAAAGCTGTTTAAATACATTAGAATTTCATAGGTGAGCGATGAGTTTACCATCCTTTTTTTTTGTTGTGCTTCTCTTAACTTAAACTAAATTTCTTTTTCTACTTTTCTAATTTTTTTTTGTTCCTTAAAGCTCGACTAGAATTAAATTCTTCACTTAAATCTTAATTATTAATTATATTTGAAATGGTCCGGTTTGATTTATTGGATCTGAAAATATATATATATAGTATATAGACATTAAACGGTTAAAGATGGTATACTTAATAAAAATAAATTTTGTTTATATTTTGTTTCCATAGCAATTTCAATTAAAACAAAAGGCACATTGCAGATTATAAAGTTTTTTTTTAAATGGATTTTAGTATTGTTGTGCCTGTATATTATGAAAAGCTATATTTAGAATTTTAGATCCAGATTTCTCATGTTTGAAAATTGTTTGGGGATTGTGATAGGAACATAATTTATGAGGAGATTGAGAGCATTTATGCTGTTTAATGTAAATTCTCAATTACACAGACGACAATCATCTCGTGAAAATAGAAAAATTTAAAAAGGATAAAAAGAAAAAAAAAATTAATTGGGAAAATATTTTTTTTACCTTCATCATTAAAACATTAACAATTTCACTTATTATGATAATATTGGCAGCTATTTGATTATTTCTCAATTCACATACAATAGAACTAACATCAAGTAACGTCTATAATCACTTCTAAGTACGTTTAAACATAAAATATGTAATAAATATGATTTTTGATTTTTTTATAAAAATTACGAATTTAAAAAAATAAATCTCGTTAATTTAAGGGGGGTGCAACTTCACGTCGTATCTTCGTAACGGTTTTATTAAATTCAAATTTTTATTATTTTTAAAATCTCATCAAGTTTTTTATTTACATTATTTTAAGTGCGCGATTATTAATTAAATTACAAAGATTAACAAGTTTATTTAGCCACCAATCGATAGACATTAAAGAATAGAACAAGATGAGTGAAGCAGACGATATCCAGTACTCGGAAAAATACTCAGATTCGACTTATGAATACCGGTAAATAAATTTATTTTGCAAACTTATTAAAAGTGTGATTCTGACAAATTAAGGCTATAATATGCCATAAATATTAAGAAAATAAGTCAATTTACAATTATAGATTTGAAAAATAACATCCCATTATTAATTTATGTGCTTTTTAACTTCTAATTACAGACATGTAATTCTCCCGCCTGGATTATCGAGATTAGTGCCAAGGAATCATTTAATGACCGAAACTGAATGGAGGAATTTAGGAATACAGCAATCACCTGGATGGGAACATTACATAATTACCAACGAGTATCATGTCATATGCTTTCGAAAATTAAAGAATTAAAAATCGTCTGAAAATCAAAGATTACTGTGACTAAAAATATTTTTGTACAGAACATCAAACTTCCTGAAAAATTAAGCATTAATAAAAAATAAGAATTCTAATTAATTTTTTAATAAATAAGCTAGGCTTATAATTTATTTAAATAAATATTTTTTTTTCAATCATTTTTTTGTCATGTTTTTAATGAAATTTTGGTATTTTTAACGTTGAACCAATTCAACATGTTTTGTGTTATTTCCCTGTTAGAAATTCCATATTGCAGCATATTCCTCACATCACTTTTTTTTCATGCGCATCATCACCTGTTGAATATAACAATAAAGTACATTAGTAACATTATTAAATAAATAATTCAATTAAAATTGCTAATTAAGAACATAATCAGCATTAATTACTATCATTCATAGAATATCTTCAGACGGGAAAAGAAGACAATATAATAATGAGTATCATCATGAATGTCTAGCACATAATGTTTCATATTCCATTCCGTTTCAAAAAAACTTACCTAAATTGACAATTTTTTTTTTTGTTGAAAACTTTCATCATTCTGTAAATGGAATTAATGGATATTGTTAGTAACTTTCTAGAAACTTTTAATGCATTCAGTCTTAAATGGACTGAATATTATCAGAACTTATAAAAATAAGCAGCCGAAGGTTATTATCATACTTCAAATAGAAATCAAACGGTAATTTTTATCATCACATTAGAGACTGACTCAAATCGACAAAAATCTAGAACTGATCTAGATCTTTGTTGATTAGTCATGACTGCTTTTAATTATGTCCAATAATAATTTTTAGTGACTTACATTTTTCGTTTTCCTCACAGATTCATTTTTGATTGTATCCTAAAATTGAAGAAAAAAAAATTATATCAGTAAAGTTTGTCTTTAAATGTTTACAGCATAAAGGAAGTAACGTTTAAAGTGTCAGTACATTTTTATAATAAAAATGCAGCCGAAGGGTTATTATCATTATTTTAACATCAAACGGTAATTATTATCATCATAAATATTGAGGAATTATTATTTTATAAATCCTGTCTAAAAGGTCGTTTACTTAGTACGTTCGCTTTTTAGGAGAGAGGGGGGTCTAGGATTTTGTAACAGGTCAAACAAAAGAAGAAAAAAATTCTTATAATAAAAACGAAACTAAGGGGGAGGGGAGAGGGTCTAAAAAGTCGTATTATTGCCTAACGTACGTATTAAGTGAACGGCCCCTTGGGCATAGACAGGCCTCAAAGAAACTAGAAACTCACAATTTATTTATTGCAGGAATATGCTTTTTAATAATTTTTTGTAGTATTTGATTTCGATATCACAGCTTAATACAAAAATTTTCATCCAGTCTTCAAATTATTCGGCAGTGATCTTTAAAAAAACAAAAATAAGAAATTCATTAGTATTGAGTGAGGAACTAGAGTTCGGATAGTCTGCATTTAAAGAAAATTGTCAGTCAAAAAGAATTGGATTCTTTAATCAATAAAAAATTCATAAACACGGACCAATGTTATCATCATAAAAGCAAATAATAATTAAATCTTATTAAAATTCAATTTTTCTTACCTTTTTTTCCATTCAAAGAAATCTTCTGCAATTTTCCTCAAACAAAAACCTCTGCAATGAAATGAAATAAAAGCATTAATTAAGAATTTCCACATGAAATAAATTAATGATGACGGAATGTTAAAATCAGACAAAAAAATAATTGGAAAATATAATCAAATAATTTCATAAACACGGACCAATGTTGTCATCATTAATGAAGCATAAATAGAATTAAATTTGTATTGACAAGCACTCACCTTCATCGATCCTTAAATTGATCAGCATCTTGTGTGATTTTCAGAAATCTAAAGGAAGTAAAAAAATTAGAAAATGGAAATTCCAAAAATAAATAAAAAGGAATGTTTCTAAATTTTGGGCGTTCCATGAAGCAATCGTGATGCTTATCAGGAATTTCCTATATAACTTAGAAAAGCTTAATTTTCCCCTGATTTTAAAACTGGCACTCTTAAGATGCAGAATTCATGTGACACTTAGGAGCGTGGCTGCGGGGACCAAATTAAAGTGAAAAATGATATCCATGGACTGGATTTGAACCTTCGACCTCTTCGTCAAATTCTCTAAATGTGGGCAATGACCGTTACCATTGAACCACCGAGACAGAATATTTCATTTTTCACAAACTGACAATTTTCCATTATGGATCACTTACATTTAAAATTCCATGCAGTTTATTGCTCCTTAATTACATATTTTTAGACATTTTAATGCTAATAGTCTGAAATGAGAGATGAATGAAAAAAATAATTAATAAAAGCTGTTCAGCACTTCCAAAAAAAAGAATAAAAAATTCTCAAAAAAGAATGTATCAAGGTTTTTCGGCATTTCTCATCTCGTGGGGTTTATTTTATCGAGCAAGAAATTTCCTATATACCAAGACTAATAGCTTTTAATCGCACATAATTTGCCCTATTCCATTTTGGCTGGCACCAGATTAAATAGAAAAAGTTCAATTTGCATTAATCTTAGTGTGATCCTAAGGGCTATTGACGAGGATTGAACCAAGGACGGCAGAGAAGTGGAAAATTTTCAACACTTCATGCTAACCTCTTGATCTATCGATGTCATTTTTTTTCATATTTTACAACTGACCAAACTCACCTCTTAAGTCATGAGCAATCTAAATTTTTCTAATATCACATTTTGGAGAACATTAATCACTTGTGCATTCATTCAACTAGCCATTTCTATAGCGTGCTTTTGGTGGACGTTGATTCATGTATGGACGATAATACTGCAAGATTTTATATAAAATTTACTATTAATGGTTTGTCAATTTTTTTGTATATTTTTTTAACAAGTCAAAAAAGAACTTTCTATAGAATTTCAATTTTAGACAGTATGCTGCATGATATGCAGCAATCCTGTATGATTTAATTCCGAATAGTTTTTTTTAAAACAAAATAGTATCAAAAAAATTTATGTACTTTTTGAGATTTTTTTTTTTTTTTTTCAGTTTGTTCCTTAAAAAATGAATATCTTGAGAATTTGAGAAACTTAGTTTATATTAGATTGTAAAGTAATTTCTTTCATTTGAGAATTGTAGCATTTTTTGGCTGTTAAGAGGATGAATTTGAAATTATTTTGCCGACGATTTTGTTTTTTCGTGAGGGACAAAAAAATTTCTGATTCAATTTTTCGAGAATTGCCAAATATTTGCTACGAAAAAAAAAATATTTTGAGAATTGAGAGAACTAAGTTGTTGGATGTTAAAATAATTTCAAGAAAATAAGTCTTGCTGGTTGCAAAAAAGATTAATTAAGTATAAAGCCATTAAGTACATAAAACAATTCAAAATAATCATAAAAAAAATTCTGTTTTAATTTTTTTTTTCATATTTTCAGAGTGATTTTTTTGCATTCTTACCTCTTACCATCTTTTTTTCTTTGTGATAATTTGATAATTTTCAGAATCAGTTATTTGATAATTTTCAAAATCGGCTATGATGATTCATTTAGCATAAAGCTGCACATTTCATTTTAGATTGGCCTTCAGAGTTTTGATGAGTTTTTAAACTTTAATAATTATTTATTTTCCTTACCCAATTCCCCAAAATGAACAAAATTTTGATTTTTTAAAATGCAATCAGTTAATTCAGATAAATGTGAATTTAGATTGTTTCTCGATGTCCAAAATTGTGTTTTTCCTTCAACGCATAAATCCTTAAATTTTAGATATTTTTTAATTATTCCTTTGTCATAGAGTAGTAGAATATCGTTAGGTTCTTTTTTGTATCAATATTTCTTAATACGACGACGAAATTTTAGAGTATAAAATTTAAAGACAAAATGATGAATTTCTTGATTAAAGTTTTTAATCCTTAAACTGATTTAATCCTTAAACTTATAGTCAACAATTTTAATTGTAACTAATATGAAAATTGCTTAATTGTAACTAATATGAAGATTGCTTAATTTTTTGAATTTCGATGAATTTCGTGTAATCAAAATATTCCTTTAATTATACTTTGGCATCAGTGGAATGTCCTATGCTTTAACTATAATTTATGTGCAAAATGCAGATACATTTAATTTAATTCCAAAATGGGGATGTGGAAGGACAAATAAGTTCGAATTTTCAAAAAAATGATGAATTTTATTTTTAATTCAACTTTTACTATATACTTCACAAGAGTTTGTAGAAATAGATCATAGTACATCAATGGAAAATGCGATCTTAAATTTTTAGTCTTTTGATCATGATTTAATATTTTCACTAGAAGTTTTCATGATAAATTAGTTTTAATCAGATGTTACCCAAAACACTGCATATTGTATGTAATTCATATGTGTTTTGTAAATATTACATTAAGATGTTACCCAAATTTTTGCGAGGTTTAAAAAAATACACTTCAACTTCACATATTATACGCTTTTGCAAAGATTAAGTTTTCACGATAAAATAGTAGATTCCTTTTTGTTATAAATTAAATTATTTCAAATTTCACATCAAATGGTTTCGATTGCATAATTTCACTAGAAGCATGTATAGTTCCAAGTATGACAGATAATTACAAGTGATGTTGAAAACTTAAATATAAAATGATGAGATTTCAAAGTTGTTTGAGAGATTTATCCTTAAAAATGAATAATTTTCACTAACTAAAATGTGTTAGTTTTTTTGCTGAACAAGAAGAAAAAAATTTGGTTAAGACAGCACAGAGTGGCACATAAAAAATGAGCAATAGAACACAATCTGAGTTCTTTCTTGAATCTCCTTAAAAGCAGGTTCAAAAGAGAAATAGATCTGAGAATTTAAAATTCACTAAAAAAATGTAATTAATCTCGAATTAAGAGTAAAATTCAAATCTAATCAAAAGTTTTGATTTTAAGTAGTTTTTCAATAAAAGTGAATTTTGAGAATTAGAAAATTTCAAAAAGTCAGATTTTTCATAAACTTATGTTAGAGTTAGACTGAACTTTAACTCTTAATCAAGAAGAATTAATGTTCAAAAAAATATTCATCACACATCATTCACGCAAACTTTTCATTTTCACCCAAAAAACCTATTCAAACTAGCTCATTCATTCAACTCACTAGAATTGAAATAGAAAGTAATTTTTTTTTTGTATATTTAAGGAGTGATATTTTAATGAATCATATATTTTTATGCATATATTAATATTATATTTTTTTTATCATCAATACATTTATCAATCAAAAGCAATGAGTAGATTAAAAGTATGAATATTTCTTATTACACTAGAAAAAGAGAAATTAAAATAATAATAATAATAAAATGTTTAAATTGGATTTTAAAATCCATTAGAGGTCAAAGAAACACTAAAAATTATTAATTCTTACTAAATAATTACTTGAAATTATAAATTTCCATCTATGATAAAATCTTTTCTTTTTTTTTCTTATAAAAAAAATTGCAGACGATATAAAATAAATCCATTTAAGTTGGGAGTTGAATTCTAGAACGATCTCGCAAAACACTTTTAAGTCTTATTAGCTACACAAATCTTTTTTGTGGATGAATTTAGTTGTTAAATATATTATCTTCATAATCTGTGTGTGTTCATGTAGATTTATTGAAACTTTTAGATTTTCAATCAATTTTAAGTTATTATTGTTAAAAAAAAAGTAAAATTCTCTTTTTTTTCATTTAATAACGTCGACGCTTATTTTGGAAGTCATCACGATGACCACGGTCATTATTATTCCATGGACGAACATTTCCTCGTTGTGGTGGACCGTCAAAACGATTTCCTTGATCCTAAATTTTTTTTTTTTCATGAGTTTTCATTCATTTTTTTGTTATTCAGAATGTTTTTCAGATTTTTTTTTCAGTTGTTGATTTTTTTCAGAAAACAGAAAAGTTTTCGAACATTTTTATCAGTTTCAGTTTTTTTTTTAAATATGGAAAATGAGAAGTGGTAAAAAAATAATTTTCATCAGTTAATTATGTTTGTGGCTAGAGGTTATTAGAAAAATAGTTAAAAAATAATATAATTTTTGTGACTACAGGTTCAGAGATTATTTTCGACAATATTTTTACAAGACTTGAATATAATTTGGATCGATAAGATTTGTCAAATGAGATTTTAGTTTGTGCTATTTTGAATGTCAATTGCATGTCATTTGCCCATATTTTATTAAGAGTATAAAAGTATACAAAGTTGTAGTTTTTAGAAAACAGAATTATCTCAACTATTATTTGTTCGGTGTGAGGTTCGATTCCCACTCGGGTCGAACTATAAGGAGAATTTTTGTTACAGCATTTTTTTTTTGAATATTGTATGTAGCAAGAAAATTTTCTTGATGAACTTAAGATTTTTCCATTTCATTAGCTCTGGAATTATTTGAGTTGTTACCTATTACAGATCAATAGTTTGATTCAAAGGTTCGTGTTTATTAAGCGTCTTATAGCTAATAATGTTTAACGAGTGAAGATCCGCTAGAATCATATAAACTATTCATATTAACGGAATTGACGACTCATCATGTTTATAATATTAAAAAATCCATAAACGCTTCAAATTTCATTTGTTCCACACGCAATTCGCATTCCAAGTTTTCATTTTAAAACCTTGAATTTGAGATATTCTCATTCTAATAATAGTATCACATATCTTTGTCAGAATAACGAGTTTAAGTTTCATAAGTTTATGTATAAAGTCATTGAAGTTGACAATTTTGATTGACAAAAGAATCAAAAATTTTCGTAATTTTCAGCATATAAAAAAAATTCCCAAATTAACCCCAAAACAATACGCATATATTCAGACAATAAAACGATCAATTTTCAGTTTTAGTCATTGTCGCAGACATCTCATAAAATCAACAGGTAATGCATAAATAATTTTATGATATCAGACAAAATTTGACGATTATAATAAAAATGCGATAAAACTTTTATGATAATTTTTTTTTTTCAATCGATGGATGTATGTTTGGCCAGAACATAAGCCATCAATTGTCACATAAAGATTTTATTCGCATGATTATCAAAAATAGAAAGCAAGACTAAAATAGACATTAGACACTTATAAGAGTCCAATAAGAGATTCAGACGATATATTTTTTTTTTTTGATGATGTTTTTACAGATTTTTTCAAGAAGGGTAAATTGACATGCAATCTCATCAAAATTTATTACACAACTCATTACGATCCATTTTTTTATATAACGACATTTTTCAAGCATAATCATTGAAAAAAAGGTACAAAAAAGATTGAATAATTTTTTCATTTATTAATCTGAGAATAATTTTGGGGGCTTATTTGATTTGCAGTTATTTGAATAATATTGAAAATTCATATTGAAACTAGTTCATTAATAAATTCATAATTCGAAGAAGATTAATAGAAAATTAAAGTAGAAATTCACTGCAAGCCCTTATAATTGTCGAACTCTAAGATTTTTATGTAAAATATTTGCAGATTTCATTAGAGAACTTAGGAACGTTCCTACCTGATTTCCTTGATAATGTTGATTCCCTTGATATCCCTGATTTCCTCCATGATTACCACCTCCTATATAAATAGAATCAGAATAAAAAAAGATGCGTTAATTAAACAGTAATTAAGCTAGAATTTACTGCTACCTTGGTTCATCATATCAAAGTTTTGGTTGCGATCATTATTTCTGTCATTATTATAATTTCTACGTCCACCTCCTTGATTTCCGCCGCCACCACCACCTTGATTATTTCCACCATTATTGCCACCACCTTGATGATTCATTTCTTGCTGATCCAACATATTACTTAGCTGTTGTGCTTGCATAAATAATGAATTTTCTTGTTGTCTTCGTCTCATTTCCTCATCTTGTCTTTGCATTCTCATTTGCATATCGTCTTGTTGCCGTCTCATTTGTTGCTCATCACGTACACGACTCTCGTCAGCTTGACGTTCACGATCTTCCCATTCCTTCTTTTGTCTTTCACGATCTTGTTCACGCTTCCTTAATTGTTCACGTAATGATTCGGTTTCGTGCTCAAATTTAGCATATTCCATTTGTGCTTCAAGCTTCTCCTCTTCCAATTGCATTTCACGTTTAAGAGCTTCATGCTTTTGTCTATACATGTCATACATTTGCTTCCATTTTGTACCAAATTCATGCTCAAAACTACCCATTTCAGCAAATCTTGGACCATTTTGACGTGCTTTATAATATTCGTTGCTTTTACGCATTAATGATTTTTCTGGAAATCCATCAGTTTCATCGATATGATCGAATGTCTCAACAACACACGGACGTAATGATGATGTCAAAAAGAAACATTTTTCACTGCAATATTTAAGTGCAGACATAGCTCCTGATTTTCTTGCAAATTCAACAATTCCCTCGCCTGTTGTCTTTCCACGATCATCAACAATGATGACGGCACGCTCAACTTGTCCAAAAACTTCAAATGATTTAAAAAGTAATTCATTTGATACGAATGGTGTGAGATTTTTGACACGAATTGTTGTGGCATTTGGTGCAAAACGAATACGAATTGGCTTATTTTTACGCATTCGTCCATCAAGTTCCTTCTTTGCTCGTTCAGCATTTGCACGATAATCAATTTTGAGAAATGCAAAGTTCTTTTCAGCATTAATAAAAGCTTCCGAAATCTCACCATATGGACTGAATAATTCTTTTAATTCTTCTTCAGTAACATCGCTGGTTAAATTACCAATATACAATCGATTGCGTCCAGAAAATTTAATTTCTTCACAAACAAGTTCTGGTAAATCGTGAGTTGGTCCTTGTAAGTTCTTCAATTTTGAATTGATAATAAAGTCCTGAGATTGTTTAAAATAATATACAGAAAAAAATAATAAATTAATAAATCAATTTTGTGATATTTCGCACAATAGTAAATACTACAAGAATTAAAGTTGATAATATTTTTCAACAAATCTAAATTATTAGCATCAACTTCAAGTCTTTTCTTTTTCTTCTTATTTACACTTGTACAAAAACGAATTTGCATGTATAATAAAAAGAAGAAATTTTAATATAAAAAATCTTTTTTATTCTTTTTATTCACCTCCGATTTTTTGGCATTCATTCCACCACCGCCGCCTCGATACTCATTATTCTTAACATGTTCAAATTATTACGATGAAATTTTGAAAAAAGATAAATATCCATTATGAGACAAATATCAATTTGGATTTCTTCTTATTAATTTTTTTATGTAAGTTAATGTGTGGGGTAAGTTATTTTTTAAGAGAATTTTGAGAATCATGGAAACAATCGTTAATGATGCTTCAGAGTCAGAATTGAAAACAAATTTCTGTACCTAAACAGATGAGAACCGTACAATTCCTTGAAAATTTGTAAGTCTTTCAAGAAAAAAAAAACCTTACAAATCCTAATAAAACTTTTCAAATTCTGACAAAACCTTATAAATTCTAACAAAACCTTACAAATTCTCAAGGAATTGTACGGTTCTCAGATATGTTTTTTCAACTTTGTTTCAGACAATAAAAACAACCTTTAAAAGCACATTTCGACAATGGCTTCTCAAAAAGATCCAGTGAGAACACAAAAGATCCAGTTAGGAATTAAATTTACAAATAATTTAAATAAAAGTGAAAATAGACTACTTAACATAACAAATTTAAACATAAAATTACTTAAAAATGATAGAATTTAATGGAAAAAATAATTAGGTCAGTGACATCATTGACGATTGTTGAATTATTATAAAAAAAATGGCGGACGAAACACGCTAAATGAAAAGTTTTATAAAACTTAATAAATTACCTCATTTTTCATCGGTCCGCGATTTCCCATATTACCTCCTGGACCGCCTTTACCACCACGATTTTGGAAGTTCTTATTCATTCCCATATTACGTCTATTTGGACCACCACCACCCATATTATTATTCTGATTTTGGTTATTCTGATTATTCTTATTCATATTTTCCCTTTGTGGTTTCGGCTGATTTTGATTTTCATTTTTAACTGGTGCTGGACCATTTGCTGGTTCTGCTTTTACATCCATCTTGTACTTTACTTATTATTATACACTTTTATAATAATTTTAATGATTAAATGCTTACTTAAACTATTAAATATTTTAAATGAAATGAGAATGAAAATTTTTTTCTGCACGCGTTCTTTGAGACGAAATGAAGGGGAATGAAAGAGTACTAAATTTGAGTACTAAAAGGGCATTAAACTATGTTTATCAAGGAATAGATACTCAAAAATCTCAAATTAAAGTTTCTAAAATTTTCTGGTAAATTTTGAGTAATTTTGCCTTGTCATCAACTTTAGTACTCAAAAGTTTCTAAAATTTCTATTTTATACATCATTAAGGCATTTAAATCATTAAGTGACGACACAATTTTCAAAGTGTCTAAACCTTAACAACAATAGAAATTTTTATTGCTAAATTTTTCATAGATTTTCATAGAATAATTTTTGAGAGACAGAAAAAAATGGTCAAATTGTATGCCATAAGCATATTCTATAAAGCATCAACGGAAGCAAAAATCTTAAAATCTCATTATGATCTTCAAAGCTTTAGTTTCTTTCAAAGAGGCAGTGTTCAAGAATTTATTCAATTCGCAAGCAAAACAATTACAGAACGAACAAGTCCATGTACCCGACAATCAGTTAAACAGGACGTTTATATGTGTCACGTTTATGTCAGAAGCGATAATTTAGCTGCTGTATTAATTGCTGATCATGAATATCCAGGTAAATTTTTTTCATGATTTTTTTTTTTTTTTTTGTTACAATCTGGATCAGAGTTGAAAACAGATACCAACTGTAAACAGTTGAGAACCATACAATTCCATTATAATTTGTAAGGTTCTTCAAATAAAACCTTATAAATTCTGCTAAAACCTTACAAATTATTAAGGAATTGAACGGTTCTCATATGTGCACAGACAGTACAGAATCTGGATCTTAATTATGATGATTTTTTTAATACAGGACGTGTTGCTCATACTCTATTAACAAAGATTATGGACGATTTCTCAGCAAAAGTATCAAGTGATCAATGGACAAATGGTACAGAACAGTCAATCCAATTTACTCAACTTCCAGCATATTTGGCCAAATATCAAGATCCAAGAGAAGCAGATCCATTAACAAAAATGCAAAATGACTTGGACGAGACGAAAATTATACTCAGAAATACAATTGAGCAAGTTTTGATTCGTGGCGAGAAGCTTGATGATCTTGTGAGTCAATCGGAGGAACTTTCAGCTCAGTCAAAGGCTTTTTATAAAACTGCAAAGAAGACAAATTCATGTTGTAATTTTAGTTAAATAATTACTATTTTTTCCACTTTTCAACATACATTCTTTACATTGGTTTTATGTCAAATTTAATTTTTAATTTCTTATTTCTGCGCATCCAAAAAATCTACAATTTATGAGATAAAAATGAATTTTGAATTGTTTTAAAAATCTTATGTTCAATTAAGATTAATTGGATCAGTGAACTAAATTTCGGACATAATTAATCTTAATTGGATGTTCATAATTTTCAAGTTATATCTATGATAAATGAAGTAAATGTTATTCGTTCCATGTATTTATTAATTAATATACCCAAAAAAACCTAATATAATATATTAAATATCATATAATTATATCGAACATAAATGGATTAAAGACTACATGAAATGTATTTGATGGATGAGATATTAAAAATTTTAGCTGTATTAAGCAAAAGAAGACAAAATGCAAATTTATTTAAAAAAAAGAGATGTTAAATAAAGAATTTTATTAATTATCTTAATCGTAACTAAATATTTTATGAATGATTCACACATATACATGCTTTACAAGCTTAACATTATGCAACTTTATCTCTATAATTCATAAAAACATTTGATTTAAGACCGATGTTGACCTAGATCAAGAATAATTCTATAATGTTCCACCAAATATTTCATTAATTAGATAAAGGATTTTTATTATTATAATTTCACACATATACACAAGTCATCAAACTTTTGAGACAGAGTTGAAAACAGAGTTGCAAACAGATATCTGTGCACAGATGAAAACCGTACAATTCCGTGATAATTTGTAAGGTTTTTCTAATAAAACGTTACAAATTCTGACAAAACCTTACAAATTATCAAGGAATGAACGGTTCTTATCTATTTACAGATATCTGTTTGCAACTCTAAAAATAGATGAGAACCATACAATTCCATGATAATTTGTAAGGTTTTGACAGAATTTGTAACGTTTTATTAGAAAAACCTTACAAATTTTCATGGAATTGTATGGTTCTCATCTGTTTTCAACTTTTGGATGCAACATAGAAACTAAAATAAATGCTGGATTCAAGTCTTAACATCAATTTTAGACCAAAGTAGATTTTGGCAGCACAAAAAATGACTGTTGTCGAGCTTAACATTAAATTTCGAAAGAAAGCATTAATTCATGGCTTAGTTGACTGGATTATAAAAGAGTAGGCTATCTAGATCCCGATAGCTATAAAGCCTGTCTATAAGAGAGTATGCAGCACAGTCTATCCCCAAGCTTGATTTATTGAATAATGAAGAGACAATTTATTCTGATTTCCATAACATTCATAAAGATTTTTAAGAATTTGATCGGGACTAGGTGCAAATGTTTGATTTATATACAGGAACTGGAAGTAAGAAGCATTAATAGATCTAATAGACAACAGCAATAAAATTTTCTTACAATTTTCTCTTCTGGATCTAGTTTGAGATATTTGTGTATAAACTTGCTGACCCATGAGATGTCTTTCATCCAATCGACTGTCCATTTTCTCTGTTTCATAATTGGTGCATTTCCTGCTGCATTTAGTAAAATATCGACTAAAACATGAAAAATTTTAATTTTGAATTTTCTAATTATTGATTTTTAATTCATTTACTTACTTTTAACTATTTCATTTGGCTTTTCTGGTTGTAATGATAATTTTTCAACTCCAGTTGTTGCTTCTGATTCATCTGTCATGATTATATATGCTAGAAATTATTCTTTGTTATTATTTTCAATAATAAAAAAACAACAAAATTTTTAGTACTAAAAATTTGTACTAAAAGTTAACGTCATTTGTGGACGAATTAAAAAAATTGTGAAATATTTTAAATTAAATTGAAATAAGTTTAATTAGACATCATAAAAATGTTATCACGACAAGTTCTATTTCTACGAGGATTCAATCATTCAAGGTACTAAAAATCTCATTAAATTAACATCAATTAATGCATTAATTTTAACATTATATAAATAGGAATTTTAGAGTGAAACAATTTGAGAATTTATCAAGGAATATAAGAAGTAAAAGACCAGAAGAATATAAACTAACACCTGAAACAAATTCACCGACATACATAAAGGAAGGATTAATAGGAAGATGTGGAATATTTACAGCAGTTTTTTGTACATCATGTTTTGTCGGTGCCTCAATTTCTGAGTACGAAAGGATTAGACGGCGAGCAGTTAATACACTTCGGAATGCAAATCCTTTAGAATGGATAAAAAAACATCAAAATTCGATAAATGATAAACAAAAAGAACTCAATGATGAGATAGCAAAATTAAAAAAGAATTTAAAGCAGTTATGGAATCAATTGACGGCTGGAGAGAAAGTTTGGGCTCCAATTTTAGTTGCAAATGTGATAGTTTTTGGACTCTGGAGAGTTCCATCTTTAAGACCAATGATGTTAAGACATTTTGCATCAAATCCAGCAAGTCAAGGCATTTCAGTTTATACGAGCATGTTCTTTTCGACTTTTAGTCATTATTCGTTATTTCATCTATTTGCAAATATGTATGTGCTGCATAGTTTTTCATCAGCTGTACATAGTTTAGGATATGAACAATTTATAGCTTTATATCTAAGTGCTGGAGTTCTTTCATCATTTACAAGTTATGCCTTTAAAGCACTAACTTATTCGCCTGGATATTCATTAGGAGCTTCTGGTGCAATAATGGCAATTTTAGCTTATGTCTGTGCTCAATATCCCGATACAAAATTATCAATCATGTTTATTCCACAATGGCAATTTTCAGCTGAATCAGCAATTAGATTCATCATTTGTCTCGATCTAGTTGGTCTAGCATTTCGTTGGAAACTTTTTGATCATGCTGCACATTTGGGTGGTGCTGCTTTAGGACTTTTCTGGTGTTATTATGGTAGAGATAAATTGTGGCCACAACGGGAGCATTTAGTTGGTCTATGGCATCAATTTCGTGGAAAGCCGACGAAGTAAAATTTATGTGGATGAATCAAGGATAAATGTATAATAAAAGTACTGGAATAAAAATTGTAAGTTCAGGAAGGAGAATATTCCGGAAAAAACTGTCATTTTAAATTTGAAAATCATCTTTGCTTTTTGAAAATTTCAAATTTAGGTAAATGGACCGTTTTTGTTTGAAAAATTTCCTGGAAAAAACTGTCATTTTAAATTTGAAAATGATCTTCACTTTTTGCAAATTTCAAATTTATAATGACCGTTTTTTTAGAGAATTTTTCAGAGAAAAACGGTAATTTGAAATTTAAAAATCAACTTCGTTTTGCAAAATTTCAAATGTAAAATGACCGTTTTTTACGACATTTTTCTTCCTGAACATTAAATGTCACTCGAAAGCGATTTATTTATCAAGAAAAATACACATAAAGCCTTTCCATTCTAAATTGTTGGCCAAAAAAAAAACTTTATTACATCTAATTATTAATTATTGATGATTATTAAGAATTTATTGAAAACTACTATTAAAAAATGCACAACTTTATATCAGTAATAAAACTGATTAGTAGAATTTGGATCAGAAGGAATCAGCTGTATAATATTGCCTACATCTTTCATTGAAAGCCTTAAATGTACGATCTTTGACAATGTCTTCAACGCCTTGTTCTTGCTTTAAAACTCGCAATTTCCTTTGCTCTGTTTTGAACTTTTTCTCAATATTCATATCATTCATGTTTTCTTCTCGTTGCTTCTTTAGAAGCTTAACTTGTTCGGCACTAACTTGAATGCATTCTTTAATAACTTTATCTCTTTCGGCATATCCAGTCTTTAATTTCTCAAAAAGTTCTTGACAATTCTTTTCCGGATTTGATGATGTTCTTGCCTTTATTGATTCTGTTGGCAGTGATATATTTAATGCATAAATTATTGAATCATCCAAATTTCTCATATTCTTCAATGTTTCCTGTTATTAATAAATAACTTTAAAATTAAGATTAAATGTTTAGTGAAAGTTGACAATACCTGAAATTGGAGTACATCTCCACACACTAATTTGTATGACATAATGAATTAAGCTGTTAATTTAACTAATTTTTCTTTGATTAACTTTGTTGAATAATATTTGAAGTTTTTTTGAGGTTTGGGGATTAGTAAGTTACGTCCACTTTACGTTAAAATTTCAAATCAGTTCCAAAAATTTCTTATTTTCTTAACAATCATTCTATCAACTTTTCATTATTTTCCATCACTAGTTTAATTAGGAATTTAACCATTTAATAAGCATTATAAATTATTAATTCAAAAATTATTAAACACTTGACATCATTGATAAATAAACCCCAAAATTAAATTCTGTACTAAAAAAATTTTTAAATTTCAAAAGACCGTTAATTTAATAAAGTAAATTCAATTTTTTATTCAGCTTCTTGCATTGCCTCATCTACAGGTTTCTTAGCCTTATCATGATGTTTAGCTACTGCTTTCTGTGCACTACTCAATGTTTGTTGATGTGATAAAGCTCGTCCTCTAATTTCATCTTCATTCTTTCGGTTGACTGATTTTGTAATTGCTTCCTGGATCTTTTGCTTATCCTTTAATTTCTGCTTTGCTGGTGCATCTATGATCAATTTTAAATCATTTGGGAATTAATCAGTATTATTAATAAGATTATAGGGAAAAATCTACTTACTTTTTCTCTTTTGGAAAGCTGAATTCTGTTTGTTTGTCTTGTTTAAGCTTTTATGCTTAACATTATCTGGAAGTTTAGCTTTTGCTTTATTCTTTCCTTGTGCCATTTTCTTCAATTTTTATAAATTTTTATTTTTTAATGACTTTTGTTTACAAATGTGTTTTTGTACTAAAAAAATTCGTACAAAAAAATTATAAACAACAAAAAGTTTATTAATTTTTAATTTTAGCTGAAAAGTCTGAAATTATAAAGATTTAATTAAATTAATCACATTAATAAGATGTCAGAGAACACAAGTGGAAAGGAATCGGCAACAAAAACCTCAATGGTTTATGTCTGTTCAGGTAATTTAATTAAAACTATGAAATTTCGGCATTATTAAGTTTAATAAAAATTTTATTTCAGAATGTCACAATGAGAATGAGATGAAGCCAAGAGATCCAATTCGTTGCAGAGAATGTGGTCATCGAATCATGTATAAGAAGCGTACAAAACGTTTGGTCGTCTTTGATGCCCGATAATTTCATTAATTTTAAGTCACTGGATCTATTCAATAAACCATTAATTTTTGCTTAAAAAAGACAACTGAAATCTATTATTTTATTTTAATTCTTCATTTGGATGTTGATTTACAGAGTTTACATATGAAATTAATTGGATGTGAGCAAGCCACAAATAAGGAAATAATTGAGGATTAAAGGACTTGATTGGTGATTTAGAAATTTTTGAACCAATTCTTGGACGTTGATGGCTTCTTTCCTCGCCGTTCCTTATTTAAATTCTTTTCAATTCCTTCATGATACAACTTAGCATCATCCTGATCATCATAATTCTGTTGCTGTGACTGCTTCTTAATATTCTTTTTAACTTCTGCGAGCTATAACATAAATAATTCCTTTAATTATTAGTTTATAATTGAACGCTTTTGCCAAAGAACGTGATATAAAAAAAACGGTCGTTTAGGATTTGAAAATTGTTGACCGATTTTTGCAAAACGCAAAATTAAAATTTTTTTTTACTATGTAAAATATCATTTTTCATGCTTCAATATTATTCATTTAACATTTTAAATTATTATTGTAAAAAAATTAAAGCATGACAAAATTAATTTCACCGATTAAACAAAAATTTTTAACTTTTTGTTTTGCAAAAATCGGTCAACAATTTTCAAATTCAAAACGATCGTTTTTTATATCACGTTCTTCGGCAAAAGCGTTCAATTATAAGAGATATTACGACTCATACCTGTTCCTCTAATCGCTCTTTATGCTTCAAACGTTTTCCTTTTTCAGCATTTGCCGATTCAATCTGTTCCTGGAGACAATTTAAGCAACTTTCACATGATTTAAGCCAATCACTTAAAATATTTGCTATTTCCTGAATATTCTCTGTCTGTATATCACGAGCGACTGCATAATCAATTTCCAATTGACGATTCTTTTGATCCAACTTTCCATTAATCAATTCAGCATAAATAGCTTCAATGATCAGATCTTCAAGATGACGGACATTCTTTATGTCTAATTCATTCATTAAATCGTCATACGGCAATGTCTTCTTTTGTGTTGCTAATGTAAGAATTGTAAGATGCTTTAACTTTTTATCCATGATTGGAGTTAATGTTATAAGCTTCTCTTTATTCTCCAAATATTGACGATAAGTTCCGAAAGCAAATAAATTTAATGTATTATAATATTTATCATATTCTCCTGCTTTGAGCTGCAATTAGATTGAAATTATTAATCTATAGATGATAACATTAAGTATAACTTACATCATTAATCTCAGTAATTTGAAGAAATTCAGAATAAGTATTAAGACTTGTATTTTCTAAGATTTGAATAATAGAATTGGCAATTTCCTGCTTATTTGATGAATGTTCTTTAATCAGCTTGTGGAACTGATCATAAACAGTCTGTTGAATGCTTGGAGATACTTCCATACTTTTTAATTTGTCTTCTAGTTGTGAAATTAAATCTTTCTTTATTTTTTTTTTTTTTTTTAATATTTTTTATGCAAAAAAAAACAAGTAATTTTTAGTACAAAATGCGTTTTATGTCCAATTGAATTCAAATTTTTTAACTTTGTACTAAAAAATTTAAATTTAATTTAACGGAAAATTTTCATCTATCAAGATTAATTTTAAGCTCGTTTGACTATATTCTTTGTTTTTTACTTCCAATATCGACTTAAAATGATGCTCATTAAGCTCTTTAAAAATAAATTTCTTTTGAATCAATCAAAAAAAAATAATTACAATATTAACGGATTTCTGAAATTTAAAAAATTTAACGGTTTTAAAAAATTTGAAATTTCTGAATAAAAGTCAAAAAATCAGTAAAAAATTTTTACTTTTGCAAATCGTTTTTGCATTTTTCATTAAATTAATTATTCCTGGACATTACAGTAAGTTTAAAATATCATAAATATAAAAATATCATAGTTTCTAACAAGATAAAGTTGAAAATTACTAAAATAATTCCAAATTCAGTGAAAAATATCAAAATTTTAAATTTTGACTGACTTAACCTAACTTTTGTTTATGTTTTTTTCAAATGTTTTATAGGAAAAGAAAAAACGAGAAAATGCTGGAAAACATTTGTGGAAATTGTCATCAAAATGCAAACTTCCTTTGTACACGGTGTAATGCAGAGTTTTATTGCACCAAAAAATGCCAAGTTGAAGCATTTCCTGTTCATCGTCGCGAATGTTTCTCATTACCGTAAGTTTAATTATAAATTATATCGATATCATGTATCTTGTCATATATTTAATCATTTCAGGCCATTAAAGCCTATCAATGCTGAATTTAATATGCCATCAATCAGTTTATCAATGGAATCATCTGAATCCGATAAAAACTCAATCGTTGGATTAAAGAAAATAGAACCAGAAGTGGAAGTTAAGGAAATTTCAAAAAAGATTGAAACAAAAGAATTGGTTGTTCCAGCATTTAATGCAGGAGTTCGTACAGTCGCACCAAATGACTACAAAAAGTCACCATCAGTTTTAAGCATTCCAAAAGCTGTGGAACAGCCAGAAAAAGCAGCCGAGGAAGTCGTAAAACCAGCTGAAAAGCAGCAAGGATTCGTTATAAAATCAATTCAACGTAATCAACAATCATCCTTAATGAATCAACAGCAGCCAAAGAAGCAGCAGCCAGTAAAGGAATCACGTATAATGTTGAGCGACATAAAAGTTCGTCAATTGGCAATTGGAAACGTTAAAGTAAAGATTGTTGGTGAATATGAGTGTCCAAAAGCATATTACGTAACTGAAGCATTGCCTGCCGTTGATGCCTTTATGCAGCACATAGAAGTCAACATTAACGATTATGTGAAGAATGAAAAGTCAAAAAGCTACAAACCAGTCATGAATGAAGTCGTTTTGGCTCGTTTTGAAGGAATTTATTATCGTGCTGTTGTTGAAGACATTATTAATGATGATCCAAGTAAGCCTATCTATGGTGTTTTCTTTATGGATTATGGTAATGTCTCGCAAGTATGTGAAGATGATTTGTTGATATTACCATCAAATTTAAAAGGTGAAATCATCTTACATGCTGTGTTATTTGAAAATTTCCCATCAAAAGTAACAAAACAATTGGAAGAGATCTTTAACAATCCTGATGGTTTTGATATAGATGTTAAAGAGAAGACTGATAAGTACTATGTCGCAAATATTATTGGAATTTAATTATTATTATTATTATTCATGATGTTTACATTCAAAAATTAAGAAAAAAAATTTCGTCATTTAATACTTAACCGAATCAAGTTCATCAAATTAAGTATCAAATTAAGATTATGAAAGTTAATATTTAGATTTTTAAGACTTCAATTTAACTAATTCATTCAACAGTTCTAACGCAAAAAAAATGAAGCACAACTTAATAACACAATAAAATTTAGGACAAAAAAAAACTTCAATAAGGGGTCGTTTGTAAAATTCGTAATGCCTAAAATTGACTATTTCTGGTCGCATGGGGGGGGGGGGGGGGGTTGAGGCTGAAAACAGAATTTCTTAGAATTCCATTGTTCTTTTTTGAAAAATGATCGTTAATTTCATTTATGAACGATCCCTTATGACATCCATCAAAAATTTGGATTTTTAGACCCTCCTCCCCGAGAGGTCACAAAATCTCTGGCTCTTTCACAAAATTTTCATAAAAATCACCCCCTCCCCTAAAATTTGGACGTAATAAGTGACCCTATTAGTGAGTAACGACCCTTTTTGAAGTATAACTAAATCTTAAACCCATCCCCCAATCCCTAAGCGTTACGATTTTTATAAAAGGCCCCTAAAGTACTGATTAGACAAGCATATCAGTTTGGCATTTTTATTCACCTCCAAAATGTTTCCAAAACATCAAGTTTGACCTAATTTATGCTTTTCAACAAGTTTATGCTCAATTTTTACAATGTTGTACAAAGCATAAAATTTTGATACTTTTTAGTTCATTTTTAAATTAAGAACTGATCATAAAGCTTTTAAATCATTTTCTTATAGTGTATGATGTGCAATATACGATACCGCATGTCATGTCTGCACCACTAATGAACATTATTAAAGTGAACTAAAAAGAAATACATTTGTCGTTAAGTGAACACATTTCTAACGAACATGAAAAATCCATTTTTAATATCAATATGTGGTTTGCTTTTGTTTCGAATCCTTTCTGCTACTTGCTAGTACAAATAATAGTAAAAATATACTTGCCATGAATTAGTAATAATTTCGTTAGGTAAATATGCATGTTAGAAGTTTATTTTTTATCGAATAAATTTTTTTCATATATTACTTTAATTACATGTTTTGGTGGATGAAAGCCTCATTTTTTTCTGTATACTTAACAGGGATTAAAGTCGGTACTAGGGGTCCTCGATTTGAATAATCAAAAAATTTTCCTTATAAAAATTCAAACTTTTAAATTTAACGGAAATTTTGCGAATTCAAATTTTTCATTTTTAACGGTCATTTTTTAAACGTTTCTCGATTTGAATAGAAAATTTTTGAAACAAAAGAACTGTTCAAATCGAAGACTCCCCCGTACAATGTAGACATAGCTAAAGTTTTATTATATTATGCCTGCCCTAAAGTTGAAAAGAGTATTTTATGAAATATTTATTGCTTAATATTTGAACGTTCAAATTTGCATATTTCGATTTCCCTGAAAAGCAACTTGTTCCCTTAAAAGGCAAAATTGTGTCAACTTACAGTATATTTTAGGCATCACTCGACTACACACATTTACTCTCTCTCTATTTTTTTTTCTTTGACATTTATATATTTTAGTATACCTGTGAAAAATTACTTTAGCTAGGTCTTATGATCGATACATATATATTTTTTGTGTATCGCAATTTATCGCTGTGCATTGTTCAGTTCATATACATATATGAAAAAAAAAAAAATTATGAAGCAAAAATAAAATGAAAAGAAAAAATTGAAAAAAAAACCCTGCTTTCTTCCCATAAAAAAAAGCAAAAAAATAAAAATAGAAAGAAAAGAATTTTTCTTACAAAAATACTACCGCCAAAAATACATTTTTCTGCTAAAGTTCAATCATGAGCGTAGTTCCTTTAGACATTTCTCATAGTTTTTTCATACAATGTGAGGTACTCGGACGTGAATGTAATATTTCTTAGTTGAGTTCTGTGGAAAAAATAAATAAATATAAAAAAAAGAGAAATTTTGTGTCACGAGACTTTTTTTTTAATAAATGATGTTTTGGTCCGATTTTATATTTTCTCGATTTTAAATAAAAATATTGAGATGAGAGAGAAATTAGCACAAAAAAAAATTACTTATTTTTTCTTCATTTAGTATTTGAATTTTAGTCAAGAGTGATCCTCTGTGATTCTTAAAAAAATATTTTAAAAATTATCAACATGTGTGAAGAATTCAAAAGTGCTTTAATAAACCATTTAATTAGTAATGATCTTTATCCTGGTGATGAAAAGTGCCCTTGGGATGTTGTGGAATTGCCAATATATGGTAGATGCTTAATTGCTAACAGAGATATTCAAGCAAATGAAGAGATTTTTCGCGATAAGCCACTTATTGTTGGTCCGAGAGTCAATAATTATAACAAAGTAATCAAACTTAATTTTATTTTGTAATATTTTTTTTTTTTTTTTGAAGAATGCCTTGTTCCACTCATAATTTTACTAACGTTTAAATTTATTTTCTTCTCTTTTATAACCGCTTCATAATAAATATTAACGACTCATTAAATAAACAGATCTTTTGCATTTCGTGTTATAAGGTCTTAAACAAGTTAACACTTTGCAGTAAGAAATGTAAATTTCCAGTATGCAATGAATGTGAAAATAGTGAAGCTCTACATCGTGTTGAATGCGAATTGATTCGTTCATGGAAACTTAAAAATGACCATAAATATTCTAAACATTTATTTCGTGCCTTGACTGTAATTCGTGGCTTACTTTTGTCAAAGGATGACTCAAAATTAATGCATATGATGGCATGTCATGAAAATACAGCCGTACAAAATATAGAAGTGGAGAAGATAATTGATGAGTTTGATGGATTATCGGAGGATTCTGAAATAGTTAACAAATTGAAGAAAATTTCATCTATACTTAATACCAATGCTTTTGAACTTGGTCTTCCGCACGATTCACAACCTGAACATGGAATAAGTTTACGAGTAAGATTTTGGAATCGTTCATTTATGATGTCCAGTAAAAACTTGAATTTTAAGACCCCCTCCCCTCTCTGTCACAAAATCTTCAAAAAAAAAAATCTACAGCCTCAGACCCCCTCCCTCCCCCTAAAAATTGGATATCATAAGTGAACGACTCCTTTCAACTGAAATTTAACTAATTATGCCATATAATGTGTTCAATACTGATCCATATTTTGGTGTCTAATTATTTCTTTTATTGTGATTTCTATGTCCATAAGATACAACAATGCAATAATTAATTTTATTATAGGGTCTTTTTCCACTTGGTGCTGTAATGAATCATCATTGCATCCCTAATATTTACTACGTTTATAATGATCATAAAATTATGATTACCAAAGCTACAAAATTAATTCGTAAAGGTGAACAAATATTTAATTCATATACGAAGCTACTGTGGGGAACAATGCAGAGGCGCGTTCATTTAGGATTCTCGAAAAATTTCTTATGTAAATGTGAAAGATGCTTAGATCGGACAGAATTTAACTCAAACATTGCTGGAATTAAATGCATTCATCCTCAATGTGATAGTATCATGCTGCCTGTTGATCCCTTGCTAGTTCAATCTAGTTGGAAATGTGAAAAGTGTGATTTTAAGTTAGATCATGCACGCGTTTCTAAAATAACAGACATTTTATCAAAGCAAATTTTTAATCGTATTTTAAATGAGCCAATGAATCATATCAATAAGTATCTAAAAGAAAAGTTATCAAGCTTTTTGCCTGATTCAAATCAATTCACTATAGAGCTTAAGTTACAAATAATTTTAAAGATGAAGCAAGAGTCGAACTATACAATGACAATTGAAGATCACAAAGACATCGAAAAATACTGCCAAAATATTCTAAACGTCATTGATAAGCTAACATTGGGTGAATGCTTTGTTAAAGGTATTCTATATCACGAACTAGCAATAACTAAAATTAAATTATCAGAGCTGCAAGGATATGACATAGATGACGTAAGTTTGAATTTCTTTTTTGCTTGTTCATTGGAAGTGCTTTTAAAGCAATATAAATTTTGCATGCATAAAATTTCTTTTTTTTTAAACTTCAATTTAATCAGTTTTCATTTACTTAACTTTACAAACAAAAAAAAATAGGAGATGCGAAAAGATTTATCATGTCTACTAAGGAAATCATGGAATATAATAGGAAATTCAATATCAGAACCAAATGACTTGAAGGATCTTTTGAAAATTTATAGTTAACTATTAGCTTTTAATATCAAATTTTAATCAAAATTTTAAATTTTAACTAAATATTTTAATAAATAAAAATTTCAAATTTTACTCAAACTTTATGCTAATATTTTAATAATAATATTTTTACTAGGTTATAACATCAATCTGGAAAAATATAACAAAAAAAAAAGTTGCGAGATGGAATGTGAGAAAAAATCTAAGATAGAAAAAATTATGCAAATGGGAATGATAGCAGTAAAAATTCATAAAACTACATTTGTGCATGTAGGGAGACTGTAATTTTTTTTATATATTTTTATTAGGTTAGATTGTTAGGCTCTAAATCACAGATTTCCATGCAGGTTTCATTTAACATCTAAAAACATTAAACAGTTTACAATTCACTTTGAGATTTCACACTCATAAAAACTAACATCAAAAATAGCGATTTTTTTTTCAATATGATTATGTTCATTATCAATCAGTTCTTCAAATGTCACTCTCTAAATATTTTTGACAGTGAACTTGTGCTTGAATGACATTGGTTTCATGCTTGATCTCCATACTTTCACAAACATCTGATATACTAGAGTCAGACGATCTAGTTGAATCAAGTCTATTCATTTCGCTGAATTTTTGGTTAATAAATTCTATTCCTTCAGTGTTCATTCCTATACTTGCTCCTGCAACATTTTCATAGTCAATGCTTTTATAATTAACACTACTATTTCGTGATAACAAAGTAGGATTAATATTTTCGTCAATAATTTCACTATATTTTGTGTCGACCATACTTTCACTGCGCTCCAAATCAGGTCTTCGTATGTCATCAAGACATTGATGGTCATTAAGATGCAAATCATTAGAATGATTCGGAGGTATATTAGTTTTATCTATTTTTGTACCATCTGTTGAATCAAAATTACCAAGTATAAATGGCAATTTCAAACTAACTTCACCTCCCATAGCGCTTAATGATAACTTTACTTTAACATAATAACTGACATATATTGCAAAAACATTTTTTTCATCACATCCGGATGGTGTATGCTGAGTTGTAATTGATTGTTGATGTACTAAGTTTGAGTCTTGTTTTTGTTGTTGGAACTGATATTGCTGTTGTTGTATTTGAATGGCAGGATATATACAACCACGCGGTGCACTAGATGCTAATTTAGAATTCAAAGCAGCCAAGGAAGTGTCGTAATTGCTTGTACTGAACAGTGCACCTTCTACTGCGATCCAATTTTTTGTTGAGCCTATAAATTTATATGCATTAAATTTTAATGAATTTATGACGTAAAGTTTTTTTGTACCTCTGACAGGTAGCAGAGAGTAAACTCCATGTATTGATTCACCCGGACCAATTTGCTTACTGATGTCTACTTCTGCAACAATATTTTTAAATTTTCCGTTGCTGAACATACATACATCCACATGCTGTACAGCAAAAATCTAAGAATCATTTATTAAACATGAAATTTTTGGAAAAGTAGCAAAAACAAAATTAAAATTCAGGTCCATTTAAGCCTTAAATGACATTAACAAAACTTACTCGAATTTTCCTGACAATTTTTCGACTGTCATTTTTCACATCAATTGTTACATTTACATTTTCTCCATGAGTATAAGCTGACTTATTTAAAGATGCCTTTAAGCTCACTTTGCCTTCAGTCCATAAAAAAGGCTTATCTACGCTTCCATATGGGCCCTGTTATGACAGAATTTCAAATAAGAAAGACATTAATTATTGAATGTAAAAATATATATTAAAAAAGCAGTACGTAAATGTACGCAACATCTTTATCGTTATTGCTCCGAGCGCTCCTTATTGAGCTATAAATAGAAACGCACCTCTCATACCAATTTTTTCTCTTAAAAATATCACTTTTTACATAAACATAGACGAGAAAAATCAGAGTAATTTTTAGCAATTTCTTTTTTGCCTTTGATTTTGTTTAAAAAGCTATTAAATGATTTTTAAAATAATTACCTTTTCTCCTTTACATAAACATTTTTTTTAAACCGGACATAAGTTTAATTATAGAAAGCAGACGAACTTTTAAGTGATATTAAGATTAATTACTCACAGTCGTCATTAACATTTTTGCGATACGAATTTTTCATGATTTTTAATCTTAATTTAGTTTTAAATTTCAATTATTAAATTTTTTTTTAAATCTACTTACTTTGTTTGCATTATCTGTCAAGTCAGCATCAGAAGTGATTGAAGTTACTGTGCCATTAGTATTATTTGTAGTACTATTGCTACCATGAATTATCAAGCTTGTCTGTTTTATTAATTTTCGTGCTTTTGGTGAGAGTCGTAAACGAAGTGACCGTGGCACAGGTGGCAATTGTGATGATTCATTATTTGATAAATTCGTTTCCGGACATATTTTGTGCAAAAGTCTAATACCCAGTCTTACTGTTGACCGTCTTTGAATTCGTTCGTCAGTTTGATCAGCTGTTGGAACTAAGATACAGATTTACTTTTTAAATATGAATTTAATGAAGCGTTTCACTTCGTACGTTGTCTTTATAGGAGGAGGGAAAGGGGGTCTACGATTTTGGAATAGGTCAAACAAAAAAATTTTTTTTTCATCCAAAAAGTAAGAGTAGAGTTCAAGAATGTTTTTTTTGGGGGGTAACGTACTAAATGAACGGTCTCTAACCCTAATCAACAGAGATCCAGATCCGTAATTTTAAAACAGTACTTTCCAAACTGTGTGCCGCCGTGGAACATGACTAGGGGTCCCGTGGAAAAATTTTAAAATCCCAAAAATAAGCTATTTTTCAAAAAATTTCAAATTTTCATGTATTTTTACTCAAAAAAATTTTTGATTAATTTGATCAAGGATGAAATCTTTCATGCAATTGGTACTATTTTTGTTAAATTAAGTTATAGGTTTGTCGCAGACTAATTTTGGTGTGCCGTGAAAAAATTTTTTGAGTCCAGGTGTGCCGTGGCCCAAAAAAGTTTGGACAACACTGTTTTAAAATATGAAATATCTAGATCTCGTCCAGAAATTTGTGGATTAGAGTAAGTAAAATAAATCCTCATACCTGTGTAAACTCTTATATCATAAGAAGTTCCAATTGGTGCGCCTGTATATCTTTTAGCTGGAAGAAGCTGAACGCTAGGCGGAGTGATAGAGCCAATTTCAATCATAAATGGAACTGAATTTGGTCCTAATCTTTCAATTAATGCTTCCTGTTTTTAAAAATTACAATTATAAAAAAAAAATTAAATAAAAAATCCTTGAATTCATACCTGTAATGGACTCATTATAAAGCGTTGTTCTTGTTCATTTCTAGGCCATATTTGCTGCAATGCTACAATCGCTTCGTTGCAAAATTTCAGACCCATTACTTCTTCATCTTCCCTTCCATACCTGCAATATTTCTCTTTATTTATGTATCTAATTTCCTTAAAAGTAAAAAAATTTTCATACCTAAACGTTAGCGTTAGTTGACAATATACCTTTTGATTGGAATCATTTACTCTTGAGTCTAAGTAAACAACACCTTTGATAGGATCTACAACACCTCCACGGGAGACTAATTCCCGTGTACCCAAGTAAAGTGTCAATAATTGATTAGATGATGTTTTTTTATATACCCTAAGTTTTAATTTAGGAATAAAAAATAAAATTTAATACTTTTTTATTCAAAAAATATTATGTTCATAAGGGATTGTTCACTTAGTACGTTACGCAGGAAACGACCCCCACCCACCTTGTTATGTTTTTTGTATGATCTTTTACAAAATTCTAGACCCCCATCCCCTTAAAAAGCGAATGTACTAAGTGAAAGACCCCTAATTTAAACTTACTTCTGAGATCCGAGTGAATCATCATTTTCTAATAAATTTCTAAAAATGGATTCAATCCAATTTTGTTAAAAAGAAAAGGTAAATGTAAGATTAAAAATTGAATATGCTCTGTAAATATTTATTTACAATATGTTATGATATCTATCCTTTAATATGTATATAATATCATTGAATCTTCTCTATTTTATTTACTTAATTCCTTTTCGTATTTATTTTTCTTTTTGAAAATAATTAAGTATCTGTTAAGTTACTTTTAACTTATAATTTCATTACTTTCATCATGAAATAATTTACATGCTAAATAATTGATGTATTAACTCACTGAATTTGGTTGAGTTGATTTTTTGGAGATGGGGTATCTTTTAAGATAACATCATCATCATTTTCCTTCATTATTTTTTGACTATTTCTTTTCATAGCCTCTTCTTAAACAAATTTTCATGATTACTCATTTTTTACTTTTTCCTACTCAACTTTCCACCATTTTCTTAAAATATCTCATTAAAAGACGGGACACTTTAATTTTTCTCTTCATGTAGCTCCTTTTGTTTGTCAGTTGCTATGGTAAAAATGTTTATTGCATATAAAATTTTGTGATATTTTTATGTCAGTTCTTTTGATTTGTTTTAAAAATCACTCAATATGAATTTATATTTTCTTTAATCATTGAACTTGGTAAACTTTTAGTTTCTTATCATTAGTTGTAAGCTTTTCATTTTCATTATTGATTTCTGCTCATTATTAATGCAAAGAAACATTTTGCAAGTACATTTTCTGACATGAAATTTTCTTTTTACTGAAGTCTCGTCTTTTTTTGGGAGGATAAACTTTCTTTTGGTTCCATGTTGTAAATATAATAAGCAATTTGAGATGTTTTTACAAAATATTAACAAAGATAATTAAGAACTTTATATTTTTAAACTTTAAAACTTAATAAAATTGCAACTTAAAACATTTTTAATTTATTTTTTCTATTTAAAATTAAATTAAATTCCGCACTTAATATTCCTGTACCAAGTAATCGAGATCTCGTTCTAGACTGGAATAGATGAAAATTTGTAACTGAGACATTGTGTACTGAGTAAAGCATTGTTAGGAATGTTATTCAACTTTTTACAATGTTTACTGTTCCTTTGGAAATTCCATTATGGAATGTTTTCTTATTTTACATCATACACAGCACGTGAAACTTTGAAAAGCAACAATTTTGTTTGACCGAGATTACTTAGAGCTGTAAAGCTTATTTTGAATATTTTTAAATTAAATTTTTATTTTGACATTTTTTAAAATTTTTGAAAGAAAAAATGCAAAAAAATTTTTGTAAAAAAAATAAAATTAAAATTAATATTGAATATTTTTTTATTTTTATTAAATTTTAATAACCTTCATCTGAACATTCAATATGATAATCACGATATTTTGTAAGCAAAATTTTCTTTGCTTCTTCATGATCAGCCTTTCCATAGCCCTATGCATTATAAAAAATTCAGAAAAAATTTATCAATATGTTAAAAATGAGATTCATTAAAAATTAAATATAATCTCCTCACCTGAGAATATCCGTAAACTTTGATTCTCTTTTCATTTTTCTTATGTTCAATACGACCACCTCCGAGACACTCACAATCTAATCCTAATGCACGAATGGACGAACTAACTTCTTCGTAAATGTCAGCTTTATAAAGAAGAAAATTGATAAAATGTTCACATTATTATTTTTTATGTTTACATTAATGGCTTCTTAGAATACATTATACATTATACACCCCCATCTCCTTTGGGGATGAATGTCATTACCTTTTTTATTTCAATGTTTTAAAGCTTCCAGTAAAACATTCAAAAAACAATGAAACATTCATCTTTAATGTACTTTAAGGGAAAATTTAAGACTTTTATAAGTGTATAATGCTGAATGATGTATCCAAAAATAATATGAGATAATCTGAGAAGTACTTGATGGCTTTAGCATTGTATCTATTCTTTGATTATAATATTTTGAAGGAGAATTAAATATGGTCAAATGTTTTTGTAAGAAAAGTGAAAATTGTGCTGGATTATCAGCTACCTAATTTTTAATTGAAATATGCAAATTATACTACATAATGATTTCAAGCATAGAACATAAACAGAACACTTGATTCTTTTGAAAATGCCGGATAAATGTATTTTTAAGAATTTAAACTTTTTCTTTATATTTCATAACTTTAAATGCTTACCATGCCATTCAGCTCTTAAGAATCCACTGTAAATAGTTAAGATCAATCTTAATTGAAGTTTAAATTAAGCAAAAATTATATTTTCACTTACCGGACAATAGATTTTTGTGATTCTTGACCATTTGAATCTTCCTTTCCATAAACTTTAATTAAAACATATTTAAATATTCCAGTATCAATTTCAACCAATGGTACAGCATTTAATCGTGCATCTATACTCATTTTAAATATACTATTTGAAATGTTTTTGACTGAATTATAAAATATTCTATTCATAAACATTCGGTGTTGAAAAGTGGAACTAAATTTTAATTTTACGGCAATTTCTTTCTAATTGGTTAAGAGTTGAATTTTGAAAAACCGTTAAATATAAACTAGGAATGAAGCAATCTTTTCGGAGTTTCTACACTTTAGGGTGGGCCAATATATAATTTTTATATTTATTCAAAAACACTCTAAAAACACCTATTTTGATGTTTTTTATTCAAGAAATGAATTTTTTGATGGTTTGGGGCAGTTTGGGGTTAAAAAATAAATTTTAAGAAATTTCAATTTTTGGATATATTAGGGAAATTTTTTTAAAACTTTTCAACGGTGTTTAACTATGATGTGCATCTTTTGTTAAAGGGATCATCATAATCCTTTTTTAGATCAGTGTCTTTGGATATTTTGTTAAAGGGATCATGAAAGTCCTATTTTAGATCAGTTTCTTTGGATCTATTGTTAAAGGGATCATGATAGTTCTATTTTAGATCAGTGTCTACGGATCTTTTGTTAAAGGGATCATGATAGTTCTATTTTAGATCAGTGTCTACAGATCTTTTGTTAAAGGGATCATGATAGTCCTATTTTAGATCAGTGTCTACGGATCTTTTGTTAAAGGGATTATCATAATCCTTTTTTAGATCAGTTTCTTTGGATCTATTGTTAAAGCGATCATGATAGTTCTATTTTAGATCAGTGTCTACGGATCTTTTGTTAAAGGGATCATGATAGTTCTATTTTAGATCAGTGTCTACAGATCTTTTGTTAAAGGGATCATGATAGTCCTATTTTAGATCAGTGTCTACGGATCTTTTGTTAAAGGTGGTTAAAGGGATCATGATAGTCCTATTTAAAATCAATGTCAACGAATATTTTGTTGAATTTAAATAATAATTATTACTAAAAGAAAAATAATGAAATTGAAAACTTGCTACTTAATTTTTAAGCTTGCATTAAATTTACTTATGAAGATCCTTTTAATAAAACATAAAAAAAACTTTTCCAAGAAAAAGTTGAAATTCTTTATAAATTCAAAATAAATTTTTTTGGCCCAAAATTATCCAAATTACCAAATTTTTGCTTAAAAGTTACAAAAAATACATGAAATGTGTTTATTTAGCATTTTTAGAGTGATTTTAGTGTAAATAAAAAAAATTATATTGGCCCACCCTAAAGTGTAGTTTAGCCGGAGTTTCTACACTTTAGGGTGGGCCAATATATAATTTTTATATTTATTCAAAAACACTCTAAAAACACCTATTTTGATGTTTTTTATTCAAGAAATGAATTTTTTGATGGTTTGGGGCAGTTTGGGGTTAAAAAATAAATTTTAAGAAATTTCAATTTTTGGATATATTAGGGAAATTTTTTTAAAACTTTTCAACGGTGTTTAACTATGATGTGCATCTTTTGTTAAAGGGATCATCATAATCCTTTTTTAGATCAGTGTCTTTGGATCTATTGTTAAAGGGATCATGATAGTTCTATTTTAGATCAGTGTCTACGGATCTTTTGTTAAAGGGATCATGATAGTTCTATTTTAGATCAGTGTCTACAGATCTTTTGTTAAAGGGATCATGATAGTCCTATTTTAGATCAGTGTCTACGGATCTTTTGTTAAAGGGATTATCATAATCCTTTTTTAGATCAGTTTCTTTGGATCTATTGTTAAAGCGATCATGATAGTTCTATTTTAGATCAGTGTCTACAGATCTTTTGTTAAAGGGATCATGATAGTCCTATTTTAGATCAGTGTCTACGGATCTTTTGTTAAAGGTGGTTAAAGGGATCATGATAGTCCTATTTAAAATCAATGTCAACGAATATTTTGTTGAATTTAAATAATAATTATTACTAAAAGAAAAATAATGAAATTGAAAACTTGCTACTTAATTTTTAAGCTTGCATTAAATTTACTTATGAAGATCCTTTTAATAAAACATAAAAAAAACTTTTCCAAGAAAAAGTTGAAATTCTTTATAAATTCAAAATAAATTTTTTTGGCCCAAAATTATCCAAATTACCAAATTTTTGCTTAAAAGTTACAAAAAATACATGAAATGTGTTTATTTAGCATTTTTAGAGTGATTTTAGTGTAAATAAAAAAAATTATATTGGCCCACCCTAAAGTGTAGTTTAGCCATCTTTTCAATAGAAAAAAAAGTTAATAAGTGGAAAAAAACCAAAAATAAAAAGTCATTAAATAAATTATTCAACCAAAATAATTCAGAATTACAAAATTAATTTTTTTATATATTTTTTAAATTTTATTTTCGTATATTTTTTAAGATTCAGTGAATTGTCACTTTGAATATTATTACTTGATAAGAAAAAAAAATGTATTATTAGATGCTTTAAATTTCTTTAATAAAGATTATATTTTTGTATCGTTATTAATTTATCGATTTTTCTTGATTTATTCAGATTTACTTTATCGAATAAATGGGATTGAAATGTTATTTGTAACCTTTTATATTATTATTTATAGCAAGATATATAGATGGGCCAATGCAAAAAAGTTGCCGTTTTTAACGGTTAAAAATTTGAAATTTTTAAAATTTTTGTAAACACTAATACCATGAAAGAAATTTGGAAAATTTTAATTTTCAATTTTTTGGACTTTTAATTTAGTTTTCGTGGGTAAAAAGTATTATATTTGATAATTCACATGATATTGTTACTTTACCAGTCACAAAATTGAGATCCAGTAAACAAATTTGAGTTAAAAATCAAAAATTTAATTTGGATTTTTTTTTCAAATTTTTTTTTTCATTTGTTTGTTTACAAACTGAAAAAAAGCGTATGGTCGCGTATGGTCGAGTGTGGTCGAGTATACTTTGTATTGGCCCATCTATATATCTTGATTTATAGTTCAACAAAGTAAATTATTTACAAATTAAACATTTACTATTTTTTTTGGCCCTAAAATATCGATGTTTGTTGATGTTAAGAAAGAAAAACTATTTCTCATTATCATAATCATAAAAAAAGCAACTCGCACACTAATTCGAGTGTGAAAATATTTAAATCATTTAGAATAATAAACTAAATTAAATATTAAAGCATTTATTATTATTATTTTTTTTAATATAAATTTCAGTAAAGACAATAAACAAACATTTAATTTTTATACTGTTTATCGACTACCTACTTCAAGTGAATACAAAGAAAAATATTCGTTGATTTTTATTAAATTTTTTTTAAAGTTATTTTTGTGATCGTTATTTACAGATTTTTATTAGAAATAGTTAAAGCTGAATTTTTTTGGTTTTACTATATTTTTTTCTCCATTTATTTAAAGAGCTAAGGTGCTGTTTACTTAGTACTTTACGCAAAATATGACTATTTCGACCCCTTCCTCCTCGTTTTTCCAAATTGAACCCCCCCCCCCCTCCCTCCCATGCATATGTACCAAGTGAACAGCCTCTTATTAAACTCCATGTAATAATTTTCATAGTTTTTTAAACTAATCATTTGGGAATTCGAAGTATTTTTTTCATTATTATTATTATTATTTTAGGTATTTAAAGTAATAACTTTAAAAATATTTGTTATGTTTTAAATGAAGAAAAACATTAGTGCAAAATTGCATATTTCATATGGTCCAAACTTGCACTTTTTCACATACAACACACCAAGATGCTCGTTCATAATAAGATGATACAATGTGTAAATTATTGACATGCTTATTAATAAGTGAATCTAGTTCACCTTCTCTAAATACATGATGAAAAACATGATGAGTTGCTGATCCACCACCAACAGAAGGACTATCGAGTGATGCTGCATTACTATTTGTCCAAGATTCACATGAATTTGAGTTACTGTTGTTATTACTATCATTCAATTTTGGTGGATATTTAATAGTTTTTAATAAATTTTGTTTCATTTGTTGAAGTCCAAAGGAACTGCTGTTATCATTCTCTTCAAAACTATCTTCTTGTAATAAAAGTGCAGTATCATGTGTGTTATTGTAATTATTATTAGATGCATTATAACTCAAACTAAAACTAATACGTGATCTTGAGCTTGAATCTTCATCAGCTCTCGAACTTGTGTCGTCTTCATTCTCTTCATTTTCCTCCAATATATAGTCACTTATTTTCTGTTGTTGCTTCTTAACCGTTTGTGGCGAAGATCCTAAACTTGAGATTAAATTAGAATTTTGTGACAAATGTGATTGAATTTTTGCCGATAATGGTGGCGATTCATCTTCTTCCAATTCTTGTATTGTTGATGGAGGAATAGTTGAAAAATGTTGAGAATAATTGAAATCATGTTGTGAACTTAGATCTCTATTTTGTGAACTTAAATTAGCCAACATTAATCGTCTTTCACGAAGTTCATCACGTAATAAACTTAAATTTTTATCTATATCACCATTAGTTTTGTGTACACATGGATCATCGGAATGTTCATTCGTTTCTGAATAAATATCACTTACATATTTGTGCTCATAATTGTTTAACGTTTCATTATCTAATTCTTTTAATAATTGAGCACTCAATCTTTCAGCAAATTCTACCAAATGTTCTTTACAACTTTCTAACTTATCACTAGAGTTATTATTGGTAGTCTTATTGTGATTATTACTAAAATTATTCATATTGATACTATTGTTGTAATGACTATTAATTTTTACATTAAGATTAATATCATTTTTGTTAATGATGATATTCGATGCTATATCATTTGCCACTGTACTTTCCTCTTGTTCACGAATCACCATTTCGACTGTATTTTCTAATTTATTTGCAACAATTGCAGCAGCTTTAATCAATGGTGGCATTTGTGGAGGCTCGTTGCATTCGTTACTATTTTTTGATATGAGATCTTGTGCTGTAATTAGGTCATTTGATGTGTCTTCCTTTTCCATATTTTGTAAAAGAGGTTCTGTTGGAGTGCTTGTAGCTTGTGTTTGTAAAGCATTAATAACACTATCGATAGAATCAGGAGATGAGGGCTCGTCACTTGAATCACTATCTAGATCATCTGTCTCGGGGTTAAATAGCTCCAATGAAGATAGCTTTGGCACTACAATGTTTGAATTGGATGAAGAAATACGTCTTACAATTGGAAAACTAGAAAGTTTTCTAAACTTGGGTATTATTGGTAAATCACGTATTGCTTCACGAGTTACTTTCGGTTCCATCCTTGTGGGTTTTGTTTTATCCATTGAAATTAGTGTGGGTGTAGGCGGTGTAATTATTGTGCTTATATTTGTTTGCAATCCACAACTTTTTACTTGCAATGACGTCGATTGCTTTTTAATGTTTGCATCTTGAATTGTCCGTTGCTTATCAGCCCTTTCCAATAATTTTGGCCCTTCAAAAATAAAACGTGTAGATTCTTCAGTTGTCGATGAAAATTGTCTTTGATTTGTTATTGGAGCTGGTGAATGAATCGGAGTGGGACAAGGCATTATTAATGGCGAAGTTGGCACTGAAGGTATTTTATTATTATTATTTGATATAATTTCTGACTTCTTAGGAATGTAAATCACAGATGCAAAGCTATCTTCCGATTCAATACTTGTGTCGCTTTGTAAACTACTATCTTTTGAAGAGTCTAAAATGTAAAGGAATTGTTTTAAGATGTTGAATTTTCTAATAATATTGACTATTTGATAACTTACCTGACCCACTTTCTCTTCGCATTTTTTCCACATCTCCATTATAAATAGCTTTACTATTATTATTTAAACATGTATTCTCACAGGAATTATTTGATGTTAATTTTCGTGTAACAGGTCCATTTTTGTTTGTCTTAATTTCACAATTTCGATTAATTAAAGGATTGTCAGTTGAAGCAGTATTACAATGACCTGTATTAGTACCCTTAATATTTTGCATGATTTTAACTAATCCATTTTTCGTAACACGCTCCAAACTTCCTGTTGATGTTTTTAGTTTCGTTGTAAATCCTTCTCTAATAACTTGAAGACGTTTCGTAAATACTGATCGACAAAGAAATGTTTCATTTAATGACATTTGTTTCTGTATTTTCTTTCGAATTCTCTCTTTTTCACGAATTCTACTTTCTGCCATAAGTTCTTCATTCAGAGAACTTTGCTTTCGTAGAAGTTGCGTTCTCATATCACTATGTACTATGTGCTTATATGTTAAATTCTCTTCAAAAGGTAAATCTGGATCATCTGTAATCGATTGTTTTTGTTTTGTAAGTTTAGGACGTCTAGATGATCCGGTATTTGACGATGAATTCTGGCATGAGACCATTGTTGTGGATAATACTGCATTTGTGTTTGAATTTTGTGCTGGTTCAATCAGCAATTGAGATTGGTTTACTTCTGCACCCAAACTGGGAACACTTGATCGTGAACGAACTATTTGCTTTGGTGGAGGATTTAAAATGCTTCCTAAACTACGACTTTTCAATCCTGCTGATGATAGTGGTTCTGGTATATCATCAAAATCTTCTAGACGTCGTAATTCAATTGGAAGATCCTTTGCATCTTCATAGTCTAAACTGCTATCATTTTTTGTATCTTTTGAGTTCCAAGAATCTAGAAACCACGGACTTTTCTTCCCACCAGCCAACTTCTGTTAAGGAATGTAGGAAAAGGATTTAAGATTTGAAGTTTTCACTTTTCTAACTCAATAAATATGTAAATCTCACCTGTAAAGCACGTCTCACAAAGCTATAACATGTGTCACTTGGAGATGAGGACGATAAGCTTGAACTATCACCATCTCCTTGCGATCGACTAGAGTTTGAATGTATTGAATCTTCTGTATAAGTATATGCATGGTAAGGAGGAAGAAATTCATCATCATCTTCGTCATCGGATGTTGTGACTATATTTTTAGTTTTTGACTGCCATGGTATTAAAACATCTTGAGATTCAAATCTTCTTGATTTTTGTTCTAACGCCCACACTGTAATTATCATACGACCACCTATTCGTAAAACTCTTGCAAGTTCTCTTATGGCACTAACTCGACGTTCAGTTGTAGCAAAATGATGTATGACTGCCAATGATAAAACAGCATCAAAGCTTTCATCCTTAAATGGTAGTTCTAAATTGTCACAAATAGCGACCTAATGGAAGAATTTAATTTTAATGTAAGGTACAAAAATTGAACACGGTTGGTTACCTCAGCACCAGAACTACTAGCAGTTTTAGTCAATCGACAACATCTGTCAACGCCAATAGAATAAATGGAAGTGTTGCAACCAGCTGTTAGATACCGTCCATTACCACAACCGACATCACAAACAAAGGATCCGGGATCAAGACTTGCTAGGAATTGCGCAACTTTAGGTCGAATTGTTCCAGCCGGTTCCTCACAATTTTCATATACTTCATGTACATATGCTCTCTCAAGAGCAGCCGAACGTCCATTTGCCTCATTATTCAAAGATGCATTATTGTTATTGTCTTTTACATCCTTATCATTTGATACATGTGCTGGCGATACTACCGAAGATTCAACTGCTTCATCTAAAATAATGTTCACATTTAGTTTATTTTTTCTCAAACGAATAAATGTTATACAGTAAGGAGTAAAAACGAAATAAAAAGTAGATAAATGACGTCAAAAAGAGAAAAAATTTGATTCTCTCTTTTCCTGTCTCATCCTTTAAATTCTCAGTTTTCTTTTTTTGTTCTCATATAAAAGCTTGTGAGTGCATTTCTTGATCTGTTTGGTCTGTTTCAAAATAAAATATATAAAAAAAAAAGATTTTTATGTGCACTAAAAAAATGTGGAAGCAAAAGAATAAGAATCACTACGGAAATAGATTCTTGCTTCATTCAATTTGCGCCTTACTGTTATTGAAATTGATTTTCCATTTTCGTCAACAAGATCAATTTTATTTTAAATGAATTTTGTACTTTAAGGGCTATAGCTTCTTTTGGGTTACTTTATACGATAAGAAATGTTCCTCTTAAGTTCATTTTGTCAGCAAGATTCAAAAAGTATGTCAAGTTTCCTGAATCCCCAAATTTTACCGTATTATTAATTACTATTAAAAATAACCTCAAAAATAGGATGGACCCTAATTTTTTGACATTTCATCCTGAATTTTACTAAGTGCTTAAATTTAAACTTTTTTGTTTAATAAAAGAGTAGCCAGGAGATGGTCTAAGGACTTTCGAGCAAAATTTCTCTCAATTTGCTAGGGTTTTTCAAGAAAAAAGCATTCAAACTTCAAAGATTTTTTCTTTTAAACTAAAAAATTTTTTAAGGTCCCCTTTAAAAAGCCCTTAACAAAGCCCTTACGGATATAATACAATTAACTTCTTTATTGTTTGACGATTCAAAAGAGACCTAATATTTATAGGAAGGGGAAAACAACTATGAATAGGGGAAATCAACTTTTTGAAGTTACAAATATAATTTAAATATTAAATGACAGTTAACAATAAAAAGTAAGAATTTGAGAAACAACTATATAGCTGAAAAATTCTTCAACTCCTCCACACTTATTTTTAAGTTTTTTTTTCCGAAGAAGAAAGTTTTAAAAAAATTATAAATTAAGATTAATACCTTCATTACTAATTTTTGGGCGCGTAATCCAGTTCGCCGATGACATTAATGTCCCCGTAATCATTCAAAATGATTTTTTTTTGTTACTCAAGAATACAATATATACATAAATGTAATAAAATTAGCTATATCTTCATTTAATTTAAGTAAAAACTATTGATCCAATATGAATTGAAAAGAAAGCATCACATGTTAATAGTTCAGTAAACTAAGTAATTTTCAAAATACACTTTTTAACCACTACAATATTTTTCATTCATATTTTTTCATAAAGAATTATTTTCTACGTTTTTTTACAGAGAGAATAAAAATGCTTCCTTAAGGAGTATGAAAATTGAAGAGTTTTTCCTTCCTCGTTCTCTGTCGCACAATTTTTTTTCTCTTTTTTTCCTTCTGTCAATTTTTTTTTTCACTGGAACTTCTTCATTGAATATTATTTGTCATGAACTGATTTTACAGCAATTATTCTAATCATTTGAGCTTTTAAATTTCCATATCACTAGATTTTAATTTTCAATTCACTTTTAAAAAAACGATCAATATTATTTACAAGAAAAAAAAAGTTTAGTTATCCATTTTCTTTTCGATGTCAAAAAATGCAATCACTTTCGATGGTTATAAAAAAAAAATTATATTTTTTTCGTTTAGCTAAGTTACTAATCATAGAATATTATCAAAGTATAGTTCGATTCACTGATTCTGCATAATATTTGCTAATTATAAAACCACTTATAATCCTTAAAATATTAAAACAGTAAGTTTTTTTCCCTTAAATGATGATAAAATAAAATAAAAAACTTCTGATACTGTCTAATGAACAACTTGATATGGAATAAGAGAAAATTTTTTTTTTAAAAAAAGCGATTTGAGAGCTTCCTACTTAACAAAAACAACGTGAGAGAGATGGAAAAAAGTGAACATGCGCTTTTAATTTGTGACGAATTTTTCAAAGTAAACGGAATTATTTTGCACCATAAATCTGATCGCACATGTTAGATCTCTTATCACAGATGTACATCCAATAGAATCATAATTTTTTTAATTTTTATGTATCATCAAATATTTTTTAATGGGCTGTTCATTTATGACGTTCATCCGAAACTTGAATTTTTTGACCTCCCCCCCCCCCCCGCTCTGTCATAAAAATCTTCATACGAAAAATTCTATTGTTTAAAACTGTCACACAGCCTCAGACCCCCTTCCCCCCTAAAAATTGGACATCATAAGTGAATGATCCCTTATGAATATCAATAATTTACTTTACTGCTATTTTGACAGGAGAACTACAACAAAAATATAAAAATTAACCAAACGCATGAATTGTGAATTGCTTTTAACAGATAATTCACGTCATAATTTATTTTCATATGCATTGTCTTAAATACCTTTTGTGGGGTAACATGGTTTTGTTGTTGAGTTAAATGAATTATAAGAAAAAATAAAAATAAAAAAAAAAATCATCGAACCGTGAATTTATGTATAGATTTTTTTTTTGTTTGCTATATAGTATTTTAATAGAGAATATAAAAAAAAAATACTATACGGCTCAAAATTACGCTCATTCCTGTTTCAAACGTTGTGCTTGAAGCACGTTTTCCGCCAAACACAACTTTTGGTGAAATTATCGATTTTTTAATGATTCTTTTTATATTTTTATACTTTCCTTTTATTGTGAATAAAACTAGTTACGTCAAGGATCAACAATAAATGTAATTTAAGTGAAAAAATAAGTTAAAATTATGATTAATCGGGAAGTGAAAGAAATAATTTGAAAAAAAAAATGTGAAATAGTTTATTGAGTTTGAGTTATTAACAGTGTTGGTAAATAAATAAATAATTGGTGATATACTGGAATTATGAAAAATATGAATTAAAAAATTTAGAAAAAATTGACATAAATATAAACCTTCAAAAATTCATAAGTTATCTATCGAATGAACATGATTATATGCTTTACAGTAATTTGCAATAAAAATAGAAAAAGAAATTCAAAGTAAATCAGTAGTTTTCCATTTCAGTGATTTATTATTGAAATTATTTTTTTTTTTTTTAAAAAAAAATTATGAGTATGCAATCTAGCATTAATTATACAAGTATAAGAAACTACAAAGTATAATGTAGAAGGAAGAACAGCAACACACATAAAAAATTACACTTACGATAAGAAACTTTAAAAACGGAATAAAATGAGCTTAATACTTTTCTACATGATAGGTGAGCAGTTATAAACATGATTATTGTTACTAAAACAATTAAAAATAAATTTACTATTAGGCTTTTTTCATGCGTTACCACACATTTTTGGAAGCGATGAATTTGAGAATATTACAGAATTAAATGAAATTCATCAAACTAATTCCTTGGAATCTATATCGACAACTGAAAGGATTTGGTACAATGCATCGAATTTTTCTTCACACCAAACAGTGACTCGCTTGCATCCTATAAATTCGACAGAATATGATGACAATGATGCTACCACAGCATATGATATCAATTGCCTTGAAATTTCAAATAATGAGAATTATAAAATTGAAACACATTTCGGGAACATTATTGTTTCATTTATTTTACAAGAAAATGAATATGCAGCAGATACAGTTAAATTCATTGCTAAAAGAATAAATGAATTGGGTTTACTGACTCAAAATATTTCAATTGGTAAGTTTGCATGGATATGGAACATCATTTAATTGTACCTTGGTGTCGATTTCTGGGTTTTTCGCAGAGTAAAAAACCAGAGTTGCGGTCTGTACAAAAGAAACCGTTCAAATTCTCGATAATTTGTACGATTTTGATAAAAAAACCCTACAAATTATGAAGAATTTGTAAGGTTTTTGCCAGCACACGCCGACTGCGTTGCGATTCTGTTGAAAACAGATATTTATAAACAGATGAGAACCATACAATTCCTTGATACTTTGCATTGTTTTTCTAACAAAACATTACAAGTTACCAAGGAATTGTATGGTTCATAGCTGTTTACAGACATCTGTTTTCAACTCTGGTTTCTAGAGTATACTTTACCCTAGAAACTCGCAGAAGTCCATGTCCTAGAATACATCCAAGAAACTGACATATGTATTAATTTTACCTTTTTAACATTAGGTGTTCGAATCACAAACATCATTAAGGCTGTAAATTTTTCGGACATCCTTGAAAATGAGCTTGATTATTTAGAACACTGTTCTGATAATCCTTTCGGTAAGAAAAACAAATCTTTTCCCATCTTTTCATGTCGTGAAAAATGAGTTAAGAATTTGAAATATTCATTTTAATATTGACCTTAGTTACCAAAAAATTAAAGAAATGATCAACAAATCGTACCCTTCAGTTGCTATGCATTTATCGATTTTTCTTTGAAATAAAAATAAGCTATTTTGCTTATTAGCTCTTTTAATTATGAAAATATATTAATTTTTTTTCGAATAATTTATTTTTTAAGGAATCTTCATATCGCAATCACTTTGGCATCATGTTTTGGGTAGCGATAAAAATTCTGAACTTAAAATGTGGCCTCTTCCCGATACAGAAACCATTAGAATGCATAAAATTGCTCATCTACTAAATGAATTACCGATGAAAATTGAGAGAAATGAGGTTTCAGTTGAAGTAAAAGCAGACTCAATTAATAGAGCCATAAAGTTTGAGCAAATAATGAAGCAAGAAAATATATGCTTTAAGAGCTTTCCTTCCAATGATCAGTTTATGATTCACTTAGGAAATGAATATTATTTTGATTCAATACATTTTGTTTCAAATCAAAGTCTTGTGTTGGTACCGCTTACTTCACAAAATAAGGAAATTTCTATTTCTGGTAAAAATTTTGAGGTTATTAACCTTAAATTTAAATTTTAAACATTTTATTTTTTTTATTTTGATAGAAATTCCACATGGAGCATATATTGTACAAGAAAATAAGGTACAAATTGCTAACAACGAACTCACATATCCGTCAACATTTCTATCAATTGGAACAACATTCTTAGAAGTATTAAAAGTCATCAATAAAGCATTATTGAAATTCAGCAATTCTTCAACTAAAATCGACAAATCTAGTCTTAAAAAATGTGAAATTTGTGATGATTTAGAAGTTTTTGGAGACATTACATACCAAAATCCTCAAAGTGTGCTCAACATTTTAAAACTCGATACGCTTGAAACTGAAATGAATTACATTTTATATCAACGATCATCCACAAAACCTAACGGATTAAATGAATTAGTAATGACAAATTTCATCACAAACCTTACCACAGTCTTTATTCAAGATCGACAAGAGACTATGAAATTAGGATCTTTATTTAAATGCAAAAATTCAACGAAACCTAGTCTTTTAAATGGAAGTGAATTAGCCAGTAATCACATAGATTCATTCAATCCAAATGATGTGTATGCACCAGAAACAATTGATATGGATATAAATATTGAAGGAGAATTATTTTGGGAACTCAAGTCTGAACTTTGGGTTGCAATTGGTCTAACAATGTCTACATTAGGCATTCTACTTAGTATGGCAATATTGACATTTATAATAATAAGAATTTGTATGGATGATGTGCTTGAAGGAAATCCCATTGGATCAGTTGTAATGTTAATTGCCTTAATTGCTCAATTTGTTTCATTCTTTCCATTTACTATCGAGTATGAGAGCACTGATTTGGTGGAAAATGACAGTGTTATGAATTCTATGTGCATTATAAAACTGTTCCTTGTATCTGTAAGCTACTGTCTTACATTTTCATTAATGTTGTCACGTGCCATCATGTTGGCATCGATTGGAAGTGAAGGAGGATTCTTGTCTCATGTAAATGGCTACATTCAGAGCATTATATGCTTTTTTAGCTTCATCGTACAACTCGGACTTTCAATACAATTACTCATAGTTATGCAAGCAAATAGTAAAAATGTCACATGTATAAACATCTACAATGGAAATTGGTTTTGGGCGGTAATAGCATACGATGGATTTATTTTAATTATGCTTCTTAGCCTCTCACCATTCATTTTTAAGTCACAAAGAAATTATCACGAAGGAGTTCTAATGGTTATAACTACAATTTTATGCATCATTTGCTGGTTAATATGGATACCATTGAGCATGATTGATAATAATTTTAGAGAAATAATGGTGTCGTTAGGTGTTCAGTGTACAGCATGGATAATATTAGCTGCACTTATGGTCCCAAGATGCTTTTTAATTGTAAAATCTATCGCTCGTTCAGATTTTACACAAGCTTTACCATCATTAACGTCTTTGGCATTTGCTCAAGCAAATCACTTCATTTCAGAGCCGGTATGTACATACTTATTTTTTAATCCATAGGGTTTAAATCCAATTTTCATATTTTTATTATTTTATAGAGTATTTATGAATGCGTGAATCCAACACTACGATCAAGATCCATTGGTGAAGAAAGTGATCAAACAAATTTGCCTAATGAATCATACTTGTCACCCAGTGAGGTTCCAACATTGCCACTTCGTAGTGGACGTAGAAGTATGCAGTACAATTTTAATGAAATAATTAATCCAAATTTGCCTTCACCAAATAATAAAATGACCAGATTCTGACATCAAGATTTAATTATTAATTAAATTTAAATGTAAAAATGTAATTTTTAGAAATTTCTAGTCAAAAATGAGAAAAATTGACAAAACCAAAATGAAAATAAAATAAATATAAATGAAAAAATATATATTTTTTTTTTTTTGATTGAAATCCAAATATGTTCTTTCACCTCTTCAAAAGAATTCAAAAGAGAGGCGGAGAGAAATGCAGTTTCTTCTCGCATTCCAAATATATTTCTCTCATAAAAGCAGAGATAGTTTAACATTGAAGTGTAAAAGCTTAAGCGCAAAAATTGTTGACTTTACTAGGTTTTAGTCTTTAAAAAACTGATAGCTATTAGGAGTCGTAAGCTTAGTACCTAATACAAAAAGGACTATCTTTTTACCCCCCTCCTCCTTTATTACATAAAAATATTTGATTGAACTGTTACAAAATCCTAGGCCCCAATCCCCCTAAAAAGCGAACGAACTAAGAGGCCTTTCACTTATTATGTAACGTCAAAATTCGGGTTTTTAACCCCCCCTCTCCCTGCGTAACGTTTTTAACAAAAGAATCAGGTGTAAGAACAATAGACCGTAACAAACTCTTGGACCCCCTCCCCCTTCCTCTTCAGAGCGTTCGATTAGTGACCGACTTCCATTACAATGAAAATTGAGAATTTCAAAGTGATTTGTTTTTCTACCTAATACTTAACTTGATTATATTCTCATTTGCTATTTTGAGCAAATATTGGAAAGTTGCTCATGCTTAACAGGGTCCTAAACTAGTTTATTTACCTATATTTTTGATTTTATTTGAATTTTTTTTAACTTTAAGCAAATAAAAACTTAATTAAAAATTATTTTCTTTTTTAAAAAAATCATGTCAAGTTCAGACAAAGTGACAGAGCCTCAAAACATTTAATATCCAAAAAACTTGCACGAACGAAACAAATAAGAACTTTTTTTGTTATTTCCTAAAAGAAGTTTAAAACTAAATTTTATTTATTAAATCACAGTAACCAGAAATCGATTAAAGTGCCACATTCAAATATTTATTTTCAAAATTAAAAAATAAAGTTCGAATTGTTAATGGAATTAAAAAGATAAATACCTTAAAAATTATACGAAAGAAAATTTAAATAGGTAAACAAAATTCCACGAATACAAAAAAATTTATAATGGAATCAACTTTATTGAGATTATTGGATGGTGGACAAGCACTTGATGAAATAACATCAGAATTGTGTGATTTTACGATAGAACAACAAAATGAGTTTGCAGAAAGTCAAGGAATTAAGACATCAGCAAGTTCCGATTTTCAACCAATTTTGGGTAAAACTGTTAGTTATATAGTTGCATGTGTTATATTTAATGAACATAATGAGATTCTAATGATGCAAGAAGCGAAAAAAAGCTGTGCTGGAAAATGGTACTTGCCAGCAGGACGCATTGAATCTGGTGAAAAAATAGTGGAAGCTGCACAAAGGGAAGTGTATGAAGAGACAGGTTTAAATGTCAGAATAACAACATTATTAGCTGTAGAGTCAGCAGGTGGCTCATGGTTTCGTTTCGTTGTCACTGGTAATGTATTAAATGGTGAATTAAAAACACCAAGTCGTGCTGATAAGGAAAGTCTTCAAGCAAAATGGATTAAAAATTTAGATGAAGTTATTTTACGAAGCAATGACATTATGAATATTATTGATATAGGAAGAAATTATTATAACAGACCTAAAGATTCAACATGGCATCGAAACATATTGCCTGCTTTAAAAGCACATTATAAAAATTATTTGAGAGTTGTTATTGCTGTACGCAAACGAAATCCTCCACATCGAGTTAACATTTTGTTGAGTGAAATGCAAAAATTGCATTTTCCAATTGTTGAGATTCATCCCACGAAAAGTTTACATTCAACATTAAGAAAATTTATGGTTGAATTATTTGGTGCTGAAATTCCACAACACAGACCCGTTGGCCTCCTTTCCATTGAGCATAATCCATCATCATCAACTTCTAATGTCACTGATGGTATCTGTTTAACATTACTTGTTGTATTTAAGCCAACACTTGAAGAAATCTCATTTATTGGCAAGTGCTCGTGGTTTGAATTAAGTAAAGATGTTAGCGACAAATTATCGCTAATTGTTGTTTCTAAAAATTCTACATTTCCGTTAAACGTTGTACGATAAACTCAATCACAAAACCTTACTGTCTTAATTCAAAATATGTACAATGCACTAGCATTTTTGTTTTTTAATTTACATGCATACAAAAAGTAATACTCAGTTATTGACCACATACCATTAATGAATAATTTAAATACAAAACAAAATTAATATAACAGAATATATATATTTTATATGAATTTGGGACATTGGGATGATATATTTATTAATTTAAAAGAAACTAACTTATTTTAAGTCGCGATTAAAAAATATAAAATTTGACTCATACCTAATATCCCCAATAACCAGAAAATTTCAAAGTTAGCTAAAAGCTAGTTCTTAGCTAAGTTTTAGCTAGTCTTTCTAAATAAAGTTAGTTCTAAGCTTGCTTCAAACTAACTTTTAAAATTTATGGTTATTGGGGTATATAATTGAACGTTCAAACAGAAGAATATACCGTGAAAAACGGTCATTTCAAATTTGAATATGTTTGACCGATTTTTGCAAAACACAAAGATAACAATTTTTGTTTCAACAGAAAAATCCATTGTGCCATGCTTTAATACTTTTAAAATGGAAATTTAAATTATGTAATAATGTTTTGAAGCTTGACAAAATGGATTTTTATGAGTAAACTGGAGTAAACAAACAAAATTTTTTAAGTAGGTATGTGTTTTGCAAAAATCGGTTAGAAATTTTCGAATTCAAAATGACCGTTTTTTAGGGCACGATTTTCTTTGAAAACGTTCAAATTTGACTCAAATTAAGAAGAAAAGTATTTACTTTAAAAAAGATGAATTCTTCCTTTCAATGGTGCTTGGAATTTCATTAATAATAAATATAAAGACTCTCTAGCATTTATTATGTATTAAAAATGGTTTTAAAAAAATAAAGACACATTTTCATTAGCTACCTTTATATACTTTGAAATTTTATTTCTAGCAAAAAAAAAAAAAAATGATTATAACAAAAATATTCGTTCATTCCCAATGATGATGTGTGACTAAATATTTTTAAAAACAATTAAATGCCAAAAAAAACCCTTTTTTAAAGAATGCTCGTAAAGTACGCCATATTTATGCTCCATATTTATATCTATAAATTGCAATTGCAGCAACGCTAACTAAAATTGATCCAAGTGTATAGGACCAAAGTTTCAATCGATTTGGTGAACTATTGTTAGGCGAACTTGTCGATTTCTTTTGTTGTGCTTTAGTTTCAAGCTTTTGAGCTTGACCGAGCATTTTTTGATACAAGTCTTTCTCATTGCGTGCCTCACGCTTCGATTTCAAAATCAACTTTGAAAGTTCATTTTGAATTGTCTTATTGTCTGGATCTAAAGTAGCAGCCTTTCTTAAAAGATTTATTGCTTGAGCCACATCGGCTTTGGCTTCAAGAATTTTTCCCTTACGATAAAGTGCTTTAACATTATTCGGTTGACATTGAAGTACGGTATCGATTGACTTTAGAGCAGTATCATATGCTTGAATCTTCATTTGTGCTTGTGCTAAATTATTATAAACTTTAATACGATCTTCCAATAAATCTTGAAGTTGAGCATTTGTTGGCTCAGAATCAGCATCACTTGTTGGATATTTTATACCACCTTCACTTTCATCCAAATATTCCAAAGCTCTTCGGTACAATTGTATTGCGGAATTAAATTCTTGTCTTTCAAAGAAGTAATTTCCTCGTTCACGTTTCTTATTTCCAATTTCCTTACGTGATTCAAATGATTTCTTTTCTAAATCACTTTCCTCATGTGCTGATAACAGCTCAACAGTATAAAGGATTGTCGAATCTGGAGGAATGTTTTTTGATTGTAATCCAATCGATCCATATGCAAATCTCGATGCGCATTTAATTAAAGCTTTTTCTCCAACATCCATTAATGCAATTGCCATATCAAGTCCTAAAACGTAATAAACGTTGATGTTGTGATATTACAGCATTGAAAATTATGAAATACAAACCTTGTACGACTTCTTGATCGCTAAGTTGAAAGCAAAAGTCTTCATATTTCTCAACTTCCTCTCCAGTATTTTCTAATACACCAGACACATTGATTTTACAGATATAAAGTCGTTCTGGGCGTGTGTCAGGCTCTCCTTTCACAAGAACCTATTTAAATGACAAAAAGATCCAGATGTTAAAGCATTAATTGAATTAAAAAAATAATTGTTCTTTCACCTACTTTTTTTGTAAGTTGATTATTTCCCAATATATCCATAAAACTGTCATCTTTTTGCATATTTTCAACTTCATTATCTTTAGTTAGATCCTCGAAACTTGATGAATTACTACTTGTTGCTGTTTGCTCCATTTTAATGCTGTTTTTCTAGAAAATTGATCGAATTTGTAGATTTAATCTTATGCACAACAAACTACCGCACCAAAAAATAGAATAAAGTACTTTTTAGTATGGAAGTTTAAATTCGAAATTTCTTCGTTTACGAAAAAAAAACACAAAAATAAAAGTTTTACCAAAAATTCATCCTTTAACAGTGAAGAATAGTAATTAGTGTCGTGTGCAAATCATCAAAGTAATCAATTCATTAAGTAGAAGTTTATTTACTGTCAATTTCATTAAATTCCGTAATTTTACAAATAAAAATTGCCGGCTAAAAAAAATCTTTAATGGATCTTAATTTTGGTGAAATAGCCTTTAATTCATCAAGAGCTTTATTTGATGAGTATGATGACATTCAGTTTAACCAGTAAGTAATTTATTTATTAATCAAAATTTATGTCTAAAAAATAAAATTGCTTAGTCATGAATATCTTAATTTGTTGATTTCAGACCAGAAATCGTTTGGTTCGATGATAAAAGTCAGGCAAATTTTGATAATGTTAAGCATTTGATTGTTGTCGAAGGAGTAAATGCAAATAAGCTTTTAAAAGACACTGTTTTGAATGGAAATTTAAAACAAATCTGTAAAATAAGAAAAGTAGAAGTTTTTGAAGTTGAGGAATCGACATTTCTATGCGTAGCTGAAGAACAGGAACTAAATTACATTGCTTCAATTTCTGATCTTTTGAACACAATCATTGAAAAAGCTGTAAATTTAACAACTGTATCATTACAACGAACATCCGATTTCAAAGCTGATCGAGTTCCTGACGATTGTATTATTAGAGGTATAAATTCAAAATTTGCTGATGTTGAGGCTTTAAAAGCCCCAAATTTCATAACTGGATTAGCTGGAGCGATTAGCACAAAGAGATTAATTAATGACCAGTCATTTTCATGCTACATAATATACATTGATTTCTTTGATGAAATAACAATTAGCAAGATCCTTAATCATCTAAAGCGCATTGGATTAAAATATAATGAACCTGAAAATTCAATCAATCCAAGAAAAGAGTAATTTGTACATGTGATCAATAAAGATAGCATAAACCATTTTTTCTTTTATTTTTTAATAAAATAAAAAATCATAACTCGTCAGTTTTTCAATTTTTTAAAAAAAAGATTAAAAATCATTAAAAGTCTCAATTCACTATTACTTGGAAAGGTAATTTTTTTAAAAAAAATATGCTTGTTTATGAAAAACAAAGAAATTATAAAAATGAGAAACTGTTTTGCATTATAATGTTTAAGCCATATAAGTAAATACATTAATATCACTGTCATCTCGAGCTAAATACTTTTGTTCTATCAACCATTCCAATTGTTCCTTTATCATTTTTTTAGATGGCAAAAACATATTCTTCAATATCTCAATAAGTTCAGCCTAAAAATGAATACAAAAAAAATCTCTTAAAATTTTAAAAAATTAACATAAACTTAATGAATTTACCTGTAAAGCAGCATTAGTCATTCGTTTTCTCATTTTCATTATTTTTATGATTGCTTCTTGTGTTCTGAGAATTCTCAGCTGTACGATTGATTGGTTGTCTTCTTGTTGCGATCTCTCCGTACTTAATTGAAGTCGTCCAATTAAATTAATTTTTCCACGTTTTTGAGGCTTTCCATTCTTAATTAATGAGAATTCCTGATTAATCCAAAAAACTGTATTTTCATCAAAATCTTTTGGCACTTGAACTATCGGATCAAAATTAAGCAATTGTCTTTTAAGTTTTGGAAAGGCTACCAATGACCATAAAGTTCTTCTTAATTCTGGATCAGGAAGTTCTGTAGCAAGTCGTAAGTTTTCATAAGATATCTTATCATTTGGTCGTTGATTCCATGCAAAAAGTACGGCCATTTGAAATGTAGTTACTGAAAATAAATTAAAAACTCAATTAAAAAATGTCTGTTGAATTTAAGAGGATATAATGACTTACCATCAAGATCAAAACGACCTATATTATTAGCGAACGTTATTGTTCCATTGCTCATGTGATGATACCATTGTAACTTCCTTCCAGAATGTTTTGTCTTATAAAATTCTTCAATTTCAGGAATAAAGTCTTCTAATTCCAGCGGTAAACTAACAGACACACGTTCTGTTGAACGTGCAGCCCAAGCACCAGCATTTAATATTTTTATATTGATTGCATCATGTCTCGTCGTTTGTGATCTAAACTGAGCATTTAAATCTTCACTGACTTTGATATCTTGGAACATTCTTGCCAATTTGTTAACATAATCAGCAGGCATTCCAATTTCACGCAACCATTCTACCATATCCTCTTCTTTTTCAGAATCTGCACTAGAATCGAGAATCAAACGTCTAGTAAGATGTGCTTTGTGATATCTCATAAATACATCCTTATTGCAGACATATTTCAATACTAATAGTACGTCCTTTAATCGTACTTCTATCTGATCACTTGTTAATCTCTTACTTAATGGCGTCCTCCGAAGAAGCATGTCACAATAATTTGCCAATAATTCTGGACATTTACTTTCAGGTGCCGTAATTTTAGTTCCTCTGGCAGTAGTATTAGTAGGTAATTCGAGTTTAAAAACTGTTGTATCATTGACAACAGTCTTGAAAGCTTTATCGCGAGCCGTTAGGAATCTTGGATCATCATTGAAAGCATCCTGAACGAGTTTACTAAATCTTCTGAATAAATCTAAAAGTCGTTCCACATATTTTTCACTGTCTTGTGTTATGACGTCAGCTGAAGCAACCATATCAGAAAGACCTGCTGAGACTATATGATTCTCAAGATCACTGAGCATTGGATCCACTCCACCATTGACACGATCCAAAAGACGAAACATTAAATTTAGTCGTTCTGTTTCACCAGCTTCAATTAATGGACGACATTCAGCTATTAAAGTTGGAAGATGATCACCAATGAGAACACGGACACAACATTCACTTAATCCAGCTGCACTAACCGGTTCGAGATATCTTGCAGCACGAGCTTCTTCCTCCCTCAATTTTACATCAGCATATCGCATAAAACTTTGAACGCCATTTGCTTGCAACTGTTCATTTCCCTTCAACCTGTAAAACTCTGCTGTTGCTTGAAGGTAGGCAGCTTCAAAATTTTCACGATAAATTTCTAACTTGTCCTCAGAGTTTGAACATAAATTAACGTAGCTTTCACGTACACCTATAACTAGTTGCGAATCAAAAGCCTCACCATTTCTTTCGGCTTGTATTAATTTCATAGCTGAATCTTGAAGACGATCTTTAACATTCATAAAAATACTTTGATTCCAACTGTCTAACATTAATTTTCTTACAACTGTATCATCAGAATTGGAAGATTTTTTTGATGTGCTATTATTTATATGACTGGATGATGACGATGATTTAGACTATAATGAAATTTGTTTGTGTAAAAAGTCAAAATTGTAATTTGATAATTTAATAATGAAAAAAATACATACTTGTAGAGATGTTTCCAATTGTCGAAATGGAAGAGGTAAATACGAACTCTGAGTAAAGAACTTTCTCCACTCAACTATGTATGCTTTCAAAAGTGCTTGCTCCTCGCCAGCCACTAAAACTCTTTTTTGAGCTTGTTTAATAAATTTTATTATCAAGTCTTCTAAACTATCACGAATCTTAAGTGCTCCTTTCTCGTCCCATAAGCACACAGAATGAACCATGTAAAACAGATCTTGCCATTCACTAAAAAAAAAAACATGAATTTGTTACTTATATTATTTTTAAATAGAATTTATCACAAACCAACTCACTTATTATCAATATGATCTTGAACTAAGAGTTTCAACACAACTGGCTCCATTGTTGGCCATTTTTCTTCAAAATGTAATTGACCTCTAATCTGTGAATTTAAAAGCGAAATTATTAGTTTGCTAAAAAGCCACGAAACAGTAAAAGTTTGTGTTACTATTTATATTATTCATAAAATCCTTGAGATTTGTGGCTTTTCTCAATCATTAATTCCTTACCTTTAACATGATGGAATATTTTTTAAGCACTGAGATATTTTAATTATTTTTAAATGATTACATTTACGGTTTTATTAAAATTTTGTTGAAAATGTTCTTTGTAGACAATTTAATTCTACAAAATTTCATGCGACAAAACATGCGAAACTTATGCCATTTAAAAACAAATGAATTGTCGTTATTTTCTACAAATTTTGTAGAACTTTTTCAAAACAATCAACATTGTCAATTGTTCGGAAACTTATATTAGCGATAACATAAACAATAGTTTTTGAAAATGGATTTAGTCGAGGAAGACAGAAATTTCATTGTAAATCTTTTAAAGATGACACCAGAAAGTATTCAAAATTAATATTAGAAATAAAGTTATGTGAATAATCTAAAGGAATTTTTGATTTTTTAGATTTAAATTCATTTCTGAAGAAAATTGAAAATTACTATCAGGAACCAGAAGAAAAACAAAAACAATATGAAATCTTTTTGAAAATTTTACTTCAATTACACAAATCAAAATCTGAGGAGCTCTTTGTGTCATTCTTAAACGAAACATACCAAAAACAAGATTGTAATAAGCAGATTAAATTGATTGCTAGTTACATTACTGATAATTGTTATATGCATTTGGATGATTTGAGCAGATTTGTTGATCTACGATGGAGACTTGACTCAAAAATAGCATCTAGAGTTAATTATGAAATCAATAATTTGGAACCTAAAATAACTATTGAAATATTGAAGAAAAATAATGAGAAAATTTTTATACATTCAGCACCGTCTGTTCTAAGTCATACAATTCAAAAACTTGAACAAGCTTTAATTGATGCAAAAAATGTGACACGAAAGTAATTTAAAGTTGATCTTTCAAACAATGTTTCTCCATAAATTAATCATACAAATTTGATACGATCATTTGAAATTGATTTTGCAATAAAATGTATATTAGGTAACTACGATTTATTATATCAATTTAATTTGTTCATTTTTCTGTTCTCATTTAAATAGAAACATAAGTTATGGCTAGTACAAAAAATAATTAAAATAAGGATGACAAATAATCCAATAATGGCAACTTGCATGTTTTAAATGCGTCTCGACAATTTATATTCTTTCGACCCATTTCCTCGGCATATGTAAATTCATTTTTCTCTAGTGTCGTGGTTGAAGGACTAAAAAATTAAAAAAAAAAAATCAATTTTGCATTTTTTTGAAAAAATTTAATTTAAAAGGGGACGTTCACTTAGTATGTTCGTTTTTTTTTTGTGGGGGGTCAAGGGAGTCTAGGATTTATTAACAGATCAAGGAGGGGGGAGGTGGGGTTAATCGATTCTAAAAAGACTTACACAAGTAAAACATGAAGAATTTCACTAAATAATCCACTTTTGTAAGTAAACGACGATTGAGTTGCTTGACATATATACATTTGGATGCACCTTATTCCATCAACTTTCATAGTTTTCTGAAGTTGTAGAGATAAAATTTTATAAATTGACCATCTTATGTTGTCGTTAGGATATGATTCATAATTATCGAGATTCTGTTCCTCTGCAGAATCATATGCAATATATTTAAGATAATTTTCTTCAATGCTTCTTTTTTCAAATCTAGTAGGATAAAGATGCGATTCATTATATGGAAGAAAATATTGAGCTTTAAAGACATATCCCATTGTCATTGACTCAGGTGTTATATCAATTGGAATCCCTATTCCTGCAATAAACTAATTGGAATTTAAAGAAGATAAAATTACCCGAATTTTAAAAGATAAAATTTATTCAAAAGTTGAGAAAAGTATTTGATCCGAAGCTACCTGATGACGTGTTGGATTTGCTCGAGGAAATATTAGGAACCTTTTGTCTCGATGATGATCAGCATTTATGACACTTATTAAAATTAAAACTATTATGGTCTTTAAAGCAACTAAAATCATTTCAAACAATGTTTCTTCAGCCAAATCTCAACAGCTTCTAAAATTTTTAACTTTAAAATGCAGAATTCTTGATATTCCAAAAAATTGCACATTTGTGGAAAAATTATCACTTTATTTTAACTCTGGTGCATGCTAAAAGGTTAACGGCATTAAATTTTTGTCCTGTTTTTGCTTGAAATGTTTTGCTGCAATTCAATTCAGTTGGCATTGCATCAAAATGCAGATAAGTGCTTTAGTGGAATTTTTTCATTATAAATTATTTTCAAAAGTTTTTTTTGATTCAATACTTTTTTATGAATTTATTTCAAATAAAATCGTGACAATGTTAAATAATTTAACAATATATGTTTTCTAACTCAAATGATGTTTTTCATCATCATGGACCGAATATTTATTTTATAATTATTGTTAATAAACTTCCTTTTTTTTGTATTTCAACGAATTGAAATTATGTTAAGTTTTATATGCTTCTTTAGACATCTTCTACTAGTTTCCAACTACTGTCATTTAATAAATAATCTCTGCGAAAAAAAGGAAAATTATTTCATTTAAAAACAGAAACAAAGCCAAAAAATAAAGGCAATTACCTCTTTGTTTTAAATACTTTGAGCCAGTCTTCATATAGGTCATTAATACACTTTTCATTACCACCATAGTCTTCAGGTAGAACTTCTCGTTCAATATGTTCCAAAAGTCCAGAACCATATCGATTAAAGTGAACTAATTCGTTAACTTTCTTAGACAAAATTGGCTTAACCATTCCCATAATGCTATCAAATACACTAGATGTATTAACAATATGATTGCTAACCAAAACGACAGGTGCGGTTTCTTGCAAAAAACTTGTATATAACAAAAGGGTTTTGACATTTTTTGCGAGATCAAGAAATTGCTTAAATGAATAGCCTTCAACATCCAGAATAAATATTTCGCCTTCAACAAATCCATCTTTGTTATCGTGTATGATGTAACTTGCATCAAACATCATTAATGCTGCTTTGATGACTTGTACACTATCGTATAGATTGGCATCACATTTCGGGAATCTGATTATTGTCACTTTATATTTATCTTTTGTTATCTTTGGAAGAGGAACAAATTGACTGCAAGACAATAATTAAAAAAGATTTGGAATTTTATCTAAAAAAAGGTGGAAATTGAAAAAAATCTTACAAACAACTACATGCTGTTTGAATTTCCGATGACATCACATCGCGATCAGTAAATAAGTAGGGTGCTTTTGCTCGTAATTCAAGGCCACTCTTAAGTAAAGCAAATGCACAGTCTACATCATTAAAGCTTATTTTTAGGTACCTTTCGAGGAGAACTTTGTCTGTTAGATTATGAAAGATAAAAAAAGTTTACGTTTATGTTTAATTAATTTTTAGCACATTTTTTTTACTGCTGATAAGTTCTTTACAATTTTTAAATCCATTTATCAACTTTAACTTTATCAATAAAAATGTTCACTTACTCATATTTTGCGGAAAACTTTTTTCATTTTTAATTTTATTCACAAATTCTTCGAATTTTATCGGATCGGGTCTATGACTAATAACTTCTTCCACTTCTTTTATAGAATTTTCATTATCCATTTTTCCTACTTTTCTCTTTGCTATTTTGTCTTATATAAATGATTCTTTATCTATATTCGTTAAATGATTTCTTATTCTTTGATATAGGTATAATTATGTTTGTGCGATGGGAAGATAAAAATTTTAATTTTTTTATTATATCTCTTTGTTGTGCGTGAAGTCTGAATCACTTTTGAAAACTTACTAAATTAACCTAACCAAATATTCGTCTTACACATGCTTATCGTCTTTTTTTTATAACATATACTAAGGTCTGTTTGTTGAACTTTATAACTGTATATTTCGCTTAAATTTTATTATCACAAAAAAATAATATTTCGGTAAAATTATCTTTAATACATAATTGCTGAAATTGTAATTTCTATCGTTGTGGAGTAAACTGTAATACAATCAAACACTTAACATTGTGAAAAAAAAAAAATTAAATTACTGAACCATTCACTCACTAATGAAAAAAAAAGTTATTTTAACTATTCATTTGAAATTGATAATTATTTTATAGTTTTTATAGCATTTACTATGAAAATGACAAAATAATTACTTATTGCGTGCTTCAAACTGAATACTTAGATTCATATGTTTTGACAAAATTAAATTTCATAGAATACATACACTTTATGACGTTTATTTTCAACTATTTTCTCACTACTGATGTACTGTAATAACAAGCAGAAACATGAGTAAAATGAAAATTACATCACCTCACTAATACGATGAACATTATGTACAAATACATATGAAACATCATTTCGAATGACTCATATCGATTTTCAAAGTCAAAGAAATTCGTTTGTCTTTGGATATAACTGAAGATTGTAGAGTAAATTGACTTTATTTGAAAAATAAATAATAAATCTATTCAATGGAATAAAAAACATTATGAATAAATAAATGATAAACAATGTATTACTTATAGTCATATAATCAAGTTATGAAGAATTTCGTAGAACTTAGATAATTGGTCATTTCTCTGAATAATTTTTGATCCGTTTTTATAACGGATAAAAGTTGCAAATTTAAATAGAACATTATAATTAGTTTTTTTAAGAGCTCCTGTGACGCAGAGGAAAGCGTGTTGGACTTCTAATCCAAAAGTCGTGGGTTCGATCCCCACCAGGAGTGTTTGTGATGTTTTTTACACACTTTTTTTTATTTTTCTTTTTTATTTGTTTACATTTTTCCTTATATTTCAGCATGACGAATGTTTATTTTTTTTTTTAAATTTCAATATTAAAATATCAAATTGCTTGTATTTAATTTTAAAAAAATTGTAGAAAATACAATTTGGAATATTTTTTTGAACATTTTCGAGGATTTTCAATTAAAAAAATTGAACTTATAGAACTTACTTGTTCTTATTGAAAAAAAAAAATTGTTCTCAGTAAATGAAACTTAAACGTAGATTTTATTTCAATACCAAATTTATTATCATTATTTTTTTTTTAAATTTAACATTTAACGTATTTTAATCTCATTCTGCATCTATTTTGTTTATTGATGTTATGATATTATCGAGACTGTTGCACATGTGCTTAGCAATCTCGATTCCTACAGTTTTAAAATATTTTAGCGTCAGATCTTTTGTTTTTTGTGCCATTTCACGAATCTGAAAGGATTGAAAATTTTCAAGTAATTTGAAGCAAGAATTTTTTCAAATTTAAAGACTTACTGGTGCATTTTTCTCTCCTTCATAATTTTTGTAAAGTTGATTATAATCTTCAATTAACTCAGCAACTTCATTTTCTGTAATTTGCTCACTGTTGGCACTCAAAGCTAATGCAAAAATCAATAAAATTGCTAGCAAATATAATTTCATTTTAGATTATTTTTAAACTGTAGGTTTTATTGATTGTGAAAGAATGTTCAGCTACTGTCTATTGATACAGAATAAACATCTCCTTTTATACTAAACAAATAAGTTCCAATTTCAATACTCACTATTGATTGAACAATAGAATTGACACATTAATCTGAATCTTCTTATCGTCAATATAAAGTCATTTGAATATACAAATGCAAGGTTGATGGATGATCCACATATAGTCGCATCAGCTAAGAATCAAGAATATTTTTAGAAGTTTCTAGAATTTTTTCATTTTTTGAAGAGTAGGGAGGTGAATTTTAAAGATTTTTAATTTAAGTCAAATTATTTTTTTTTCAGCCAATCAAACGGAAATGGAAAGAATCTTGAGTTCAACAAGAAAATTCCTTGTTACATAATATTTTACTTTATTTTGAAATTGGGATGTTTGTAATTTTGTTACAATTCTATGAATCTTAATTTGACATTAGCCTGTTATCGACTTTAACTTGTTACATAAAATATTCGAAAAAGTTGAAAAAAGAAATTCATTTATTATTTCGACCCGAGTGAGAATCGAACTTCACACCTATTGATGGCAGGTTAAGTACTCAGACCATTAAGCTATTGTGCTTAGTCATTAAAATTGGCACTTTAAGAATAAATATGTATGAACTCATCTTTTTCAACAAAGTTTTTGAGGATTATTCGTTTATTTTTTATCGAGGATAATTTCTTTCATTTAAGTCATTTTTTGCAAAATTTATTCAATAAGATTATTCGTTTACATAAGTGACTTGAAAATAATTTGAAGTTAGTTTTTTTTTGACATTAATTCACCTCAGGTTTGTTGATGCAAAATCAGTTTTGTGTTGAAATATTGTTTCATAACAGAAGCATCACCACTGGCATTAACAAGAAAATGGCATTTGTAAATTTTACATGCCGTATGGTACGGACAATACTATGTTGAGAGATTTTGAAGCAATGGTTCTAGAAATTTTCAAAAGACTCGATGACTTTATTTTCATGAAAATTCAAAGGTAGATTTATAGAAAAAATCAAATTAAAATGATCAACAATGTATTCTTTACATAAGTTCATTACACTGCTCAATTTAATTTTATTGCCACGTATACCTTGAAATATTTAATTAATTTATACTTGTAGCATGAAAAATTTATGTATTAACATCAGATAAATTTTATCTTATGAAACCACAAGAAAAATTTGCAATTATATGTATGAAGGTTTTCTGCATCTATTGTATGTTGAATAGAATTCTCTCTATAATTTTTATAACTTGACTAGATAAGTAAGCTTGAATTATTATGCAATTTATTCATTATTAAGCTAAGAGTTCTGTGAATAAGACGTTTTGATCTATAACTTAATGTCGTCAAATTTTATTGTAAGAATTTTATTGGGCTCATGACAGTGAGTTTCAATCGAAATTTTGAAACATGGAATTTTGTGAATTTGATAAGTTGTATAAGTTTTTGGATTTTAAAAAATGTGTAGAGTCGGACGATCGATTCCCAAAAAATATTGGTAATGTTTTAAAAAAATCTCAAAATTTTTTAGAAACTCTCATTTCTAAAAATTTTTCAGATCAAACTTTATTACGTCGATATCTTAAATTTTTCAACGGAAATGTGCAAAAAGCTATTAAGAGATTACACACTACCATGGAATTACGAAAATCTTACCCAAACATTTTTCATAATCGAGATACAACCGATGTGCGCTTTCATAAAGTCTTACAACATGTGTAAGTAGCCACAAATATTAGATTAATATGGTCTTTTGAGTAAATACTTATGCATAGATTTCGGTTCTCAAAAGATTTCAATTTATTTAAAAAAATAAAATATTTGTTCAAAAAAAAAATTCAATATTGAATTACAGGGGGTCCTCGATTTGAACAGTTGATTGGCTCCAAAATTTTTCTACCCAAATCGAAGCATATGAAAAACGACCGTTAAAAATGAAATTCGAATTTTTGTGTAGAAAATTTTTTGTTATTCAAATCGAGTCTGTTTAAATCAAACACCCCCCCTGTAATTATTTTGTAATATTTTAAAATTTAAAATTTTAAATCAGCATTAAACTAGTAATGAAGCGGATCACGCTTCATGTGCATATTCACACCGTTCCAAAACTCTATATCGGGTCAGCAAAGCTTCGCTTTGCATAAGTTTGAAGATTAGGATTCGATCGGGTCAGCAAAGCTTCGCTTTGCATAAGTTTGAAGATTAGGATTCGATCGGGTCAGCAAAGCTTCGCTTTGCATAAGTTTGAAGATTAGGATTCGATCGGGTCAGCAAAGCTTCGCTTTGCATAAGTTTGAAGATTAGGATTCCATCGGGTCAGCAAAGCTTCGCTTTGCATAAGTTTGAAGATTAGGATTCGATCGGGTCTGCAAAGCTTCGCTTTGCATAAGTTTGAAGATTAGGATTCCATCGGGTCAGCAAAGCTTCGCTTTGCATAAGTTTGAAGATTAGGACTCCATCAGGTCAGCAAAGCTTCGCTTTGCATAAGTTTGAAGATTAGGATTCCATCGGGTCAGCAAAGCTTCGCTTTGCATAAAATTGAAAATTAAGGTTACTAAAAAAATCGAGAATTTTTACATTTGGACTCAATTTTCAAGCACTAATTGATGTTTTTGGACATGACAACGCATGTACGACTTTTAGGTCTAATTATAAGTTACAATAATCACAGGTTTTTAGAATTTTTAAGTCCGAATTGTAGGCACAGGAAGGCGAAATGTCCAAAAAATGCCGATTTTTTGAACTATTCGACTTTTTGATCAACTAAACTTGGATTAAAAATATTTTTGATATTTTTCCATAAAAGTTCTCGCATTTATTGATCAAAAACAGAAAAGTTTACAAAAATCCATCCACACAGTGAACCACACTCAGTTGCAGTCAAGACCTTGAGCAGAGTAGACGTGTTTTGAATTTTCTCCGTAATTATTTAAAAATTTACTAAAAAATCTCAAAACAATCAATCTCAAAACAAAAATCTCAATAACATCGTGAAACTATCAGTATATACAGGTAGTTTTCAAAACTTTTCAACAAGATGGAAGCAGCCATCGCATCAAATCTCAGCGAAGAAAATGTGCAAAACTTTTCTGAAGTAATTATACCTGAACAAAGTTCAGTTATATTGACAATTCTCAACAATGAGACAGATACCGACGAAATAGTTTCTGAACAACTTGACAAAGATTCAAGAAATCCGATAACACCAAAAGCTACCAAACAGACGTCATTGGACAAATTTTTGATCCAATCAAGCAAAACTGAAAAAAGAAAGAATTCAGAAGACAGCTCTCCTGAAATAATGAGTGCACCATCAAAAAAACAAACAACATCGAGACGAATAAATAAAGACAACAAAAAACTATTTCACTCTTCAAGCTCAAAAGTATTATTTCCTCCAGAACCTTCCGATAACATGGAAGCTGAAATAGTTCCTCTCGTCGAAGAAACCAGAAATCCAACTGAACAACAATTAATTCAAACAACAATATCCGAATCGACGAAAGAAAATAACCAAATAATACAACAGAAACCAAATCCAATTGTTATTAACGAACAACAACCGACAACATCCGCAAATGCGGAAATAAACAACCAAACAACACAACAAAAGTCGAAACCTCCACCAATTGTTATCAGCACAGGAGGAGGTGAAGAAATAAGAAGATTAGCAAACGAAATAAATAACCAACCCAAGAGTATCATCATCGAAACCAAAAAAGACAAACAAAAATCAAAATTAGTTACAACAGAAAGCTGGAAAGACTACGAAAACTTCATCAAGATACTCAAGGAAAGAAACCACCACTTTCACACCTTCTCTACTCAACAGCCAACGCAGAAAATCGTCCTATATGGACTTCCAAATATGCAAATTGATCATCTAGAAAAAGAGTTGCAAATTGAAAAAGTCACACCAGTGAAAATCATCAAAATGAAGATGAAGCAAAAGCGCCATGAACAAGACGATGATCAAAACTATCTTCTGTATTTCAAAAAAGAAGAGAAAAATCTTATTGAATTACTTAAAAAGATCAACATTATCAGCAACTTCAAAGTTAAATGGGATCACTACCGCAGCAAACAAAGAGGACCAGCTCAATGTTCAAAATGCCTTCAATTCGGACATGCACAACTAAGCTGTCACAGACCATCAATCTGCTTCAGATGCTCTGAACAACATGAATCCAAATCATGTCCTTATTTAATTTCAGGCACAAACAAGATCCCGACTGAAAAGCTCAAATGTTTCTTTTGCAGTGAAAATCATACAGCCATCTCAACAATTTGCAAAAACAGACAGCAAATAATTGAAAAATGGCAAGAAAAATCATCTAATGGCAACAATCGCAATCAAAACAAAACAACTAAATCTTACTATCATCGAGAAACTGAACAAAGAAGAAACAATCCTTCAGCACAACGACGCTTCGAACAACCAAGCAGAGATGTTCAAAATACTCCAAAAAGACAACAGTGTTCAATAAACACTTTAGTGCCATCTACATCCAGACAACAGCATCCTGTTCAACAACATACTGTTCAACAAAAAAGTGTCGAAAACTCAAAACCTCAAAACACAGATCTTCCTCCATATCACAATCAGAGAAAACAAAATAATTCAAACCATCATCAAAACAACACAAGAGGAAGCAAAAACAAAAACAAGAAAAAACACAACAATAAGAATAACCATAACAATAACCAAAACAATAACCACAACAATAACAACAACAATAACAATAACAACAACAAAACAAAACAAAACTCAAAACAATCTTCAATTCCAATCTCAGATAACGAAAACAACATGGAAACAGAAGACATCAGCCTACCAACGCCAAACAGATGTGAAGTCATCGCTGAAGCTTCTTCTTCATCATCCTTTAATGCTGCAAATGCTCCGATTAGACCAGAAAAAGACGAAGAAACAATAGCCATTAAAACGGCACTTGAATTTATCAAACAAAATCCTGATTGCCTCAACAAACTCATCATGATACTTGAATTTATCAAACAAAATTCTGATTTCCTCGAAAATGCCAAACAAGCAATCGACTCAGTCAAAACTAACTCAAACAACAATGAATTGTAATCAACAAAGAATCAACGTACTTTACTGGAATGCAAATGGCCTCACCGACAAAATGCTACCATTTCTCGACTTCTTATGCACTCAAAATGTCGACGTCGCCTGTATTTCAGAAACCTTCTTCAAACCTAACTCAAAAGTTGACTCACATCCAGACTACATAATTCATCGACTTGACCGCATTGACAGACCAAAAGGAGGAGTTGCAATCATTATCAAAAGAAATCTAAAACATCAGCTACAGCCCAGCTACAACACCAATCTCATTGAATGCATTGGCATCAAACTCTTCATCAATGAAACCACAAGCTGCCACATCCTCTCAGTCTACCTACCAGGTGGAACCCAAGCAAGAGAAATTGAAGAACACCTAAGAAACGACATCAACAAAATAACAAATCTGAGAGGAAACTACTACATCTGTGGAGACTTCAATGCAAAACACCGAGAATGGAACTGCAACGTAGCAAACAAAGCTGGCAAGATACTTCAAGAGATGTCAGGAGAATTCATGATCTATTATCCTGACTCTCCAACATACTACCCTGAAGATCGTAAGAAATCATTATCAACAATTGATCTAATGCTCTCTAATTCTATTCTAGGTACATCAGAATTGAAATGCACAGAAGCAATGAGTGATCATTGCGCTGTGTATTTTCAAATCAAAACATCGAAAATTGAAAAGACTGATAATACAGTCTACAAATATGATTACAGAAAAGCAAACTGGAAGAAATTCAAATCATACATCACACGTCGCATCGAAAACAACATCACTGAAAATTCCTGCAACACAACTGAAGACATTGAGAAGCACATTAATATTCTCTCTAAACTCATCATGGAAGCAAGAAATTCAAGTGTTAAAATGAAAAATATCAATTTCGAATCAACAAAACTCACACCAGAAATCAAAGATCTGATCAAAACCAAACGAACTCTTCGACGAAGATGGCAGCGATACAGAGATCATCAAACCAAAACTGAGCTGAACTTCATTCAAAAAGATATCAAAGATAAAATAAAAGAGCTCAAAAACATCAACTGGAACAAACGTCTCGCCGATATCAAACCATCAAATCAAACTGTCTGGAAGATCGCAAAACACTTTAAGAAAGGGTCAAAATCAATGCCTCCTCTGACAAATGAGGGTCAAACTCTCATCACAAACAAAGAAAAAGCAAGCGCACTCAGCGAATATTTTCGTCAAGCACACGAAAATCCTCTTGCAAACAATGACCCTCAACACACATCAGAAGTCAACAACACAGTCAAAGAGGCACTTGATCAAGATAACGAAGAAACAATAGAGTTAACAAGCATTGAAGAAATCGCAAGTATCATCAGAAATCTCAAAAATCCAAAAGCTCCTGGACCAGACGATGTCAACAACATCCTCATCAAAAACCTTCCACCAAAAGGAATCGAATATTTGCAATTTATCTTCAACTCTTGTCTCAAACTCAACAGTTTCCCGAAGATCTGGAAACATGCAAAAGTAATTCCAATACCAAAACCTTCAAAACCAGCAAACGAATTAAGCAGTTACAGACCAATTAGTCTTCTCAGCACAATAAGCAAAATATTTGAAAGAATACTCCTGAGCAGAATCAATGATCACCTCGAAGACAACAACATCATTCCAAATCAACAATGCGGCTTCCGTACTGGAAGGTCAACATCGCATCAGCTCATCAAAGTGATCAAGACTGCAAAAGAAAACATCAAAAACAAAAAGTCAACTGGCATGATCTTCCTCGATGTCGAAAAAGCATTTGACAGAGTCTGGCACAACGGACTCCTGTACAAAATGCTCCAGCTGAGATTTCCACTGCCACTTATAAAAACTGTAAGATCCTTCCTCAGTGAAAGAACTTTTTCAGTTTTTATAAAAGGTCAATTCTCAGACATCAAACTCATCAAGTATGGAGTACCTCAAGGAGCTGTGCTCTCCCCAACTCTCTACAACATCTTTACGTATGATATTGTAAGAGAGACAACCGACAACATCGCACTGTTCGCAGATGATACAGCATTACATCATTCTTCAGAAAACTCAGCCGATATTGTCACCCATCTCCAACATAAAGGAAGAAAAGTCCAAGACTACATGAACAAATGGAAAATCAACATCAACAAACAGAAGACTCAAGCTTTATTCATCACAAATCGATACTCCAAGCAACTTCCAAAAAACAACAACATCAAATTCCTTAATGAAAACATCAAGTGGGAAACTGAAGCTAAATATTTAGGAATGATCATCGACAAGAGAGTGACATTGAAGCAACATGTAGACTATGTGACCAACAGAGCACACAACGCACTACGACAGCTTTATCCCCTCATCAGCAGAAATTCACATCTCGACGTACGAAACAAACTCCTCATCTACAAATTAGCAATCAGACCCATCTTCACATACGGCTGTCCAGCCTTTGAAAGCATCGCAAAAACTCACATTCAACAACTTCAAGTACTACAAAACAAATTTCTTAGAATACTTCTCAACAAATCAAGATATGATAAGATCGTCGATCTACATAACGAAGCAAAAATTCCAACCATCAAAGATTACGTCGGAAAGTTGCAAGCAAACTTCACCGTTCGACTTGCACCGCGAAACACCGACTAAACAATCATCAATGAAAGCAAAATGATTCAATTAAAGCAAAATTAGGATAATAAAGACCATTAAAGTGTCTGACACCCTAAAAATTACAGCTAGACATGTATCTTAACTTTGTACATAATTATATTCTAAATTTAATAAATAAAGTTTAATTTAAAAAAAAAAAGTGAACCACACGAATTTTTCCAAAATTTAGGTTTGTGGGAGGTGTACTGGTGGCTAAAAATTTTTTTTTTTGCATTTTTTCTCAACAAAACTTCATTTTTTATTGATTCTGATCAAAAAAGTTCAATTTTCAATTTGTGTGAAATTTTTTAAATGTATTTTGCAATAATCGGCTAAAATATGCTCAAAAAACACACTATTTCGTTAGTTTCTCAGATCTATCTACATGAATCAGCACCAAAATGTTAGCAGCACATTTGAGTGATAATGCGCACATTTTGAGACATTTTTGACAAAAAATTATTTTTTCGTAATTGAGTTGTGCGATTAACAAACTTGCTGGTAAAGTCACACCACCACTATTTTGCGTCGTGCACCGAGGTATCAAAACCATTTTCAATGCGGTTTTTTGTATTTTGTAGATAATTTTGAGGCCGAACTTTTCACACCGAACAGTTTATGAAAATTTTGAGTTCTGGCGCCAAAAAACTAAAAAAACGATTTTTCAAGTGTATCGAAATCAATATATTCACAACGTGAAACGGTGTGAATATGAAAATTTTAAATTCCAGTCAAATGGTTTTATTGCCAAAATTAACACCCGACAATTACCGCATCATCGTAACAAGACTCATCGATTTCAATCCAGACAACATAGTTTTTGAAGATGTTCTTGCCGTTTCATCAATGCTTACTGATGTAAATCTCATCACATCTGATGATCCAACCAAAGATTATCTTGCAAATGGAGAAATTTTAATTTACGATTTAAATGGATTAAGTTCAAGACATTTAACAAAATTGAGCTTTTCATTGATGAGAGGATTCTTTCGGTATATGATTGAAGCACATCCAATCAGAGTAAAACAAATTCATTTGATAAATGCTTCATCATTGCTTGACAAAATTATAACATTAATAAAGCCATTCATTGGGTCAAAAGTTATGGAGATCATGCATTTTCATACACCAGGGTCATCAACATTGTTTGATTTTTTACCACGAGATATTATTCCAACTGAACTAAATGGAAATAGCGAGAGTATTGAGAGTTGTAATGAAAATTGGATCAAACGAACGGAAGAACACAGGTAAGTATTTTTTTATCAATTTGGTAGGAAATTTGTTAGATTTTTTGATATTTTGAAATATTTTTTAGAGATTATCTGTTAAATGACGATATTTGGACAGTCATTGAAAAAGATGATTCTGAAGAATTCTCAATTGAGAACTATATGGGATTTTGCTGAAAGGAATTAACATTAATAATCTTTTATTAGGCACTAAAATATTTTTAAAAATATTAAATGTCAAAATTAAAACAAAAAATAAAAATTTTAATAAACTTTTCAACACTCACACAGCAGTTAATACCTTACTCAATTTTTTTTATGTTGTGCCTTTCATGTTTGCAAAATTAAGAAATGTTGTAAATTGCGCGTGTGATGAAACAATATTTTGTTTATGTGATCATTAATCTGCACTTTTTTCGTAACTTTTTTTCACATTTCATCTCATATATATTTGAAAAAAAAAAATCATGACAATACATACAGCAGCATAATATTTTTGTTGGATTTTTATGATTTTTTTTTCTCTATTGACTTTACACAAACAGATTCAATGCAATTGGAATATGAAGTAAGCGAATAGACATCGCGCTTTTACCGAATTTATTTTATGAACCAAAACACCAACAGTATTAATCTATCTCTTGGAGTGCTTAGATTGAAGCTTTTGTATTATTTTCTATATTTTTTTGTTAAAAAATTTTCAATTTTCTAATAATTGTAAACTTTTATAAAATATACTAATAAGTGAATAATAAAAAAAATAAAATAAGTGAATTAAAAAAATAATTTGTGTTAAAAAAGGGATTAAAAATGACAAGACATAACGTTCAGCTTAGTAATGAAGAAATTGAAGATTTATTAGAGGAATTTTACAATTGGACTCAGGAGAATGCTAAAGTACCCAAAAATTTAGGTAAGAATTTCCAATAAATATTGATTTTAATTTTTATTCAAATTTTATTTAAAATTCGAGTTTTAATTTGAATGTAACCTTAGTAATCAAAATTGACATAATATTTTCCATTAATATTCCTAAGGAAGTTCAATGTAAAACATAAGAACTATTTTGGTTACATGGAAAGGATTAATATATGAATGGAATGATTTTTATTGACTTTCTTTCATTCTTAATTTTCCATCAAAAAATTGTTAAACGAACAAGTTTGATTATTAAACCTCACATGTCCTAGAATTCATACAAAATTTAAGAAACAAAATTTATGCATAAATAATTATTATGCTATATTTTTGACAGTATGACATAAGAAAATCCTTCAATTTCACGTCTTATCGAATTTATGAAACTATCAATCATAATAATTAAGTTTAAATAATTTATCTCTTATTTCAAGTTAACCTTTTTTGTTTCATTTATTTTTTGCATAATCAAACAATTTTTACCTTGAGCTTCACCTAAGTACGAGTTATTAATTTTTATTTTACCAAAATTATTTTTTTAAGCTTTCTATTTTGTTTCAAAACCTTAAACTTTGCAAACGCGGGAGATTTCATAAATAATAAAAAAAAAACAGAATGAAATATCTTCGTGAATGTTTCTTCGTGTCCAAATGTGTACACACAAATAGTCCCTTCAATTTCAAAGGCAAGACGAATTTTATGAAATAAAATATTTATTTCAGACACACAAACTTTTTTTGTGTGCTGACTTTGGATTTTAAAAAGCAAATTTTTAAATTTACAAAATTCATAAAAAGTATTAGGCCTAGAAACTCCTACGAATGCAGGGGAGGGGGGGATCCTAAATGATTCCACTGTAAGAGCATTCTGGAATCTTTTGAAGTTTCAGACCTGGAGATAATACCTAATTTTTGACAAAAATTTTTTTGACTAGATTTTTATTCGAGACACTCAAATATCACGCGTTAGTAATAAAAATTATGATATTGCATTATATCAATTACTTACATTATATGGTATTATGTAACGTTTTTTTTTTCAAATTTAATTACTAATATTGGCAAGTCCATAAATGACAAGAAATTGAAGTAAGGTCAAATTATTAATAAGTAAAAGGTCGAAGAAACAAGTATGTAAAAGGTAATCAAATACGATTATTGGTTTAATAAAACTTGTTTTTTGAAATTAAACTGTTCAAAACTTTTTTCTAGCTTTGTGATTGTTTTCAAATGTCTTAAGAGTCAATTGATTGATTTTTGTCGATATATGTCATTAACGTTTGCACTGATTTAATTTCAAATTTTTAAGATTGCTAAATTATTTTCCTAATTATTATTTTTATCCTTGCAGATAAAGCTCTATTAGTACGATACCTCAAACTATATTCATTTCGATTACACAAAGCACAAGCCATGCTAACACGTCACATTGAAATAAGACATCGTTATCCATGGTTTTTTACACAACGAGATCCACATGATCCAGCGATGCAAAAAATTATCGACACATTGTAAGCTTAGTTAAATTGCCACAGCATTAAGGTCAATAACATTTTTATTTCAATATTTTTCTAGCGATATGGTTTTGCTGCAACAACATACTCCTGAAAATTATAAAGTATGCATTACACGTTTAGTTCACAGTGACCATAGTGAAATCGTATTGAATGATTTAACAAAAATGTACCTTATGACATGTGATGTACGTTTTCATCTTCCAATTGCTGACTATCGAAAAATGGAATCTGGAGAAATAATTATTTTTGATATGAAAAATTTCACATTAAAACATTTATCGAAAGCTGTAATGTCAACTTTAAAATTTATTTCCAAATATCTTCAAACTTCACATCCTGTTCGTCTTGTTCAATTTCATGTTATAAACTGCACACCAATCGTTAATCGAGCAGTTCTCTTTATTCGTCCCTTTATTTATGCTAAACTTTATAATACATTACATTTTCATAAAGCTGGCAACTTAGAAAATTTGTATAAATATGTTCCCCGTGAAATGTTGCCATCAGATTATGGTGGATCAGCTCCATCTATGAGTGAATTAAAGAAATATTGGTATGGAGTTTTTGAAACTTACCGACCGTTTGTCATGAATGATGAATATTGGAAATCAGAGGAAAATAAAATCTAAGCAATCTTGGATTGAAAGATTTCGTGCAAATACTGTAAATTAAAGTTCAGGGTAGGGATTAAAAATAAATAAAAATTAATGTGTAACCATTTAGTGTTCAAATATTTTCTTGCTCAATAAAAATGATAAGAATAAGTTTTTTATTAATGATTTAATTGTTTTATTTATTTATTTTTTAAACTAATAAAAAATACAAAATAATATGCATACGAGAATATCGCAAAAATGTTTATCAGCAAAACCCTAACTCATACAATTTCTAAGCTTTCTAAGGGGGTCCTTGATTTGAACAATTGTTTTGTTCCAAAGAAATGTTACTTAAATCAAATTAATTCAAATTGAAATGTATGAAAAATGACCGTTAAAATTGAAAATTTGAATTTTTCAATTGAATGTTTTGATAACTCAAATCGAGTTTGTTCAAATCGGGGATCTCTTGTATAGCTAACCATTTAATTTACTATAAAACTGATAAGAATTTAATTCTTTTTTCTGAAGTACCTAAGTACTTGAAAAATTAAATCTCATTCAATATTTTTGGGTTTTTCTCACATAACATTTGACGATATTCTCCTGATAATATGTTATTTTTTGGTTAATAATTGTGTTCAAAATCTTTATTAATATTTAATTACAAAAACTTTATCACATTGAATATTTTATATAATATTACTTATTATTTTTTTTTTAATATTTAAACAGTCTCAACACAATATGCAAAAAGGCGTGGGAATACAAAAGATATAGCAATCATTTGAAGATTTATTAAAACAAATTAATAAATTTTTTCTAAATAGGATTTTTTGTAAATATATAGGGAAAACATTCTAACTTGATACATACATTATTTTTTTTGCCAAGAAAATTTTTATCAAATAAATTTTTTGATAAATTTTAGCAAATCTTGGAAAATGATTCGAGGTTCTTTATTTTTTTAAATTTTAAAAAAAGTTGATATTTTTCTTTTAAAATCTCGACTCAAAATTGACTTTAAAATTTTTGCATCGTTTTAATATTTTTTTGACAGTATGAATCCCAATATTACAATAAAAAATGTATTGGTCAAATTCATTATTAGGCACGAATTCAATTATTATTTTTTATAGTTTTTTTAATGCCATCTGAAGTGTTTAAGGTAAGGCACTATTTTTTGTACTTTTTTATCCAAAATAAATTTTAGGTTTAGAAAAAATTTTTTCAGTATTTAATGATAAAAATTTTGACATGGTTTTTTACATAATATGCATGCCAATTTAAGTTTAATAGAAGTAACGATTATTTCAATATTTAAATTTCAACTAAATTTTTTTAAAAAGAATTTGACTAACAAATTGATGAGAATTAAATTTGATGCATGCTCAATAAAATTGAATATTGATTAGATGTTTTTTTTGGACGAGAAAAATTGCTATTTTTAACATAAAAATATACATATTGACATAACAATTCTGAACAACAAAAAAAATAAACTTTTTAAAAGTGTTTAAATTTAAATTTGAAATATTGAATTCAGGTAGTAAAACTCAAGTATACAAAGTTTCATTCATGATTGAGTTATCATAAGTTTGGCTATTATTACATAAATCAATAATTTAAGGTAGAGATTAAAATGTAAATAAAATTAAGCTATTATTTTAATAAATTATTTGGAAAATCAATTGAGATAAATAATTAGAAATATAAAATCGACAATTTGTATTTAGTGTAACAATTTTCAATATTTTAAACATTTAGGCTCATAAATATTTGCCTAAATTCAATTTATAAATTCTGTGATCTTTTACAAAAAGGAATGTTTCATTATTGTTCTTATCTTGTTTACTACACATACTTTTATCAAAAATGTTCTTTGATTAAATTATCGATTTCAATTCTGTTTATTATCTCATTGCTGAATGACTATTTCTCAAAACCTCACTCAATAAAAAAAAGAAAAAAAAAAATCCTATAACTAATAAGTACAATTGAAATTTTTGAACGAAACAAAAGATTTTGAGACTTTTTTTTCATATAAAAAAATGTTCCTTAAAAATCAAACAAATGCTCTTAATTTAATGAAAATTAATTTAAAAAAAAATTTGGTTAATGAAAGAATCACGAAATAAAAAGAATTTTATAGGGGAAAGTTGTTCAGAGAGAGAAATTTTAAGTGCTTCTTAAACACACGAAATGATGTCGTAGTACAATTTGGAAACCAAAAAAAATTTAAAAATCTTATTTTTAATTAAAAATAATAACTAGTTAATAAAGCATAACATATATTTTTGTCAATTTTTCACTCATATACTAATAATTCTATAATAATATTTTAATATGAGTTGATTAAGCGCAATTTTCAAAAAAAAAACTTAGTTCTTGTTTATATTTTCCACTCAACACCACATAAATTAACATATGAAATTCCTCCTTAATTTTTTCTACCTTATATTAACGAAGAAATTTCAAACCTCCCTTAAAAATTCTAGCTACGCCCAAATGGTATACTTTTTTTCGTTAGTAAGGACCATATTTACGCTATTTTGTAATTTATTGCATTCGTGAAAGCAATGACAAAAAAAAAAAACTTTAAAAATAAAACAATAAAAATTCAACTTTTAAAATTACATAATAACATTATTATCATCATAAATGTGTCTTTAGAAATAAATAAATAACTAATTAATGTAAATTGAGCATAATTTTTTTTTTTTAGTTTAAATAATCACATATGAAGCTACAATATTGTATTATTATTCTCAAGTTTTATGCTGACTTTTTTTTTTATTTTTAAATTTAATTTTAAATGCTCCATAATGTTTTTTGGTAGGTTAAAAGGCGTAAAGCCATAAACAATTTTTTTGAATTAGGTTATGCTCTGTGTATTATAATTATTTTTAACAGTGTTACAGTCAATCAGTTTTCAACTGCTTTTTAAAAAATTATTTAGTTTGCCAAAAAAAAAACTTAAAATTTCACAGTTGCTGTTTCTTTTCCAAAAAGTTTTGAAAATTTAAAATTAGTTGTACCAAAAAAATTTAAAAAAAAATTAATGTTTAAAAAATTATCTGGTCACATTCTTTAATTTAAAGCAAAATTTCCAGTATTAAGTTTTAATATTTAATTTTTCATCTTATTTTTTTGACTCATTCATAGGTTATTGAGTTTTTTTTTTGAGATAAATAAATTTAAATTGTATTTTTTCTTTATAATTATCATTTCCCGCTTCTAAAGAGATCGTGTTGATTGTGAATTGTATTTTTTTTCTCATAATGTTTAATGATTAAGGAGCATACCAAAAAACATAAAAGACTAAAAATATTTTATAACAAAATTTCCTATTTTTTACCATGTTTTTTTTATTTTCATCTTCAATTTAAGTAATAGGCCCGTTTATGATGATAATAGGGAATTTTTAAAAAAATATTTTAAAAAATAAATTTAAAACTGCTTATAAAGTCCATTGTTATTATTATTCATATTGTAATTGTGATAGCGAGAATTATTGTTCATAGTTTGTTGAAATGCACTCGCAACATTACGCGATTGATTCATCATATTAAATGCTGCTGGAGCAGAAGTTTGCCTATTATAGCAATTATTATTATTATTGAATGGACCAACTTGTTGATTGAATCCATTCATAGTGTTATTATGATATCCATTGTTATTTTGATACTGCTGTTGTTGTTGTTGTTGCTGCATAATTTGATAAGCAGTGTATGATGTATTATTGTTGTTGTACATGCGTTGTTTGTTATTGCCAATTATATTGTTGATATTATTATTATTACTATTGTTATTATTATTCATGATTTTACTATTTATATTATTAATATTATAATTACTATTATTATCATTATTGTTTGGCATTGTGTTACTGAAATCAACATGTTGGGTTTTTAGGAACGTCAACAGAGAATCGGTTATAGAATTTTTATTTGCAGTTCCATTTTGACTGAGTTGTTGATGATAAATTGATGGGTAACAAAAATCACAGCATGAGCATTTTTTTAATGTGTCATTTTTCTCGGAACTAAATGAGCTTCCAAGACGCCAATATTGAGCCCGATTTTGGAAGAAACAGCTGAGATTATTTTCAGGCAATATAGTGTATTGAATAAAACGTCCTGGACTCCAAATATTATCCGCCAAATTTAAAATGTTTCGATTTTGATAAATTACCTCATTTGGTGAGAAAACTTCGTCAATAATTATATTGTCCTTAACATTCTCTTCCAAGACTTGATTTTCATCCTCTTTTTCATTTAAGATGTCTCCATCATCATTTGATTGTTCTCCATCTTCCTCATCGTCATCATCATGAGAGTTTGAAATTGTAGGTGGCGATGATAATAATTGCTTCTTAAAAAGAAAAGAAAAATGAAATTAGTCAACTTTGCAAACAGATTAGGAGTCATTTGTAAATTTCGTAACGCTAAAGATGTTCAATTTTGACCCCCCTTCTACCATGGTACTAAAAAATTTTGTATAGAATTTTAAAAAATTTAGTATTTTTTTTCGAAGTTTATAAAGTGTTTAAGCGAGACCTCAGAAATTTTTTCAAAAATTCTCTTTTGTATGGGATTTTATTTTTCAGAGAGAGGGGGGAGGGTCCCTTGCCCTCCCCCTACGCCTCTGATATGGAGCGAAACAAAATCTCCTCCATCCTAAACGTTACGAATTTTATGAACGGTTCCATAAGAAAAAAAATAAAATAGAAAAATAAATAAATAAAATTGTGTGTCTGTGTGCCTCACGCAGAATTTTCTTTTCTTATATTTTTATACTCAGTGTACAGGTTTAAAAAAAACACATTTTTTTCATAAAAGTTTTTTTTGCTGATAAAGTATTGCTTTTGTTTCCAATTGGCTAGACGTTATAAAGACAATTTTTTTTAATCAATTGTTTGCATCTTTTCTGATATATTCTAAATTTTAAAATCATGAAAGATAAGACTGCAAAATAAAACTTGATTTAACTTGTTTGTGCGAACACACATGTACAAATATCATTTGTTTTTCTTAAATTCTGCCATCTTGATTTTCGTAATTTATTGAAACTCAAAATTAAAGAAATTAAGGAAATCACGTAGAACCTTTTTTAAAATTTTTTTTGTAAGAAAAATTAAGAGTTTTTCTCAATAACTGATACAATCTAATTTAAAGTTTAGATTGTTTACTAAATTTATCTTCACACATTTTGCCTTATAAAAATTAATTAAATTTTTATATGTATTTACCTTCAAATCATCAGAGTCAAGTGAGCTAATTCCACTACTTGATTCACTTTCAATTGGAGAAATTGGAGGTTGCTTCAAAATTGGCGACAAATTCAAGGCTCCATCAGAATCTGACTCGAGGTATCCAAAATCATCCAAAATAATGTTAAGAGCCATCTAAAATTAAAAATAAATATATTTTTTATGACCGTAAGAAAAATATAAAAAAAATAATTAAAATTAAAAATGGCGAATTTCTAGAAATGTTTTTTTTTTATAAGTTTCTGACTTTTTTCTCAAAAGATTGAAAGCGGCTTTAAATTCATATTATTTTTATATTTTTTTTGATTTGCACTAGTAAGAAAATTGTTAGTCATATGATGATTTTAAATTAATTAACTTATTTTAAAAGAAAATTGATTGGAAGGTTGTATAGAAATTAGGTGTCATCCACGAAATCAAATATTGAGAGCAAATATAACTACATTTAAGGAAAATATTTTACACTTTGAGAAAAGAAAAAAACTTTAAAATATTTGCTATTTTTTTTTTTTGCTTTCATTTTGCATAAATATAATTTAAAAACTTTAGTTACTTAACATTTGAATATTTAAAAGCTATGATTTGAAAATTAATTCCAATATATAGATTAATATTTTAAAATTATAAAGCATATGAAAAATGCTATTTCATAATGTTCTACGATCAATCTGAAATTTTCAATTACCTTTTTGCAGGTTTTTCAGTTTTTTAATTTCGGAAAACTTTGGTTTTTTTATTATCTTGAGTTTTTAAGATCACAATTTTAACTTTTAAAACATTATTGAAACTTCATTAAACACAAAAATTTGATAAAAATAAAATTAAAAAAACAAACTCAGTCTTCACAGCTGAAAAAATCTGCACTTATTACTTTTATAAGGTATAAATTAAATACAAAGTAAGTGATGATTTTTGATTAAATATTGGTATAGGAATAAGAATAATTTAGCAAACTTTTTGTTTACTAAATACATAATTTTCATGTTATTAACTTAACCAAATATTGCATTTAATAAATTATAATAAAGATTACCAAAAATTTGTTTATTATTTTCCTTTAGGTAATTTTTGTTTGGAACTTTTATACGAAACTTTAACTAACATATACTTGGTAATTTGTCATAAAAATAACGCATTTTTCTCGCATGGAATTTCAAACTCATTGAAATAAATCAAAGTTTGAAAATAATATTTACCTGACTACAACTTTTCATGATTTTATTGAAAAATTTAGATACCAAAAACGAGATGTCTGTTATTTTACAATTAGTATAAAAAATTAAACACTAATGTCAATGAAAGCTTCAAAGTAAACGAACATTTTATAACAAATAACAAAAATGGGATTTAAAATCAATTTTTTGTCAACTTATGGTCTGGAAACTGTTATTGCTAGAATTATTGAAAAATTAAATATAATCTTTCTTGCGAATTACTATGTAGCTAAATCCTAAATTCCTAAAAATTTATGTAAACAAATTCAGATAAAAATTAAGATTTTAAAATAAAAATAAATTGAAAAGTTGTTTTAAGTGTCAAGGTATTTAATTCAAATTTAGGGCATTTGTTCTCGATTTTTTATCAAAAGTCTTAGTGGCGTAGCTAGGAATTTTAAAGGATAGGAGGAAGGAGGAAGGGGGTGAAATCTCAATTTTTTATGAAAAAATTTGGAGAGGGGCGGTGAATGCTTTTTCGTTTTTCTCACGAAAAATCCTGTCAAATTAAAAAAATCACCCAAATCCCATTGGTTCCGCCACTGAAAAGCTTACATAAGTGCATTCCTCTAGAGTAAAAAAATGAAGTTTTTAATATAATGACATTTTTGCACCTAAAAATAAATCGGGGGTAAGGGACCAGTTTTTAAAGCTGGTGGCACTGCGATTCATGTTAGGACTGAATTCTGCATTCAACGCTTTTAAAATTATTTATCAAAAAAAAAAATCATTCTTAAAAATTTAAATGATTTTACATACCTATTAATTACAAATTTTTTACACATAAAATTTTGAGTTTCAAATAAAAAGTATTAGGTAATTTTAATTAAAATATGACATAAAAATTATTTTAGATTGTTGCAAATTTTTCAATCCAAAAATTTCAAAAATTCAATAATTTTTCAAAAATTGATGTTTGTCAAAATAGAAAATTCGAAATATATTTTTATACTTTAATAATTATACAGAAACAAATTTGTGAGAATTAAAGTGAAGTTAAAAATTAAATTTCAAAGTTTCTTTTTTTCATAATTATGCATAAAAAAATCAATCATCTTTAAGAGTTTGAAACAAAATACTCCTGTTTATTCATTTTATTGTTTTTCGCTTCTTTGAAATTGAAACGTTTTTTCGGCGCCAATTGTATGGATTTTTTTTGTCCTTATTTATTTTTATGTTCCATGCAGTTGTTATTTAACAAAATTTATGCCTTTATTGAATTCAATTGATTTTTAACATATTTCTAAAATAAAAGGATTTTTTGAAACATGGATTTTCATTTTTAAAGTTAATATAAATTTATCATTTTATAAATTAATTTTTATGCAGCAGAGTATTAAATTAGAGAGATAGTAAACAGCAAAAAAATGAGAATCAAAGACAAACAAGGATGATTTGCGCAAAATCAAAAACAATGCAAAAAAATTTAAAATAGGACATTTTATCATTTTAAAAAGCATAAAAACTGTGAATTTTATGTTAATAATCTCAAAAATTGACAAATTCATTTTTTTGTATCCAACGTGCTCAAATTTCATAAATAATTAAATCTTTGGAATAACTCATTACTTTATTATTCTCTTATCAGGAACTTTTTTTGTTGTGTTTTGATTAAAGTGTAGCTTTCCACTGTGATTGTATGCGTGCGTCTTTGCACAAATTTTCTCTCATTCAAAAATTCATTTTCAAAGAAAAAAACGGAGCAGTCGAAAAAAATCCTTAGATACATTCGGACGCGTTTTTCCTTCAATCGAAAACAGTGCTGTTTCAATGTGCACATGGATCTTTTTCTTTAAAAATTTTCATTAATTTAAAAACAGATTAATAAAATGTTTGTGATTTGACTTAATAAGTATAAAAAAAAGTTTTAAATTTGTTTAGTGTAAATTTATTTTAATTTAAAATTATAAAATCTATAGTGCTGAATTGCATAAAAATAAATGTTTTTTTGATGCATAATTTTGGTGCATTATGTTTCCATGATACTTCATTATATAAATTTTAAACATGATATAAATTTTCAATTGAGTGAATAATTTATTTCAAATTTTAAAAATTGGAAATACATTTTACTACGACGCATTGCAAATTATTACCAAAATAAAGAAAAAATAAATTCATTTGAAAAATAAATTATTTGAAATTTATTTTTCTTTTATTTGAAATTTTCCAAATGTCTTAATGTCAGCATTCTTGCCCAACTTAAGACATAAGCATTTTTTATGGATGTTCTTTTTTCCTTTTGTTTATTTTAATTTTAGGCTCTTTAAGAATTTTTGATTATTTTTGTAAATCAAAATAGTTAAAATAAAGTTCAATGAATTCTTATTGCACTAAAAGGATAGTATAAATATTTATATTTATTTTAAATTCTTTATTTTTAAGTGAATATCAAGAGTCAATTAATAACAGTGACATAATTTATGGTGGATGTGAATAAAAAAATTTAAAGTGACTAATAGAACAAATAAATAATTTAGAAAAAATATTTAACCAAATTTAATTGGCATGTCTAAAAAGTTTAACATGAATCAAAATAGTTTAACAGTGTAGGTCAAAAAAAAAAAAAAATCAGGATGCAGTTTGTAACACATATAAATCCAAGGTATTTTAAAATAATAATTGCTTAATGATTAAAATTTTAGTTAGGTTCAATTAAGTTAAGGGTCGTTCACTTATGATGTCCAATTTTTGGGTGGGAGGAGATCTGAGGTTGTGTGACAATTTTAAACCATAGAATTTTTTTTGAATGAAGATTTTGTGACTGAGGGGGAGGGGGAGGAGGGTTTAAAAATCCAAGTTGTTGATAGACGTCATAAATGAATGGCCCCTAACTGTAAAAATGCAAAAAAAATGAAATTAATTTTTTTTTAATTTTCATGATTTTGGATTTTCGAAATAAATAAAATTTTAAACTAAAGATATAAAATTGCAATTTTCATTTAGTCTTCAAGAAAGTCAAAGTGGTCATCATCCAGGACATCATGGACATCATTCGCCACACAGTTCCACACTTCCACATCAAATCCACTCAGGAGGTGGAAATGTTGCACATCAAATTAATTTAGATAATTTACATCCACACGAAAAGCATCATCATCATAATCAATCGCAAAACTCTAATAAGCGCTCATCAGAATCCCATCATCAAACACATCACACAAGTCACCATTCAACTCATCATCATCATCACCATCATGTAAGTATAAAAATAAGATAATCACATAAATTTCTTTATCAACATGAGATTTTTTTTGAAGTTGAGAGAGAATAAATAATTAGGGAAATGTTTTGGAAATTTCTGCAATTGCGCATTAAATGAATCCAGACTTTTTTTTTCATCGGTTACATACTTTTGAATTTATTTATTATAAACATTTTTGGAAAATTTTATGATGAAATTGGATTAAAAAATTTAAGTCAAAAATTTTAATTTTTTTCAAAAAAAAAAAATATTTTTACATTTAAAAATTTTTAAAATATTTTTATAAACAATTAATTCAAAATTTGAGTGTTAAATGGGATAGAATGAAATGATGCACAACCTTTTTCGCTTTATGGTACCTTTTGAGTCTTTGTTTTTCTTTTCATAAAGATTGTAAATAAAAGCGTTTGAAGAGTTCATTTGTGAAACCAATAAATAATCCAACGTAAGTGATTATAAACAGTAAATTTGGCAGTAAAAAAATTTCTTATAAATACCGCATAATTTAAATACAATTTACAAAATAAATCATCCAACATAAATAAAAAATAAAAAAAATATTTTAGTTTTTTAAATAAATTATTAAAATATTTTATTCTAGTACAAAAGTAGCAATTTAAGCCGTCGAGTATGTTTTCCTTTAACTTCTAATGATTTTCAGTCATTCGGAAACTCTCAAACCGTTTACTTGTGTGTACATGATCGCTCTTTTAACCGCTGTTATTGTGAATAAGAAAACAAGCAAATACGAAATAAGAAGAAGAGCACAAAGTTAAGAGAAAAAAATGTTCTGTTGTCCAAAAAAAATTAATTAGAAGTTTCAATGGTGTTCAAATTATTTTTAAAAAAGAATATAAAGCAGAGATCAAAAAATAAGTTTTGATACTAATTGAAAAAGCAAATAAAAGTGTTAAATTTATATTAAAACAATTGTTAAAAAAAAAATATTTAAAAAATGAGTTTAATCATTGAAAATAGCAATCGTCATGAGCATAATGGAAATGGAAATGCAATTGATCAAATTGTAAGTAATTTTAGTGAACATTGGATGTTTAAGAATAAAAATTTCTTGAATTTGAAAATTTTATGGTAACTTTTTTAATAAATTCTACCATTATGTTTTGTGGAATAATTGCTGTGGCGGTGAAAGACAAGCAAAGAGTTATATAATATTTTATTAATAAGTAAAAACCTCGATCTTCAGTACCAATTTTTCCAACATTTAAAGCAATTTTAAGTTCAAAATTTTTAAATTAAAATTTATAAAATCTTTGAAAAAACAACCAAAGAATCCAAAACATACACGACAACAAAATTATATTTTTGACGTAATATTCTTAAATTTCATATGTATTTGTGATTTTTTTGTTTAGCTGGATGACATAATCATGCATAAGTTGATAAATTGAAATGATGAAACAGTTTTTTTTGTGAATCTGAGTTGCGATCATTATTAAATAAATTTTATTGAATTTTTTTTTTTGATTTGCATTTTTCTCGTTTTTCTTCATTATCATATTTATATTTAGTAATAATTGAGAATGCCGGTAAACACACCGCATTTGAAAAATCTCAAAATTATTAAAGAAAATGTAGACAATTTGAAGCTTCAACTGTTTGGAATGTGTGATTTTCTTTACAGTTTTACCAATTGATGAGTAAAGTTAGAAAATAATTTCCCCCCTAAAAATAACAACAAGTAAATAAATAAATTGTTCTAACACTTAAATAAGAAGATTTTCTTCGTCATAGTTAATGAAGTTAAATAAGCATGAGCTCCACAAACACTTACATATTTTCTTTTTTTTTACAATTAACCCATTCTCATTCTCTTGAGGGCAAAATAATAAAACATATCCAAATATGTAGCGAGAGAGAAAAGAGAAATGAATAAAACAGAAAAATTTCAATAAAAAAATAACAATTTAAGCAGCGAGCATGAAAGGGCTATTAAATTTGATTTTGATATTTTTTTTTTTTGAACAATTGGTTACAAACAAATGATGAGATCTAAATAAATTAAAACTTCGGGGAAAAAAATGTTGAAAAAAATTAAATTCATGCAATAGTTGAGCGTCGAGAGGTGTGAGGTTCGATTCCCACTTGGATTGCACAGAATATAACAAATAAATTTTCCAGGCCTGGAAACTCCTAAATGTATTTCGGAATTCTTCACTGTATGTATGAAAGTATTCCAAGTATGCTGAAATTGTATGAAATGTATTCCGGAATCATTGAAATATTGAGACACATTCTCTTGTGAATTATATAGATTTCATATAAAATTTATAAAAGTATTCCAAAAGATTCCAAAGATTCTGAAGTATTCCATTTCTGCATGAAAGTATTCTTAGAAATGATTCCAAACTTGTATGAAGAATTTTGGAATCGTTTGAAGTTTCCTGACCTGATAAATTTTATTGTTGAACTTAAGGTTCTTTCTATTTCATTAGAATCAAATTTATTCGAACTTATTGACCAACAAATTTACAAATTCAAAAGAAAACTTAGCAGTGAAGATCAAACTATGATCAGCAAAAAAAAAAAAAAAAAACTCTCTTGAAAATTAAAAATCAAGCGAAACAGCTTTAAAACTAAAAAATTGAACATCTAAAGAAATTTAATCATGTAAATCAAGTTCAGTAATTTTAAACCATTTTCGTGATCAATAATATCAAATTTACATCAATTTACAAGTCTAGAATTCGGATAATATTTACAATATTCATAACCTACACACTAGAGTAGTCATGACTTTTATAAAATATTTTTTGTTTCAAATTAGCACGTGAATCATTGGAATATGAAAAAGAACAAGCGGGTAAACGATGACATTTGAAAGTAAAAATTCAAATTTTGTGTGAAAAAAAAAAAAAAAAATAAATTGAAGTTCCAGTTCGATAGCTTCTTTTCTTGCACGTTTACTAATATCAATGTATTATATTTTTTTTTTTGACTTTTAAAGATCAAACACCTTTTTAATGGAAGAAGATACAATAATAAGGATTAGAAGAATTTTAGCAACAAATTTTACGTATTATGAAATTTTGATTTTTTTATGCTCTATTCTAATATCATACTAAATATTGAGCTATCAAGAATCAAGTTATAACTATTCATAATAAAAATTTACCATCCAGTCCAGAGAGTAAAACCCGAAAGGATGTTTTGCACGAGCGTGTGCAGTAAAGTTCGTTTATTGCATTTTGTTTAACGATTTGCAATTTTCTCTGAGTTCGTCAGACATTCCCATTCCAATTTTCTTCTTCTTTTTCATTTTCCAATTTTTGTATGCTATCTTCTCATTTCTGCAGAATTAGGCTGCCGTTAACAGTGAAAAGTTCTATTTTCGAGAAAGAAATGCTGAAAAAATTTTTATGAAAAAAATCTAAATTAAAGCTCAATAAAAGTGAAGAATTAGTTTACTTTTTACTTTAACTGGTGCAAAAGTTTAAAAATTTAGTATTAATAAAAGCCAAAAGCTTATTTTCACACTTTTAATATAAGATTAAAGTAAAATAAAAAAAAATCAATAAAGTTTCAATTGAGAAAAAAAGAGACAAGAAAAAAAAATTAATTTCTAAAAATGGCAGAAACAACTCCACAAAAGTTGGTAAGTGCAGAGAATCGATAGTAATATTAAATAAAAATGTTTAAGTTCAGTAGTTATTTTTCTTCTTATTACGTAATTGATTAAACAGTTTTAATGTTGCTGAAATGACTTATCTCATTAAATAAAAAAAAAAATTAAAACTGTATAAAAAGTTTCATCAAAAGTGTTCCTATCCTCTTAACTTAATTTTGATTGACATTAAAAAATTAATAAAAGATCCAGATAATCTTAGATTAAACTTTATCGCTAGTAGACAGATGGTAGACTTTTTTTTCACATTTAAAACTATTGATTATAAAAGTTATATAATGGATTTTTTCTTCTCAACGTAAAATGAATCTGCCAAGAACTTTACTGCTGTTTTTGCGACAAAAAATAAAAATCATCATTGCATAACGTCATATAGCAAACGACCCCCACACTGACAATCTTATTAAAGACAATTTGTTGCTGAAAAAAGATGAAGAATATAATGGTTCTATTTAAAGAATTACATCATACATTTTTCATATTCTTTTTTTTCAATTTTTCATAATTGTAAAATAATTAGCATCTTACTAACACAATTGAATTTTATCACTGAAAATTTATCAATATTGAAATACGGCGTTTTTAATCTTAATTAGATAAAAAACATATTGAAAAAAATTTACAGAGAGTGAAAAATCAAACAAAATTTTATCGAGTTTTTTTAATGATTTCGTATTTTTGCAATTTTAAAAGTTTGATTTGATGAAAAAAATATTGAACTTGAATCTAGTTCATATAGTCTATGCTATATTAGATAATTTTACTTTCATATCTCTGTGGATGCAATTTATTGAAATATATTTTATCTTTAAAATAAATTTTGAGTTCCATCATAAACCCAAAATCTATGCCCCCTAAATACATAAAGAAAAAATAGTATTTCGATGATTAATTTTGAAGAATGTGTAACGTAAAAAAAATTTAAGCGTATTTGTGTGAAGAATCAATGATTTTATGGACATATATGAAAAAGCATGAAGTCATCATAATCAGCTAATGTTACTACACGTAAACAGAGAGTATTTATATGCAGAAGTCAAGTGTTCAACGTTTTAAGAGAATTATTGAATTTTAGAGCAATTTAAAAATTAAATTAAAATTTTCCTATTTTTATTGGATCTAAGCTACCACATGTCAATCAAAATCCGCCACTTATGGTGAAATTAACTGTTTAATGTTCTATATTTCCAAAAAGAAATAATTATTTTTATATACATTATTGCACTTAGGTACTTTTGGATTGCTGAGCATAAAATACTAAAATATGAGAGATAAAAACATTTCTCTCGATCAGAATTTTTCGGTTTTCAAAATAAATGCTTCAAGTCAAAAAATTTATTTTTTAAAATGTTAAATATGTAATAAATATTTGATCGGCAAATGATTAAAATTTGTAAAACAAAAAGAAAATGGTTAAATTAAAAAAAATATTAAATCAAAATTTTTACTCAATTTTAAATGCTCAATGATAATTTTCGTGAAAAATTATGACTTTTCTTTTCATTTTTCTCTGAGTTTAGTCTGGTCGTTGAATTTGTTTGGCTCTGTTGCTTGCTTCTGCTGCTCGCAGATATAAATAGAAAAAAAAATTTAAATAAATAAGTTCAAAATTTTAAGAGTTAAAAATCTCTTTGAAATAAGATTTTATATTATCCAAGACTCCAAAATATACATATTGATTTTAAGTGGAAATTTTTGATGAAAATATTTATTTGTGGATTAGAACAAAAATTCATTGTATAATACACATAAAAAAATAATTTAAATTGAGCAGTCGTTGCGGTTGTCATGCAAATTTAAATTTCTTCTAAATTTCAAAAGTTAAATTTATTTCACGTAAAAAAGAATTTTAACAAAACGAAACTACAATGAATTCATTAAAGAAACGATTTCCATCGTTATCATCACTCGGTGTAAGTTGAATTAAATATTATTAAATGAAAAATCTGTAATTGCAAAGTGAAACTGAGAATTTTTCAATTTCTCGACATTAAAAAAAGTCTACAGTTTGCTTTTGTAGCGTAATTTATTTTTAGATTCTCTACTCTATTTTAATACATATTTTTTTGGGAGGGTAATATGGGAATTAAATCTTTTATTGTATGTGTATATCACAAAATACTGTAATAGATTTCACGAAAAAAAATACAGCATTCAGGAGGTAAATGTTTTACATTTCATGTGTTTACTTTTCGTCATTTTCTAATAAATATAGAAATTAAATTTAATTTATTTCAATTGACGATTATCAAGACTTTTACAATTGTATATAATTCAGGTTCGTAGCCAGTAAGGGAACTTTAAATTTTTGTATGCAAATAAAATTTCTTAAAAAGTGATATTTCCTAATTAAATCACATTAAAGATTGAAACAAAACCAATTTAATTCTTTAATATGTATATTCTTTAATAATACTGGATACACCACTGACACAGTTTAAAAAAGCATCGATATGTAGTGAAATGTGATTGTTTACATTATGAGAAATTTGCTCAATAATTTAAAATGATTTACGCACGTGTTGGAGCATCATGAATCTCATGACCAACTCATGATCAAACCAAACAGAAATAGCACAAACTCATTCATTTTTTTCAAAACTGATTCATCAATTAAAGAATCTTGTTTCTTCATCATTTGAATGAATTTTGTGTTTTGGTTGCTCTTGAAAAAAAAATACAGTTTCTACCACAAACTTTTCCTTCTTTAAAAAAAAGGCAAAAAAAAATCCTTCGTTAAAAATTCATTGAGAACAATCAAAAAAAAAAAAGAGAATATTTTGGTTGATTCAAAACAGAGAATTTATTGGAAAAATTTGTCTTCCATGCGCTGTCAGAACATTCCAATAAAAAAATCATGTGAATGAAAATATTATTGCAATTCATGATATCATCAACATTACACAGATTCAAAATAAATAAACATTTCCAATGAAACTTATTTTTAAAAATGTGTAACTACTGTTCAATGAATCAACATATATGTTATGCAATTATGAATAAAATTATGCATGGATTAAGGGGTTTTGAATTGCATAATTGTTTGAAACTCGAGGATTAAATCGTCAACAAAATTATTAATTTATTTAATTTGATAAGAATTTTTTTATCTTTAATTTTTTTCCAATTTTCAAATTAAAAAAGTGAAATTAACAAAATCAAAAAACTTAAAAAAGGATACAAAAAATTTAATAAGATTCAAAAAATTTCGTTTGTAAACAATTATTCAACAACACGACATGTGCGATTCCGCATTGTTTTGTTTAATTCAAAAGAGAGAAGAGAGTATCGAGGGTGAAAGTTAACAACGTGTTTCCAACACACATTTTTTGTTAGGGGTGTGAGGATGTTTACAATTTTATGCAGCATGTGATTCTGCGCAGTTATAACAAACATAACGGTGACGTCACATTGCAACTTGAAAAATATTTGTGAAAAACTTGACGAAATATTTAGTTTTTCCAGTCTTTAACGAGACTTCAACAGTGCAAGTCGGAAAAAATTAAATCTCTAAAAAAGTTACTAAGAATAAAATTTTTGACACCCCACCCTTAAATTTTCTTCATAATTGAAAAAAAGGATAGTTAATAGGCTTGGCCTTTTAGTTGAAAAAGTTAATTGGAAGATAAATCTTTTTGTGAATTAAAAGTGTTTGTCATAAGTTGGCATAATCCTTTTTTAAGTTTTTAAATTTGGTTTATGGGATTGTGATTAAAACGACCTTGAAATGGTCACTGAAAACGGAATTCAGGTAATTGTTTGATATTTTCAAACTTTTCTTATCAATTAATATTCAAAGGATTAAGATTGACAAAATTTTAATTAATTAATGAATTTAAAACTTTGTTTAATGATATTTTAAACAAATTTTCAAAAAATTTTCACTGTCGTCCTCCATGTTTGATTTTATGCTAAGTACTCTTCTTCTACATTCTTATCGATTCGTTTTCACTTTCTACTGTTTCTGTTATTAAAACTATCTTTTAATTTTGAAAAATACTTTAAAGAAATCAAAAAAATACTAAAATCAAAATTTTAAAACTTTCTTAAATCATTAAATTGAAGAAAAAATTTTAAATTTTATCGCCAATATGTCGGCTTCAATACATACTTTTTACCGCATCACGATCGATAATTTTTTTCCTTTCTGTGTACACTTTTCTTTTCGTCCTTTTATGCTCTTTGGCATGAACTATGAATAAATTTTTTTGTTTCACTAATATTCATTTACTTTATTATTCAAGTGTAAAAAAGGGGGATATAAAAATGCTGTTTTTTTGGATTCGGATTTTCTTTTTAATTATTTAAAAACTTAAAGAAATATAAAATTTTAATTTTTCATGAAAAAGTATATCTTAGGTATTTTAAAGTAATTATTTTAAATTCGTTAATGCAAAAAATTTTAAAGTTATTTTTTTTGAATTTATTAATTTAAAGAATCTTAAAGAATGATTCATGATATGAAGAATTTTCATCCCTTTTCAATAGTCTACAGCAAGTACAAAAAAATATATCGATTATTTTTTCATTTAATGTCTGCCACACTGTCGGCTTTTTCCTTTTTAATATTTTTTTATAATCAATAATGAAATTTGGCAAAACATTTACGAATATAACAAAAATTGTGAGATCTATACTATTTCAATTCAAATTAGGTTTTGAATTAAAATATTAAAAGAAAAATAAAATAAAAATTATTTGATGAAAATAAAATCGAACAATTAAATCCTGATGAGTCATCAAAACCACTAACACAACAGCAAAGCGTATAAAATTGCAAGCCTTAATGTACAACACAGTCAGAAAAATGTTGTAATAGTATATATAATAAATTTATCATTGTTCTAAGCTAAATTTAGAAAAATTATTTGACCTTCAATCTATGAAAATTTTTTACATTATTGTGGCAAATTTTAATATTCATTATTAAAATTCAAATTTGCCACAATTAAAATACAATTGTTAAAATCAAAATATCGACAAATATCATAATATATTTGGTCTTGTGTGAATGATTTACGCACAAAAGTTAACGTCAAAATACTTGTGATATAAAGCGGTAGACTGAAATGAAATGAATGACGGCTGGAAATGATGGAAAACATGCGCAGTTCAAATGCGGATCTTTTTTCTGTTTTTCACAACTTGAATTCAAAAAAGAATTTTTATTTTCTTTTATATAAACTGAGAACATGTTGTGGGTGAAAAGTAGCGGTTGTTTGGAAAGATATATACAACTCCTTTTTTTGTACACATAAGTAAATTTACATAGAAATTTTTCTTTTTTTTTTTTGTTAGTTTTCTTTCTGTTTTCCAGTGAGAATGAGCTGAAAGAAAAAAACGTATTGATAAAAATTAAATTTAATAGTGAATATAAAGATTGTTTTAAATTCTAATAAGTGATATTTATTGTAACTTTAATAACCAAATAACATATTGAAAAAAAAGTTTAAAATTTTTTAATTGTTTAAATGAAAATATAAAAAATGTTAAAGTGTTTCAAATTGGTAAAGAAATTTTCTAATGCAAAAATTGAAGAATTAAAATTATTTCTAAATGTAAAAAAAATATGTTTTTAGCATCAAAACTATTTAAGCGCGTTTCATTTTACTCCCACTCACGAAAACCAATAAACATAAGAGAAAAAAATAGAGTCAGTGAAGGTTAATTGAATAAAGAATTCGCATTTTGTGAATTGATCATCTTCTTTTTTCTTTCTCTAAAATTCCTTTTCAAAAGATGATTTAGAAATGGATTGAAAATTGACGAATTTATTTAAAGTTGAAAAATGTAGCATCAGATAGGTTTTTTTTTTATTTACAATTATTTTGAATAACATTTATCTGTAATAAAATACCAGATCACTAACTTAACAATTTCTTATCGTTATCTATTTTTAGTCCGATGGGAATACTTCATTCTTACGCGCAGCTCGTGCAGGAAATCTTGAAAAAGTTTTAGAACATCTTAAAAATAATATTGATATTAATACATGCAATGCTGTAAGTATTTGTATTAAGTGATAAATTTAGCATATTAATGATGACCTTAAATGATTACAGAATGGTTTAAATGCTTTGCATTTAGCATCGAAAGATGGACACATTTCAGTCGTGTCTGAATTGCTTAGTCGCGGTGCAATAGTTGATGCTGCAACTAAAAAAGGAAATACTGCACTTCATATTGCTTCATTAGCAGGACAAGAAGAAGTTGTCAAAATTTTAATACAACACAATGCATCAGTTAATGTTCAATCACAAAATGGATTTACTCCACTTTATATGTAATTATTGCTAGCAAATTTATTGCTTTATATTTTAAATAATTTTGACTATTCAATTTATGTTACAGGAGTGCCCAAGAAAATCACGACAGTGTCGTCAAATTATTGCTAGCAAATGGAGCTAATCAAAGCCTTGCTACTGAAGATGGTTTTACGCCTCTAGCTGTGGCTGTAAGTTAATACAATAAAACTTTAATGAAATTTTATTGACTGACTTTTATGCTATCTCCTTACAGATGCAACAGGGGCATGACAAGGTTGTCGCAGTTTTACTTGAAAGTGACACACGTGGAAAAGTCAGACTTCCAGCTTTGCATATAGCTGCTAAAAAAGATGACGTTAAGGCAGCTAGTTTATTACTCGAGGTAATTATTGAACTTAATGTTAATTTTCTAGCAGTTTTACAAGTTTTTCATTCAATTTCAGAATGACCATAATCCAGATGTAACATCAAAATCAGGATTCACTCCATTGCATATTTCTGCTCATTATGGAAATGAAGGAATTGCAAATCTTTTAATTCAAAAAGGCGCCGATGTCAACTATGCTGCAAAGCATAATATTTCTCCATTGCATGTAGCTGCAAAGTGGGGAAGGACAAATATGGTTGCCTTGTTATTAGATAAGGGTGCAAACATTGAAAGTAAAACCAGAGATGGATTGACACCACTTCATTGCGCAGCACGTTCGGGACATGAACAAGTTGTTGATATCCTTTTAGAACGAGGAGCACCAATAAGTTCTAAGACTAAGAATGGACTTTCAGCTCTTCATATGGCAGGTATGTACATATTTCAGAAATTTTGAGGACTGTCATCTTTTTGGGGGTCGTTCACTTATAACGTCCAATTTTTATAGGGGTCTGATTTTTGTGATAATTTTCTTGTTTGAAGATTTTGTGACAAATAATGGCAATGGGTTTTAAAAATCAAAATTTTTGGTGGACGTCACAAGTGAATGACTTCATACTGAACTTAATTAATCTTACAATTTTATTACAATTTCAGCTCAAGGAGAACATGTTGATGCAGCTAGAATTCTTTTATATCATCGAGCTCCAGTTGATGAAGTAACAGTTGATTACCTTACAGCTCTTCATGTTGCAGCACATTGTGGACATGTACGAGTAGCAAAATTGCTTCTCGATCGCAATGCAGATGTTAATGCACGAGCATTAAATGGATTTGCGCCACTCCATATAGCAGCAAAGAAAAATCGCATAAAAGTCGTTGAATTGTTATTAAAACATGGCGCCAACATTGGTGCTACAACTGAATCCGGACTTTCAGCACTTCATGTGGCCAGCTTTATGGGTTGTTTAAATATAGTCATCTATTTATTACAACATGATGCTAGTCCTGATGTACCAACAGTTCGAGGAGAAACTCCATTGCATTTAGCTGTCAGAGCTAATCAGGTATGGAATTATAAATAATTTAAATTTATGTTTAATTAATTTATTACATAAAATTCAGACGGACATCATTCGAATTCTCCTTCGTAATGGTGCACAAGTTGATGCAAGAGCACGTGAACAACAGACTCCACTTCATATTGCATCACGTCTTGGAAATGTTGATATTGTTATGTTGCTTCTTCAACACGGAGCTCAAGTCGATGCAGTCACAAAAGATATGTACACAGCATTACATATAGCCGCAAAGGAGGGACAAGATGAGGTAAAAAATTTAGTTGCTAAAAAGTTAATGGATCACATTGATACTGTTTATTTAATGCAATTGTTTTGGATTCGTCATCAAGAATATTTTATTTAAAATATTTTTTTTTGTTTGATTTACTTTAAAACCTGTTAATTATGTATCTAGTCTCAAAATATGATTTTTTTTAAATTGTTTATTTTAATGATGATGTTATCCTTTAAACAATGTCCTAACGATGACAAAAAATATATATATTTACAGTATTGTAAGAGTAAATAATCGTTAAAAAAAACTAGCAATGTGCCTTTATTATCAATACCTAAACCATCCTAAGTTATTGTTTCAATTTTTATGAAGAAACAAAAAAATACTTGCAAAGGACAATAAAAACAAAATAATTCTTAAATTTATGATTTTTTATCTTTTTTACTTATTTATTAGTTTTATTTGTGAAACTTAATTTAAAAGTAACATAAGAAGTAAAAAAACTTGAAATGCACTAAATCAATAGATTTTTCTATTGAAAAATTTTAAAATTTAAATTTTCCCTTTTACACATAGAGGAAATTTGAGTGAAACTTTAGAATTTTATTTTGGAAATTTCCAAATGACAGGTTTTTTAAAAAGTGATAAATTCGATTGTGATGTCGAAGTTAAATTAATTCAAAATGGGGGTAAATAGTTTTTTATCTGAATCACAGTTTGATTAACAAAAAATACCCTTTTTATCATATAAAGCATTTTTATTAGAACTATTTGCTTTAAATTCATATTTTTGTTAGATTTGTTTGATTTTTTTTTTGTGTTTTGAAAATCATAAGATCCATAAAAGTAACAATTATCACATGAAAACTTTTAACTCTCCCCTATCCATTTATTAGCAAAAATCATTGAAATTTTAGCTACTCGAATTTTAATTGCCTCTAAGATAAAAGGGAAATTTTATTTACCAATTAAAATACCTAAGTGCATTTAATATATAATTATCGAATTTATAATAGTCAATGATTCTGAAATTAAAATCTTTCCCTTTTATCTAAGATTAATAGAATAGAAAATCAAAATTAACAAATAATATAAACTTGTTTAGAGAAAGAAGTATCATTTGATAGATTTGATGTCACTGATAGATTTAATTTCGAAAAAAATGACTTACAAGTCTCCATTACACTCTATAATTATGACGATAAAGTTCGCTTATGTCCGATCTTAGTATTTTCTTATTATTTCCTTAATAACTGCAAATTAACTTACATGCTTGTGCGTGAAAGTTAAATTTTTTAATTTTTAAGTTAATCCAAAAAATTACAAGAATTTTTGACAATTTGTTTATGCATTTTTTTTATTTAAATCAAGGTCGCTGCTGTTTTGGTCGACAACGGAGCTCAAATTGATGCAACAACAAAGAAAGGATTTACTCCACTTCATTTAAGCGCGAAATATGGTAACATTAAAGTGGCTCAATATCTTCTTTCAAAGGATGCGCCAGTCGATGCACAAGGAAAGAATAATGTTACACCATTAATTGTCGCAAGTCATTACGATCATCAAAATGTTGCATTATTATTGCTTGAAAAAGGAGCAAGTCCACATGCTACTGCTAAAAATGGACACACAGCTCTTCACATTGCAGCTCGTAAAAATCAAATGGATATTGCCACGACTTTATTGGAATATGGAGCACAAGCTAATGCTGAAAGTAAAGCTGGATTTACTCCACTATTTTTGAGTGCATCAGAAGGTCATACTGATATGTCAAGCTTATTGTTGGAACATAAGGCAGATGCTAATCATCAAGCACGCAATGGATTAACTGCATTACATTTATGCGCTCAAGAAGATAAGGTTCAAGTTGCCCAAATCTTAGTCAAACATGGTGCAAATATTGAAGCCCAAACAAAAGCTGGATATACTCCACTTCATGTCGCATCTCATTTTGGTCAAGCTAATATGGTTCGATATTTGATAGAACAAGGTGCACAACCAAATGCAGCTACTGGCATTGGATATACACCATTACATCACGCTTCACAACAAGGACACTTGCACATTGTACAAGTTTTAGTAGAAAACAAGGCAGATCCAAATTTGGCTACAAATGTAAGTGCTAAAAAATTTTTTAGGTACTTGAGAAAAAAATTTATGAAATGTTTTTTGAATTTTTAGGCTGGACAAACTCCATTAAATATTGCACAAAAGTTGGGATATATTAGTGTTTACGATTCATTAAAACCGGTAACTGATTCAGAAGTCGCTATGTCTACATCGATGACCGATGAAAAATACAGAGTTGTAGCACCCGAAGCTATGCATGAAACATTCATGTCTGATTCAGAAGAAGAAGGTTCGTAATAACTGAAAAAATTTAATTTATTAAACTAGTGATATACACTAAAGAAACAAGCATGTCCCAAATTCATTTGCTTATAATTTCACTTTCCATCATTATTTTTTCCCTTTGATTGGTTGAACATAAATTTTTTAATTTTGCAAAAAAGTCACCATTGATTTTTCAAATTTAATTTTGTCTTTTGAACATTTTCTTTAAAAAAATTTAAAATTGTTAAAAATTTTACACAAATAATCAATCAATATCTGTTTCTAAATAATAATAATCATAAACATGCTATTCGCAATAACAAAATAAAAGGTGACACAAATGAATTAGTGCTAGACACTTCCATTGGCTTTAGCTTAGATCAACAATCAAATGGTAGTCATATTTATCTTCCCTACTATAATGGTGATAAGCTTATATGTAAGTTGAACATAATTCAAACTACTCGTAGACTTGATTGTGAAAAGTGACTTCTTGATCGTCGGAAGCGCATTTTCTGGATTTTAAAGCATATGAAAAAAATATTTGGAACAAAAGTTTAAAAATAACAAAAAGCAACCTTTGAATTTGAAATTTTAAATTAGGAGAAAATGCGCTGGAAGTGATAAAATTTAAGTTGACATTTTAAAAAATTCTAATTATTTTATGTTCAACAGTTAAAATCCTGTTTTCTTTCACTCATTCAGCTGTTTATTTTTCATTTTTAATCAGATTCCCTTTCGTACATTTAATCATGTTTAAAATTCTTTCAAATTCTCTGAAAATTTAATCTTTTTTCTCTCTTTCATATTTCAGGTGAAGATACAGCATTGTCTGATCAACCATACAGATATTTGACAGTGGATGAAATGAAATCATTGGGTGATGATTCACTTCCAATTGATGTCACACGTGATGAACGTGTTGATAATAAGATGGTTACATCAGTTGAATCTGCAACGGCTAAACCGCCACAAGCATTGGAAGATTCAATTAGTCCACAGCATGTTTCGATGCAACAGGCAGATGCTCCAGTTGGAAAAACTGTAACCGATTATGCCGTAACTTCAGACAATATTGTCATTGATCGTCATCCACAACATGTCGGGTTAGTATGAATTTTTAACATTACCCTATGAAAAATTTACCTTAACTCTCCTGTATTTTTGAAAAATGCTGCATTAAATATCGGATATAATTAACAAAAAACATATTTTATCATAAAATATATAATTCATAAAATTATAGTAAATTGCATTGGAAGAAGTGAGTATCTCTCCTGGTTATTTTTCACGACGATTACGCACATGTATTATGATTTATTATTTTAAATCCATAACTTCCACAATTGCAAAGTTTATAATGTTGTGAACCATCATCAATTTGTGATTTTTATTTTAAAAATCTCATCCACTTTTTTTTTGAGTAGTTTAACTAAAAAAATTGAACGATTCTTGATTTTATTGATAACTCAAGACAAATTTTGACTGATTACAGCTTCTTGGTGTCCTTCCTTGTTGATGCTCGAGGTGGTGCCATGAGAGGATGCCGTCATAGTGGTGTTCGAATTATTGTACCAGCTAGATCAGCAGCTCAACCAACCCGTATTACATGTCGTTATGTCAAACCACAGAGAACAATGCATCCACCACCATTGATGGAAGGAGAAGCATTAGCAAGTCGTGTTCTTGAATTGGGACCAGTTGGAGCTAAATTCTTGGGACCAGTTATTATGGAAGTACCACATTTTGCTTCTTTACGTGGAAAGGAACGTGAAATTGTCATTTTGCGATCAGATAATGGTGAAACATGGCGTGAACACACAATTGAGAATTCTGATGAAATTATCAGTGAAGTTTTGAATGACTGCTTTGAGCCAGAAGGTATGATGAAAATTATTGATTTTCTTTAATTATTTTGGAATAAAAATTTTTTATATTCACTATTTCCAGATATCGCCCAAATGGATGAATTGGGTGGAGGACGCATTTGTCGCTTTGTCACATACGATTTTCCACAATACTTTGCTGTTATTTCTCGTATACATCAAGAAGTTCATGCTATTGGACCCGAGGGAGGAATGGTTTCAAGCACAGTTGTTCCTCAAGTTCAAGCTGTTTTCCCACAAGGAGCACTTACAAAGAAAATTAAAGTTGGACTACAGGTAAATTTATTTAAGCCTCGAAAAGGTGTTGCACCTGAAAAATTACGTAAAATTAGTGTTAATCATGTTCCAAAGAAAAAGAGATTCTCATTGATTTGGTAAACTTGAAAAATGAGATTTTTTTACACATATTTTTCGAATAATATAATATTAATTAGGACAGGTCTATTAAAGTTTGAAAACGAATTAAAAATAATAATTTAAAAAGATATTTTCGGAACTAAAGATTAATTATGAATTATTCTGAAAGTTTAGTTTAGAAAGGATATTAAACGAAAATAGTTCGTCTTTCTAGTTGCATAACTAGAATTAGATTGAATTTGCGAAAATTTAACAAAATGAAATGCTTACGATACTTCCATTTTTACTAACAATTTATCATAACCTAATGATATTTAAAATAATATTTTAACATTTATTTGTTAAATTTCACTTGCTCATTTAATTTTACTAACAATGTTTGAATTATTTTATTTATAACACAAGATTTAAATATTAGATGACAATCTCCATTTAAATACTAACAAGACTAAACCCAACTACAAATTTATTATGAGTTGAACTTTTAGTGATGATTGCAGTTTTGTCTGATTTTAATTTTTAAAAAACAATTAGAGTGTTAAAAAACAATTTTTAATTCATAAAAAATAAATATAATTAAATAATACTCAATTTAGGATTTGATTTCTCTTTTTTAAAATAATTTTAAAAGTTCATGCGATTTTTGATAAAGTATGAATTTTAAAAGCAGTATTAAGCAATTAAAAAAATAAAGAAGTTTTTTTAGATTTTGTATGAATTTTCATTGAACAATAGAAAAATGAAAACCAATCATAATTTTTCCAATTAAAGGTAATGAATTTAAGTGGCATAGCCAGAAATTACATTGAAACTTAATCAAATTTTGAACACTTAAGAATAAAAACTTAAAATATTTATATTCAATAATTTAAAAAATTACGATGAAAACAATTTCTTAATTGTAGGATTATAAACAAAATATAAAATGAAAAACAATAGAAATTTTAAGTATTGATTTTTTTGTGATTATTGAAAAAAAAATGTTCAGGAATTTACTAAACCATTTAAAGATAAAAAAATTTTGTACAACCTTACAATAATCATATTGTGAAGCCAATATTTCTAGTCATTTTGAAACCAATTTTTTTTAATTTTAATTTATAATACAAAACTTAAAATTTATCTTTAATATTATCACAAAAACAATAATTACCATACATAAATTTAAAATTTTATATTCAATTAAATTTGTCCACTAAGACCATTGAGAATTATTCATGTCATCAAAATATAAAAATTAATTTTCTCGTATAGAATAAGAACAATTTTCTAACTTAAAAATAAGTGAAACCCGAAAAAATCTGGTTTTATACACGCTTATATAAAAATTTAAAACCACAAATTTATAGAAGTTCAAATTAATTAAACGAGAATTAGTCTTTAGATTAAAAGCATATAAAAAGAAATCTCAATCGACAAAAAATTATCAAAACATTCTTAAAATTATTAGAGTGCCCAATAAATTTAGTTTACAGAATATTAAAAAAATAGATTAATAAATAATGCAACTTACTAACAAAAATGTTTTGGTGTATTTAATTGATATTTTACTAACTTATTAAAAATTAATTAATTCACTTTTTGTGATTTAAATAATGAAACAGGGTTCGAAAATTTAATTTTTTTAAAACTAAATTCACACAAAATTATATTAAAATTGTATTAAGCTAGTTTTAAGTATTTAAACAATAATAATGTTTTTAAAAAGGACTAAATTTATTGGGCTTTAAGAGCTCATTTGATAATTATTTGTAATATTAATTTTAATTTTTTAAGAGTTTTTCAAATCAATTTCATTAATGAAAAATTTCAAAATAATAGAATGAAAAATTAACACTAATTTGTATTAATAAGATACTTTAAACATTTCATATAATTTGTTCCTTTGCTTTTATAAAACAATTTTTAATTTGTTGAATATGAAATTTGAATTTTTCCTTATTTTTAAGCCATTTTAAAAACTGCATTTAAAATTATTTTCGATTTGCAAAAAAAAAAAAAAAAAAAATTGAAGAAACAATTAAAAAAGAAATTGAAAATTTTAATATAATTTTAAATGTTCGAGCCTTGCTTCATATTATTTAGTTCATTTTGATCCTGAAACATTTTATTTATTTTTTTTTTTTATTTTTAATTTAGACATGATTTAACCTTTATTATTTTGAAATTTTGCTTATTATATATTTTTTAAACAAAATTTAAGCGCTAATCAATAGCGCATGCAATTTAATTTTTTTTTATAATTTCTTTTTTCTTTTTCTATTTTCTTTTGTGATGGTCTGTGATTCAAAATTTTTTATCCAATATTTCATCATTTGAATTTGGAAATATTAGGCACAACCAATTGATCCTGAATTAACAGCCAAATTATTGGGACGTGGTGTTGCCGTTTCACCAGTTGTCACAGTTGAACCTAGACGTCGTAAATTCCATAAAGCTATTACATTGAGTATTCCTACACCACGTGCTCATAGTCAAGGAATGATAAATCAATATTCTGGAAATGCACCTACACTTCGCCTTTTATGTTCAATAACAGGTAAGCTAATTTTTTGATACAATGAGTTAAAAAAATTAAAAATTTTAAATTGAGTGCAACACAAACGAGTTTTATTTGAATTACGTTTTCCTTTTTCCTTAATAAACATTAATGATTGGATTTAATTTTTTTTAAATAAAAAATTTTGAAATTTTTTAAAAGTTAGTTTTTTTCTAAAACTTAAAAGCTGTTTGAAATAAGAAAAAAGATTTTTTTGGAGAATAATTTTTTCACTGAACAAAATTTCTAGATTTTTGAGAAAGGAAAACTGTGCAATACCTACAGGAAAAATTGGATTTGAATTTCAACTTTTTATTTTTCTTAAAAAAACCAACATTATTTTAAAATCATAGAACAATTTTTAAAATACTTTTTGAAAAAAAATTACATTTTCTTGAATAAATTTTCATCAAATTTTTAGTTAGTTTTTAATATGTTTTGAGCAAAATATACATTTTATCTCAATTGCTATTAAATCAAGTAATTGTTTAGTAGAAATGAGTTTTTTTAGCTAGGTCAATGATATGGTTAATGTTATCATTGATTACATTTTTGAAAAAGTATAATAAGTGCACCTTTGAATTAATATGAAAACAAAGAAATTGTTTAGAACTAGTTACTAATTTTTGTTACTCAACTTTAACAATGAATCAATCATAGGAAAAAGGGGTAAAAGTTTTGATTCAAAGTTGTAATGTTTAATAAACTTAGTCGTGATTAATGAAACTAATAAAATAGCAGTTTAGATAAAAAGATTAAAAAATAAAATTATTACGATTAAAATGAAATGATTATTTGAATATGCTTATTTTAATCGTAATAACAAACAAAACGAATAAAATCTCATTGAATTTGATATTCAATAATAAAAAATTAATGCACGCTACCACTCTCTTCTTCCTTTTTCTTTCTTCTGCCAAACTAAAAACCTTCCAAAATAAAAAAAAATAATTATTTGAAATAAAAAAATCAATTAAAAATGATGAAAAAATTATCATTACAAAACACAAAAAATTGCGCAAAATAATAAAATATAAAAAAATGAAACAAATTTGAAGGTGTGTTTCGGAAAAGATCTCTAAAAGGTAACTAACGATGAATACATCCGTATTTTATGAAACAAAATGTTATCCAAAAAACTAAAGTTAAATGAGAAAAATATCTTTTTTTCTTTTTGTTAAAAAGTTTTGGGAAATCTTTTTTCATTCATGTCAATTTTGGGATTTTTTTATTGTTTCTTTCTTTCTTATTCTCTGAAATCTTTCCGAAATTTGTTTATTCTAACTTAGATTTCATTTAATTGGGTGCATTTAATTTCTTATTTATTTTTCTTATGCATTCGCTTTTATGTTTTCCATAATCAAAAACTTCATGATTAAAATCGTTCATTTATTACATAAGAATTTTACTTATTCTTAGTGTGATATTTTAGTAGCTAAGATTAAAGGGAGGAGAGAGGGTTAAATCATTCTTTGTAGATGCTTCATGAATCATGAACAATTTTTTAAAGAAATATTTACCAAAAATATAAAAAATTTGATGCATAATTGAAACATTTTTATGTCATAAATGAACGATAGATAAAAATTCATTTTAAATTTAGTTTTTTTTTCTTTAAATAACTATATACGTTACATATAAATAAAACATTTCAAAACGGAACCGATTTCTAAGATTTTTGGTTTAATTTTAATATTTTTTTTATTTTAATAAAAACATGAAAATAAGTCTTAAAAAGTCTATTTTTTCTCAAAAATTATGTTTTTTTTTTGTTAAATATTGTTTGTATCTCATTGAATGAATTTAAATACGATGTGAATATAAATTGCATTACCTAATTAATTTTTTACATATAAACTTTAAGAAAATCTAAAAGATTTTTTTTGAAAAGGCTTTAAATTTATCACAATCATATGCGCGTTTTTTTCAACGATTGACTCGCACCATATCTTAAATGCTTAAATTGCTTATGTTTTAGTTTTCATTTATCACATTGTATGCGTTTATAATGCATAGAGTTTCTAATGAAAATCATAGTTTCATTGAATTAAATTTTACTAAAACTCTGCTGTAAAAGTTAAAAATTTATAAATGATATAAATAAGTTAGCATGAAATAAATGGTCCTGAATGAAAAATTTCAAAATATTTAGTAACGTATATAATTTATTTAATCCCAACAAATCCTTTAATGTGATTTTAAAATCATTTTATTATTTTTTTTTCATTCATCATTTAAGATAAACATTAAATTTTTACAACAATTAATATAATTTATTTAAATTAAAATTCAAAATATTTTCATCAGTTTTTGAAGATTAATTTTTGTTGTTTCTATACTTTTACCGTGAATTTCACTATATCCCATCTAACTTCCTTTAAAATTAACTAATTTTTATATAGCTCGTTTTTTTAACTTTAATTATAAAATCAAACGCTTATGGCGCAGCAAAATTAGTCTTTTTATCACTAAAATTTTGATTGATATTTTTGCTTTGATCAAAACAACGAGCTTAACTATTTGACAATACCATTAAATTTTTTTATAATAAAAAAAAATTGCTTTAATTTTTGTTTAATTTTTCTGTCATCCTTTTTAATTAAAATTTTCGTTCTTATTTAATTTCTTATTTTGGATTTTATTTGTACAAAATTAAAAAATAAATAAATAATTAAATTTGATAGTAATTGTGATGGAAGTAATCTGCTGTTAGTTGCCCTAAATACCAGAAGATCAATCGAAGGGAGAACTTTTCTGAAACCGTTGCTATCGACTTTCTCATTTTGAGACAAATATTATTTTAATTAGATGATAAATTTTCAAAAAAATATAAACATTTCTTTTCAATTTTCACAATCGTTAAACATTCACATAAATAAATAAAAATTTATGTTTATTTAATATATTTTTCTAAATTATGATTTTCTTGCTAATTCATCGTCAAAAAATCATTAAAAAATTAATAAAATAAAATTTTATTCTCAAAAATTATTTAAATTCTTTTAAGACTTCAACATTTTTGTTAGAAATTATCGAATCCGATTTTTCCTTATTGAATGTTACAAATACAAACAATTTATTATTTTAGTAATTCAGTGCTTTTTGTCATACACTTAGAAACATTAAAAAAAAAACAAAAAAAGATTAAATTATAATAATTTTGTTATCAATGTATTCTTTTATTGTTATCGTTATGATATTCAAAAAATTTTTTTGATTTATTATCCAACATTGGGTTATTAATGAATATCATAAAAAATAGTAATGGTTTCAATTTGGATAATATTAAAGTTCAAAAAGAAAAAAAAAAAATAAATTATTGGTATTAGATGTTTAATATTTATAAGTTTTTTGTGATTATTTTATTTATAATTTTTGAATTCATTTCTTATAATTTCTCATCATTTATTCCAAAGTCCTATAAAAAGATTTGCTTCATTATAAACACAGAAACCAAAAATCTGCATTAATTTAATTTTGCATTCAATTTTATTTTTAATTTAATAGTTCACAAATCACTTTCAAAGTTTTGTTGTCACACATTTGATCCAGGGTGTGAAACTGATCAAATCGATCGAAAATGATCAAAAATAAATTTGAACAGTTCCACACCCTTGCATTTGATTGAATCTTTTTTCTACATTCACATTAAACAACACATAAAAAAATTTCTTGATTTTATTTTAAGTAGTTTGTTAAAATTTGATGCATGCTTTTGTTAAGTCACAAAATTTTAAACAATCAAAACATTAAAAAAGAAAATAAATTCAAAAAATAAATTTTCTCTTTAGATGTTTTGAACAATTATGCATCAATACATGTTACTTAATGCATCTTCAAAATTTTTATAAATATTTTATATTTTTAAATTAGAAGAAATATAGATTTTGATAAATTTATCCATTATTTTATTAATGATTTTTCTCTTTTTTCAAATTAGGTGGAACAACAAGAGCACAATGGGAGGATGTAACTGGATCAACACCCCTCACATTTGTCAATGATTGTGTTTCATTTACAACAACTGTATCTGCACGATTCTGGTTGATGGATTGTCGTAATATTGCAGATGCTACTAAAATGGCAACTGAACTTTATAAGTATGTACAAAATAATAAAATTTTAAAATAAAATAATTTTTGAACTGTAAATTTCAAAACAGGGAAGCAATTCATGTTCCATTCATGGCAAAATTCGTTGTCTTTGCTAAACGAATTGATCCCATGGAAGCACGCTTGCGAGTATTCTGCATGACTGATGATCGAGAAGATAAAACTTTAGAGCAACAAGAAAACTTTTCGGAAGTTGCAAAAAGTCGTGACGTTGAAGTTTTGGAAAATAAAATTCAATATTTGGAACTAGCAGGAAATCTTGTTCCTGTCACAAAGTCTGGTGAACAATTGCAATTCCCATTCAAAGCATTCAAAGAAAATCGATTACCATTCTCCGTTCGTGTAAAAGATCAACACGCCGACACTGTTGGAAGAGCTCTCTTTATGCGTGAACCTAAAGTCGCAAAAGGTGAGCAGCCACAATCACCGATTTGCATCCTTAATATTGTCTTACCTGAAGACATTATACCCGAACAAATATCAATACTTGATGGAAGTCAAGAAATTATTTCTCGCATTGAACTTTCCTCACACATCCATAAACATCCTGAGGATTATACACGTGGTGGAGAACTTCGAATGAGTGACGTTTCTAATTTATTGGGAGATGATTGGATTAAACTTGCACCTGAAATTGGTATAACTGAGCCAGAAGTTGAAGAAATTATTGAAAATTATTCAAATAGTACTGCCCAACAAGCTCAAGCTATGCTTAAGCTCTTCCAATCTAAAAAACAAAATGATTTAAATATTTTAGAAAATGGTCTTCGTAGTATTGGACGTGATGACATCGTTGAACGTTGTTTAGTTCGAAAAATTACATCGATAACCACCACGACAGTTACAAAACGCCATCCAAAACGTTCAAGTGACACTAACGGTTATGAGGAATCAGACCTTATAAAAGATTCAGAATCCCTTGAAGATCTTAATAAGAAGAGATATGGACGTTATGAACATGATGAGAGTAAATATTCTGCCGAAGAAAAGGTCGTTGAGTCAGATGAAGATGAGATTGAAGCTGCTAAACGAAGTGTTGCTGAAAGACGTGAAAAAATTGAGAAACGTTTATCGGGCGAACAGAAACACTTCCCATCAACACAACAGAAAGAAATTGTCGAAGAAATAATTACAATCAAGAGACAAAGCCTTATTGAGGATAAACGCGCAATTCATGAAGATGAAATTATAATGCAAAAACCTGTTGATAATTCTTATAAATCTTCAAACGTACCAGAACAAATTGTTAAGCTAAAGACAACATCACATGACAGCTCATCTGTTGACAAGACAGAATTTGAGAAGGAATTACAAGACAAATTCCAAAAAACATTGGGTGATGTTGAGAAATTTGAACATAAATTTACACATGAAGCTATTCCAGTAACTATGGATTTTCTTGCGTCAGAAATTCAACATACAACAGTTGAAAAGGACGTACCCGAGAAAACTGTCACGACAATTACTAAAACAACGACTGTCACAGAAACGATTCCTGATGAAATTTTCGAAAAAGAAGTCACAAAAGAATCTCCAATTGTGAAGAAACGTGAAGTCATTACAACAACCACAACAACAAGTAGTGATGGTGATTTTGTTAAGCAAACAACGACTCAAATTTATGATCAAGGTGATGATATCACAGATGAATTTGAGAAAATTGAACGAGAGACTATGGATCCATCATTAGTTGATGAAATATTGGAAGAAGCTCGCCAAAAAGCTGACAATATTCAAAGTAAAATTATCACCAATACAACAACAACGGTACATCCAGGAGAAACCAAAGAAATTATTACCACAACAACAACAATTCGAACGATCGAAAGTATAAATTTAGACGATGTTAGTGATTTTAAGTCGGATAATTTTGGCGATGAAGAAGAATTAATTCAACAAAAATCTGTTGAATCAAGTAAGAAGTTGTATACAGCAGGGTCCTCGATTTGAATAGTTGTTTTTTTAAAAAAATTCTACTCAAATTGAATTTATTCAAATCAAAACAACGAATTTATCCAAATCATATGAAAAATGATCGTTATAAATGAATTTTTGTTTGGAAAATTTTTGGTTTTTCAAATCGAGGACCCCCTTTTTGATTTTCTTTAAAAATTTCTATTAATTATAAATTTTGTATTTTTTTAGCTCAAAAACCTGCAGTAACACCACCACCAACTCCTCTCGATGGACGTTCAGGCGATGTTCAGCAATTACCGGGTATGTAAAAATTTAATATAAAAAAATGAAAAAAATTGCAATTTTATCATCTCGCTAGTTTTTTAAAACATTTATGATCAAATAATATGCATAATAATAATTAATTAAATACAATGATTCTAAAATATTTTTAAGAAAGATAACAGAAAAAATTAAACATTTCATTAAGAAAAACACAAAGCAAAATGATGATTCATTAATCAATAAGTGCAAAAGGAATTAAAATTCTTTTTTTTTATGGAAAAATTTTGAAAAAGATTTAAATTTGGAGATCAACATAAATGTATTAAAATGCCAAATAATGATAACTAAAATTTGATTTATTTCGAAAAATCAGTTATGTTGCTTAATTATACAGTTTAAATTTTTCTAAATCAAAGTTTGCAATTGGAAAATATTTAAATATATTTATGTTGCTGCTATTTATATCTTTCACAATTCCACAAACATATTTAGACACACGAAAAAAAAAACACCTACATTAAATTGAACAAAAAAATGTTTATTTTATTCTTAAAAATAAATATTTAGAATATCAATTTATTATGTTTCATCATATGCATAAATTATATTTTTTCTGACAAATTATAATATTTAATTATTCAATCTATGTAGTGCTAATATCATATAAATGTTAATCATCATTCGATTGGTTTCTTATAAAATCACCTTTTATTATCAACTCTATCAGCAGCTAAATATTTCTTGTAAAAAAATCAATTAATCTTTTTATTATTATCAATGATAATTCTACTAATTCAATTGAATCAGAACTTGATTAAAGCAGATTTAGCTTTTAATAAATTATGAAAACTTGTGAACTATCAAATTTGAAATTTTTAAAATTTTTGACTTTTAAAAATTTGAAAATTTTCGAAGTGTTCAAAATTTTGAATTTCAAAATTTTAAATTTCAAATTTGGAAATTTAAAATTTATAATCTTGAAATTTAAAATTTTTAAAATTTAAAATCTTGAAATTTAAAATTTTTGAAATTCAAAATTTTGAAAATTTTAAAATTTTTGAAATTCAAAATTTAAAATTTTGAAATTTAAAATTTTTGAAGTTTAAAAATTTGAAAAGTTTTGTAATTTAAAATTTTTAAAATTGTTGAAATTTAAATTTCTAAAAAGTTTTGAAATTCAAAATTTTGAAAATTTTTGAAATTCAAAATTTTGAAAATTTTGAAATTTAAAATTTTGAAAATTTTTGAAATTAAAAATAAATTTTGAAAATTTTTGAAATTTAAAGTTTTGACTTCTGATTATTAATTGAATTGATTATTATGATGTAATAAAAGCACAAGATTTTATAAAAAATTAACAATGATGATAATAATCAGTGCATAATTGAAAACTTTTTAAATATTTAAAACGAAATATGCTTTTGTTATGAATAGCTATTTGTCACTTATTTGTTGTAAATATTCTTTTATTCTTATTCTTAAAAATTTATACAAATCTTTTATTATTTATTAATCATCTTTTATATTTTATTAATGATTATAAGAACCAAGGATTGAAAAATTCCAATTAAATCATTTAAAATTTTAGTTTTGCATTTATAAAGTATTTATCTTCTAAAAAATTTTTTTTCTAACAAATATCCTTGATTTTTATAACTTCAATTTGTAACTCTGTATAATCTTTATTATTAGGCAGCAAAATGACTATAAATGGCAATGAGTAAGAATGAAAAAACTCATTTTCTTTCTTTATAATTTAAACTGTTCCTTTCTTATTTTCTTTTTCTCTCGATTTTTTATCCTTAAAACAAATTTTATTTTTTAACCCTTAAAACAATAAATTATGAACAAAAAATAAATAAAAGTATTTAAAAATATTTTATTATTTTATATCTTATATGAATTTGGCTCAATATCGATAATTTTTTTTTTTATTTTAATTATTTATGTTATTTTTATTTTTCAGTTTTGTTTATCTTTTGCTATATGCTTTTAATACTTTAAAACTATCGTCAATTTCTTGCATTGCTTTAGCTTGTATTTTTTTGAATATATTGTTGCTTTTTTTGTTTATATTATTTATTTTTTTAAGTTTTATTAATTTTCACTTACGACTTACAACAAGAACTTCGACAGGTATTTAAATTATGACTGCTAAATTATTTTTATTTCAGACACTTTTTCCTTTAATTATGAGTTGTTACTTTCAGTATTTTATTTTTTGTTCTTTGTTTGTAATAGTAGATCCAAGTTTTGTTTTAAAAATCAAATTTATAAGATTTTCAAAAAATTAAAGATTTTTGAATTTTAAAAATTTAAAAAATTATTAGGACATTTTAGGTTGACTAAGTCAAATCAATCCCAAGAAAAAAACGGGAATAAAGCTTGTCTAATTTTTCACTTTCATTTTCGTTGCAATCCTAACAACGTATATTTGAAGCCTGGAATGTATTTCTATGGCTTCTTAATTCGAGTTTATTTTGAAAAAACTATACTTGTACAATTTTCATTTATAATTGTATTAACATACTTATCTAGTAATGTCACCAGTTACACAATTCTTGGGTCTTCTAAGTGAATTATATTAAATTTTCTGACTTTTCCATTTCCATTTCTATTCAACTTTTTATTGTTTTTTATTTTCTGTTGAAAATAATTTTTCAGTTTTCATTTGACTGACGAATTGACAATTGAATTTTTTTCCCGGAGAAAAAAGTATTTTTTTCAATTATTATTTATGACTGACAGAACAGTGTGTTAAGAAAATTTAATTTTTTGAATAGTTTTATTTTTGGGAAATAATTATTTAAAATTAAGTAAAATTTTAAATTTATAAAGAAAATATATATAAAAAAATTTATAAGTGGCTGAATTAACAAAGACTTGTGTGTTTTTTGTGTATTAGTAAATTTTTTTGATGATTAAGTACTTTTTCTAAAAAATTAACAGTTTATTTCGTTTATTTTAATTTCTTAAACTAAAAGTTAAGTAAATTTATTTATAAAAAATATTTTAAAAAAATAAAAGTTCAACTCATTCGAATTATTGGAAGAATAATTTTCTAATTGTCTAATTAACTGGTAAGTTGAGAGTTTCTACTCCGTTTCTAAATAATCACAATCGTTTAATGAAAAAATGGCAAATCAAAAAAAAAAAAAAACGAAACATTTTCTTTACACATTCTAATTTGGACTGAGCAACATTCTTAATTTTTTCAATTTTATTAGGTCAATTTATAAATTAATTTTTCAGGGTAGTAGAACTTTAGCAAAAAAAAAAAAAAAAGTCTTCTGAGTTGTTGAAAAATTTGAATCATTTTTAAAAATTTGAAAGTAAATTATTTGAATATGTAAGATGAAAAAGGAACGTTAACTAATAAATGGATTAGGATTTAATCTTCTTATTTGTTTCACGATTGATTTAAAAATCGATTCCTTAAAAATGGTCTTCACAAATGTTCGTTTTATTATTGAGTTCTTAAAATTTGCATTGATATATTAGTAATATATCATATTTAACATACATGACAACTTTTCCGATTTAAAAAAAAAAATGTTTGCAGTTTACATTTTTCTAAATAGGTAATGATGCTTTTTGAGTGTACAGAAAAATTTTCCACGATCAAAAGAATTAAAATAAAAATTTTTAAAAAAACAGGATTTTTTAAATTAAAATAATATTAGGGTAAAAAATATTGAAATTTGTACAAAACGAACAAATTTTTTTCAATGGCCTGTAACTTTCATTGGAAGCAATGTTGATTTCCCAAATTTTTCCTAGGACTTTATTTGGTTTCCATATTTTATTAATCAATCTTGAAAACAGCTATTTTTGCAGCATAAAGCACTAAAAAACGTCTTGACATTTAAATATTGAAATTTGTACAAAAAATATTGAAATTTGTACAAACAAATATTGAAATTTGTATACCACATTATCTCGATTTTTGCACCCAAAACTTGGGAAAAATTAAATTTCTTGAAGAATTTTTATTTGAGTAGGTTCTGCATCATCTTGAGCTGCTTATTAGTCCTTTAAATTAAATTTAATTAATTTGTTTACACAAAAACAATTGAAATTCTTCACCGCCTACTATTGAAATTTTGTACAAATTTCAATATTTGTTGTATACAAATTTCAATATTTGGAATGAAGTGGATTTTTTTCGTATAAGCAGTGATTTGTACGGGCAAAAGTTTAGTTAATCGTAAACTTCAATCTCCGAGCAAAGTCATAAGACCTTAATATGTGGACCAAAATGTCTTCTTAGCCAATTTTTTCATGTTCGAAAATTGTACAAAAATTTTTTTGTGATTTTGTTCATACAAATTTCAATATTGTACAAATTTCAATATTTTTTACCCTATAATATAATATTACACAAACAACACACAATTATATTTACCTTTATGTTTTATTTTATTAAAAATTTTGAAATAATTTTCAGTAAATTTGAAATCGATTTTCTAAAAATATGCAAAATCATGTTAATTATTGGACTAAATACAAGTTGAAAAGAAATAAATCGATTCACCTTCGTACATAGGTACATCAATTTAATTAAGCAAAGAATTCTAATTCTATTAGAAATATAATAAAATCAATATTTGACATCACTGCAACATTGCAATTACAAATCTAGAAAATATCCAAAAACCAACATTATTGTTATTATTTTATTTTAATTTTTTTAAAAATATTATTTTCGGTTCCACATTTATTATTTTACGATTTTATCAATTGGGCTGTTGCATGGCTGCAAAATTGAAACGATAAAAAATATTTATGAATTTATAGTTATTTTGTGTATACTTCCATCAAATAAAATAAAAAAAAAAATGGTGAAAAATTTTTGTTTCCGCACATATCAAAATAATTTTTTAAAATTGGTAACTTTTGGTTTGCTTTTAAATTTTGGAAATAAAAATTTTTAAATTTTTAACCTTTGTTGCTTTAAAGTGTAAACTTTAGTCCATTTGTCACTGTAATTCGCATTAAGTGTAATTATTTATTTACAATTTTTACAAAATAAACGTAGTATTTTATCTCAAATATTGCTGCTAGAACATAAAAATTTTTTAAATAATATATGAGGTCGTGGATTTTAGAATTTTTTGTACACTCAAAAAAGAGCATACAGATTAGTGTGAAAAAGCAAACGTTTGACGTCATATTTGTCTCATTTGTAAAATACTTGCAAAAATTTGGAATTATAGTATTTTGCATATTTTGTTAAATATTATTATGAATGGTAGGTTCAGAAGTTTCTTTTTTGAAAATAAAGCTTTTCAATCAAAATTTTCTGAAATTTAAAAAATTTATGGTAATTTTTTGATGTCAGTTAATATTAATTTTAAAAATGCTTTATTTTCGAATAAATTATTTTTGAACTCATCTTTTAATAAAATTATTTTCTCATCGAATTTAAGTAATTTTATTTTCAATCAAAATGATATAAAAAATATTTTTAAGCTGCGTGCAACTCGCAAAAGCTTTAAAACATGCTAAACTTTACGCTTAAATTCACACTAATCGACACCGCACATAATTATTCAGTAGTAGAGATTTTCATTGATCAACATTTTACACCATCAAAAATGTAGACTCATTAAATTTTTATATAAAATCAATTTTCAAAAAAATAGCTCATTAAAATAATATTTTGATAATTCAGAACCACGACATCATATATTATTAATATTAAATATATCAAAGCTAATTTCAGCCAATAATTAATTTTAAATCCACATCGTGTAGTATGCAATCTACAGTAAAAATTCATCTTACTCAATAACATTTACTGGAAAATTAATTATTTACATACATGATTTATAGTGTAAAAATTCGAATTTAATAATCTCTGAAAAATATTTTGACTGCAAATTTTTTTAAATTCAATTTTTTTTTTCAAAAATCAAAATTTTCGAATTTGCATAATTCATTGTTTTCTAAATTATTGCTTAAAAAATATAATTCTATTTAATTTCATCAATTATTGCAGTCAATTTTTCATCGATTATTAATTTATAAAATGTATGAATTCAAAAATCTAATTTATGCAATTATTTACCATAATTATTACACGCTGCAAAATCTTTATCTCCCTTCAAATATATCAAATAAAAATTATCTCGAACATTTTGTTAAACATAAAAAAAATATTTACCAATAATATCTGCATGCGGCACTTCGCACGAAAAAACCATATCATTATCGAACATAACATGATTTGTCATCGATGATGATGGTGCTGTTGCTCGTCTTTTTAACTGGAATATGCGGATACTAAACGACTCAATGGATTTTACTAACCAAAAATATATACTTTGAAATCTACAAATAATTACATTTAATAAAAAAAAAACAGATAATGCTGCTAAAATAACGTCAAATAATAAGTACTTGGCTACTGCAGAGGATTTTGACGACGATGATGATAAAAATAACGACATACCTTCTAAAACAAAATCAACAAAAGCATCTGTTCGTACACAGCAATCACAGAGTCAAGCATTCACTGAAATTACAAAAACTGTTGCTACATCTAAAAAGGATATAAATTTACGATTAGAAACTTTGCAAAAATCTACTCAAGATAAATCGCGAGCTACTAAAATTGACGAATCTCCATTAACAGATTCTGATTTCGTTGAATCTGATTCATCGTATAAATCGTCACCAAAAGTGAAACTTTTGATTGGACGCAAAGAAATTAAAACTAGCGATACATCTGCCATAACTGAAAGTCATTTGACTGTTTATGGTACTCAAGATGTTGATATTAAAATTAGTACTGAATCAAGTATCAAAGTAACTACTACACAAGAAAAAGATTCATTAGATTCAAAAGATACACCAAGAAAGTATAAGCGCTATACAATTATAGAAGATGAAAAGAATGAAGAGGATGATTTTAATCGTGCTGATCGCAAACGTGAAGATAGTGTTGCATTTGCAACAAAAAAAAGTATTCATTTGTATGGAAGTTTTGATTCAAATGCAGATTCTCCTGCAACTGAAAGCCCTGCATCACACTCACATTATGTAACTGATACTGGTATCTCATTGACACGTGGTTTTACTGAAACCACAAGTCCAGGATTAGATTCTGAAAAGGATAAAAAGAAACCAACTTTAGATACATTGGATGTTGAAAATGAGGAAACTGAGTTAACAGATGCTGGCTTAAGTCCAATTCAAGCAGATGATATTGATATGATAAATCAAGCATTTCAAATGGCATCAGAGGAAGAAACTCATTTTATTAATACAGCAACAAGTCCTGTTGAGTTTGACGAGGTGTCTGAAAAGGTTGATACTTCAGAAGCAGCTACAATAACAGACAAAATTGAAACTAAAGATGCTTCATCTAGTCCTCTTGATGAAAATGTAATAATGTCTGTAAGTGAAATGCCTGAAATATCGGATGAAGAATTTTTAATTGCACGACGTGGTACAGGAGAAGTTAAGGCCATTATTAAAACTATTGAGGAACAAAATTCAAAATCCTTAGTTATGAAAAGAAAAGTCGATTTTGAAGAACCACCAAAAATTGAACAATATTTAGATAAAAAACCAGAAACTAAAGTATTAGATGAAACTTCATCTTCAAAGCTTGCTGAATCAGAAGATGTCATCCAAACAGAACCAATACCACCGGTACATGAAGTCATAAAGAAAATAGAAAGGCAAATTTCTGTTGAAGGCTCAAAAATACCTCAACCAATTATAACCTCAGGAATAAAACGTCACATTACAACTGATGAAAAACCAAGCTCAGAACAAACATTAACTGAATTAGAGTCGCAAATATTACATGAGGATGAAATAAAGCCTACAGTGAAAAAAATAGAGAAACGAAGTGTAACAGAAGGTTTCAAATCGGATCCATACTTTATAGATAGCCAGAATTTGGAAGGAATTCATGAACCTGTATGCGAGAAAAAGATTACAAAAAAGCATGTTTACGATTTAACAGATAAGGAAGAACCAGTTGAACAAATTGCATTAGATAAAGTATCAAAAACGATAGCTGTAATTGAAAGCAAAATTAAGGAAGAAAAACCAGAAACTTCATCCATTGGAGACAATAAAGTAGTCCTTGATAAATCTAAAGACATTCTTTCCCCAAGTGATTCTGAAAAAATTGATAAAACTGTAGCTGAAAAAGTAAATATAATCGAAAAAAGACTGTCGGATGAAGAAGAAAATTTAAAGGATACAGTCAAAGAACTAATAAAAACAACATCCACAATTGTGTCCTCAAAAATCATTAAGCACACTCATATTATAGAGACACAGAAAGAAAACAAAATTCTAGATTTTGAGAAAAAAACGAAAAATGAGAAAATAGAAATAATTCCCATAGTTGATATATCTCCGGAAAACAAAAAGGAACATTTCATAACAGATGTGCAATTGCAGCAACTAACACACACAGAAACAAAATTAATGTCAACAACTGATCAAGAAAAGTCAACAAACAAACAAAAAGAGCAAGAAAAATTATCAGACCAAAAAAAGAATGAATTGAAAGAGGATGACATTGAAAGTCCAAAAGAAGAAGATCAAAAAGCTATTCTACCAGATCAAACTAAACCTAAAGATGATCAAAAATTAGAAAAGCCAATTGCTCCTGAAGATGTGAAACCAAAAGATCTTCCTGAGAAAACTGATCATCCAATTTTGAAAGATTCTCCACATGATGAAGAAAGTGTCATTTCAGAATCACTTGTTGAGGCAACAAAAACTGTCACAACCATTATTACTCAAAAGATTGTAGAGCATACATCAGAAACTGTTGACGATGTAAAAGAAAAGAAGCCTGAATTGAAAGAGGATGACATTGAAAGTCCAAAAGAAGAAGATCAAAAAGCTATTCCACCAGATCAAACTAAACCTAAAGATGATCAAACATTAGAAAAGTCATTTGCTCCTGAAGATGTGAAACCAAAAGATCTTCCTGAGAAAACTGATCATCCAATTTTGAAAGATTCTCCACATGATGAAGAAAGTGTCATTTCAGAATCACTTGTTGAGGCAACAAAAACTGTCACAACCATTATTACTCAAAAGGTTGTAGAGCATACATCAGAAACTGTTGACGATGTAAAAGAAAAGAAGCCTGAATTTAAAGAGGATGACATTGAAAGTCCAAAAGAAGAAGATCAAAAAGTTATTCTACCAGATCAAACTAAACCTAAAGATGATCAAAAATTAGAAAAGCCAATTGCTCCTGAAGATGTGAAACCAAAAGATCTTCCTGAGAAAACTGATCATCCAATTTTGAAAGATTCTCCACATGATGAAGAAAGTGTCATTTCAGAATCACTTGTTGAGGCGACAAAAACTGTCACAACCATTATTACTCAAAAGATTCTGGAGCATACATCAGAAACTGTTGACGATGTAAAAGAAAAGAAGCCTGAATTGAAAGAGGATGACATTGAAAGTCCAAAAGAAGAAGATCAAAAAGCTATTCTGCCAGATCAAACTAAACCTAAAGATGATCAAAAATTAGAAAAGTCATTTGCTCCTGAAGATGTGAAACCAAAAGATCTTCCTGAGAAAACTGATCATCCAATTTTGAAAGATTCTCCACATGATGAAGAAAGTGTCATTTCAGAATCACTTGTTGAGGCAACAAAAACTGTCACAACCATTATTACTCAAAAGGTTGTAGAGCATACATCAGAAACTGTTGACGATGTAAAAGAAAAGAAGCCTGAATTTAAAGAGGATGACATTGAAAGTCCAAAAGAAGAAGATCAAAAAGTTATTCTACCAGATCAAACTAAACCTAAAGATGATCAAAAATTAGAAAAACCAATTGCTCCTGAAGATGTGAAACCAAAAGATCTTCCTGAGAAAACTGATCATTCAATTTTGAAAGATTCTCCACATGATGAAGAAAGTGTCATTTCAGAATCACTTGTTGAGGCGACAAAAACTGTCACAACCATTATTACTCAAAAGATTGTAGAGCATACATCAGAAACTGTTGACGATGTAAAAGAAAAGAAGCCTGAATTGAAAGAGGATGACATTGAAAGTCCAAAAGAAGAAGATCAAAAAGCTATTCCACCAGATCAAACTAAACCTAAAGATGATCAAACATTAGAAAAGTCATTTGCTCCTGAAGATGTGAAACCAAAAGATCTTCCTGAGAAAACTGATCATCTAATTTTGAAAGATTCTCCACATGATGAAGAAAGTGTCATTTCAGAATCACTTGTTGAGGCAACAAAAACTGTCACAACCATTATTACTCAAAAGGTTGTAGAGCATACATCAGAAACTGTTGACGATGTAAAAGAAAAGAAGCCTGAATTTAAAGAGGATGACATTGAAAGTCCAAAAGAAGAAGATCAAAAAGTTATTCTACCAGATCAAACTAAACCTAAAGATGATCAAAAATTAGAAAAGCCAATTGCTCCTGAAGATGTGAAACCTAAAGATCTTCCTGAGAAAACTGATCATCCAATTTTGAAAGATTCTCCACATGATGAAGAAAGTGTCATTTCAGAATCACTTGTTGAGGCGACAAAAACTGTCACAACCATTATTACTCAAAAGATTCTGGAGCATACATCAGAAACTGTTGACGATGTAAAAGAAAAGAAGCCTGAATTGAAAGAGGATGACATTGAAAGTCCAAAAGAAGAAGATCAAAAAGCTATTCTGCCAGATCAAACTAAACCTAAAGATGATCAAAAATTAGAAAAGTCATTTGCTCCTGAAGATGTGAAACCAAAAGATCTTCCTGAGAAAACTGATCATCCAATTTTGAAAGATTCTCCACATGATGAAGAAAGTGTCATTTCAGAATCACTTGTTGAGGCAACAAAAACTGTCACAACCATTATTACTCAAAAGGTTGTAGAGCATACATCAGAAACTGTTGACGATGTAAAAGAAAAGAAGCCTGAATTTAAAGAGGATGACATTGAAAGTCCAAAAGAAGAAGATCAAAAAGTTATTCTACCAGATCAAACTAAACCTAAAGATGATCAAAAATTAGAAAAGCCAATTGCTCCTGAAGATGTGAAACCAAAAGATCTTCCTGAGAAAACTGATCATCCAATTTTGAAAGATTCTCCACATGATGAAGAAAGTGTCATTTCAGAATCACTTGTTGAGGCAACAAAAACTGTCACAACCATTATTACTAAAAAGATTGTAGAGCATACATCAGAAACTGTTGACGATGTAAAAGAAAAGAAGCCTGAATTGAAAGAGGATGACATTGAAAGTCCAAAAGAAGAAGATCAAAAAGCTATTCTACCAGATCAAACTAAACCTAAAGATGATCAAAAATTAGAAAAGCCAATTGCTCCTGAAGATGTGAAACCAAAAGATCTTCCTGAGAAAACTGATCATCCAATTTTGAAAGATTCTCCACATGATGAAGAAAGTGTCATTTCGGAATCACTTGTTGAGGCAATAAAAACTGTCACAACCATTATTACTAAAAAGGTTGTAGAGCATACATCAGAAACTGTTGACGATGTAAAAGAAAAGAAGCCTGAATTTAAAGAGGATGACATTGAAAGTCCAAAAGAAGAAGATCAAAAAGCTATTCTACCAGATCAAACTAAACCTAAAGATGATCAAAAATTAGAAAAGCCAATTGCTCCTGAAGATGTGAAACCAAAAGATCTTCCTGAGAAAACTGATCATCCAATTTTGAAAGATTCTCCACATGATGAAGAAAGTGTCATTTCAGAATCACTTGTTGAGGCGACAAAAACTGTCACAACCATTATTACTCAAAAGATTCTGGAGCATACATCAGAAACTGTTGACGATGTAAAAGAAAAGAAGCCTGAATTGAAAGAGGATGACATTGAAAGTCCAAAAGAAGAAGATCAAAAAGCTATTCCACCAGATCAAACTAAACCTAAAGATGATCAAAAATTAGAAAAGCCAATTGCTCCTGAAGATGTGAAACCAAAAGATCTTCCTGAAAAAACTGATCATCCAATTTTGAAAGATTCTCCACATGATGAAGAAAGTGTCATTTCAGAATCACTTGTTGAGACAACAAAAACTGTCACAACCATTATTACTAAAAAGGTTGTAGAGCATACATCAGAAACTGTTGACGATGTAAAAGAAAAGAAGCCTGAATTTAAAGAGGATGACATTGAAAGTCCAAAAGAAGAAGATCAAAAAGTTATTCTACCAGATCAAACTAAACCTAAAGATGATCAAACATTAGAAAAGCCAATTGCTCCTGAAGATGTGAAACCAAAAGATCTTCCTGAGAAAACTGATCATCCAATTTTGAAAGATTCTCCACATGATGAAGAAAGTGTCATTTCAGAATCACTTGTTGAGGCAACAAAAACTGTCACAACCATTATTACTAAAAAGATTATAGAGCATACATCAGAAACTGTTGACGATGTAAAAGAAAAGAAGCCTGAATTGAAAGAGGATGACATTGAAAGTCCAAAGGAAGAGGATCAAAAAGCTATTCTACCAGATCAAACTAAACCTAAAGATGATCAAAAATTAGAAAAGCCAATTGCTCCTGAAGATGTGAAACCAAAAGATCTTCCTGAGAAAACTGATCATCCAATTTTGAAAGATTCTCCACATGATGAAGAAAGTGTCATTTCAGAATCACTTGTTGAGGCAACAAAAACTGTCACAACCATTATTACTCAAAAGGTTGTAGAGCATACATCAGAAACTGTTGACGATGTAAAAGAAAAGAAGCCTGAATTGAAAGAGGATGACATTGAAAGTCCAAAAGAAGAAGATCAAAAAGCTATTCTACCAGATCAAACTAAACCTAAAGATGATCAAACATTAGAAAAGCCAATTGCTCCTGAAGATGTGAAACCAAAAGATCTTCCTGAGAAAACTGATCATCCAATTTTGAAAGATTCTCCACATGATGAAGAAAGTGTCATTTCAGAATCACTTGTTGAGGCAACAAAAACTGTCACAACCATTATTACTAAAAAGATTGTAGAGCATACATCAGAAACTGTTGACGATGTAAATGAAAAGAAGCCTGAATTGAAAGAGGATGACATTGAAAGTCCAAAAGAAGAAGATCAAAAAGCTATTCTACTAGATCAAACTAAACCTAAAGATGATCAAAAATTAGAAAAGCCAATTGCTCCTGAAGATGTGAAACCAAAAGATCTTCCTGAGAAAACTGATCATCCAATTTTGAAAGATTCTCCACATGATGAAGAAAGTGTCATTTCGGAATCACTTGTTGAGACAACAAAAACTGTCACAACCATTATTACTCAAAAGGTTGTAGAGCATACATCAGAAACTGTTGACGATGTAAAAGAAAAGAAGCCTGAATTTAAAGAGGATAACATTGAAAGTCTAAAAGAAGAAGATCAAAAAGCTATTCTACCAGATCAAACTAAACCTAAAGATGATCAAAAATTAGAAAAGCCAATTGCTCCTGAAGATGTGAAACCTAAAGATCTTCCTGAGAAAACTGATCATCCAATTTTGAAAGATTCTCCACATGATGAAGAAAGTGTCATTTCGGAATCACTTGTTGAGGCAACAAAAACTGTTACAACCATTATTACTCAAAAGATTGTAGAGCATACATCAGAAACTGTTGACGATGTAAAAGAAAAGAAGCCTGAATTGAAAGAGGATGACATTGAAAGTCCAAAAGAAGAAGATCAAAAAGCTATTCTACCAGATCAAACTAAACCTAAAGATGATCAAAAATTAGAAAAGTCATTTGCTCCTGAAGATGTGAAACCAAAAGATCTTCCTGAGAAAACTGATCATCCAATTTTGAAAGATTCTCCACATGATGAAGAAAGTGTCATTTCAGAATCACTTGTTAAGGCAACAAAAACTGTCACAACCATTATTACTCAAAAGGTTGCAGAGCATACATCAGAAACTGTTGACGATGTAAAAGAAAAGAAGCCTGAATTGAAAGAGGATGACATTGAAAGTCCAAAAGAAGAAGATCAAAAAGCTATTCTACCAGATCAAACTAAACCTAAAGATGTTCAAAAATTAGAAAAGCCAATTGCTCCTGAAGATGTGAAACCAAAAGATCTTCCTGAGAAAACTGATCATCCAATTTTGAAAGATTCTCCACATGATGAAGAAAGTGTCATTTCAGAATCACTTGTTGAGGCAACAAAAACTGTCACAACCATTATTACTCAAAAGGTTGTAGAGCATACATCAGAAACTGTTGACGATGTAAAAGAAAAAAAGCCTGAATTGAAAGAGGATGACATTGAAAGTCCAAAAGAAGAAGATCAAAAAGCTATTCTACCAGATCAAACTAAACCTAAAGATGATCAAAAATTAGAAAAACCAATTGCTCCTGAAGATGTGAAACCAAAAGATCTTCCTGAGAAAACTGATCATCCAATTTTGAAAGATTCTCCACATGATGAAGAAAGTGTCATTTCAGAATCACTTGATGAGGCAACAAAAACTGTCACAACCATTATTACTAAAAAGGTTGTAGAGCATACATCAGAAACTGTTGACGATGTAAAAGAAAAGAAGCCTGAATTGAAAGAGGATGACATTGAAAGTCCAAAAGAAGAAGATCAAAAAGCTATTCTACCAGATCAAACTAAACCTAAAGATGATCAAAAATTAGAAAAGCCAATTGCTCCTGAAGATTTGAAACCTAAAGATCTTCCTGAGAAAACTGATCATCCAATTTTGAAAGATTCTCCACATGATGAAGAAAGTGTCATTTCAGAATCACTTGTTGAGGCAACAAAAACTGTCACAACCATTATTACTCAAAAGGTTGTAGAGCATACATCAGAAACTGTTGACGATGTAAAAGAAAAGAAGCCTGAATTTAAAGAGGATGACATTGAAAGTCCAAAAGAAGAAGATCAAAAAGTTATTCTACCAGATCAAACTAAACCTAAAGATGATCAAAAATTAGAAAAGCCAATTGCTCCTGAAGATGTGAAACCTAAAGATCTTCCTGAGAAAACTGATCATCGAATTTTGAAAGATTCTCCACATGATGAAGAAAGTGTCATTTCGGAATCACTTGTTGAGGCAACAAAAACTGTCACAACCATTATTACTCAAAAGGTTGTAGAGCATACATCAGAAACTGTTGACGATGTAAAAGAAAAGAAGCCTGAATTGAAAGAGGATGACATTGAAAGTCCAAAAGAAGAAGATCAAAAAGCTATTCTACCAGATCAAACTAAACCTAAAGATGATCAAAAATTAGAAAAGCCAATTGCTCCTGAAGATGTGAAACCAAAAGATCTTCCTGAGAAAACTGATCATCCAATTTTGAAAGATTCTCCACATGATGAAGAAAGTGTCATTTCAGAATCACTTGTTGAGGCAACAAAAACTGTCACAACCATTATTACTCAAAAGGTTGTAGAGCATACATCAGAAACTGTTGACGATGTAAAAGAAAAGAAGCCTGAATTTAAAGAGGATGACATTGAAAGTCCAAAAGAAGAAGATCAAAAAGTTATTCTACCAGATCAAACTAAACCTAAAGATGATCAAAAATTAGAAAAGCCAATTGCTCCTGAAGATGTGAAACCTAAAGATCTTCCTGAGAAAACTGATCATCCAATTTTGAAAGATTCTCCACATGATGAAGAAAGTGTCATTTCGGAATCACTTGTTGAGGCAACAAAAACTGTTACAACCATTATTACTCAAAAGATTGTAGAGCATACATCAGAAACTGTTGACGATGTAAAAGAAAAGAAGCCTGAATTGAAAGAGGATGACATTGAAAGTCCAAAAGAAGAAGATCAAAAAGTTATTCTACCAGATCAAACTAAACCTAAAGATGTTCAAAAATTAGAAAAGCCAATTGCTCCTGAAGATTTGAAACCAAAAGATCTTCCTGAGAAAACTGATCATCCAATTTTGAAAGATTCTCCACATGATGAAGAAAGTGTCATTTCAGAATCACTTGTTGAGGCAACAAAAACTGTCACAACCATTATTACTCAAAAGGTTGTAGAGCATACATCAGAAACTGTTGACGATGTAAAAGAAAAAAAGCCTGAATTGAAAGAGGATGACATTGAAAGTCCAAAAGAAGAAGATCAAAAAGCTATTCTACCAGATCAAACTAAACCTAAAGATGATCAAAAATTAGAAAAACCAATTGCTCCTGAAGATGTGAAACCAAAAGATCTTCCTGAGAAAACTGATCATCCAATTTTGAAAGATTCTCCACATGATGAAGAAAGTGTCATTTCAGAATCACTTGATGAGGCAACAAAAACTGTCACAACCATTATTACTCAAAAGATTGTAGAGCATACATCAGAAACTGTTGACGATGTAAAAGAAAAGAAGCCTGAATTGAAAGAGGATGACATTGAAAGTCCAAAAGAAGAAGATCAAAAAGCTATTCTACCAGATCAAACTAAACCTAAAGATGATCAAAAATTAGAAAAGCCAATTGCTCCTGAAGATGTGAAACCAAAAGATCTTCCTGAGAAAACTGATCATCCAATTTTGAAAGATTCTCCACATGATGAAGAAAGTGTCATTTCAGAATCACTTGTTGAGGCAACAAAAACTGTCACAACCATTATTACTCAAAAGGTTGTAGAGCATACATCAGAAACTGTTGACGATGTAAAAGAAAAGAAGCCTGAATTGAAAGAAGATGACATTGAAAGTCCAAAAAAAGAAGATCAAAAAGCTATTCTACCAGATCAAACTAAACCTAAAGATGATCAAAAATTAGAAAAGCCAATTGCTCCTGAAGATGTGAAACCTAAAGATCTTCCTGAGAAAACTGATCATCCAATTTTGAAAGATTCTCCACATGATGAAGAAAGTGTCATTTCAGAATCACTTGTTGAGGCAACAAAAACTGTCACAACCATTATTACTCAAAAGATTGTAGAGCATACATCAGAAACTGTTGACGATGTAAAAGAAAAGAAGCCTGAATTGAAAGAGGATGACATTGAAAGTCCAAAAGAAGAAGATCAAAAAGCTATTCTACCAGATCAAACTAAACCTAAAGATGATCAAAAATTAGAAAAGCCAATTGCTCCTGAAGATGTGAAACCAAAAGATCTTCCTGAGAAAACTGATCATCCAATTTTGAAAGATTCTCCACATGATGAAGAAAGTGTCATTTCGGAATCACTTGTTGAGGCAACAAAAACTGTTACAACCATTATTACTCAAAAGGTTGTAGAGCATACATCAGAAACTGTTGACGATGTAAAAGAAAAGAAGCCTGAATTGAAAGAGGATGACATTGAAAGTCCAAAAGAAGAAGATCAAAAAGCTATTCTACCAGATCAAACTCAACCTAAAGATGATCAAAAATTAGAAAAGCCAATTGCTCCTGAAGATGTGAAACCAAAAGATCTTCCTGAGAAAACTGATCATCCAATTTTGAAAGATTCTCCACATGATGAAGAAAGTGTCATTTCGGAATCACTTGTTGAGGCAACAAAAACTGTTACAACCATTATTACTCAAAAGGTTGTAGAGCATACATCAGAAACTGTTGACGATGTAAAAGAAAAGAAGCCTGAATTGAAAGAGGATGACATTGAAAGTCCAAAAGAAGAAGATCAAAAAGCTATTCCACCAGATCAAACTAAACCTAAAGATGATCAAAAATTAGAAAAGCCAATTGCTCCTGAAGATGTGAAACCAAAAGATCTTCCTGAGAAAACTGATCATCCAATTTTGAAAGATTCTCCACATGATGAAGAAAGTGTCATTTCAGAATCACTTGTTAAGGCAACAAAAACTGTCACAACCATTATTACTCAAAAGGTTGTAGAGCATACATCAGAAACTGTTGACGATGTAAAAGAAAAGAAGCCTGAATTTAAAGAGGATGACATTGAAAGTCCAAAAGAAGAAGATCAAAAAGTTATTCTACCAGATCAAACTAAACCTAAAGATGATCAAAAATTAGAAAAGCCAATTGCTCCTGAAGATGTGAAACCAAAAGATCTTCCTGAGAAAACTGATCATCCAATTTTGAAAGATTCTCCACATGATGAAGAAAGTGTCATTTCAGAATCACTTATTGAGGCAACAAAAACTGTCACAACCATTATTACTCAAAAGGTTGTAGAGCATACATCAGAAACTGTTGACGATGTAAAAGAAAAGAAGCCTGAATTGAAAGAGGATGACATTGAAAGTCCAAAAGAAGAAGATCAAAAAGTTATTCTACCAGATCAAACTAAACCTAAAGATGTTCAAAAATTAGAAAAGCCAATTGCTCCTGAAGATGTGAAACCAAAAGATCTTCCTGAGAAAACTGATCATCCAATTTTGAAAGATTCTCCACATGATGAAGAAAGTGTCATTTCAGAATCACTTATTGAGGCAACAAAAACTGTCACAACCATTATTACTAAAAAGGTTGTAGAGCATACATCAGAAACTGTTGACGATGTAAAAGAAAAGAAGCCTGAATTGAAAGAGGATGACATTGAAAGTCCAAAAGAAGAAGATCAAAAAGCTATTCTACCAGATCAAACTAAACCTAAAGATGTTCAAAAATTAGAAAAGCCAATTGCTCCTGAAGATGTGAAACCAAAAGATCTTCCTGAGAAAACTGATCATCCAATTTTGAAAGATTCTCCACATGATGAAGAAAGTGTCATTTCAGAATCACTTATTGAGGCAACAAAAACTGTCACAACCATTATTACTCAAAAGGTTGTAGAGCATACATCAGAAACTGTTGACGATGTAAAAGAAAAGAAGCCTGAATTTAAAGAGGATGACATTGAAAGTCCAAAAGAAGAAGATCAAAAAGTTATTCTACCAGATCAAACTAAACCTAAAGATGATCAAAAATTAGAAAAGCCAATTGCTCCTGAAGATGTGAAACCAAAAGATCTTCCTGAAAAAACTGATCATCCAATTTTGAAAGATTCTCCACATGATGAAGAAAGTGTCATTTCAGAATCACTTGTTGAGGCAACAAAAACTGTCACAACCATTATTACTCAAAAGGTTGTAGAGCATACATCAGAAACTGTTGACGATGTAAAAGAAAAGAAGCCTGAATTTAAAGAGGATGACATTGAAAGTCCAAAAGAAGAAGATCAAAAAGTTATTCTACCAGATCAAACTAAACCTAAAGATGATCAAAAATTAGAAAAGCCAATTGCTCCTGAAGATGTGAAACCAAAAGATCTTCCTGAGAAAACTGATCATCCAATTTTGAAAGATTCTCCACATGATGAAGAAAGTGTCATTTCAGAATCACTTATTGAGGCAACAAAAACTGTCACAACCATTATTACTAAAAAGATTGTAGAGCATACATCAGAAACTGTTGACGATGTAAAAGAAAAGAAGCCTGAATTGAAAGAGGATGGCATTGAAAGTCCAAAAGAAGAAGATCAAAAAGCTATTCTACCAGATCAAACTAAACCTAAAGATGATCAAAAATTAGAAAAGCCAATTGCTCCTGAAGATGTGAAACCAAAAGATCTTCCTGAGAAAACTGATCATCCAATTTTGAAAGATTCTCCACATGATGAAGAATCACTTGTTGAGGCAACAAAAACTGTCACAACCATTATTACTAAAAAGATTGTAGAGCATACATCAGAAACTGTTGACGATGTAAAAGAAAAGAAGCCTGAATTGAAAGAGGATGGCATTGAAAGTCCAAAAGAAGAAGATCAAAAAGCTATTCTACCAGATCAAACTAAACCTAAAGATGATCAAAAATTAGAAAAGCCAATTGCTCCTGAAGATGTGAAACCAAAAGATCTTCCTGAAAAAACTGATCATCCAATTTTGAAAGATTCTCCACATGATGAAGAAAGTGTCATTTCAGAATCACTTGTTGAGGCAACAAAAACTGTCACAACCATTATTACTCAAAAGGTTGTAGAGCATACATCAGAAACTGTTGACGATGTAAAAGAAAAGAAGCCTGAATTTAAAGAGGATGACATTGAAAGTCCAAAAGAAGAAGATCAAAAAGCTATTCTACCAGATCAAACTAAACCTAAAGATGATCAAAAATTAGAAAAGCCAATTGCTCCTGAAGATGTGAAACCAAAAGATCTTCCTGAGAAAACTGATCATCCAATTTTGAAAGATTCTCCACATGATGAAGAAAGTGTCATTTCAGAATCACTTATTGAGGCAACAAAAACTGTCACAACCATTATTACTAAAAAGATTGTAGAGCATACATCAGAAACTGTTGACGATGTAAAAGAAAAGAAGCCTGAATTGAAAGAGGATGGCATTGAAAGTCCAAAAGAAGAAGATCAAAAAGCTATTCTACCAGATCAAACTAAACCTAAAGATGATCAAAAATTAGAAAAGCCAATTGCTCCTGAAGATGTGAAACCAAAAGATCTTCCTGAGAAAACTGATCATCCAATTTTGAAAGATTCTCCACATGATGAAGAAAGTGTCATTTCGGAATCACTTGTTGAGGCAACAAAAACTGTTACAACCATTATTACTCAAAAGGTTGTAGAGCATACATCAGAAACTGTTGACGATGTAAAAGAAAAGAAGCCTGAATTGAAAGAGGATGACATTGAAAGTCCAAAAGAAGAAGATCAAAAAGTTATTCTACCAGATCAAACTAAACCTAAAGATGATCAAAAATTAGAAAAGCCAATTGCTCCTGAAGATGTGAAACCTAAAGATCTTCCTGAGAAAACTGATCATCCAATTTTGAAAGATTCTCCACATGATGAAGAAAGTGTCATTTCAGAATCACTTGTCGAGGCGACAAAAACTGTCACAACCATTATTACTAAAAAGGTTGTAGAGCATACATCAGAAACTGTTGACGATGTAAAAGAAAAGAAGCCTGAATTGAAAGAGGATGACATTGAAAGTCCAAAAGAAGAAGATCAAAAAGCTATTCCACCAGATCAAACTAAACCTAAAGATGATCAAAAATTAGAAAAGCCAATTGCTCCTGAAGATGTGAAACCAAAAGATCTTCCTGAAAAAACTGATCATCCAATTTTGAAAGATTCTCCACATGATGAAGAAAGTGTCATTTCAGAATCACTTGTTGAGGCAACAAAAACTGTCACAACCATTATTACTCAAAAGGTTGTAGAGCATACATCAGAAACTGTTGACGATGTAAAAGAAAAGAAGCCTGAATTTAAAGAGGATGACATTGAAAGTCCAAAAGAAGAAGATCAAAAAGCTATTCTACCAGATCAAACTAAACCTAAAGATGATCAAAAATTAGAAAAGCCAATTGCTCCTGAAGATGTGAAACCAAAAGATCTTCCTGAGAAAACTGATCATCCAATTTTGAAAGATTCTCCACATGATGAAGAAAGTGTCATTTCAGAATCACTTATTGAGGCAACAAAAACTGTCACAACCATTATTACTAAAAAGATTGTAGAGCATACATCAGAAACTGTTGACGATGTAAAAGAAAAGAAGCCTGAATTGAAAGAGGATGACATTGAAAGTCCAAAAGAAGAAGATCAAAAAGTTATTCTACCAGATCAAACTAAACCTAAAGATGATCAAAAATTAGAAAAGCCAATTGCTCCTGAAGATGTGAAACCAAAAGATCTTCCTGAGAAAACTGATCATCCAATTTTGAAAGATTCTCCACATGATGAAGAAAGTGTCATTTCAGAATCACTTATTGAGGCAACAAAAACTGTCACAACCATTATTACTAAAAAGATTGTAGAGCATACATCAGAAACTGTTGACGATGTAAAAGAAAAGAAGCCTGAATTGAAAGAGGATGACATTGAAAGTCCAAAAGAAGAAGATCAAAAAGTTATTCCACCAGATCAAACTAAACCTAAAGATGATCAAAAATTAGAAAAGCCAATTGCTCCTGAAGATGTGAAACCAAAAGATCTTCCTGAGAAAACTGATCATCCAATTTTGAAAGATTCTCCACATGATGAAGAAAGTGTCATTTCAGAATCACTTGTCGAGGCGACAAAAACTGTCACAACCATTATTACTCAAAAGGTTGTAGAGCATACATCAGAAACTGTTGACGATGTAAAAGAAAAGAAGCCTGAATTGAAAGAGGATGACATTGAAAGTCCAAAAGAAGAAGATCAAAAAGTTATTCCACCAGATCAAACTAAACCTAAAGATGATCAAAAATTAGAAAAGCCAATTGCTCCTGAAGATGTGAAACCAAAAGATCTTCCTGAGAAAACTGATCATCCAATTTTGAAAGATTCTCCACATGATGAAGAAAGTGTCATTTCAGAATCACTTATTGAGGCAACAAAAACTGTCACAACCATTATTACTAAAAAGTTTGTAGAGCATACATCAGAAACTGTTGACGATGTAAAAGAAAAGAAGCCTGAATTGAAAGAGGATGACATTGAAAGTCCAAAAGAAGAAGATCAAAAAGCTATTCCACCAGATCAAACTAAACCTAAAGATGATCAAAAATTAGAAAAGCCAATTGCTCCTGAAGATGTGAAACCAAAAGATTTTCCTGAAAAAACTGATCATCCAATTTTGAAAGATTCTCCACATGATGAAGAAAGTGTCATTTCAGAATCACTTGTTGAGGCAACAAAAACTGTCACAACCATTATTACTCAAAAGGTTGTAGAGCATACATCAGAAACTGTTGACGATGTAAAAGAAAAGAAGCCTGAATTTAAAGAGGATGACATTGAAAGTCCAAAAGAAGAAGATCAAAAAGCTATTCTACCAGATCAAACTAAACCTAAAGATGATCAAAAATTAGAAAAGCCAATTGCTCCTGAAGATGTGAAACCAAAAGATCTTCCTGAGAAAACTGATCATCCAATTTTGAAAGATTCTCCACATGATGAAGAAAGTGTCATTTCAGAATCACTTATTGAGGCAACAAAAACTGTCACAACCATTATTACTAAAAAGATTGTAGAGCATACATCAGAAACTGTTGACGATGTAAAAGAAAAGAAGCCTGAATTGAAAGAGGATGACATTGAAAGTCCAAAAGAAGAAGATCAAAAAGCTATTCTACCAGATCAAACTAAACCTAAAGATGATCAAAAATTAGAAAAGCCAATTGCTCCTGAAGATGTGAAACCTAAAGATCTTCCTGAGAAAACTGATCATCCAATTTTGAAAGATTCTCCACATGATGAAGAAAGTGTCATTTCGGAATCACTTGTCGAGGCAACAAAAACTGTCACAACCATTATTACTCAAAAGGTTGTAGAGCATACATCAGAAACTGTTGACGATGTAAAAGAAAAGAAGCCTGAATTGAAAGAGGATGACATTGAAAGTCCAAAAGAAGAAGATCAAAAAGCTATTCTACCAGATCAAACTAAACCTAAAGATGATCAAAAATTAGAAAAGCCAATTGCTCCTGAAGATGTGAAACCAAAAGATCTTCCTGAGAAAACTGATCATCCAATTTTGAAAGATTCTCCACATGATGAAGAAAGTGTCATTTCAGAATCACTTGTTGAGGCAACAAAAACTGTCACAACCATTATTACTAAAAAGGTTGTAGAGCATACATCAGAAACTGTTGACGATGTAAAAGAAAAGAAGCCTGAATTGAAAGAGGATGACATTGAAAGTCCAAAAGAAGAAGATCAAAAAGTTATTCTACCAGATCAAACTAAACCTAAAGATGATCAAAAATTAGAAAAGCCAATTGCTCCTGAAGATGTGAAACCAAAAGATCTTCCTGAAAAAACTGATCATCCAATTTTGAAAGATTCTCCACATGATGAAGAAAGTGTCATTTCAGAATCACTTGTTGAGGCAACAAAAACTGTCACAACCATTATTACTCAAAAGGTTGTAGAGCATACATCAGAAACTGTTGACGATGTAAAAGAAAAGAAGCCTGAATTGAAAGAGGATGACATTGAAAGTCCAAAAGAAGAAGATCAAAAAGCTATTCTACCAGATCAAACTCAACCTAAAGATGATCAAAAATTAGAAAAGCCAATTGCTCCTGAAGATGTGAAACCAAAAGATCTTCCTGAGAAAACTGATCATCCAATTTTGAAAGATTCTCCACATGATGAAGAAAGTGTCATTTCAGAATCACTTGTTGAGGCAACAAAAACTGTCACAACCATTATTACTAAAAAGGTTGTAGAGCATACATCAGAAACTGTTGACGATGTAAAAGAAAAGAAGCCTGAATTGAAAGAGGATGACATTGAAAGTCCAAAAGAAGAAGATCAAAAAGCTATTCTACCAGATCAAACTAAACCTAAAGATGATCAAAAATTAGAAAAGCCAATTGCTCCTGAAGATTTGAAACCTAAAGATCTTCCTGAGAAAACTGATCATCCAATTTTGAAAGATTCTCCACATGATGAAGAAAGTGTCATTTCAGAATCACTTGTTGAGGCAACAAAAACTGTCACAACCATTATTACTCAAAAGGTTGTAGAGCATACATCAGAAACTGTTGACGATGTAAAAGAAAAGAAGCCTGAATTTAAAGAGGATGACATTGAAAGTCCAAAAGAAGAAGATCAAAAAGTTATTCTACCAGATCAAACTAAACCTAAAGATGATCAAAAATTAGAAAAGCCAATTGCTCCTGAAGATGTGAAACCAAAAGATCTTCCTGAGAAAACTGATCATCCAATTTTGAAAGATTCTCCACATGATGAAGAAAGTGTCATTTCGGAATCACTTGTTGAGGCAACAAAAACTGTCACAACCATTATTACTAAAAAGATTGTAGAGCATACATCAGAAACTGTTGACGATGTAAAAGAAAAGAAGCCTGAATTGAAAGAGGATGACATTGAAAGTCCAAAAGAAGAAGATCAAAAAGTTATTCCACCAGATCAAACTAAACCTAAAGATGATCAAAAATTAGAAAAGCCAATTGCTCCTGAAGATGTGAAACCAAAAGATCTTCCTGAAAAAACTGATCATCCAATTTTGAAAGATTCTCCACATGATGAAGAAAGTGTCATTTCAGAATCACTTGTCGAGGCGACAAAAACTGTCACAACCATTATTACTCAAAAGGTTGTAGAGCATACATCAGAAACTGTTGACGATGTAAAAGAAAAGAAGCCTGAATTTAAAGAGGATGACATTGAAAGTCCAAAAGAAGAAGATCAAAAAGTTATTCCACCAGATCAAACTAAACCTAAAGATGATCAAAAATTAGAAAAGCCAATTGCTCCTGAAGATGTGAAACCAAAAGATCTTCCTGAGAAAACTGATCATCCAATTTTGAAAGATTCTCCACATGATGAAGAATCACTTGTTGAGGCAACAAAAACTGTCACAACCATTATTACTCAAAAGGTTGTAGAGCATACATCAGAAACTGTTGACGATGTAAAAGAAAAGAAGCCTGAATTTAAAGAGGATGACATTGAAAGTCCAAAAGAAGAAGATCAAAAAGCTATTCTACCAGATCAAACTAAACCTAAAGATGATCAAAAATTAGAAAAGCCAATTGCTCCTGAAGATGTGAAACCTAAAGATCTTCCTGAGAAAACTGATCATCCAATTTTGAAAGATTCTCCACATGATGAAGAAAGTGTGATTTCAGAATCACTTGTTGAGGCAACAAAAACTGTCACAACCTTTATTATTAAAAAGGTTGTAGAGCATACATCAGAAACTGTTGACGATGTAAAAGAAAAGAAGCCTGAATTGAAAGAGGATGACATTGAAAGTCCAAAAGAAGAAGATCAAAAAGCTATTCTACCAGATCAAACTAAACCTAAAGATGATCAAAAATTGGAAAAGCCAACTGCTCCTGAAGATGTGAAACCAAAAGATCTTCCTGAGAAAACTGATCATCCAATTTTGAAAGATTCTCCACATGATGAAGAAAGTGTCATTTCAGAATCACTTGTTGAGGCAACAAAAACTGTCACAACCATTATTACTCAAAAGGTTGTAGAGCATACATCAGAAACTGTTGACGATGTAAAAGAAAAGAAGCCTGAATTGAAAGAGGATGACATTGAAAGTCCAAAAGAAGAAGATCAAAAAGCTATTCTACCAGATCAAACTCAACCTAAAGATGATCAAAAATTAGAAAAGCCAATTGCTCCTGAAGATGTGAAACCAAAAGATCTTCCTGAGAAAACTGATCATCCAATTTTGAAAGATTCTCCACATGATGAAGAAAGTGTCATTTCAGAATCACTTGTTGAGGCAACAAAAACTGTCACAACCATTATTACTAAAAAGGTTGTAGAGCATACATCAGAAACTGTTGACGATGTAAAAGAAAAAGAAGCCTGAATTGAAAGAGGATGACATTGAAAGTCCAAAAGAAGAAGATCAAAAAGCTATTCTACCAGATCAAACTAAACCTAAAGATGATCAAAAATTAGAAAAGCCAATTGCTCCTGAAGATTTGAAACCTAAAGATCTTCCTGAGAAAACTGATCATCCAATTTTGAAAGATTCTCCACATGATGAAGAAAGTGTCATTTCAGAATCACTTGTTGAGGCAACAAAAACTGTCACAACCATTATTACTCAAAAGGTTGTAGAGCATACATCAGAAACTGTTGACGATGTAAAAGAAAAGAAGCCTGAATTGAAAGAGGATGACATTGAAAGTCCAAAAGAAGAAGATCAAAAAGCTATTCTACCAGATCAAACTAAACCTAAAGATGATCAAAAATTAGAAAAGTCATTTGCTCCTGAAGATGTGAAACCAAAAGATCTTCCTGAGAAAACTGATCATCCAATTTTGAAAGATTCTCCACATGATGAAGAAAGTGTCATTTCAGAATCACTTGTTGAGGCAACAAAAACTGTCACAACCATTATTACTCAAAAGTTTGTAGAGCATACATCAGAAACTGTTGACGATGTAAAAGAAAAGAAGCCTGAATTGAAAGAGGATGACATTGAAATTCCAAAAGAAGAAGATCAAAAAGCTATTCTACCAGATCAAACTAAACCTAAAGATGATCAAAAATTAGAAAAGCCAATTGCTCCTGAAGATGTGAAACTTAAAGATCTTCCTGAGAAAACTGATCATCCAATTTTGAAAGATTCTCCACATGATGAAGAAAGTGTCATTTCGGAATCACTTGTTGAGGCAACAAAAACTGTCACAACCATTATTACTAAAAAGGTTGTAGAGCATACATCAGAAACTGTTGACGATGTAAAAGAAAAGAAGCCTGAATTGAAAGAGGATGACATTGAAAGTCCAAAAGAAGAAGATCAAAAAGCTATTCTACCAGATCAAACTAAACCTAAAGATGTTCAAAAATCAGAAAAGCCAATTGCTCCTGAAGATGTGAAACCAAAAGATCTTCCTGAGAAAACTGATCATCCAATTTTGAAAGATTCTCCACATGATGAAGAAAGTGTCATTTCGGAATCACTTGTTGAGGCAACAAAAACTGTCACAACCAATATTACTAAAAAGGTTGTAGAGCATACATCAGAAACTGTTGACGATGTAAAAGAAAAGAAGCCTGAATTGAAAGAGGATGACATTGAAAGTCCAAAAGAAGAAGATCAAAAAGCTATTCTACCAGATCAAACTAAACCTAAAGATGATCAAAAATTAGAAAAGCCAATTGCTCCTGAAGATGTGAAACCAAAAGATCTTCCTGAGAAAACTGATCATCCAATTTTGAAAGATTCTCCACATGATGAAGAAAGTGTGATTTCAGAATCACTTGTTGAGGCAACAAAAACTGTCACAACCATTATTACTAAAAAGGTTGTAGAGCATACATCAGAAACTGTTGACGATGTAAAAGAAAAGAAGCCTGAATTGAAAGAGGATGACATTGAAAGTCCAAAAGAAGAAGATCAAAAAGCTATTATACCAGATCAAACTAAACCTAAAGATGATCAAAAATTAGAAAAGCCAATTGCTTCTGGAGATGTGAAACCAAAAGATCTTCCTGAGAAAACTGATCATCCAATTTTGAAAGATTCTCCACATGATGAAGAAAGTGTCATTTCAGAATCACTTGTTGAGGCAACAAAAACTGTCACAACCATTATTACTCAAAAGGTTGTAGAGCATACATCAGAAACTGTTGACGATGTAAAAGAAAAGAAGCCTGAATTGAAAGAGGATGACATTGAAAGTCCAAAAGAAGAAGATCAAAAAGCTATTCTACCAGATCAAACTAAACCTAAAGATGATCAAAAATTAGAAAAGTCATTTGCTCCTGAAGATGTGAAACCAAAAGATTTTCCTGAGAAAACTGATCATCCAATTTTGAAAGATTCTCCACATGATGAAGAAAGTGTCATTTCAGAATCACTTGTTGAGTAACAAAAACTGTCAACACAACCATTATTACTCAAAGGTTGTAGAGCATACATCAGAAACTGTTGACGATGTAAAAGAAAATAAGCCTGAAATTGAAAGAGGATGACATTGAAATTCCAAGAAGAAGATCAAAAAGCTATTCTACCAGATCAAACTAAACCTAAAGATGATCAAAAATTAGAAAAGCCAATTGCTCCTGAAGATGTGAAACCTAAAGATCTTCCTGAGAAAACTGATCATCCAATTTTGAAAGATTCTCCACATGATGAAGAAAGTGTCATTTCAGAATCACTTGTCGAGGCAACAAAAACTGTCACAACCATTATTACTCAAAAGGTTGTAGAGCATACATCAGAAACTGTTGACGATGTAAAAGAAAAGAAGCCTGAATTGAAAGAGGATGACATTGAAAGTCCAAAAGAAGAAGATCAAAAAGCTATTCTACCAGATCAAACTAAACCTAAAGATGATCAAAAATTAGAAAAGCCAATTGCTCCTGAAGATGTGAAACTTAAAGATCTTCCTGAGAAAACTGATCATCCAATTTTGAAAGATTCTCCACATGATGAAGAAAGTGTCATTTCAGAATCACTTGTTGAGGCAACAAAAACTGTCACAACCATTATTACTCAAAAGGTTGTAGAGCATACATCAGAAACTGTTGACGATGTAAAAGAAAATAAGCCTGAATTGAAAGAGGATGACATTGAAAGTCCAAAAGAAGAAGATCAAAAAGCTATTCTACCAGATCAAACTCAACCTAAAGATGATCAAAAATTAGAAAAGCCAATTGCTCCTGAAGATGTGAAACTTAAAGATCTTCCTGAGAAAACTGATCATCCAATTTTAAAGGATTCTCCACATGATGAAGAAAGTGTCATTTCAGATTCACTTGTTGAGGCAACAAAAACTGTCACAACCATTATTACTAAAAAGGTTGTAGAGCATACATCAGAAACTGTTGACGATGTAAAAGAAAAGAAGCCTGAATTGAAAGAGGATGACATTGAAAGTCCAAAAGAAGAAGATCAAAAAGCTATTCTACCAGATCAAACTAAACCTAAAGATGATCAAAAATTAGAAAAGCCAATTGCTCCTGAAGATGTGAAACCAAAAGATCTTCCTGAGAAAACTGATCATCCAATTTTGAAAGATTCTCCACATGATGAAGAAAGTGTCATTTCAGAATCACTTGTTGAGGCAACAAAAACTGTCACAACCATTATTACTAAAAGGTTGTAGAGCATACATCAGAAACTGTTGACGATGTAAAAGAAAAGAAGCCTGAATTGAAAGAGGATGACATTGAAAGTCCAAAAGAAGAAGATCAAAAGCTATTCTACCAGATCAAACTAAACCTAAAGATGATCAAAAATTAGAAAAGCCAATTGCTCCTGAAGATGTGAAACCAAAAGATCTTCCTGAGAAAACTGATCATCCAATTTTGAAAGATTCTCCACATGATGAAGAAAGTGTCATTTCAGAATCACTTGTTGAGGCAACAAAAACTGTCACAACCATTATTACTAAAAAGGTTGTAGAGCATACATCAGAAACTGTTGACGATGTAAAAGAAAAGAAGCCTGAATTGAAAGAGGATGACATTGAAAGTCCAAAAGAAGAAGATCAAAAAGCTATTCTACCAGATCAAACTAAACCTAAAGATGATCAAAAATTAGAAAAGCCAATTGCTCCTGAAGATGTGAAACCAAAAGATCTTCCTGAGAAAACTGATCATCCAATTTTGAAAGATTCTCCACATGATGAAGAAAGTGTCATTTCAGAATCACTTGTTGAGGCAACAAAAACTGTCACAACCATTATTACTAAAAAGGTTGTAGAGCATACATCAGAAACTGTTGACGATGTAAAAGAAAAGAAGCCTGAATTGAAAGAGGATGACATTGAAAGTCCAAAAGAAGAAGATCAAAAAGCTATTCTACCAGATCAAACTAAACCTAAAGATGATCAAAAATTAGAAAAGTCAATTGCTCCTGAAGATGTGAAACCTAAAGATCTTCCTGAGAAAACTGATCATCCAATTTTGAAAGATTCTCCACATGATGAAGAAAGTGTGATTTCAGAATCACTTGTTGAGGCAACAAAAACTGTCACAACCATTATTACTAAAAAGGTTGTAGAGCATACATCAGAAACTGTTGACGATGTAAAAGAAAAGAAGCCTGAATTGAAAGAGGATGACATTGAAAGTCCAAAAGAAGAAGATCAAAAAGCTATTCTACCAGATCAAACTAAACCTAAAGATGATCAAAAATTAGAAAAGCCAATTGCTCCTGAAGATGTGAAACCAAAAGATCTTCCTGAGAAAACTGATCATCCAATTTTGAAAGATTCTCCACATGATGAAGAAAGTGTCATTTCAGAATCACTTGTTGAGGCAACAAAAACTGTCACAACCATTATTACTCAAAAGGTTGTAGAGCATACATCAGAAACTGTTGACGATGTAAAAGAAAAGAAGCCTGAATTGAAAGAGGATGACATTGAAAGTCCAAAAGAAGAAGATCAAAAAGCTATTCTACCAGATCAAACTAAACCTAAAGATGATCAAAAATTAGAAAAGCCAATTGCTCCTGAAGATGTGAAACCAAAAGATCTTCCTGAGAAAACTGATCATCCAATTTTGAAAGATTCTTCACATGATGAAGAAAGTGTCATTTCAGAATCACTTGTTGAGGCAACAAAAACTGTCACAACCATTATTACTAAAAAGGTTGTAGAGCATACATCAGAAACTGTTGACGATGTAAAAGAAAAGAAGCCTGAATTGAAAGAGGATGACATTGAAAGTCCAAAAGAAGAAGATCAAAAAGCTATTCTACCAGATCAAACTCAACCTAAAGATGATCAAAAATTAGAAAAGCCAATTGCTCCTGAAGATGTGAAACCAAAAGATCTTCCTGAGAAAACTGATCATCCAATTTTGAAAGATTCTCCACATGATGAAGAAAGTGTCATTTCAGAATCACTTGTTGAGGCAACAAAAACTGTCACAACCATTATTACTAAAAAGGTTGTAGAGCATACATCAGAAACTGTTGACGATGTAAAAGAAAAGAAGCCTGAATTGAAAGAGGATAACATTGAAAATCCAAAAGAAGAAGATCAAAAAGCTATTCTACCAGATCAAACTAAACCTAAAGATGATCAAAAATTAGAAAAGCCAATTGCTCCTGAAGATGTGAAACCAAAAGATCTTCCTGAGAAAACTGATCATCCAATTTTGAAAGATTCTCCACATGATGAAGAAAGTGTCATTTCAGAATCACTTGTTGAGGCAACAAAAACTGTCACAACCATTATTACTAAAAAGGTTGTAGAGCATACATCAGAAACTGTTGACGATGTAAAAGAAAAGAAGCCTGAATTGAAAGAGGATGACATTGAAAGTCCAAAAGAAGAAGATCAAAAAGTTATTCTACCAGATCAAACTAAACCTAAAGATGATCAAAAATTAGAAAAACCAATTGCTCCTGAAGATGTGAAACCAAAAGATCTTCCTGAGAAAACTGATCATCCAATTTTGAAAGATTCTCCACATGATGAAGAAAGTGTGATTTCAGAATCACTTGTTGAGGCAACAAAAACTGTCACAACCATTATTACTAAAAAGGTTGTAGAGCATACATCAGAAACTGTTGACGATGTAAAAGAAAAGAAGCCTGAATTGAAAGAGGATGACATTGAAAGTCCAAAAGAAGAAGATCAAAAAGTTATTCTACCAGATCAAACTAAACCTAAAGATGATCAAAAATTAGAAAAACCAATTGCTCCTGAAGATGTGAAACCAAAAGATCTTCCTGAGAAAACTGATCATCCAATTTTGAAAGATTCTCCACATGATGAAGAAAGTGTCATTTCAGAATCACTTGTTGAGGCAACAAAAACTGTCACAACCATTATTACTAAAAAGGTTGTAGAGCATACATCAGAAACTGTTGACGATGCAAAAGAAAAGAAGCCTGAATTGAAAGAGGATGACATTGAAAGTCCAAAAGAAGAAGATCAAAAAGCTATTCTACCAGATCAAACTCAACCTAAAGATGATCAAAAATTAGAAAAGCCAATTGCTCCTGAAGATGTGAAACCAAAAGATCTTCCTGAGAAAACTGATCATCCAATTTTGAAAGATTCTCCACATGATGAAGAAAGTGTCATTTCAGAATCACTTGTTGAGGCAACAAAAACTGTCACAACCATTATTACTAAAAAGGTTGTAGAGCATACATCAGAAACTGTTGACGATGTAAAAGAAAAGAAGCCTGAATTGAAAGAGGATGACATTGAAAATCCAAAAGAAGAAGATCAAAAAGCTATTCTACCAGATCAAACTAAACCTAAAGATGATCAAAAATTAGAAAAGCCAATTGCTCCTGAAGATGTGAAACCAAAAGATCTTCCTGAGAAAACTGATCATCCAATTTTGAAAGATTCTCCACATGATGAAGAAAGTGTCATTTCAGAATCACTTGTTGAGGCAACAAAAACTGTCACAACCATTATTACTAAAAAGGTTGTAGAGCATACATCAGAAACTGTTGACGATGTAAAAGAAAAGAAGCCTGAATTTAAAGAGGATGACATTGAAAGTCCAAAAGAAGAAGATCAAAAAGTTATTCTACCACATCAAACTAAACCTAAAGATGATCAAAAATTAGAAAAGCCAATTGCTCCTGAAGATGTGAAACCAAAAGATCTTCCTGAGAAAACTGATCATCCAATTTTGAAATATTCTTCACATGATGAAGAAAGTGTGATTTCAGAATCACTTGTTGAGGCAACAAAAACTGTCACAACCATTATTACTAAAAAGGTTGTAGAGCATACATCAGAAACTGTTGACGATGTAAAAGAAAAGAAGCCTGAATTGAAAGAGGATGACATTGAAAATCCAAAAGAAGAAGATCAAAAAGCTATTCTACCAGATCAAACTAAACCTAAAGATGATCAAAAATTAGAAAAGCCAATTGCTCCTGAAGATGTGAAACCAAAAGATCTTCCTGAGAAAACTGATCATCCAATTTTGAAAGATTCTCCACATGATGAAGAAAGTGTCATTTCAGAATCACTTGTTGAGGCAACAAAAACTGTCACAACCATTATTACTAAAAAGGTTGTAGAGCATACATCAGAAACTGTTGACGATGTAAAAGAAAAGAAGCCTGAATTGAAAGAGGATGACATTGAAAGTTCAAAAGAAGAAGATCAAAAAGCTATTCTACCAGATCAAACTAAACCTAAAGATGATCAAAAATTAGAAAAGCCAATTGCTCCTGAAGATGTGAAACTTAAAGATCTTCCTGAGAAAACTGATCATCCAATTTTGAAAGACTCTCTTGTTGAAAAATTGAAAGTTATCGATGATAAGCATAACGTTGAGATAATTTCTACAGATGTGCTCGTTGGTAAACATGAAACTAAAAATATTGTTCGTGAAGAGATATCTAAAATGTCTTTGGATTTGGATATTTCTGAGCAGAGTTTTGTTCCTGAAAGCAAAACTTTTGAGTCAGAAGAATGTGATTTGGGTTACCAAGGTGTCTCGAAATTATTGGCTCAACCACATAATGTAGAAGACAAAGCACATAGAAAATTATCAATGAAATCGGAAATTGCTGAAAATCTTGTAGATGAAGATATTTCAACAACTGTATCATCATTAACGTATGTAAGTGATCCTTATATAAGTGATTCTCGTACAGACACAACAACATCTGAAGATGATTATTTACAACAAATTTCGACTTCTAAATTATTGTCACAAGCTAAAGACACTCTCAAGTTTATGGAATCAAAAGAAACTTCCAAAATTGTTAAAACAATGACCGAAAAAAGTGTAATTCGAACAACATCAAAATCTGAATTTCAACAAAGCGACTTATCACCAGATTCGAATTTATCTGGTGCTCAAGAAACACAGTATGAACGTTCAATATCGTTTTCTGATAATGCAGCATCTGATATTTCAAGTGAATGTAAATTTGAAGAGCCAGTTGGAAATTTGCCTTATGATAGTGAAAAAGACGAACATACTACTGAAAGTGTAACTAGAAGTAGTAGTAGTCTAAGTAAAACTCAGGAATTAAATAGAAATTTTAAGCAATTGGCATCTGACTCAAGAATTGAACATAGTGGTTCACCTCAAAGCGATGTTACTGAATATACAGAAAGTGTTTCATTAGCTGAGTCAATTATTGAAAGTGTTAATCTTGAAAAACGATTAATGGAAAAGCATTTAGAAGAAAAGATTCCTTCAGATTCGTCAATGAAGGATGAAATGGGTGGAAAGAAGAAATTTAAGTGTACCGATATTGATTTAAATCGACAACCAAAACCGTTTACTTCATATAAAAAATCTACTGAAAAAGGTTTTAATAATGTTGAGTTGAAATCAACTTCATCAGTTTCGGTCAAGAAAAGTGAAGCTGCTTCGAAAGAAATGTCCATTTCAAAGAAATCATCTCGTAAGACAAATATTGTAACAAAACAACATGAAGATGTAGAAATATCCACAAGCTCAACTTCTTGTACAAAAACATCCTCGCGTGTGTATGGATATATGCAATCCACAGTTTCACGCGATCGAAAAATTGGTAAAATTACACAAGTAGCTCAACGTACACCTCGCTCAAGAAATGAAAGTGAATCAAGGTCAGTTGAGAAGGAAAAGAAAGAAAAGCACACGGATACGATCGAATTTAGAAAAGATTTTAATGTTGATGCTAAGGTTCATATTCAATCACCAACTAAAAAGCTCACTAAAGTTACTGATAACAAATCTAAAGAGCAAACAATTGTCAAAAAACCAGATGTCTATAAACCAAAAACAGTACCTATTGTTCAATCAGATACTGACAAGTCATCATCTGACAAATCAGCATCGATTGTTACCATGACAAAATCATTAAAAGATAAGAAAAATTCAAGTTTGATACCAGTAAAAAAAGAAAAATTAAAAATTACTAAAATTCCACAACAACCTCGACAAATAATTTCAAAGAAAGACGATACAATAAGTCACACTGAAAAGTTTGTCGAAGAAAAGTTTACAACACAAAAAATCAAATCTGCCTCGATAACAAAATCCTCAAAACAAGTACAAAAAATATCTGTAGCAGGAACTAAAGAAAGTGATAAAAAGACTGTGATTAGCAGGAAAAAGAAAAAGACTGAAAGAGTTCCACGAAGCGATTCGCAAGAATCATTAGATAAAGTTCAAAAAATTGATAACTCAAGCGCCTCTACCAAAACTCCAATGATAGCACCAAGCCGCACAAAGAAAAGTCGAACAATATCAAAATCCTCAAAAGCAACAGCAGCTACAACAACAACAATTACACAAGCAGACATAACCTTCCGTAGTCAATCTGCAATGTATTATGCAAATAAGGACAGTATAATGTTCGAACATGGAGAAATTGCAACCTCAATGCCGTCAAGTCCGAGTCATGTTAAACGACCAAGCTCGTCAAATGGAAATAATGTAATAACAAGTGAAGTATTTACACGAACAGTAGAATCTCCAAAATCCCTTGAAGTGATTTATCGTCAGCCAGAATCATTTCATTCTTCAAAAATAAAGTATATTAGTGATGTAGATGCTAGTTTCATTGAAACAACAGATTCAAGCTTATCTGACTCTATTGCATTACCATCTTCAACATCCGAACAGGATCCTGAAATTAAGAAAAAATCAAAGCCAAGTACTCAGTCACCAATCGAGACTAAAATGCCACTCGATCTCGTAGAAGGTAAATCGCGTAAAGCAGACATAACACAGATGAAATCAGAAAAGGATGAAAGTGATGTAATTTTCTCAACATCCACTGTTAATATTGACATTGAATCAATCTCACCAATACTTGAATTCCAGGCCGTTTCACCACAGCGACAAAAACACAAATTCTCTTATGAAAAGAAAGGTAATTTCTTGAAAAAACAAAAAAATTCAATTTAATGATGTTAAATAACACAATTTAGAAGACAAAGGCGCATTTTTGACTCTGAATTATTTTTATAATGAGCTAGTAATGAGTGAAGTAAGTACTTGCTCATTCAAAAATATGCAAAAAAATAATAAAATTCAGCTTACCAGATAAAGTTTTATGATAGTGTTATTGTCGTACAAAAATGCGTAAATACATTCAAATTTCTTCTAATTCTTCCATTAAACTAAATATAAATCACGAAATTTTTGTTTCACATTTTCTGAAATATTTTTTTATGATTTTTGCATTTATGATTTTTGATATATTATGAATGAAAAAATTATGACTTATTTATATATTAATATTATATTCCAACACATCACACACAAATATACACAAAAGCTATACATTTTGAATTAATCGATGTATATAAAATGTGTTTTCGATGTAGTATAACAATATATTATTTATTTTTACAATTTGTTGCTCAGCCATTTTAAAAATTGATTTGCCATTGAAATGCGATAATATGAAATGCGAATCCAATAATAATAATAATATCCGGAAAACAAGAAAATATTTATGAAAGTTTGAGTTAATTTTATTTTCAAATTATTTTTCATGCCCAATTAGATTGAAAAAAAGTAATTAAAAAAAATGTCAGACGTTCCAATTATTGCAATTGATGAAATTGAAGACAACAACGATGATTCTTCTTCTAAACTCAATAACATTAATGAATGCCATACAGACATAGTATCCGTTTTAAAACCGAAAGGTAAATCAAGTGGATCAGTCACTGATGTCGAGGATTTTGAAGATTCCGATGACAATGATAATAATTTAGAAGATCAACGTGACTTTGGTCCTGAAATTTCTTTATCAGAAATGCTTGATCAAGGATGTGTTGATGAGCATTCAAACTTACAAGGAAATGTTAATAAAACCAAATTACAAGCCATGAAATCTACTCAAAAAACACCAAGTCCAACAGCTTTTCATTTAGTAATTAATCAAAAAGATTTGGGAGGTACGACCGATGTTGAGGATATGGAAGGTTCCGGTGACGAAATAGAAAATGAAAAAGTATATACCGATGATGAAAAAGCTATAGAATTGGAAGGATCCAATTGTGTTGATGTTCATGACTCAATGAATCGCAAAAAACATGATTGCAAGTTTGTATCAAAAGTGATCGATGCTAGTTCATCATCATCTGATTCGGATGATGAGAAGGAAAAATTATCTAAATCCAAAACCAAAAAGCAATATCTTAAAAGAAATCCTCACGGTGAAGAAGGAAAATCAGATGTCGAAAATATTTATTTTACTGATGACGATAGAAAGCAAAGTATACCAAAGTCAACACCTGTGTTAGATACACCAGATATAGAAATTATGGCTTTTGAAGGAAGTGATCAAGACGAAGCTGATAGAAAAGAGGCATCATATCCTGAAATAAATATTACATTTATGACTGATAATGGTGAAAATAAAAAGAAGAAGCATAAATGTACACCAGCACCATCACCAATGTTGAAACTTCCAGAAAATCAAGATGAAGCTTTAACTGACGTTGAAAATCTAAATTCATCTGATGACGATGAAGATGATAAGCAAAAATCAAAAATTCGAATGCCACTTGCTCTTGTTAAAAGTGATGCATTAACTGATGTTGAAGATTTTGATGAGCCTGATGAGCCTGAAAGTGAAGGAATAAATGATGTTGTAAATTCACCTGATATAGACCTTCCATCACCTGTTAGGGAATTTACTGTCTTTGTTGAAAGTAAGAGTGGCGAGCCTTATAAGCAAACAACCCCATTACCTGATAATATTTTGCTTGGATTTTATGACCTTGATGCTGATAAAGGATTAACTGATGTCGAAGATTTCTCTGATGAAAGTGGAAATGAGGAAGACAACGAAGAAGATGATACAAAATATAAAAGCAATTTTAAATTTCCTGATATCGATGGAGGTGTCGTTGAGTCATCAGATCATTCAATTGTTAAAGATTCAAGCCTTAGAGCATCGCATACACCAGAACCTAAAACTGATACTGAAGATATATTTTTAAAAAAGTCTGAAAAGACACAGGATTGTCGTAGACGTAGAGGAAAAAATAAGCATCATTGCAATAAAGCAACAAAGTCAAATTTTCTTGATACTAAAATGTATGATGAAGGAGCTGGATCAGCACATACAGATGTTGAGGATTTGCATGTTGAGGAAGACGATATTTTGCTTAAGGATAAAAATATCAAACAACGAAGAGCAACTATTGAATGTTCACCAAGAAAATTTGTTAATGGTGATGCAAAAACAGATGTAGAATATTTATCTTGTGGTGATGACATTTTAGACGAAAATTCTTATATACCCGAGATTATTCAATCATTAAACTCATTTATGGAATCAAGGAGTATGACATTCTCGAGAGAGTTATCGGGAAATAATAATAATAATTCTATAAATAATGATCTAAATATTCCTTTGATTCGAAGAATATCAGCCACACCGCAGCCAACTCCTCGTGGTTCTATAGCATCAGGAACGGACATTGAAAATATTCAATGTGATTCTGATAATGATGAATTTGTCTCATATTCTCGTGCGCAAACTGCGACTCCGATTGAAATAAATAATCAACTACGAGAACTATGCATGTCGGAAGTTCATGATATAATTAAACGTGGTTGTGATCAACATTGTGAAGAATTTGAAATTAAGGGATTCGTTGATACTACAGATGCTCATACAGACATTGAATATCTTGAATAATGAAAATTATGAAAATGCATTTTTTTTACTTATTATTTAATTTAATTTTTAAGCTAATTCTTTTAAATTAAATGTGAAAGAAATTTCCTAAATCTATTGCTAAACCATCTAAAATCAGTCTTTATGACTTAAAAATTTTTTTGATCGTCATTTTGCTGCTAAAATTTATGACTTTTAGAAATTTTTATTTCTTTTTATTATTTTCTTAAATTTTATTAGCTTTTACTTATTTGATGTTGCTTTGTGGCTTAATTTTCTTCCTTATTAGTACCTTCCTCTAAAAGAAATATTTTGGAATTTATTGATATCTCAATTTCTGTATTTAACTACAAAAAATAGAACACTTTATGTTCCAAAAAATTTATTTTAATTAGAAAAAAAAATTAATAGGATTAAAAACTTTTTAAAAATATGCTAATCGAATGAAAATTCCGAACAAAAAAAATATATTATTTGAATCCTATTTTGACGCAATTGCAGATGAAATAAAATTCGATAAATTTGGAGTTGAAAGTGCTGAAGACCGTGACTCAGATAGCGCTAAAGGTTAGTGGTCGATTTTTCTACTTTAAAAAAATTAATTAAGTTCGAAAGTTTATCAATAAACATTCATAACGTGACTAAGAAAAGTTTTAACTTTTTTTGTATGATTTTATTTTTAAGTTAAAAATTAATTTTTTTATGTGAAATAATTTTTTAAACTTTTCATTATTTTGATGAAAGGAAATTGAAAAAAAAAGTAAAATTAATTATAACTAATTCATTGTTAAAATTCTAAATTAAAAATTTCAGTTTTCTTTTTGACTAACCATTTTTTATCATTTTACCATACAAATCAATCATGAATCTTACAATCATAAACCTTCATCTTAATCATTCATGCTCATTTATCAATATTAACACATTTTATTTAAAATATTTTTAAATTTTTAAAATATTTTTACAAATTACTTTGGGTGACTAAGGATTTATAAAATAAATCAAAATAAATCAAAAAAAATACGAGACTTAAGACGACGATAAATTAAAAATTAATTTTTATTCATTTTTGGTTATTTCAATCAAAACCATACAAAAAGGATAAAAAATTAGTTTTTGAATTTAATTTGAATATTTAATAGGAAATTACATTTCGTATAATATGGATTAACAAAATTTAAAAAAATTAATTTAAATCACGTCTAATGAAATATTATTTAGGTCAGTGGTGAACAATCTTAATTGTGCCACAGCACCCTAAATTTTCGAAAACTAATAAATTATTTTTAATTAACAGAATCATAGTTTAGTTTGGTTTAGTTTGAAACTTCTTAAGTATTTTTGATAATTCACTTCCATGAATTTTTGGTGGCACAATTAAAAGTTTCTCACGTCATATAGCTTGACCATCACTGAATTAGATAATCATTCTACATTTAATCCATTTTTGATATAGTTTAGACTGTTTGGAAACTAAGTCAGAGGTGTAGTCAGAGTTTTTTTTGAAAAATTATTTTAAATTAAATTCTTATGAAAATTTTGTCCACGCCTCTGAAAAAGATTTTTTAATTTTTGAAACTGAAAAATAATTTTTGAAGTAAATTTTACAATAAGAACTTTTTTACCAATTTATAAGTTTTATTAGTTTTTTTTTTCACAAAAATTTCAGTTTCATTCTCAAATCTACGCTGTGTGTGATATTTTCAATAATATTTGCATTAAAAGATTTGCATAAATTGCAAATTTGCTCGCATAATAAGATTTTCAACAATTTTTGCACGACTCAAAAATCATCAAATAATATTAACTTTAATTTAAATTATTATAATTATTTTGATTTTCTTATAATTTCATTTAATTTAAAATAAGATTAGAAATCCATCTCACATTAACACATCCTGAATCATAACTCATTTTCATTATATCCTTAGTCCGAATTTTGTCATTTATTAATGCATCAAAATTTAAAATTTAAATTTATAATAAATACACAGTCAATTTCTTACCTGTTTTTCATGATATTTTGCTCTTAAAAATGCAAATGTAGAGACAACAAAAGTTGCATAAAAGTTTTAAATACACAAAAAACTTATTCATGTGCTTTTTCTTTCAATGCTTTTACTAAACGTTTAATAGCACAATCGGTCTATTTTACTAAAATTATCTACCTGCAGAAATACTCTTTCAATCTTAGAAAAATTATTTTTATTAAAAAATAAATAATTAATTTTTTAAAAAATTAAATTTAAAATTTTTAAAATTTTATGAAAGTTTTAAATTTTAGAAATTTAAAATTCAACTAAAATTTTAAATTTTAAAAATTTTAAATTTCATGAAAATTTTAAATTTTTGAAATTTTAAACTTTATGAAAATTTTAAATTTTAGAAATTTTAAAATTTCATGAAAATTTTAAATTTTGCAAATAAAATTTATTAATTTTTTGAAAATATATGGCATAAAATGTGGAATTTAGAAATCAATAATTTTATTTTAAATTCATGTAGTACATTTTGAATTGAAGAAGTGGATCAGCCTTAAATGAAGATTCTCAATTTTAGTAAAATAGACCGAGTTTGTTTTAGAGATTCAGTTCATTAAATATTCACTTTTCAAAGATTCTCAATAAGCTTAGTGATATGTTTTCATTAAATTTCATTTATTAAATAATATACTAATTTTCTTAACACATTCAAATATTTTAAAAATCAGAATCTCAATCATTAGAGTATCATGCTTGCTTTCACAAACCTCTTCCTCACATTTCTTTCTATTAAACTAATAATTTTGTTAAAAATTATAATTTAAAAATTTTATTTAATTTTTTGATTTTTTTGTTAAAAAACTTCATTATTTATTTTATTTTTAAATTTTTATTTTATGTTTGCAGGCGACGATGATTTATTAAATTTAATACAAAAAGAAGCAAATACTTTAGTTGATACGGTTTTAGATGAAAGCGTATCAGTTGTTAATAATTCAAACATCAATCAATCATCATTTAATCCTCCTACATCATCATCTCATGACATTGATTATGATGATAATGATAATGGTGAAGATGAACATCATGAACAAGAACAATTGAGCCGTGAAGTGTCGTATGAAGAGAATAGTTTTGAACAACCACAACCATCGTTCCAATTGCCAATAATTAATATCAATAATAATTTAAATTTTGTTTCAAACAAAAATAATAATAATAATTCTATTAATAATGAACATGCACCGGCATCGGATGAGATTAGTGAAAATTTTGCAATAAAAAGCGATTATGATATAATTGTAAAATCTCCTACAATCGAGAGTATGTCGGGTAAATCATTTGAAGATGTTGATGATAATATAAACTATTCATTAAATAGTGCGATTAATGATGTTAATTTAGATAATGTTAGCGCATTAAATAGTATTGATAATAATACAGCAACAAATATTACACCGTCAATGTCTGTGCTTAGTTCAGAGAAGACGTTTATTGAAAATATTTCTAAAAATGAAATAGACAAAGAAGAAGAATTAGGAAGTGTTAGTGATGATGAGAATATTAAGGACATGGTTCAAGTTGAAGCTCAAAAATTAGTCGATGAAGTTTTGAATGAAAGTCTCCAAATTATTAATCAAAATGATCAAATTTCAAGAGCATTCATGTCAATTCCATGCGAAGGAAGTGTTGACAATGAAAGCTTTTTAATTGAACAGGAAGATGATTATTTTGGTGAACTTTTAGATAATGATCCTGCAATAGTTAGAAACATAAATGAACATAAATTGCATCGCGTTGAGCGTAAATTTGAGCACTTATCATCCGAAGTTCGCGATGATGATCCTGCAACAGTTGACGATTTAGTTAATAAGGATGATATTTCATTGTTGCAAACAGATTTTTCAAAAATAAGTTGGGATGAAAGCTTATCGGCAACAACTGGTGACTTAGCGTCAAGTACACCTGATAATGATTTGCAGGATCCTCTCAATATTCCAGGTGATGCATAAAGACATCAGCATAATTAAATAAAATAGATTCAGAATTAATGGAATTAAAAATTATTTGTTGGATATTTTTTGAAAAAAAAAATGCAGAAGCACATGCGTGCTTAATTATTTGTGTCACAATTCATTCATAAAATGACCTTAATCTTATTGTTTCTTCTTCTTTGTATTTTTGAAAAAAGTATTAAAAACATCGTATTTGTTTAATTTTCATTGTTTTATATTCACTATGTCCAGAATGTCGAAATATTAGCATTTATTTAAAAAAAAAATTGAACAATTTTTAGCTTTCACATATAATTTTGGAAATTGAGTAATGTGACTAAAAATCAATTATTTCGATCATTCAAAATGTTAAAATCCCTAAAGTTGTTAAAAATGAACAAAAAATTAATATTTGGTGCAGTATATTATCGTCAAAAAGAATTTCAGTGTTAAACTATTTAAGTATTCTCTATTCTAAAAATCACATAATTAATGATTTTTTAAAATAATTTGTCTGGTTGTTGTTTAATTGTCAAAATTTGTTTTTTTTTTTTGAGGATGTATAATTTGAAATTTATTCAAAATATTCTGAATATTTTGTATATAAAATTTCTTATAAATCCCTCCTCTCTTTGTTTATCTTTCTACCTATCATAGAAATTTCTGTTTAAAATTAATAACGAGAAAAGTTTTGAGCTCTTTAAAGTCTTCATAAAATAATATTAAACAAAACACACTCATTCGCAATTGGCAAAAATAATCTGGATATTTACATTTGAAGTCATAAAAATGCAAAATTTAAGAGGAATTAAAATTTTAAAATGAGCGAGACATGCTAACAAATAATATTATTCACACACAGCATGATTATTATTATTAAATTTTATTTTAAAACTATTTTATTATAAAACTTTACTATTTACAGAATTTCATAAACTTTTATTAAATTTTGTGAATTATAAATTTATTTTTTTTTTCTTATATCATAAATTTAATTTGTAAAAAAAAAATTAAACATTATTATTCAAAATATAATTTATTGTTTCAAAGAGTAACTTTAGAATTTTTTTGTAGTTTTATTTTTTATTCTTTAATTTTTTTAAAATTATCATTTACAGTAACTTCTCTTAGTTTCATGGAAGAATTTTTGATTTGAATATTTGTAAATTTACTTCTCTTATGTTTATTTGTTATTTTCGTTTCATCGAATTTTCATTCTAGAATTACAAAGTCATCAATCTACTACTTCAAGCATTATAACAGCGGAAGCCAAACAATTACCAAAGCCAACACCACGTCTAAATAAATCATCAACTAATGATACTTACAATTCATCAATATCATCACAAGTTGATGACACTTCAACATCAAGTGCATGTCACACATTGAAATCTGATAATGAATCTGAGGTGTCTGATGGTCATTCAGCAACAACGACAACAAAAACTGATGACTTTAAGCAGAAAAAACAATTTTGGGAGAATTTTGATCATCCAATTTTACCAGCTCCCATACCACGTCCACGAATTGCTAAATCACAAAAAGATTCTAAAGATTCATTTGAGACGGAAACAAGTAGCTTACGTTCCTCAAAAGAGATCTCACGTGATGAGGAAGAACGATTGGAAGATGAAAGTTTTCCAATATCAGACCGATATGATTCAGATGCCTCAGAAAAAGTAGTTGTAGTGTCGACACAAAAGAAAGTGCTTACTACAGATTTAGATAAAATTGAGTCATTGGATATGGATGATGATGGTGCGAAATTTTATATAGGAGAGTCGAGTACAAATGTTATACGAAAGAGTGCAACTGAAAAGCGAGCAGAGTTTGCATTTGATAATCATGCATATGAATATTCAATTGATGCTGATGATGCAAAGAAATCTCAAAAAGATGTTGAGGATTTTGTCCATCAAGATATTCAAATTTATGATGACTCTTTACTAAGTAAAAATGCAAATGAAGCTCATTTAATGGCACATTCAATTGGAGATGAACAGGATGCAAAAATGGATTTAATTTTGGATGAGAAAAGTGAATTTGAAATATCCGAAAAACTTTCAAGGCAGCAATCAGAAGAAATTGATTCAGCTGCTGTTCGTCCACCAGTCATACATTCACCAATTAAAAATGTAACAATTTTGGAGATGGAGAAGCCATTAGAAATGGCTGAGGAGCATGTAACTGTGGCAAAAGCGAATGCAGTTGAGGTATTGAAGGATTATTCAGAACCAAAGAAACCAGTAAAATTGGATAATTTACCTGAATTACAAGCTTCAAAGGAAAGCTTTCGACTTGACACTGTCAATAAAAGAACAGAAGAAGAAATTGAAAAAACATTAGAAGAAGTTGAAGACTCATTGTCAGCTGTTCAGGAAGAGTTGATAGAAGTTGTAAAGGATGGAAAATTGATTAAGCAATCGCCAAGTGAGTTTGAAATTAAAATTCTTCCTGACTTGAAATATCCAGCGAGTATTCCAGAGCAAGAAGAACTTCCAGACACACCAAGGAAGGAACCAAGCATCACAATCAAAGAACCAGAAAAGATTGAGAAACCAAAACAATCTGAAACTGAAGAATCTCAACTTTCATCCAATGAGGAATCTTTCAATAAATTGGATGTTACGCATAGACAAAAATCCAAATCTAAAGGTTCAAATCGATGGTCAACAACAGATGTCGAATCAAGTTCAGAGAGTCATTATCAAAGTTTCGAAAAAGCAGATAGCAGGCCATTATCGTCAGATGTAGAAAATTTAGCACCTTATCAATCATCAGAATATGACACAGCTCAGGGACAATCGATTGTATCAGGATCTACAACATTGGATTATCAGAGTGCTGTGAGTACTTTGAATTCACGAGATAGCATGAAAAGTCTTGATTCAGAAAGTTCAGGAAATTTAGCTAGCATTGAAACCTCAGAGGCATCAGAAACTCTTGTCCCAAGCACAATGGATGAATGTGATGAAGCCTTGATATCCGATATTATTGCACAAGAATTAGAATCAGATGATAAAGATAAATTCACAAGTCTCGAGCCAGTTTCAAAAAGTGAAGACGATATTTCTCCACCCATAAATCCAAGCATGAAAAGATCACATGAAATGCATTTTACTGAAGTTCCTGATCCAATGGCAAAGTTTGAGGAAACTTTAGGTAAAAGCGTTGAGGATTTAAAGTATGGCAGTTGGGAGGAACCTAAATTCGGTTCAAGCTTAGAAGAAGGTAGTATGTTATCAGTATCAATATCAAGTGCATCAAATCTTGAAACAATGGTTGAAATTCATTCGGACCAAGCTGAACAGTTGATGGGATCTTTAGTTGGCAGCTATGATAGTGCAAAAATATTTACATCTTTTACTGATGATGCAGTTAGTTCCACACCACCAGAATATGAAAGCTCAGCAGCAAAAATTGAAAGCAATTTGACGACATCCACAAAATTGCAGGATAACGATCAAAATGCTCCAACCAGTCAAATAACTGACGAGACAGAACCTGTTAAAAAACGTGGACACAAACGAACAGATAGTACAAGTGTTTTTGCAAGCGGTTTTGTAAAAGCTGAAAGTAAGGAATCGGGATCTGATTCATTTGAAGAAGACATAATATTGCAAGAGGATTCTTCAGACATCATATCCTCAGAAAAGGATGAAACACATGGTGAATCTTCTGACTCTGATTATGATCGATATGAATCAGAATATGCTAGAGCTTATAGATTACCACAATCGAAATCGAAAGGAAAGGAAAAGACAATTGAAAGTCAAGATGAGAAAAAGTTTTCATCACCAGGACACTCAATTATTGAGACAATAGTTGAGGACGTCCATGCAGAAACAGAACAAAGTACTGAGCACGTAACTAGCCAAAAGAAGCAACCAGATTATGACATTCCAAACATTGAAGTCACTCATGATATTATTTTAAGCGACGAAGTAGCTTCCAAAGAAGCAGTTGAAATGGCTACACAAAATATTCAGTATGCGAAACAAGTTGAGTATAAAATGTCAGAAGAAGAATATCAAGAACTTCTTGAGAAAAAATATGCTTCAAGACTTGCTGACTTGACAAGAACATATGATGATAATATTTATGATGAGCAACAACCATCACCAGGAAGCGATTCATTTGAAATGTTGAATGAACCAGATATTTCCGATGAATTTGTAATCATTGAAGAAGTTGCAAAAGAGGCACATGAATTTGATCAGGAAGGACAAAGTGTCTCAATTCAGAGTATTGGTAAAAAATATATCACAAAACATGATGAAGAAATGGAAAAATATGTCGTAAAATCAGCACCTGCATCGACTGACGCTGGATCATTTGCTGCCGGATTTGAATTTGAAGAATCACCACCACAAGATGATGACAATGGAGATGAACCATTAAGAGGAAATGGTTATTCATTAGAAGGAAGAAAAGGATGGGTTGAAATGAATCTTTCAGATCCAGCAAACTTAAGATATCCATATGACATTGAGCCAAGAGGCGTACTTGAGGATATCAAAGAAGAAGATACAGATTTTGAAGTAGGAAGTAGTAGAATAAGCAGCTTTAAGGATTCATATTCTAGCACTCCAGACTATGATGCACTTGTAAGGAAACTTCACGGACGTGAACATGATAATTTATCAATGAATAGTTTACAGGAATTTGAAAGCTTAGAAAGAGTCATTTCACTTGAAAATCGACAAAAACATTCACAAAGTTCTCAGGAATCACTCAGTAATGGAAGCTATCCAAAACGAGGAATCCCAAAAAGTGTCCATGGTGATGATATAAGTTTGTCAAGCTTAAAAGAATTTGAAGGATTAGAAAATGCATGCTTAGAAGCACATTTATTAGAAATCAGGGCAAAAGAAGAAGCTGCTTTGCTTCTCTCACGATCAGATGATTCTAATAAATCCTCAGGAAGTTCAACTGGAGCAAAATCAAGTCCAAAAACAGCATCATCATCACCAGGAAGTAAAGTTCAGCAACAAGTTACAACGACGACTGTTGTTAAAGGAAAGCTTTCATCACAAATGGAACAACAAATGGCACATGAATTTCAAAAACTTCAACAAAGAGCTCAGGAAATAATGGAAGATAAAAGTATCAGTATTATGGAAACATCCACAGATAGTTTAGAAGATAAAGCACCAAAACAAATTTATGATAAAACATCATCACAGCATGTTAGTAGTGATAGTTTGGACAAGGATTTAAAAAGTGTAGATCCAATGACCAGTAGTGTAGATTCAATTGAAATGTCACGTGGTGGAGGTGAACGTACAGGAAAGTCATCAGATGTTGATTCAATTGAACAATCATCACCAATAAAGAAGAGAAGTGATAGTATTGATTCTATAGAAATGCAAATTGCTGCATGTTCCTCAGGAAAAATTGAAAGAGACAGTTTTGATGACATAATGAATTTTGAATTGGGTACTGGATCAACAAGTAGTAAGAAACTAACAACAAAAACAATTACAAACGTTGGAACAGACGGTCAAACAGTAACAACAACAGTCACATCCACAACTGTTCGTTATGATATGCCACAGCAAAGAGACATATCAAGCGATTCACTGAATGTTCGTACTGAACCAGATATGCTTTTAACTAGCACAGAAAGTCTTGAAACAAGCTCAACAGCTACAAATGCCACGTATCAAAATGAAACAGATTCACAAATGTCTGGAAGTATCACAAGTTGTGGATCAACTACAATGATTGAAATGGATCCAGCGACTTCATTCTTTTCTCCATCATCATCCACACACCATATAACAAGCACTACAACGTCGACAACTACATACTCTTATCATGAAAGTGACTTGCTTGATGATGACTTTAAGCCTATAACTTTTACTGTTAAGAAACAAAATCAGTAAAAAAAATCTTTCAAATGTAAAATTTTAATCGCAAAATATTTTAATCATTCCTCTATCTATTTCTGGCTGAATCTGTAATATCCAATAGAGCCCATTACATTTTTGCAGGTAGATTACAACTTTTTTAGATATCACCATATTTTTTATTTAAACTACATAACTTATATTTTTTACGTATATACCTATATAATATCCTTTAATATTAGTATTGCATTTTAAATATAGATGTCACTATTTGGGAATGAATAATTATCTTAATTAGAAACATACAAAAGAGCTCAAAACGAATTATTCTTGTTCTAATTGATTACTATTATGAATGTGAATGCCTGTCATTAATAATATACTTAATAACCGTCATCTGTTTGTTATATTGTTTGTACAATTTGTACCCGTCCAGACAATAAATAAAAAAAATTAAATTTCTTTGTCTTATAGCCTTTTTCCAAATTTAATTAGGATTTAAATATTTTTTTGATAAAATTTTTAAATTTCAACTGAAATGATATAAAACTTTTTGGAATCCAATTTTGTGCTGAATTTATTTAAAGTTGCATGAATCAAAAATTTATTTAGATTCCTTCGACAAAAAAATACGGACTTTAGAGATACATAAATTTCAAAACGTTTCATTAGTTAAATTATTAATAGTTTTTTTTTTTTATTTTTGCTTTCTTAATTAAAGCTAGAAATAGCTAGCTGTAAATAGTAAAAAAAAATTATTTATTATTTCTCAAAAATGCATTTGAATGAGCTTCATTTATTAAGAATTTAAAATTTAAGAAAAATTCTGTTTCGATCACGTGAGGTTGCAGATTGAAGATTCAAAAAACATTTTTCGAAAAAAAAATTTTAACTGATTATAATTTAAAAAAAATTTAGTTTCATTTTCATTTTACATTCTTGATACTTTACAATTTTGTTAAGCACTGACTTTATAAACAAGAGCAGAACAACTTTTTTACTTCACATTTTAATGCATGAAACTCTTATTTCAATGTCTATATGTCATTACCTACAACAAGATAAAAAATTATTTTTATTTTTCATTTTATTTTCATTTTTACATAAATTATTATCATTAAAAAATTAGAATTGAATTTCATAATATCTAATAGATTTTTAATATTAATTTTCACTTTAAAAAGCTGAAGAATCTGGATATGAAAAGGAAAAGATGCAAAGCGTAAGTTTTATGAATTAAATTAAATTTAAAATAAGTTTTTAATTTTTTCTTAATTATTCCAGAAAACAACTGAAAAGGAAGATTAAGCTTGATATCAACATGATTTGTGCATTTGGGGGATAACAAATTACAACAAGCAACAAATATTTCCAATTAATATTAAACATTCATCACATACACATCTGAGAAAAAGCTATGAATGATAGAGAGAAAAATTATGAAATTAAAAATATTAAAAAAAAAATAATATTTGCTTTTAGTATCAAATAACATGATTGCTGATTACTTTAAAGGCTCAATGTGTTTATCCCTGTGCGTATGATATGATAAGAAAAACCTTAATTCACTTCCAATGAAATGGTAATTTTAATAAAAATGAATTGGCTTTTGCGCTTTGAACCAATTTTTAATCATTAATCGAAAGGATAACTTTTTAAAAATGAAAAACTACAAAAATATTCAATGAAAATTTCCATTAAAATGTTTAGAATCAATGCTGACTTATTACTAAATACAATGCTAATATTTGTGAAATTTAGTGACAAATAAGTCAAAAAATAATGTTATGTATTAATGTTTCCTTAAATTACCATGCTTAAATTTCACATTTTGCAAAAGTTGTAAAATGTCAGACCTTGTTTTAATTTCATCAAGTACAGATGATTTAACAAAGTTAGAAACTCGGTCATTTTAATGAAAAATACTTTTTTCTCCTAATTTATATTCTATTAAATCTTTGCTTATAAGGTTCTTAATGACTAATGATAATTGATCATTTTCAAATGTTAAAGAAAAAAATATTACTCATACAACAGCTTCTATTTGGAGATGCTAATATTCAAAAGAACATTTTGAAAGCTTAAATTTTGCTTTATTAAAAAATTAATATTCATAAAATCATAAAATATATTAATGATATGATATGATGTTTATGCTAAAGAAAATTTGCGTTTAATAAAAAATATATTGCTTAATAAAAAAAATTCTTTAAAAGGAAATTAAGTTTTTTTATAAGTTTAACTTTTTCAGACATTTTTTTTTTAGTTTCGTAAGCTTTAATATTTTGCAGGTTGTTCTATTTTTTTCAGGGGTTGCAACCTCTCCAATTATGATTGTATGTTTTTGTACCTGAATAAGAAGTTCAGAAAGTAAGTAATAAGTTGAAAATTTCATAGAAAATGTTTTGGTAATACTTATGTTTATTTCAATTCAATTTATTTACAAAATTTATTTATATTAGTTTGAGAATCAATTTTTAAAAATATTTTTAAAATTTTTTAGCAAATTTTTAAATGTTTAATTTTTTTAAAATAGCTATGTTAAAACATTTTTTGTAATTCAAAAAATTTGTATTTTTCAAAATATGATAACCGTTTTTAAATTTTTAAACCCCATTTTTTTCCAGAACACAAAAAACATTTTTTTTTACTAAACGCACTCTAAAAAGTGAAGAAAAAAAAAACGAAAAAACTTTTATGAAATAATTGTTGCTAATTTTGGCAAAAGTGATTGCAAATAATAAGATATAAGAAAATAAAAGTAAGGCAAAGTTAAGAATTGACTGGAATATACTTAATTGACGTGCATAAAAAGTGTAAGTTTTGTAATAAAAGATAAAATTCTAAGCGTTCTTTTTTCTCTCTCGTAAAGCTGAATATAAAAAGATGACTAATTTTTTGTGCTCTTAATCCTCACTGGATCTCAAAAATTCGACAAAATATTAATATAAATAAATAAATAAAATTAACTAATTTTTCGAGTGATAAGAGAGAAAAGAATGCAGAGAAATGTGGGAATTAGAGAAAAATGAAATAAAATAGCCCTCATAAAATATGATAAAATGAAGAAAGAAATGCATGTAATGGAATCAAGTGAGAAGCACTAAGGGAAAATTCCAAAAAAATTAGTTCACTTAGCGATTGCTTCGTCAATTGTTTTTGTTATAAATTTTTTTATTCTACGGCATAAATTAACATTTTGTGTGTATACTTTTAAATTCATTCTGTATAGGAGCGGGCGGCGTATGATACAGAAGAGCAAAAAAAGTAATGGATATAAGTATAGTTTTTAGGGCGTGTGAGGCAATAATGTTTCGATTCGATAGCAATTTTTATATTCTAAATCAGAGTAATTTCCGGTTTCTGTTTGTTGATAACTCTGCTCAGTTAAATGAATTTTTTTATCCTTTTGATCAACTTGTTCATATGACTTGATTCATTTCTCGTTCCTTTGTGCATTAATGTGAGTAACGAGTGACATCATCAATGTTTAATTTACTTAAATATTTGTTCATTTGCATTTTGTTTATTTTTTTCATTGATGTTGTGCTCATATTTTGTAAAATATCAAATTTGAATCGTAAAAAACCGTTAAAAATTCAAATTAATTTTTTGACTTTGATATTTTGATCTTTGTTTGCCATTTTCATCAGAAAGTTTGTTTACTGATCTCCACGAGAACAATGCGTTTATTTAGTCCGTTAACATCTGTAACAACGTCGTACTTAACTACTTATACCTACATCAAAATTGTATTACAACAGAAAATTCTTTTTTTTTCTCCACATTTACTTTTAGGTGTGGAATACTTTGTCTACACACAAACTACTAGAGTGATTAAGTGATAGGAAATTTCAGAAAACGAGTGAGAACGCTTTAAGCAATTACCGGAAGTCTTGTACGGTGCATAAATAAAACAAAATTGTGACTCATAATCATATAAAGGAATTAAATTGCCATTAAAGGCAATTCTTAGTGACGTTCAAAGATCGAAGTAAATTTCAACATTGAGTGACTCATCTCCGTTCACTTGTTCTGAATCTAGAAGGGAAATTGCACACGGCAAAATTCTTTAGGTTCAGATAACAACTTTAGGGATCAAATTTTAATTCATATCTTGCCTTTATATTATTTTCAAGTTAAATCTTTTTCATTATTAATAATTCGTCCTAGCACTAGAGAGTGCAAGGCGTATTTTTTTCTGCGGCTGCCAAGGAACACTTAAAAATCTGCCAAAATTTCGAGAATGCGTGAATACAAAATTGTTATCCTGGGCAGTGGAGGGGTTGGTAAAAGTGCCCTAACAGTTCAGTTCGTTCAGGTAAGAAATTTTTATTATTTTATAATCATTTTGAGATAAGAAGTTTATCAAATTTCTAATCTTATATTTCATAAATTAATTGAATTAAATATTTCTTGAATGAAGTTTTTAAATTCATATAAAATTTTTAATGCGAAAAGAAATTTTCATAGGCCACATGTGGTTACTTACATCTAGTTTCTGTGTTGACCTTTTGTTTTATTTACCCCAGTCATGAGGAACAAATTATAGCTGTTGCTGTTTTCTTAATGTTTCATCTTATCAATTTTTAATTTCCCACTTATTATCAATCAATTTTATATGTTGGCATATGGTATTGATATATCCAGTGGTGTACGAATTATTTTATTTAAGCATGAAAAAAATGAAAAAATTTAAATTTTGATTATTAGATTTGATGTTTTTGCAACACCTGCGAAGATTATTTTCCAAATCCAATTTACTTGGGGCTCATCCACTAATGACATCCATCAAAAAATTTTCAGACCTCCTTCTCTGTCACAAAGCCCTCAAACCTTCAAAAAATTCTATTTTCAAAGACTGCCACAAGGCCTCCTAAAACTTGGACATCACAACTGAACAACCATTTAATACACCACTGATAATACCCTTTAATCTATTGTGTGATTGAACTTTGTACTCAATTCAAACATTGCAAAAATAAAGTCAATAAGATAACCCATTGATTGATTCGCAAATCTTTTGATTGATAAGAAATAAAATTGAAATCTTAATGTAAATTTTTTAGGGTATTTTTGTTGAAAAATATGACCCAACAATAGAAGACTCGTACAGAAAGCAAGTTGAAGTAGATGGTCAACAATGCATGCTTGAGATTCTTGATACAGCTGGAACAGAACAGTTTACAGCCATGAGAGATTTATACATGAAAAATGGACAAGGTTTCATTTTGGTTTATTCAATAACAGCGCAGTCAACATTCAATGACTTACAAGATCTTCGGGAACAAATTTTGAGGGTTAAGGTAACAAAAAAGCTTAAATTTTTTTTTTGTAATTTATTCATAATTTATTAATAATAACCTTGCTTTAGGACACTGACGATGTTCCAATGGTTTTGGTTGGCAACAAATGTGATTTGGAAGACGAGAGAGTAGTAGGAAAAGAGCTAGGAAAACAGCTTGCACAACAATTTAATTGCTCGTTCATGGAGACATCCGCCAAAGCAAAAATTAACGTTAATGATGTAAGTAATTGAATTTATATTAATTTTATCTATTAACGCACCATCTCACCTATCAATCTACTTCTTATATATTTTTTTAGATATTCAATGATTTAGTTCAGCAAATAAACAAGAAATCGCCGGAAAAGAAGCAGAGCAAGAAGAAAAAATCATTATGCACATTGTTATAAAGTAAATATATGTATGAAACAACAAAACAGTAACATCAGCAACAACAATAAAAATCATGATGAGCAGAAAGAGAAAAAAAAAATATTTTTTTTTCGCGAAAGCGCATTAAACATGAGCATTAAAACACATAAACACATTACACACTTATAAATATATAAGAGAAAAAAAAAATTACATTACATTCTATTTTAAAAAAAGTGAAAAAAGTAAGAAACTTAAGTGGGCATAAATAAAAAAAAAAGTTTATTTGCTAGATAGATTTTTGTTGAGAATGAGTTAGGTGATGAATAATGCAGAAATGTGTCAATGACTAGCAAATAGAATATTACAACATGATTATATTTTCCATTATTTCAACTACTTTTTATGTTAAGGATGAATGCTGTTTAGCATTTTATCGTCTATTTTTTTATTTTACTTAATCTCCCTCGTTCAAATGTATCAAAACATTTTTTTTAAAAAAAATTCAATTGAGATTTGTTTGTAAAGTCATGTGCCGTTGATAAGATATAATGTTCTTGACGAAAACTTATGACGATGATGTCAAACACGTTTGTATTACAATAACAATTTAACAGTTTATATGGAACTTACTACTTAAGTTTTGTTTCCAAATTCTTAACTTCTTTGCTTAATTCAATCATCATTTTGTATTATCAGTATCATATCCGTTAGAGTAACTAACTATTAATTTGATTCCATTTCTATAAACTTTTCTAATACGTTCAAAAAAAAAAAATATTATTTTTTATCAAATGTGCCAGCTACCTAATTATTTAAATATATGAAAAATCAAAATATAATAAACTAAAGTTAAAGATTGCACATTTTGAATATTTGGACCATGTTAAAGAGCTTAAAATCCAAATTTCAGGTTATACAGAAAAATTCTTGTTTGTTTAAATTTTTTGTAGGTTGGCATCAAAGCATAGACAAAAAAATTTATTAAATATTAATTGTCGAATGTAGTAAAAAGTTGCACATAAAGGCAAAATTTCAAAAAATACACCAATTAGAAAGATTCTTTGCCTTTGACCTTTCAAAAAAAAGTTTAATTTTGGTCTCATTTGTGAAACAATTTTTTCCATTCTCCGTCTAGGTGATTCCTTCATACATAGAATATTCGTCATTCCCGAAAAAAATTGCCATTCTCAAAACATAATGCTAAAAGTTAAAAAAAAAAAGAAAATTAACGATGAATATACATGATAATGATGATTGTTCAATATTTTTTTATACCTAAAAATAAAGAAGAACCAACTGGTTTAATTTTTTTTATCTAAACTGTCTCTAAAATTACTTTTTAAAAATTATATAGTAACATTCTTGAAATTAATAAGAAAACTAGTATAAATGTAGTCGTGATCGACAGAAGCGCATTTTCCCCTCCACAAAAAATTCGAAAATGTAAAAAAAGTAATCAGAAATAGTAACGGCCATCATTAAAGAAAATCTATTAAATAATATTTGGAAAATAACAGTCGAATTTCACTAAACTACTTTAATTTCATTTTTTTTTCATAAGTTTACCTTCTGGCCTTATTCATTGACTCCTATTTAAACTGTCTGAAAATAAAGTCATGTGAAGTTTACAGACAAATGAACAAACATAAAAAGTAGCATTTCCTCTAAAAAATGCGCTAACAAATGATTAAAAAAAATAATTGCAAAAAAAATGTTCTTTGTAATGTTATTTATTAAATTGATGTTTAATCAAGTCTTTCTTATGTCGCACATGACAATTTCTTTTTTAAAAAGGATGACACGTGCGAAAAAAAAAAATTGATTACATTTTAAGAAGAAAAAAAAAAATTAAAGTAAAAGCTTAATGCAAAATAATTATTTTTGGATGAGAAAAAGATGAAAATAATGTCATTTGAAAATGAAAAGAATTTTGAATTTTTTCTAAAACTATTTGTGAAAAAAAAACTTTAAATTCTTGCTTGTTTTAAAGTTAATGAATGAAAATCACATCCACAATTTCATAGATTAAAGAAAATTTCTTACTTAACAGTCATGATCATAGTTTCAATTTTGGGAATGTTTAAAATTAAATTTGTTTAATTTTTTTTTTTATTTGCAAATTTGTGATTAAGAATTAATTTGCAACTAATATTTTCTCCTCATCAAAAAATTGCCTTTTTAACTAAAAAATTTCATTATTACAACTTTACTATCATTATACTTTTATTTCACATTACATCCTTAAAAAATTATATGTTTTAACTATTTTAAATATTAATGGACTATTTGACTATCCAAAATGCATATTTTATAATTATTATGGTGAGTGCATTTCTTCCGTTTTATATGTAAAACTAAGTATTTAAAAAAATGAACATGAACCTGATATGAGAAAAGAAAAAAAAAATCATATGGAAATGATGAAAAGTTTACTGAATAAAAACTGCTATTAAAAACCTCTAATAATTATTGGCTTTATTATAAACTTTAATTTTAATTTTTTTCTACCTCTTTAGCTTTAGATTATGATTTATTTTTCAAACTACTTCTTTTCTGATCTTTTTTCTATGCATCCAAGACAATCTCTTCTAATAAGTGTAAGAAAAATCTTTTTCAATTTTTATAACTGACTCTGCAAGAAATTAATTTGATAACCAGTATCTTATTTCTTTATAAACATCTTTTAATAGAAATAATTTTTAAAAATGGTGGTAAGATGTTGAAAAGAAATTAATTAGTAATCTAAAATTATTATAAAATTTATACATAAACATATAATATAATATAATAATATAGAAAATAATGATTCCAACATTAGATATGTAATTGATATAAATATGATTAATTTTAGAGTTTGAATGAAAATAACAAACAAGAAAATATTTTTATTGTTGTAGAAACAAAAATGAAAATTTATTTAAGCTTTGAAAATTAACAAATAAAAATTGCAAAAAATTATACAAATTCGAAGGATTTTAAATTTCTAGTAAATGCATCTAAGGGGTCGATTGTAAAATTTTGATTTGGGGGGAGGGGGTTGTCTAAAATTTTGTTTATTTTCTCATAATTTTAAATTTTATAAAATTTCAAAATTCTATACAAAATTCTCTACGATCAGAAGAGTAAAGGGGGGGGGGGGGGAGAAGTGGCCAAAATTGATTAATTTTTATGTTACAAATTTTACGAATGACCCCTTAAAAATAATGGATAACAAGATTGTTATATGACACACCACACAAACTACCATATTGCAATTTAACACTATACAAATATTTTTTTTCAGAACTAGTATCAAATAGTATCTTTTAAAAAATTGTCTCTGTCTGAACAGTTAAGCAATCAACACATAGATAACATATTATGGAGAAGTCTACAATCCAAACAAAGGCAAATTTGTTTTGAAGAACATTCTACGATGAAAAATGAATCTTCACCTTGTAGGACTGTAATGAATTGAAACAAATACAAATTAGGAATGTTTCACACATTGATCTTTTTATGTTATATTCAATGATAAAATTCAAAGCACAACAGAATATTTAGTTGATCAAAAGTGTTCAATAAAGTTTTAAGATCTCTCTTAAAAATTAATAAAAATAATTTACATTAAATTTTCAAAATAATTTTTTTTGTCAATTCTGCTGAAATCTATTTCAATAAATATTGATAATAGAAATTATATCTTTATAAACTGATCGGGGTGTGCCTAAAACAACTCAATTACTCATCATGAAAAAATTTCTCGTCTGTAGATCAAATCCCAGCAATTTCATTGAAAAATTCAACAAATCTGATAAACATTTGATAATTTATTGTAAAGATCTAAAGACAGTGTTTGAAGCATGGCAAGATCAAGTTGATTCAGCAGTGAAAAAAATTACAATAAATAATTTTACAGATGATCCAAAACTTTCAATAAATCCATACCTTATGTCCAATTTAAGAGTCAGTACGAATGTTAAAGAGTTGAATTTTAATTGTTATACACATGACTATTGGTTGACACTTGTTCTTTCGTTATGTCCCAATGTCCAAAAACTACAATTTCATAAATTAACAAAAGAGAAATTGAAGCATATCGCTGAGAACCTTGAATTTGTCACACATATCAAGTGTTATTATTTAGAAAATGATATCATTGACTTCTATAAAGATTTGATTTCGCACAGAAAAGATATAAATTCGGAAATAAAAATTAATTAAACTTCGATTGACCTAGTAATAAATTTTCAATTAATTTTAAATAATCTTAAGTTATGCAATATAAAATAAGTATGATGCATTTTCGCTTATTAACATCAGATGATACTTTAAGGTGAGCTTTTGAATTTTTTTCATAGTCATATGAATTATTATTAATGGATCGTATGCATAAGAAAAATGCTTCAGTTTATTTTTTGACGTTGAGATAAACAGTTCATCAAAATTAAATTTAAAATTGCAATTTTCTGTGTGCTAGGTATCCAAAAATATTAAATTTCATTAAATTATTTTGTGAGTTGATAAGAATTGTAATAGTAAATTTATCTCTATACTGAATTTTGGTATTGAATTTAATTATCAAATTATTGCATTTAATTAACTGTTAGTGAAGTGTTAATTGATGATGAGTTTATACGCATAGATATATAGTGTGACATTAATGTAATCAAAAAATATGTTTTTAGATAGTTTTGTAAAATAAAAAAAATTCAGAGAGTTGATACGATCCATTGACTATGACAGAATCTGAAATTTCAAAATTTTATGCGCAAAAAAGTATATTTTGTACAGGTGCAACAGGTACTATATATTGACAAATTTTTTTCGATATTTTCTTGGAAACTGCAATTTATTGCCAATGATTAAATTTTTTACTAGGATTTATGGGAAAAGTTCTCGTGGAAAAATTGTTACGGGATTGTGAAGATTTATCCAAAATTTATATTCTTGTTAGAACCAAAAAAGGAGTTAGTCCACAAAAGCGCTATGAAAATTACATTAATGACATAGGTGAGTGAAAACATGAAAATTTAATTTTTGCCATGAAGGGCTGTTCATTTATGACGTCCATCAAAAATTTGGATTTTTAGAACCCCCTTTGTCACAAAATCTTTAAGCAATAAAATCCGATTGTTTAAAACTGTCACACAGCTTCAGAACCCCCGCCCCCTAAAAATCGGACACCATAAGTGAACGACCTCTAATTTAACAACAAAAAAAACTTAATTAAATAAAAAATCAAATTTTCAGTTTTTGAAAAAATCAGATTGGAAAATTTTGATCAATTCAAAAAGATAAAAGTCATCAATGGAGATGTCACACTGAATAATCTTGGTCTTGATCCTAGCGATGAAGAAGAATTAAAAGAAAATGTCAATTTAGTGTTTCATTGTGCTGCAAATGTAAGATTTGATCTAACACTTAAAGAAGCTGTGAACTTTAACTTGAATGGAACACACAGTGTCTTACGTCTTGCTGAAAAAATGAAAAATCTTCAAGTCTTTTTGCATGTGTCAACAACATATTGTCACTGTAAGGAAAATGTTTTGGAGGAACGATTTTATGAAGCAAATGAGAATCCTTTTGGTGTAATAGAAATGACTAAAACATTATCTGATGAGACATTAGAACACATCACACCAAAATTATTGAAAGATTTACCAAATACTTATGCATTAACCAAAGGACTTACAGAAAATTTAGTTCATTCATTTCATAAAAAATTTCCAATAGTCATTGCAAGACCTTCAATTGTAACAGCATCTTGGAGAGAGCCATTACCAGGATTTGTGGAAGGATTGAATGGTCCAACTGGTTTGTTGGTAGCTGGAGCAAAAGGTATTCTAAGATCAATGCATTGTGATCCAAATTATCCTTCAGAAACTATACCGGTGGATTTAAGCATCAATTGTATTATTGCTTTAGCCCATAAAAAGTCAATTTCGAGTGATAATGAAGTGCTTTATTGTAATATGACAGATAATGGAACAAATCCTATAACATGGGGTGAATCCTTAGAATTAGGAAAAAAAGTTTTTTATGAATATCCAATGAGTATTTCATTATGGTATCCAGATGGTTCAATTAAAGCTAATTATTATGTGCATTTGTTGTGTGTAATATTCTTCCATTACCTTCCTGCATACTTAATCGATGGATTGCTTTTTATCACAGGAAATAAGCCATTTTTAGTTAATGTACAGAAACGCATAAGTCAAGGTCTAAAAATTCTTCAGTACTACACGACACGAAAATGGACATTTCAAAATGACAATTTTAAAAAATTAAGTAACGAAATGAATGAAATCGACAGAGAAAAATTTAACTGTGACATGTCAAAAATAAATCATGAAGAATATGTTCGAAATTATGTATTCGGAATCAGACAGTTTATTGTGAAGGAGAAACCAGATCAACTACCTCAAGCTCGTTCAATGTTACGAAAGTATGTATAATATTAATGCATTACATATTATATTGCAATCAAAATTGTCTTTTTTTGCAGATTGTACATTTTGGATCGAATGGTGACGTTCGTCTTCTACAGCTTAATATTATTATGGATTTATAAATATTTTGGTAAAATTTGTCAGATTTTTAATTTAAAAATTTAATTTATTTTTTTTTATGTTAATGAATTTATTCTACTTTTTTTTGAACTATGAATTAAAACCAAATACATTTTTACATTTATTTGCATGGATTAAAGACAAACATTTATACAAAAACTGCTACCTATTTTGTGTTATTATTTTAATTTATGTGTCCATAAACTTAACAGAAAAGTATTAAAGAATGACAATTGAAAGTATTTTGGAAATAAATTTTAATCGTTCGTTGAGTTTGTGTCCCCAAAAACCAGAAAATTTAAAAGCTAGTTTAAAGCAAGCTTAAAACTAACTTTATTTAGAAGGACTAGCTCAAAGTTAGTTGAGAACTAGCTTTTAACTATTTAACTTTGAAATTTTCTGGTTATTGGGGTGTCAGATGGCATTTAATGTTCAATAATAAATGCACAAAAAATGTTTGGCGTTCTTAATTTAGGTAAAAAATTTTGCTATTTGGTGGTATTTTTTATTATTAAAGTACAACAAGTATGGTTTTCGGAGCTATGTGCGATCTCATCAATATTTTAAAATTATTGTACAATTTACATTATTCATTTATTTATTTATTTATTTATTAATTTTATTGCACTAGCTTAATAAATTACTTTTCTTAAATTTTCATAAGCTGAGTTCATAATACCCCAACTTATTGCAGCACGTAAACAATTCATGTTAAGGCCTTTATAGACATTACGAATCGACCTATCTCGAGTTTTGTAAATTTCCTTAAACACTACCAGCACATTTTCATATTTTCCTCCAATTTTACTTTGTATTACAACTTTGACTACATTTAATGGATAAAATATAGAACTAGTGAATGCACCAATAACAGCACCAGATATAAATTGCTGCATGTTCGCATAGAGTACTCCTTCCTAAAAAATAAAAATATATACACTTATAATTGAATGTAAAGTGACCTTTAAGAAATAATTTGAAGGAGCCATTCACTTATGACGTCCATAAAAATCTTGGATTCTTGGACCAACCAGCCTCTGTCACAAAATCTTCAAACAATAAAAATTCTATTGTTCAAAACGTTCATACAGACTTGATCTACCCCCCTAAAAATTGGATGTAATAATTGAATTACCCCAAAGCTTAATTTACCTTTTGTGGAAGCTTCTGTGCTTCCTCTCGTAAAATAAAGAAAACGGCATTACTTGGACCATTCCTTAAGAGTATTGGAACAAGACCACGATAAAGCTCTTTCATACCAAAATCACTATAAATCATGCGGAATGCATGATAAGTATTTCTATACTTTTCATGGTAATATGAATCTGCTAATATCGTTTGAACACGTTCGAATGGCATTAAAACAGCTTCAAAAGTTCCAGAAACTAATCCAGCAATACATTTTGCGCTATATTCATTTATCTTGTAAACATCTATTGCAGGCTTCTTAACACCATCATACACGCCAAACATAACCGATAATGATAAAGTTTTCTGCAATAAAGGTGGACCAATTCCTCGATATAAATATGCTAAACCTTCATTATGTAATTGATTAAAAGCTGAACTGATCTTTATTCCATGTAGCATCTAGAAATAGACAACAAAGCAAAAATTTTTATAAACAGGAAGTTCCTCCTCTTTGATTATCTCTTATTTATACCTGACGAAAGATCATTTTGTATACTGGAAACGTAAGAAAAATGTTGATTCCTGCTGCACCCCATCCACATAGAAATTCACGATGGTCGAATGATTGGAAGGGATTAAATTGCTTCTTGTGATTTTCAACAATTTCGTAATAAATTTTTGATGGCATTATGATTTTGATAACATAAATAAAGAATACACAACAACTAAAAATCACATGATAAGTAAAGTTGAAAGATAGAAATGAGAATCAGATTGATAACATCGAGTCACTTCCAAATTTTATTGCTAATTCATTTTTTGTTCTTTTTGTTTAATATCAAATTAAAATTTTTTCTTCTTTTTTTGTAAAATTATTCTACATAAATTTTATGTAATTAAAATGAACTATGTCGTAAATGAAGAAATATTTGTTGAAATTTTTATCACTAAATGTTCGGAAAATGTTTACACATTAGATTTACACTAATATCATTTTAGGAATTGGAAAAAGAAAAACTGAGTTTTAAGATTTTTTTTTTTAATTTTCTTAACACAAAACAGCTGATGATTTTGAAATATTTCTAGCCGTTAAGAAATTTTCAGATTTTTAATGGGTTTTTTGCCATGCTTCTCAAAAATTTATTCCACTTTTTCTTCATTGTTTTGTTATTATTTTCATATTATTATTATTATGTTTTGATTCAAATAATGAATTGATCATGTTTTCTTTCCTGTTTGATGTTGATTTATCCAAATCCTTATTTTTTGAGACATAACATCCTACTCACCACATACCTTCTATTGATACAATAAATCTAGATTGAATAAAAGACTGTTTAATTAAAATAATGCTGACTATTTAACGTTTATTATTTCTCTTAAAATTTGATTACAGTTTTAACGGATTAAGCAAAATTTAATGACAAAAAATAATTTTAACATTTAATAAATATAAATTTTAACATTAAATTGATTAACAAAATCTCTCAACTTCCCAGCAAAAAGTACTTTATAACATAAATTATTATGTAAGGGGTCTTTCGTAAAGTTTGTAACCTTTAGGTGGGGGGGCTATTTTTATTTTGCTACTCTTCATTCAAAATTTGTCAAAATCACATACAAAATTTGTTACGAATTGAGGGAGGGGTGGGGGAGGGGTCAAAAATGGTAATTAACAGTGTTACAAATTTTATGAACGACCCATAAGCAACATTTTAATAAAATATTTTAATAAAATTCAAATACTGAAATAAAATTTAATTAATTTCTCTTTTGCTTAAAAAATGACCTAGCTTAAGACACTGAATTTTTAAAAATTTCATGTTCAAATAATATACTTTTCGTTCAAAATGTATTTTTCTGAATTAATACTCTACATAAGATATGCTTTCGATATTTTTTTTAAAAAATTTTACTTCGTGATGTGATAAAAAAATCTAAAAAAATTTTGATTCATTCTCATTGACTTTGCAGTTCAACTGTCGATTTTTACAAAATCAATTTTCTTTGTTATGCTAAACTATTTTTCGTTGCAAAATATTAAAACGATTTTTTTTGGAGGGAAAATGTACATATGGATTTTATAATTGATGGCTTGATAAAAATAGGTCTGTTCAATTTTGATTATTTGCATAGATTTTTTTTTATCAAAAATATGTATTGATACCATAAAATTATTAAATGGCACTTATACTTTTAAACAATTTTTTTTTGTCAATACATGCATGTATAAGAATATTTTTTTTTTATAAAATGATTCCAAAAAGGAATAAAAAAATTTAAATAAATTTTGAAAATAGAAAAAAATTGTAAGTTTTATAGGCAATAAATATTGACAATATTACAATTGTTTGTTTTATACCTTAACACTTATAAAATAATACAAGACCTTTTCGCATGTGGAGACTTTTTCTCGACTGCACGAACGGCTTCTTCAAAGACATCACTTAAATGTGTCTTTTTCTTTGCTGAACATTCCACTAAAGCATAAGCACCAATTTTACTCTTAAGTTTCTTTCCTTCTTGCGTTGTTACGAATTTTTCTGATCCTTGAATTCTTAAATCAGATTTTGTACCTAAAAAACATATGTTGCAAAGTGCTGTGACTTTACATAGAACTTTATGATTCCTTACCGACTAGCACGATTGGCACATGTGGTGAAAAGTGTCTAATTTCAGGACTCCATTTGGATACAACATTCTCATAGGATGTTTTTGAATCAATTGAGTAGCAAAGAAGAAAACAGTCGGTCTGTAAATAAATAGTAATTTAAGTATGAAACATTTATAGGGGTCGTTCAGTTAGTACGTTACGCAAAAAAACGACTTTTTAGACCCCCTGGTTACATTTTTTGTATGAAGATTTTTTTTATAAGATCTGTTACAAAATCTAAGAATCCCCTCCCTTCCCCTAAAAAGCGAACATACTAAGTGAACGACCCATAAGGCATGGCGTGAACATAGAAGCAATTTAATTTATAAAAAAATAAACTATGCGTGACTCACATTTGGATAGCTTAATGGGCGCAGTCTCTCGTAATCTTAAATAATAAATTATATTTTGAATTTATAGAACTTTTAAAATTTTTTTTTAAATTTTAGGCATTACCTTCTTGTCCCGCTAAAATAATTTTGAGATAAAAATATAAATGATTAATAATTTAAAAATTATAAAAAAATTAAATTTGTCATCTCACCAGTATCCCTACACAAACAAGTCATATAGAAATTTATGAAAATAAAAAAAGCACAATTTTGTAGATTAATATATTTATCAAAAATAAAATAACAATTGCTCTTACCATAATGTTAGGGAATATTCCTTGCTATCTACAATTATATTGCATGCATGGTTATCGAATCTAAAAAATTTTAATTATCAGTAATTATCAACGTTTACATGTCGATAATATAATATATTAATGCACAACTTACACAGTTGGTACATATTCTTCTGGAAATTCATTTTGTGTATATGATATTAAAAGACAGGTTTTTCCAACAGCACCATCACCAACAGTAGTTATCTTTAAGGGCCTCATTGTTTACCTATGATATAATTTTTATTTATCCATTATTTGATATTAATCATTAATAGATAGATACTCATCAGTGACGATTAAATTAGTATACTTAAAATTTTCTTTTATTCAAAGTATTTTGATCAGTATATAGCACTCAAAAATTTTTTTCGTTATTTATTTCGATAAATGCAATCGCAGCGTCACAAATCTCTTATCATGAGTATTCCGATGACAACAGTCATAAAATAAACGTCTGAGTAATTTTTATATTAGATATTATACTTACACTTATTATTTCTCTATGAATATATGAAGCAACAAGTTGAAAAATTTAATTTAGTATGATAAGACTTAATTTAATGCCTGAGCTCAACAACCTCACGATGCACAACCGCTTAATTGAATACTATTTGTAAATTAATACTTTTTTATGCTCTTTAACCCAGAAAATATGTTTAAATTAATTATTTTTACTCATCACTCTTACATAGTTGTGTGATGATCTCTTTATGAAGGTTTTTATGAACGCACTCAATGTTTTCAATGTTGATTGCTGCAAATATAGATCTAATGTTTTGAATGTTTTTTGGAGATTTTTTATTCAATGTTTTATAAAAAAAATTAAAAAAGTAAACATTGACAGACTATACAAAATTGTGAAAATTTTGCCGGGGATATCTGAAAAATATTAAAATAAAAAATAAATTCAAGAACAAGTTGGTAAGCAGAAAATTTAGATTTTTAAAATATTCTACTTCTAATATCTACATGACAACAAGATGTTTGTGATAAAGATTATTCTAAATATTAGAATCATATTACAAAAAAATATTTTTTTTTACTTCAAGTCTGTTTTTTTGAATGCATTTATAGTCTTGATTGATTTTAATTGCATTGTATTAAATTGAAAGCTGACATCATCACACGTCAATGGATGTTCTTGTACTGATGTCGAGCACTCAACTTGCATTTCTTCATCATTATCTTCATGCACACTTTCACTTATAGCTGCTTGTTCAAAAAGTTTAGGTTTTTCTGGTGACTCTCGATTAACTGGTTTAAAGTTGACTTTTGTTGCATTTTGTGTCGATGGCTCGGCTGTGTTTTCAGAATTTTTATTTTTTGATATGATTGCACTTACAACATTATTATGTGGATGTTCAGGTATTGGTGTAACAGCACATGGAGGCGTTTGATGATCATTCTCATTTTGTTCGATTAAAACCTTCAAACTCATTCCTATATTGTTATTTACTGAAACAGATTTCCCAATTTTTCTATCTAAAAATACTGGGCGACGTTTTGTCTGTTGCTGTTGAACTTTATTTTGTTGATATTCAAATTGTTGCAGTAATCGACGAATATCAGATGGTACTTCAATATCGGTATGGCTTAATGTAAGAGACGTTAAATAATCTCCCAAACTTTCTATTGTTACTTCCAGACTATGAATTTGTGATTGCATTGATTGAATTTCTTGTTGCTGTGAATAACGTATGCCTTCGAGCCGTTCGACATTTGATTCTGCCATTTGAACCTGTTTTTGAAGATTTTTGATATCTTCACGTGCCATTTTTAGACTTTCTACATGCTGTGTAGTATTTTGTATTTCATCTTTTAAGACATTATACTCTATTTTGTAGTCTAACAGCTGTCTAGCAATATTCAATTCATAAACTCTTTTTAAAACTTGTGACAACTGTATTTCATTTACTTTTGGAATAGTATTCTTCAAATAGTCCATTATATCCTCAAAATTATCAAGTTTCAATAATTCATCTTTATGAATTTCCAAAAGAGCAATAATGACACGAAAAACAACTTCATATGACGCATATAATAATAAATCATAAACTCTTGTTACAAATCCTAATTCAAATGATGATGAAAATAGTGTCAGCATCCAACTTGAGGCGAAAAGTGTTGTTGCTACATCATTTGTCTCAAATAATTCATAAATATCTGGTAAGTTGTCTTTAATTAAACGAGACATTTGATATAGTTGCAATTGAAAGTGCTTCATATCTGGAAGATAATTCAATCTTAATTGTCTATCAAACATAAGATGTTTCAGTAAGTCGAAAGCATCATCCTCAGAAAGCTACAATTACAAAGCAAATGTAAAATAATATTAAGCACAAAAAGAAATATAGACTTACATGAAGAAGCAACACACCGCATATAAACGCAAGACCTTGACAATAACCTAATTCAGCATCGAGTATTGAGTACGCCTTAAGTATATTAAAGAGTGAAAGTTGTCCCATGCCAAATGGTGCTTTATAATATTCATGATTAGGAAAAGTTCTTCCAATATCCATGAAAATAGCATGTTGCTGTTCTGTCAATTGTTTCAATATTTCATTGTAAGGCACATTAAAGTTTGAAAATTCAGAATGATCAGGCACTTGATGAGACTTATTGTATTGTTTTGCAAGCATTTTCCAAACCTCTCCGCGAACAATACGAGGAACACCATTCTTAATGGTTTGTAGAAAAAGTCGATTGTCGACTTCATTTTTTGATGCCTGATAAATAAATTTTTCCCAGACTTCCACAAGTCTCTGATCGCAAATTATTATTTCATCGTAGTTTAATTTCAATCTACGAATTTCATGCTCATTTTGTTGCTCAAGAAGTCGAATATTTTCCTTTTCCATACGAATTAACATAATGATTTGCTTTCCGGCAAATTTCCAAAGCTCACGCAGTTCCTGATTGCTTCTTTTTCGCTGTGTTGATTGTTCTGAAAAAATATGTTTAGGATTTAATTGCTAAATAATTAGAATTTTAATATGAATTTGGGTTGGTTTTTTTTTGGAGGTGCGGGGGGGGGGGGAGAGGGTCAAATATTTTGTAACAGATCATAAATTTTTTTTTACATAAACAAATCAAAACTAGGGGAAGAATAGGTGCTATAAAGTGGTTTTTTTGTATAACGTCCTAATTGACCGATCCTTTAGTCAACTTACTCTGTTTGGATTTTTTCGGAAGGAAATTAACTGATTCATCTATATGAATTTTAGAAGTTTGTTTATCTCCTTCTGAGACTGTCACATTCTTGAGAATATTGTGTCTCCATGAACCATTTTGTGAGTCTTTTTCTTTCGTTGTGTTTCCAACTTTAAGAAACCTGAAATAAAATAAAAAAAAACGTGGTAATAATAATATAAAATTAAATGAGCAATAACTTGAAGGACTTAATTCAATTACATTTCCATTTTTGATGTGTTCATTTGCTTTTTGTCATCGACTCCATTTTTAACTGTAAACATTTGTGATGCATTTGGTGATAAAGATGCAGATCTTTTGTATTTTCTTGGATCATCCTCATGAGAATTGTGATGACTGTTACTATCAACTAAATCCTTACTTCCTCGCCTTTTTAAAAATTGATCAAATGAACTCGTCAATGAACGTTTAGCCTTCATTAGAATTGTACTTCCACCCAAATAATGATTTAAGAATTCTGATCGATTTTCAATTGTATCGTGTACATGCCTTTGTTGACGTAATTGACAGTGTGCTTCTATTAATGCCATTAAAAATTTATTTCTTTCGTGTATGGAATATTCATTAACTTTATCAGATGCAAAAAATTTTTCCATGAGTATTTCATAATCTTCAGCACTTAGTTCTTCAATATGCTTAATGATGACATTATAAACTTTCTTTTCACTTAAACCCTCGACAGCTAAGCACAGCTTGTTAAACCAAATCATAGGGCAATGTTCACATGTTAGTAATACTTGTGATTTTCTTTCCTCCTCATTTATTTCTTCCTCTTTTCGCTTATCCTCCTCGAGAACTTCTAGTGACTTTATCATTGAATTAACAATATCATGTGCAATGCTACCAGATTGACATTTAAAAACATATCCAATGTATTCTTGCTTATTATCCTTAAGTTCATTGCATATGATTCCAAAATGATCCAAGTTTTCAGTTCCTTGAACTACATTAACGACATCTTCGAATTTTTTATGAAGTAAAACTTGCTTTCTGTCGGGACTGATTAATCTTAAATCTGTTCTACCCAATAAATATACCATCGTGCGATTTTGTTCTATCGAGCCAATTGATGCTGATCTGTATCTCTTTTTAGGAAATTCTTCAACTTTTAATGACATGGATCTTTGAAATACTTTTTGTTTTGAATTATCGACTTCTTGAACATTTTTATTAGACTTTGATTCATCAGAGTCATTATTTTTTGACTCAACACTGTGTACACTGGATGTATCACCATCACTTTGATCATCTTTTTCTTTTGTTGTTGTATATGTCTTTATTTCATTTTGTATCACAGAGACATCTGACAAGTTCTGATGCTCAAAGTCATGTATTGATTTTTCACTTATTTCTAGACTCTAAATGTACATATGAAATAGAATAAGGAATTAATATTGATTGACAAGTGAACTTAATCTAATTATTTTTTGTATTTCATTGTTTGCTTACTTTCATTTTCATTTTATCGTGTGCTATAAATTTTGGTATGGCATCGTCGATGAATGTTTTCGGTAGTTTTTTATGTGATACTCGTATTTTGCCAACATACATGACCTCAAAAAATTGCGAGTCATTTAACTGTACATCACCGAAAAGTGACAAATTTATTCGATTAAGATTCAAGTCACCAGTTGAATGGCTGATGTGTGACTTTTTAAAGTTAGCAAGTCGGTCTCTTTTGTGTTGTTTATCTCGCATTGTAAAGTCAGAATTTACATTTATCGATGATCTATTAGGTGATATAAGACCTGCTACATTATCAGCCGATCTGCCTATTTCTTGTGAATGCTTCATGTGATCCGATAAGTTGGAAATCTATTTAAATTGAATTATCGTCTGTTAGTCTATTATTAAATCAAAATATATAGTAGAGACTTTTAAAAGATTGACTGAGGCACTGAATGTGTAATTATTTTATTTGAATGTTTCTATCAATAGAGAATTAAAAAAATACACAAGTAATGCGTTGATGTTTTAGAGTATATTGAGTGTTGTGACGCACGGTTCCTTAAAATATTTGGTTGTTATTCTTTAAAATCTTTCTTTGACTTTACTGTAATCCTCATTTCTGACATCATGTAAATGTTAAATGGACACATATTTTAAGGGGTTGTTCACCTATGACGTCCAACAAAAACTTAATTTTTTTCCAAATAATTTTTTTCTCAAAAAATTCTGTTTCCAAAAAACTGCAATTCAAAAAAATCCATTCCAATTAATTCTTTTTCCAAAAAAATATTTTCCAAAAATATGCTTCCCCAAAATCTTCAATCAAAAAAAAAAAAAAAATCCTACTTCCTCTAAAAATTGAACGATAAATGTGAACGATCCCTAAGTTGTTTACTACGTCATTCTTTTAATTTCTGTCGAGAGGATTCTTGCAAGGCACTCAATAATTGATTGACAAATAAACAAAAAAATTTAAATTGGGGCTGTACGCTTATTACGTAATGCTAAAATTCGGATTTTTTTACCCCCCCCCCCACCTGCAAAAAAAAATCACATGTGAGAACAATAGACCGTAACAAAATCTCGTACCCCCTTCCCCTTTAGAGGGTTACGTAATAAATAAACGGCCCCAATTGTATTCGATAGAATTTTTTTTGGAAAATGTCAAAGGACTAACATCGCAGTTATAGCCACAAAAAAAACTAATTCTACCAAAAAATCATCTATCTAAGATATTATCATCTGCACATTCACATTATATCTTAAGCAAATGAATAGGTAATGAACTAACGTCTTGCGTTGATGTCATATATTCTTAAATATTTAATAAGAAGAGGAAACAACAACAGGCAAACTTAAAAATTATTTCATACCTAGTATTGAAGAATTATTAATTAAAAATTTATATTTTCTTGTTTTGATGTTTGAACGATTTTAAAAATTAATAGAAGCTTGTTCATAGGTAACGCAAGGTTAATTTCAATTAATATTGTTGTTTGCAGTGCTAGATTGCAAGTTTTCGCAAAGAAAACAACAACATTAACTGCTAAATTGTTAATGAATATCAAGAAAGCTGCTAAGGTCAATTTGAAACAACTTTTCTAGCTTTTTTTTTTTTTGTAAAGGAAATCCTGAGAAACTCAACTAACTAAACGTAGACGTGCGCTTAAAGGCTAACAAGTTTTATAAATTTACATTACAAAAGAGCAAAAAAAAGTTGTCAATTTCCATTACGAAGGACATATTTGACATGTTATGAGCTCTTTTTTTATATTAATCGTACAGAACGCACAATTTGAGAATAAAAAACATAAAAAAACTTTGTAAAATTTTAAAAATAGCAAAAACAAAATTTTTTCTGTTTTTTTCTTTTCTCTCTTTTTCAATGTATGAAGTCAGAAGATAAATAGATCACAGACATTGATGCCAACAAGTCTTTTCTAGTTATATTGTGACTTTCACGTGATTACTGAATGAATTTGCATTTACACTCTTTTTTTTATATCTTGACTTTAACTCAATTGTTTTAAGGTTGCAATCTTCAATTGGTTGAGAAAAAAAAAATTATTCGTAATCAAATATATGCGAACGTGCTTTACTACTTGCCGCGTTGAGTTTTAAAATACAACTGTGAGATAAACTGTTTTTTTTTTAATTCTGTTGTTTCCCCACAACACTCAATTGTTATTGACGATTTGGATACTGGAACTTAATGAAAAAAAATACTTTAATGATCAAGCACACACAACATATACAAACGTATATAACATGTGCTGTTTGTTGTCGGCGACAAAACAATTAGTCACAATTGAATCGTGTGGCGCAAAAAATTATATTTTTTTTTGTGATAGGAGTTAATGAAAAGTGACAAATAAATTGTGATTTAAGATACGATTTGGTAGTCAATATGTATGTATGCTTTTTTAAAGTGAGCATCTTTCTAAAAAATTCCACATTTTCATGCCGATCAGAATCTTTTAAAATCTACAGTTTCATTAAGGTAATCATTACTTTTTGTTTGAGTACGGAAGCATCACTGTATGACTCTCGAAATAATATATTTTCACGATGATACGGTATATGAAACATTTTTTTTAATATTTTTTTCTTTGTCCTTGCACTGTCCGAGTTTGTTTCGATTATATGTATTCAACAAATATATAACTTAATAATTATCAAAATTTATTGTTTTAAATCACGATAAATTTTCATATGATTGAATTTTTTTTGCATTAACTTTTGTGATTAATAAATTTTTCGGTTTCGTAATCCAAAAATAAAACTTATACTCTAATGATTTTTTTTTTCTTCTTCTTTTTTTATTTGATATTTTCTATTAATTGTTCCTGTTGTTTTTCTTTTCTTTTTTTTGACCGCTTTGAATGAGCTCACAGAGAAAACTGAAAATGTGAAATAGAAATTTTTCTTTTGGCTCATTTTCTCACTGTGAACACCAGTTTAATAAATATTGATTGATGTTAACTTTGTCCGCTTGGCTGGTCATACTTTCACTGGTTTATGATCGTTAGGGTCCCTGACACACTATGAAACATTGTCAGCTCGACGCCGTATACTTAGAACCAAGTGGTTCTCGGCGATTTTGCTCGTTTTCACCAAGTGGCAGCTTTTTGGTTCTAAGTATACCGCCGTCTCGGCGCCTAGCTGAAAAATTTCAAAATATGACGATTGGGGTTGGATCTGTAATAAAAATTTAATTTTTTGGTGCTTTCGAAGAAAAATAAGTTCATACACAAATTGTAATGCTTTCTGTCAAACGGTCGCTCTTTTTACAGAGAAAAACTAGAAAATTTTTACCTCACTGACTTACACTCAAGTTTTGTTTAAGTTTTTGAGTAAATTTATTCTCTCAGTCGTTCTCTCACTAACACTGCCGGTATTAATTTATTTTTCTCAATTTTTTTATTACTTTTTTTAACACTAATAATGAAATCTCTCCCTTACAGGTATGACTAAAACCCAATATACCCTCGTAATATTTTGTCAAATACTTTTTATTTCAAAGAGCTTTGCAAATGATCAAGTTGTTATTGACTTTCAAAAATCTACAAATGATGTTCGATTACTCAGAAGATTTTGGACCAATACAGGCTTTTCACCTTTAGAAAATAATTTAAAATTTTTTGAATCAAATGACCTGAGTACAAATTTGGAGATTATTGGATCTTTGCCAAATAAAGGGTTACGAAATGTACGGATTCATTGGCTGTTGGATCTTTTGAAAATTAAGTAAAATTTCGGATTTTTTATGTTTATTTATGTTTACTAAAATTGACTAAAGAATTTGAATCAATCCAAATGAAAATGCAATAAGCGCCATCCTCACTTTGAACTAAAATTTCTCGTATGTATTAATACCATATATATTATATTTGGTATCGTTGGAAAGCTTAATATAGTAGCTATCTACCACTGGTAAAATTTTTGAATTTGGACTTATCCATTTTTTCACAGAACACCTCAAAGCTCGAGAAAACATGCAATTTTCAAACTAAAATTTTGTGTATGAAAAGTGCACAAAATTTATAATTTTTTGTTGTGATGATAGCTACTAAGTACCAACTAAAACCCGCCACTTAAATCAATTAGAATTAATCAATTGGTTTCGAGATATGAATTTTTGAAGTTTCAGAAATTTCGAAAAAAAAAATTTTCGTAAATTTATACTGTGACTCTTTATCTCATTTCTCTTATATATTATCACTATAAATACAATGTTTTATATTGTTGTAAAGCTTAAGACAGTAGCTAGCAATATTTGTAACAAGTTTTTGATATAAAGCAATTCTGTTTCTTACAGAATGCCTCAAACTTTTACAAAAAATGGGATTTTCAAATAATAATTTTACGAACATTTTGTGGACAAAATTTTTTTGTCTTTATTGTATCATAAACTACTTACAATAAACTAAAAAATGCTTTTTAAATAAATTTATTTTAACAAATTGCAGTTGAGATATGAATTTTTAAAGTTGGGACGATTTTTTCATATTTAAAAAAAGTAAAAAATCATAAATTTTTACTTTTAATTTCATTTCTCGTGTATAACTTCACCAAATTTAATGATTTTGGTATCGTTGGAAAGCTTAAGACAGTGACTAGTCATGTATGTAGCAAAAAAAATTTTTTGGACTTATGCTGTTCCTTACAAAATGGCTCAAATTTTTTAAAAAATATAACATTTTTTATTGAATTTTTTTGTAAGTTCTGAGCATAAAATATTATTATTTTTAGTGCTGTAGAAGTAACTAAGTAAGAACAAACCTAAAACATGCTTTTTACTACATTAAGTTTAGGATAAGCAGTCAGAAACTTTGAATTAAAATGTTATATTTTTAAAAAAATTTGAGCCATTTTGTAAGGAACAGCATAAGTCCAAAAAATTTTTTTTGCTACATACATGACTAGTCACTGTCTTAAGCTTTCCAACGATACCAAAATCATTAAATTTGGTGAAGTTATACACGAGAAATGAAATTAAAAGTAAAAATTTATGATTTTTTACTTTTTTTAAATATGAAAAAATCGTCCCAACTTTAAAAATTCATATCTCAACTGCAATTTGTTAAAATAAATTTATTTAAAAAGCATTTTTTAGTTTATTGTAAGTAGTTTATGATACAATAAAGACAAAAAAATTTTGTCCACAAAATGTTCGTAAAATTATTATTTGAAAATCCCATTTTTTGTAAAAGTTTGAGGCATTCTGTAAGAAACAGAATTGCTTCATATTAAAAACTTGTTACAAATATTGCTAGCTACTGTCTTAAGCTTTACAACAATATAAAACATTGTATTTATAGTGATAATATATAAGAGAAATGAGATAAAGAGTCACAGTATAAATTTACGAAAATTTTTTTTTTCGAAATTTCTGAAACTTCAAAAATTCATATCTCGAAACCAATTGATTAATTCTAATTGATTTAAGTGGCGGGTTTTAGTTGGTACTTAGTAGCTATCATCACAACAAAAAATTATAAATTTTGTGCACTTTTCATACACAAAATTTTAGTTTGAAAATTGCATGTTTTCTCGAGCTTTGAGGTGTTCTGTGAAAAAATGGATAAGTCCAAATTCAAAAATTTTACCAGTGGTAGATAGCTACTATATTAAGCTTTCCAACGATACCAAATATAATATATATGGTATTAATACATACGAGAAATTTTAGTTCAAAGTGAGAATGGCGCTTATTGCATTTTCATTTGGATTGATTCATTTATTTTTTGTTGCAGATATGAAACCGACACTCCAATATTAGACTTTAGCAACCTCGACAAATTTTTAAATAAATTTATTAATTCTTGGAATTTAGTTCCAACTATAGAATTTATGACATCACATAAGTTCAAAAAGTATGATCGAAATATTTGGGAAAATTATGCTTATCAAATTATTTCGCATTTTGTAGGTAAGTTTTAGACTAAAATTTGTATATTTTTACTCAAAAAATTTTCTTTTAGATAAGTTTGGATTTGCAAAGATATTAAAATGGAAGTTTGAGACTTGGAATGAGCCAGATTTATCAGAATACAATAGGCTTAATTTTTCACTTTCTGGTTGGTATTAACACAAAAAGAATTTATCAAGCAATACTAATTATTTTATTGATTAACAGATTATACAGATTATATTCATGGATTAAAAGAAGCTTTTATAAGAATTAACAATGAACAAAATTTGAAGAAAAAGTTGAAACTTCGAGGTCCTGCTGGCTTATTTAAGGATCCAAAGAAGCATAAATTTTGTTGGAGTGTCTTAGAAAATTGCAATCTTAACATCTCATCATGTCCAATAGACATTCTTACTTTTCATCGAAAAGGCAATGGAAATACAGCTAATGAAGTTATAGATTTAACTTTAGATTTATTAAATGAATTTAAAAACAAATTTCCAAATTTATCAAAATTTAAATTTTCAAATACTGAAGCAGATCCAATCAAAAAATGGTCAGAGCCTCGTGCGTTTCAAGCTGACACTCGATATGCTGCTTTAATCTCTGAAATTATTCTACAACATTGGAAAGCTTCATATGATGGTCAAATGTCAAAATTAGATTCTATTAGTCATGATAATAGTTTTATGAATTACTATCCTTACATTTTCGATCAAAGAACTTTATTGGCTCGCTTTCAAATCAACAATACGGAGCCAAAATATTCACAATTTATTAGAAAACCTGTTTTTACAGCACTTGGGTTGATGTCAAATCTAGGCAAATATGCGTCAAACGTTCAAATTATTAATGAAAATATTTCGTATATAGTCAGCATAAACAATGGCACAGAACAATTCTTTTCAAGTATTCTTCTTACAACTCATATTAATAATGAATATTACAAAGAGAGCGTGGCTACATATGAGTTTGTGATCAATAATTTGCCGAAACGAAATGATTTGATGGCATTTGTTGAAGCTATTGATAATAAAAGAACTAATCCATCGAAAATTTTTGATGAGTTGAACAAGCCAAAATATCCAGATATGAATATGATAAGAAGAATGAGAAATGCACAAGGACCGTTTGTTTTTGAGGAACCGAGTAAAATAATTGATGGAAAATTTATTGTGAATCAAAAATTAACAGAACCATTTGTAATAAATATTCGAATTTGCAGTCAGAATATTGAAAATTCTAGTAAAATACGAAATTTACGAATTAAAAGAATTAATGATGAAGAAATAATTTTATTTTGGACTGATAGCTTTAATTTTCAAAGATGTATACAAACTTATGAAATTTATTTTAAATATGACAATGATTCCTATAATAAACTAGAATTGGGTCATATACCTTTCTTATATCATCAATTTAAGCATACAATACCCGGTTGCTTTAAAGTTTTATCAAGGGATATTTTTAATAAAATAAGCAATTTTTCTAAAGAATTATGCATTAACCGGCTTTGAGATTTGAAACTATTTGTAAAAAAGCTCAAATTACAAAAAAGCTTTATTTAATTAATTTTCGTAAAATTTGCGCTTTTTAGTTTTAACTGTATTGTCTTTCATGTTATGGGTGTCTCTGCATGTATTATATTCCTTAATTTCTTTCTTGTTTAATTTTACTTTTGTTAATACCCAATTCTCAATTGCATTATAGTTGTCATTTTGCCATTTAATATTTTCTGAATAACGTTTTCGAATTGCTAATACATTCGCTTCATTAATTATTTCACTTTGCACGAGTGCTGTCATTATTGCTTCTAATTCACTGATGTGTAGATGTGTGTTTATACATGAACTTATTGACAATAGGATTTCATTTATCGATGATGGTGTCATCCTATTAGAAATGTTTAAATTAATTTTTAAAAAATATGAATTTATAATTAGGTGCCTTTTACTTAGTACGTTTGCTTGTTAGGGGGTGGAGGGTCTAAGATTTTGTAACAGATCAAACAAATAAAGGAAGTCCTGAAAAATCTTATTCAAATTGAATCATATGAAAAATTTCCATTAAGTTCAAAAATTTCAATTTTTGTACGAGAAAATTTTGACTATTCATATCCAGGGTGTGGAACTGATCAAATTGATCAAAAATGATTAAAAAAATGATCAAAAATGATCAAAAAAGATGAAAAATGATCAAAAATGAATTTGATCAGTTCCGCACCCTTGATTCATATCGAGGACCCCTGTATACAAAAAACAGAAGGGGGTAGGAGAATGGTCTAAAATGTTATTTATTTTGCACAACGAACTAAGTAAACGGCCTCAATTTTTAAACATTGTAACTCACCTTTTACATATAGAAGTTAAATGTTCACGAATAAATTCTAAAGTAACATTCAAAGCAATAACGCTTTTTGATGAAATATTTTTCAAAATATTTTTTCTCTCATTTTCAGTCAAAACATTGTTGTGGTCGATGGAAATTTCGAGAAATTTTCTCAAATTATTTTTATTTAATGAACATCCAAGATTGTTCAAAAAATTTTCTCGATTGTCAAATTGTGGATTTTTCGAAACTAAATTCATTAATTGCAAAAATGTTTCCTCATCAAGGTTCCGAATAGCTGCACAAAAATCGATTGAATTTATTTTTCGATTCCTCAAATATTTTTTCAATTTACGCATTTCATGAGCTAAACATTTCATTCCAAGAACACGACAATTCCAGGCTTTTGTCGAAATCCTTAGTAATTTTGTTGAAGATGATTCTCCGTCTATTGCTTCAAATCCATGTGCATCAACATGAGGATTTGTGATATTTTGGAAAAACTCGAGAAGCTTTCTGAATAAACACGTTCCAAAAAGACGATTGTGAATATTTGTCATTAATACTTGTGCTTTACTCCATGCAATTGGTTCATCCTCTTTATGAAAATAACTTAACATGTCTAAACAATCAAATGCTGTTACACGTTTCAAATCTGTCCATGCCAAATATAATTCATCTTGTAACACAGCACGATTAAATGAATGAATTAAATTTGCATTTTCAATCAGTTGATTAATTATTGCACGCCATAATTTAGTGTCATAATCTACGCGATAATATCCAACTTGCTGAATATTAAAGATGATCCAATCATTTATATTAAAGTTTATGACAGAATAAGAAATTGGAAGTGAATATGAATTAAGCCAAAAGTTTGGCATTTTTATCGAAAAATCTGGATCTGATTTAGTGGCAAATGTAAGTGGAATTGAATATATTTCTCCATTACTACTTGGATACCGTCGTTGACTTAAAATCAAATAAGTTCCGTAAATTCTTACAGTTACTATCGGGAAGCCAGCTTGATTTTCCCATGTAGACATTAATTTTCCAATATTTAATGGCTTTGTTGGATGATCTAAATCATATGCCTTTTGAAGTCCTGCATGCAAGTCATTCGGTGTTACTGCCTTCATGTATGAATCTTGCAAATAAAATTTCAATCCTTTTGCAAATGTTTTCGCTGTAATAGCCTCCTGAAACATCCTCATAATACAACCAGACTTTTCAAAACCAATTCTGTTAAAATAATTTTTCAATTCATTTGGTTTTTCTGTATATTGATTCATCGACCATGCTCCCATAATATCCTCTTTGAATGAAAGTGGAATATTTACAGTGATGAACCGATTCATAAAATTATATTCAGGAAAAATAATATTTGCTATGTAAACTTCATATAGTGTTGCTATACCTTCACTTAACCATGTGTAATTCCACCATTTAGGTGAAACTATATTCCCAAAGAACTGATGTAAAAGTTCATGGGTAATTATTCTGATGATGGTCATTTTTCTTCCTTCTTCATTTTCTTTTGATAAATATTGATCGAGTAGAAGAGCAAGTTCTAAATATATTATAAGTCCGAAATTTTCCATCGCACCAAATATGAAATGAGGTAAAGCAACATGATCTAATTTTTTTAAAGGATATTTCATTTCAAAATGTTCCTCTTGAGCTTTTAAAATTAAACCAACAATGTCTGCAGCAAAATGTGTCTCATCATTTAAAATTGATGATGGCTTAGCAAATATTCGTTGAGGAATTCTCGAATTTTCAGCATTTACAAATTGAAAATCAGAAATGACAAATGCCAACAGATAAGTTTGCATTGGTGGAGTTTGTTGGAATTTTGTTATACAAAAATCGATTAATTCTGTTTTTTCTTCTACTTCCATATTTGAGATTGCATTATAGCTTTTTCCATGAATAATTGTTAGTCGCATGGGTGCACGTATTCCAGGCTCATCATAACAGGGCATTACGTACCGTGCACAGTCAATTTGAAATTTTGTCGCAGCATACCAAATAGAATTTTTATCATCATCCACATAACATGCTGCATAAAATCCAGATGGTTCATTTTTTAATTCACCGTAATATGTTATTTCCAGATTAAATTCTTCGGCTTCATTGAATGCTCTTGGCAAGAAAATGATTAGAAAATCATGAGACTTAATGAACTTATAAGTTAAATTGACGAAAGTTAATTCACATCTGTCAATATGAAAAAGGTTAATCTTTTCAATTTCTATTTCTCGACAGTGTAGTGTTATTGTATCAGTAGTTTCAACAATTTTCACATGAATGCCGACTTTTCCACTAAACTCAAAATTTGGTTCATGAATATTTGATTTTATAATGATTTCGTAGCTTAAAGGTATTGAATTTGTAGGAAGTCGGTAGGAAATGTTAAGATTTGATTGTTCTAAAACGTCCATTGTTTTTATTGAAATAAAGGGATTTTATTTGCTTAAATATTCACTTAAATTATAAACGAAACAACTTCACTTGATCAGCAAAAATATTGAACTGAGTATTTTTTTCGTCAAAATATGATTTTTTGAAAAACATCAAAAGTTTTTGAATGTTTTGTCCCGTTGTCCTATTTTTAACTTATAAAAAAATAAAACTTATAAAATTTTTAAAAACCAAAAAATGTTAATACCTAAATGGATTTTCATTTAAAATTTTAAAAATATTCATAAAAATTTTCATTTAAAATTCTAAAAGTTTTCATTTGAAGTTTTAAAAATTTTAATTTAAAATTTAAAAATTTTTATTTGAAATTTTAAAAATTTTCAATTAATATTTTAAAAATATTCAAATTTTTTTTAAAAAATATTCATTTTAAATTTTTAAAAATTTTGATTTAAAACTTGAAAAGTTTTCGTATAAAACTTTAAAATTTTTCATTTGAACATTAACATAAAAAAATTTTAAAATTTTAAGAAGAAAAAAATAAAAAAAAATTATATCAAGACCAAAAGCGCTTTATACAAAGAAAGAAATAAAAGTTCCTTACCTGGTCTTATCTTATCTAATTTTTAATATTATGTGTAATTGCTAGAAGCAAGATTAAAACTTTTTTTGTGAAATATCGGAAATTAAAATTTGTTGATTCAAAGAAACAAAAATCTAATGTAAATTTTAATATTTAATCAAAGAGTTCTTTTTTTAAATATTATTGTAAAAACTCTTAGTTTTGCTTTTATTCTTTATAATTTTCATACTTTTTTGCTACATTTTCTTTTTGTTAAAATTACTGAAAACTTTTATTTATTAAAGTGCATTTTTGCTTTATTTTATTTTTATTAATTGAGCTGTCAAAAATTATGATTTCAAAAAGTTTACGGACCAGTTACGACTACACAATTGTCAGGAAAGCTTTCAAAGGCTTTCAATTTTTGAATTTTTATCAGTAACTATCGCTTTAATTCTCATAATGATATTTAAAATCTTTGAGTATCTAGTTTTATTGGTCATCTAAAAATTATTTAAAATTACTCGAAATTTTTTATTGTTAAAAGGAGAAATTTGTTAAGCAAGAAGATTCAAAAATTTGTTAATAGGATATTTATTTTAAAAAAAATCTTTATGAGTTATAATTTGTTTAAGAAATGCTGCAATATGGAGAAGTTTTGTGACAGTTCAAACAAATTAAAATTAAAATTTATAAAACATAATAAAGCTTAATTTTTCAAAGTTAGACTTTCAAATTTCATTTTTTAAAAATTTCATGATAAATTGGACAAATATAAAATTTTAAAATTCCATGAAAAAATATTTAATAGCAACATTTTAAAAAGCTTTCATCATGAAAGTTTCATGTATTATAAAATGAGAATTTCAGGAAAATCAAACTTTGCAAAAATATTTAACAGAAACTATACATCTGCATTTAGTATATTTTTTTTGGATGGTATCATAATTATTTATTTAGTAACTTTTGCTGAAATATTTTTGTTTATTTCATTTGAGTCATGTGTGATATGAAAAATTATTATTGAGTTTCATTCATAAGACTTTTTTTAAAAATCGATAAAGCGAATTTTTAAATTTAGCGTTTTGGTTTTTTCACTCAAAATGCTTTTAATATATTTATTTTTTGTCAAGGCATTTTTATTATTTCTTTGCGATTCAATTTTTGTTTATAATTTGAATGCTTTGTCTTTTATACTAAAATTTTACTCTTCTTTAAAATGCCTTGAAGCTTTAATGTAATGATTTATAGCTTTTTTATGTTTTTAATTAAACTTGAGAATATTCAACATTTTTTTTTATAAATTTTCAATTGTTTGATTTAAAACTAAGAAAAGTCCGAAAATTAAATATTTTCATAAATTTTCTTATTAGGTATTTGATAAAACTGATATTTTTTTTATAGATATTTCATTTGATACTAATTGAAACTTAAGTAATTGGTGTGCAAAAAATTTTAAGTAAAACATTAAATTTTTATTTTGACACCGTTTCGAAAAATTGCCAACTTTTTAAAATATTCCTTATTGATTTGGTCTTGAATTAGTTCTTTTTTTCTTCTATCTCTTTTTTTATGCATTTATTTGCATTTATCACAATATATATAAAATAGTTTTACATTTTTTTTCCTTTTTTATTTTATAATTTGTCGATTTAACCACAAAAATATTAAATATTACTTTAGAATTGGTACATATTTTTGACTTAATCTAAAGTGTACTTTAATACATATTTTTGCAGCAGCTTGTTGGTCAAATTTTAACAAACTAAAGATAAAATATTTTTAAATCTTTTTTTTTGGCTGCTCAAAATTATGTTATTTAATTTTTATTGAATCTAGAGGGGATTTAGTTCATAAATATTATTTAAATAATATTTAATTTGAGTTTAAGGTTTGCTATTAATTTGACTTGCATTTTAGCAATAAATTATGACTAAGTTACTGATAATTAAACTATGTACGTATTGCAATGTAAGAAAATTTGAATTTGAGAATCTTGAATTTTCTTTTTTACCCAAAAACTTTAAATTTGAATTTGTTTTTCCAAATCTTTTTTTTTAATTTCTTTAAAAATGAAAATAAATTTGGATTTTATTTGAAAAATTTTTTATCGAAATATTATTAAGTGGATATGAAAAAATAGAATTTTTATTGTATGTTCATGTTTTTATCAGTGGCTAAGGTAAATTTATAAAATATCTATTTTTTCATTTTTGTAATCTACAACTTAAAATTTTAATTAAATATTTCTAATAATAATGTTAACATAATGGTTATTATTTATAGAAGATCAAAATTCATATCGCTCGGGAATTAAGTGTCAGTAATCTTTACATAATCTTTTAAGACTATTTTGTGTTCTTATTCCTATTATTACTGCTTATTGTAGATGATATATTGAAATTAATGTCAAATAAGCCTGAATTTTATTTTTAAATTTTAAATTATAATTTTATTTATTTTTAGTCTAACCAAAATTTCATTGGAGAATCACTCTATAATTTGTGCTAAGACTTATTGCATAATAATAAAATAAAAATCCTAAACCAATGATCACAGTTGATGAAGTTGATGTTTTCGAAGGCGTCAATAACGTGGCTCTACTAATGCCTGCTAAAATTCTTTCTTTTTGTCTAACACGCTCCTGTTTAAATGAATAGAAAATTAAATTTTAATAAAATTATTATCTAAGGAGTCGTTCACTTATGATGTCCGATTTTTAAGGGGGTCTGAGGCTATGTGACAGTTTAAAAACAATATAATTTTTTCTAATCAAGATTTTGTGACAGAGAGGGGGAGTGGGGTTTAAAAATTCATGTTTTTGATGGACGACATAAATGAACGGCCATTAATATATATTCCATATTTTACCTCATATTTAGCATTTTCTCCTGGTGCGTCAAGACATTCAAATTCACAGCACTTTTCACCTACACGAAATTTTTTACAAAACTGTTTTTTTTTTTGTTCATCCCAATTTCAGTTGTTTTAATTAAAATAGAATTATGCACAGACATTGCATCAATATTTTAATAAAAAGAAAGAGAATAAAAAAATATTCAAAAATTAAATGATTATTTAAATTATTCAATTCGAGAACAATAAAAGCTTTATGGGTAGCGAATAAATTATGAATTGAATGCATCAATGTTGGTAAATTTTTTTAATCGATTCAAATGAATTTTATTTACGTACATAAGGAGGATCGCAATAAATCGATTTACACCACAATGGTTCTGAATGATAACAGACACATAAACTGCATACTCCAGGTCCTGTTGAAATGATTTTTATTTATTTTTTTCAATAAAATTTTTAATTTTTTAAATTAATTCTTACCAGGAACGTACAGAAGACCGTGAGCCACAGTGTTGCCTTGAAAATCTACACAATCCTCTTCTAAACTAACTGTAAGTATACAGAATGAAAATAAATAAAAGTTTTATTTAGAAGATTGTTTGATGAGTGACAAGCTTAACAATATTGTGGAATAAAATTCATAATGCTCTTAGAAGCTGTTCACTTATGACGTCCATCAAAAACGTGGATTTTTAAAGCTTCCTCCCACCCTCTTTTACAAAATCTTCAAACAAAAAAATCATATTATTTAAAACTGTCACACAGCTTCAGACTCCCCTCCCCCCTAAAAATCAGACATTATAAGTGAACGACTCCTTTCTCTAAGCAAAAAGAATATCAAGCAAGCGTTATTGAATGAAATAAAGGTTCTGAATGTAGGTCATTGTTGAAGTGGACAAGAGAGTGAAAGATATGAGAATAATGAATGACCATATAAAAGGTATGTATGCACATAAAATTACATTTTCTTTATTGCATGTCTATCAACTATCAAACAAAAGGACGAAAAAACAGAGCTGGAAGTTAAAACAATTGAAATATCACTGTAAGGGGTATTATAAGGGGCTCAAACTACGCCAAAATTTTGAAAGATAGTTTACATCAGGTGTAGTTTACTTCTTGCGGAATGGACTGACTATGAGGATGGAATGGTGGGGGATCTTGAGAGTTTGTTACAGTCTATTGGTTTCAAAGTGGATTATTTTTTATTTAAAACATTAAGAAGAAATTGAGGGTTACAAAAACTTGGCAAAAACTAATGAAAAGGACGAAAATTTTAATTTTCAACGCTTTTTATACCACCATTTTGTACTAAAATAAGGAGTACTAAAAAATCAAAATTTCAAATTTTGTCTGAATTAGAGCGTAACGTATTTGTCAAAAAAAAAATTTAGTAGAGACTAAATAACTAAGCCATGAGATTTGATTGAGCTGACAACCCTTGACATATAAGGACAGCATATAAATTAAAAAGCAAATAAAAGCTTTTATGTGGTAAATAAATAATAAAATGAAAAAGTAAGTTACTCACCTACAAACCCAATCATAGCACTCAATACAGGCAGGAGCTTATAAATAACTTGATTCATAGCGATAAAATTTTCTAATTTGATATGAACTGAATTATTTCAATTATTTTTTTTGCTTCCTTGTAGTTGAATTTTTCAATAATTCTTAAGTTGAGTTGAATTTGTATGTACAAAGATTACCAAAAAAAAACACAATGCAATAGCTGACTCTATTCACGACACGAGAATAACATTAAAATTTTAGAAATCTCTCTCTTTATTTTTAGATTTGATTGATATGGAAAATGTCATTTAGTTGACATTTTTCCTCTAAATTGGGGAAAGAGAAAAAAAGGTCAAAAATCAATCACATTTTCAAATTGATATCATTTTACTCATTAAATATTTAAAATATTTCCATTCAACTTTTTTTTTTTCTTCTATGCGGAAATTAAGTACTCGGAAATATTAAAACATTTTTCATTCTATGTAATTCATTGAATGACACTCACTAGTTTTAAACTTTACATCACTTCTTATTCTTGCAACATCAACATCAAGTATCAAAGTTCACTGTTCACTTTTATGATTATGTCTAGTATTTATATTCCTCACAGCAAAATGTCCTCGTTTTCTTATCAGGCTTCAAGAATGTGAAACTTTTTGTGTAAATAGAGACGTTAAACACACACACTTAACTCACATTTCATTCTCGTTAAACTAACAATTTTTCTTTTCTTTTGTTTATTTACTTTTTCATGGAAATATGAAAAGAGGTTTTTTTTTCTACTTTTTTTGCAAACTTTTTTTTTGTTCCTTTTTTTTTGCTCTGAGGCTCTTGTTTTATTTTTCCAACGACTCTTCAATGTTTACATAAAAGTCTTTATTTTTTAACAATTGTTTGAGTTGAGATGCAAGAGTCTGGAAGATTAAAAGAAAAAAATAACATTACTAAATTTTTATTGTAATATTAATGGAGATTTGGTTTTCATTATTTTTATAAAAGTAAAATAAAAAATCTGGCTTCTTTAATCAAAAACATAGAAAGCACCCTTATGTATTGAAAAAGTGGGATTATTTAGAAATATTTAAGAATTTATTTGTAAAGAGAATTCGAAGAAAATATCAATGAGGGAAAATCGCATTACACTCTTGAATGAATAGGTCTTTTGAAGAACCGTAAGCTAGCTTCCTTTAATGTTATTTATGAGGCAGAGATTTCGATTTTTTGACTTTTAATTAAACATGAAAATTTTATTGCATTTTTTTTTTTTTTTCAAAATATTGATTAGGATGAATTTTTATGAAAAATTATTAAAAACCAAATATGTAAAATATTTAACATTTTTTTAAAAGAAAAGTTCATGAAATAACATTAGGGTTCGTTCGCAAAAACCGTTACATTTTAAGAGGAGGGGGCTGGGGTCCAAGATTTTGTTACGCTTCATGCAAAAATTTAAAACTTTATTCAAAGTTTCAGGGGCGTAGCTTGAAATTTTTTTGAGGGAGGGGGGCCTGAGAAATTAGTTTTTCTCTACACTATTCATTCTATTTCTTATAAAAGTTACTTTAACGGTCGAGCGAAGCGAGACTGAAGAAAATTTTACTAAAAAAATTTTTTATGGGATTTTACTTTTTCCTTGGACCCTGGGTACGTCACTGCAAAATTTGTTACGACCGAAAGGGGGATGAAGGTTCAAAATATGATCATTTTTAGCATTAAGAATTTAACGAACGGCACCAAAATTTTTTCAATTCATCCAAAGCCCTTGTTTAAGTAGAAAACTGCTTCCAAGATTTGAAAACAGAATGAGTGGAAAAAGGCAAATGATGAATACTTGAGCGTTGAAGCATGCTTTTTAATAAAAACACAGAAACACCACTTTGTATGCGCATTTTTTATACCACGAAGAACTATTCACAAATAATCGCCGTATATGAGAGAGAAAAAAAGACAAACACTTGGTTGCTACCATTCTATTGCACTTGAAATCCTTGTTATTGTAGTTTTTTATCTCTCCACAATAGGACGATGATGCAATGATAGCTCATGTGGAAATCAAGTTGAAACTGCATTATAAATCAATTTTTATGAAATTTTAGATTTTTTTACAAAAAAAGTTAAAGTGATTTTAAGATTAAATTTATGTCTAAATTTTTATATTTTATGTTTAAGAATGCGATTAAATTAAATTAAGAATGCAAGTATTTGGAGCTATAAATGTTTAGTAGTATGGTTCACAATGACCAAAGTGAGGACCATATGGACATACGCATATGACTAAATAGTTAAATGTACTTTAAAGTTTGCTGTTTACAGGCATGGACTTATAAAGTGGAAATAATGAGTACTTTATGAGCAACTACTGAAGAAATCTGATGTTGAAAAAAAAAATTACAAAAGTCCTCGTTTATATCGAGGGACTTCAGCGCATTTTTGACGCAGCGATTAGCAATTGATTAAATAGAAAAGAATGTCGAGTTTTAAAACTCTATTGCTGTTTCTTTAGTCATAATTCATTTCAATAAAAAGTTTAAAATTAATGATCAAAACTCCTTTAAAATTGATTTTTATAATGTTCAATGCAAATAAAAGCTTTACGATTTACCGGTTTTTTGAAATTCAAAATTTTCCGTTAGCGAAAAATTTAAATTTCTAAACACATCAATTATTTTTCAAATTTCTAAACGCACTTATATTTGTTTTGTATGAAAAAATTAAATGTTAATTAATATTAAGGTGTTTAAAAGAAAAAAATTTAATCCGAAATAACGGTCAAAAAAATTTCAAATTTTTTAACGGTTAGAAAAAATTCAAACTTATCATCAGCATAGCTTTGCCCTGCATTGTTTACATATTTTTTTGAAATATAAAATCGATGAATTAAGCTATTTAATGAGTGTTTTTTGACTTTTCAATATAAACGGCGGGAATAAAAACATTCAATGAAGCTATTAAAACAATTCCGAGCTTGCTACGAAGTCTAGATCAAGAGATAATTGGGACCCGAACGACCGAACGACCGAACGAACGAACGACCGAACGACCGAACGACCGATCAAAGTGCATGATTGAGCTTCCTTTTTGAAAACAAGTTTTCAAAAATGCGCTAAAAATATATGTTGAACTTAGTTGATTAGTTGAAATAAGTTTACTATTTATACGATTAATAGCACGTACATTACACACTAGTGAAGAAAAAACTTTAATCAATAATTTTTTTCAAGCAATTTTATTTAAAATATTCACATATGAGAATAAGCTATGTGAAAAGTGCATGAAATATAGGCAGACCGTTACAGCTGTAATGATTAACAACAAGGAAAACGGATAGTAAATTACATATTTCCTATTTTTGCATTGTAATTTTTAACCTTGCAGCATGGTGCATGTTTTTAAAATAAGGAAATATATTTTTTTCTGCTAAATACTATTCGACACTCAAAAAATAAATTTTCAAAAAAATGCTATAGAAGAAAACACAGTTTATTAATCTATTTATAAGCAATCATAAATAGAATTAATTAAAAATGAAAATCACCAAAAAAAAATTCTTTGCCAATGAGAGTTTAAACATAAGAGAAAATTTATTTGACGTAGAAATGACTGTGCTCAAAAAATTTTCATATTCTTAATGTACTTTTTACGCTAGACAGTCTCTACTAAAGGTCGCATATAGTGTGTAATTATTTTTAGCTGTTTCTTCTTAATAAATTATAAAATATTCACTCACAAAATTTTTCTCTTTATTTCTTCTTATTTTTAGGCCGAAATGTTTTTTTTTAGATTCCAAAAAATATTAATTATCTTTTTATGACTGTTTAATTTAAATTTAATTTTTATGCCATGAAACAAATTATTTCATAACAAACTTTAACAAATAGAAAAGAACTATCGAAAATATATTTAAATTTTTTTTTGCACTTATTTTTGTTCACTATGACCACACCGCTTGAGTAGCGCGAGAAAAGTGTCACTAAGAGCAGCAATGAAATTTTCTTTTTTTTTTCGCTCTCACGGAAAATGAAAATTTTTCTTTCTCAAATTTCTGTACAACAACAAACAACTTGAAAATAATACAAAGCCTAAAATGTCGTTTAAATAATGTTTTTTGGGGCACATTTATTCAATTGTTATTGACGACAAACACATTAATATCAATTGATTTTATTCAATCAAATAAATTTCAAGTGCCAAAATAAGCTTTTAAAAATTTTCAAAGGAGATTTGAAATGAAAATTGAGGCACAAAATTTTCGTTTTTTATTTTTTCAAGTTTTTGAGAGGCAAATGAGAGAACATAACAACAATGCACTCATTTTGCAGTATGTACATGACAAGTGAAAAAATAAAAATAATAATTTGAAACGATTTTTCTGGATCACAAAATAAAGGGGATCCTCGGTTTGCATAATTATTAAGAACCGAAAAAATCTTATGAAAATCGAAAAAAATATATCGTAGAAAATTCTATATGGAAATCGAAGTTAAACGAATCTAGGACCCCCTGTATTATTTTTTTGCTAAAAACTCAGAGAAAACTCATTTAATTTATTCGTTAGATGCATTTGAATTTTTTACTGAAGACGGCTCACTAACCAAAATTGACTTTTGAATAGTTTTTCGACTAACGCTTATAAAGCTCTCATATTTTATAACAGAGCACGAAGTCGATGAAATTTTGTATAGAGTCGAGTCCGCCATACAAATTTGATAAAAAATCCGAGTCGACTTCGAGTTCTGTTTCATAGCATAATTGAGATGGACAGCTGTTTAATAGTTTTTTTTATCTAAAAATAGAAATTAATTATTGATAATGTAATAATTATTGATAATAGGATTACGATAATTATAAGCTGATAATCACGATAATTATAATCACGTTTGGACAGAGAGAAGAAAAAATTATGGATTAATAAAATTAAAGCCTTTATCATTCATTTTGCTTTCACAATTACTCTCGTTTAAATAAATTTTCGGAAATCTCAAGAGTTGGATTGTTTATTTATGTAAATAAAGAATTACAAACAATTCTTAAAGCCTTGAAGCTCCTTGAAGCTTTTCAATGAGATTTGTTTTGAAACTTTTTTTTTATTTATATATTTAATGAAATAAAATTATTTCCATTTTTAAATAATTTAGAATTGTTTAGATTTGATTAAACCTTAATTTAAATAATCATTCATTAGTGAGAATTAATATTTAAGATTGGTATTGTCAAATTTTGTATACAAAAGAAAACAGGTTGATATTTACGAAAATTTTCAAAGCTTCAATAAACTTTTTTCCTGCTTGAAAATTTTCATTATAAAGTTTTTAACATGTACTTTGACATTTTGCAGTGTCACTCCTGCACCTCATAAAAAATATGTAATCGTTTTCATGCTTTACTTGTTTACTTTAGCACATAAAACATTGAAAAGGATTTTTTTCCTTTTGATGTTTCTTTTTGAAATAAAAATAAGAAAAAACTATATTTTTAACTTCTTTAGTACCGATTTACTTTTAATAATATCCATCTTTAGATTTTTTTATCTTGAATTTAATTAATTTGTTGAAAATACATCAACGGTTGTTTCATATTCAAATTGTATTGACGACTAAAATTTAGTTGATCTCCCCTTTTGTATAGTTGTTTTCCCTTTTATACAAATATTTTTTCTCTTTGAACAATGAACATCTTTATTTATTATTTTATCTCTATAGATCCGTTCTTTTATTACGTGATTAATAACTTTAACATTGTAGCTACTAAGTTAACTTTATTTTAAAGAATTTTTAGTTGAAATTTGAGCAAAAGTAACGAAATAAGCACACAAAACAATCAGTTTACCAAAACATACTTTGATTGCCTCGGAAATTCAACATACTGAGTGTTAATGATGAAGCTATCATGGTAAGCTAATTATTTTTCTCTCATATAACAACCACATGTATGTTATAATAATTTCAAACTTCAAAAATAGGATATTATTATACCACAAGTTTAGAATGCTGAGTTCCTGTTTATGACACTTCAGAATGCTTAATGCACACAAATATTCATAATAAACATACACAAGTATTTAATATCATAATATGAAGCAATTGACATCAAGAAAGTGGAACTTACCACCCCATTTATGCTATGTATTTCTATTATTTTATTTGCGATTTCTTTGAAGCGAATAAAATTGTAAACAAAATACTGACATGTGGATAAGGTCATTGAGAAAATTAAATTGTTTAGTGCTTGCTTGAAAGACTAGATATCAATAAAAAAAAAACAATGACGTCATTGAATGAAAAATTTTAAAAAAATATTTCATTGTATATGTGCCTGTAGCATTTGATATGCACTTTCCTAAATATAAACCAATTATCGATTTTTCTTATTTTAAACTTTTTACATTTTTTTTTTCTCTATCATCCTCGCTTCTGCTCATTTATGAATTTTTCATGAGTACTCTAATTTAATTTTGAGAAATTAATTTTTGAAAATTAAATTAAGGTCATATTTCTGGTTACTTCTTGTTTCTTAAAAAATATGAAGTCTTGAATTAAGAGAGTTAAAATTTTAAAACTTTGAATTCTCACAAATTTTTAATGACACTATATAGTTGACCTCTTCGTAGTAGTGCTTTTTTCAAGATGAAAATTTTAGTTTGTAATACATAATGTCGTTTTATGACTCTATTTCAAATTGAAAGTAAACAATTTTATTATCGCTGGTTTTGAAAAAAACCGGTAGTAAATATTTAATCGATATTGATATATAGTCATTGAAGCAATTTTTAAATATTTACTTTAGAGTATAAATAATTTTTTATCCATAAAAGTATGAAATTTCATCTCATTCTATTACAAAGTGAACGTAAAAGTTAGGCGACTGCTCTATTAAATTTTTCTGAAAGCATATTTTCTATTTGGTCTGAGAATAAGTCAAGCCTAAAAGAGCTCTTTATCGTAAGATAAAGAAAATTCCCAAGCGAATTTCAAGGAAGATTTTTCATGAATAGGATTACTATGTATATGTTTTTGATGAAAATATAGAGCATTTTTTTTTAAATATTTACTTCAAAATTGGGATATGGAAGCAATATTTTTTAAAAAATTAAAAAATTAGATTGATTAGGGATCAGAAATTTTTTTTATAAGAGGCAAAAGTCCAAATACGAGACTGTCTTTTAAAATTACCCAATAGATAGTCAACCTAGCCATTACCCTAGCAGCAATTTAGAACGAATCTTAAAGAATCTGTGAGGAAATTTTCCGGCCAGAATTTTTTTCTCACGAATCACACAGAATTTGTGAGGAAAAATGGCCGGAAAATTCCTTAACTGCACGGAAGTGCCCGGAAAATGCATTTTTTCTGGCCATTTTCCGGCCGGAATTTTTCCTTACAGATTCTTTCATTTTTTCTTTGCTTATCTGACAGAAAGTGAACGATTTTAGAAGGATTTTGAACGAATCTTGCAGGATTTATGAAAGAATCTTGCGGGAATTTTTCTCAAAGAATTTAAAAAAAAATCTTTTTTTTTCTTCTTCTTTTTCTCTCACTTTCTCTCCACTTTATTTTCTTTTTATTATTATTATTTATTATTATTATTATTATTATTATTGTTATTTTTTTTTTTTTGGAAGATTTTGTGAGGAAATTTTCTGTTGAAATTCTGCCAACTCGAACCCATGACCGCTGAAACCAAAGTCCCGAACTTATCCGCAGAGCTACCGCTATCTGAAATTATATAGAATATGTTTGGCGAAAAGACATATTTAAGTTGCTAATTCTTTTGCCGTAATTTTTCATGATTATTTTAACACTTATGATAGCTTTATTCCAGTGGGGTAGCTTCAGGGGGATCCCAGGGGTTCAGGGGGGCGAAAAAAAATTCTTCCATAAATCCTGCAAGATTCGTTCAGGAGAAGTATTATTTATTTTTTTAATTAATATTAAATGTAGAATTTTGTAGAATTTTAGATCTTTAGCAAAATACTCTAGGGATTTTTGAGTCATATGACTGAAAAATAATTATTATGAAAAAAGGAGAATTTTTGAAATGTTTTTAAAAATATAAAAGTTTTTTAATACAGAATCTCAATTTGAAGATAATTTTAAGTTATTTTATTCTTTTTTGTGTTTTTAATAAATTCAATCAATTTCTATGGTATGCATTTTGTTTCTGCTGTTTTCTGCTTTAAACAAATTTAAGTCTGTAGAACACATGTTGGTAAACTAACTTTCAGGCTATTAACTAAAAATAAAGAGTTAATTTTTGCACAATTTCGACTACAGAGCATAAATTCTATTCTAACAATAATTTTTATGTTAGAAAAACTTTAATAAGTTGTTTCTCAGAATCAAAAATTTATAATTTAAATTTAATGGAACAAAAATTTTAATTTGCAAAACGGAAACACAATTTTCGAAAAGTTCCAATATTTTAAAAGAAACAAATACCTCCCAAATTCTTTAAAAATCATTTTTAAAATTCATCAATGTTAAAAAATGTGCAAAAAATCAAAAGAAAATCTGCCAGAAAATTTCTTTTAAAATTCCTTCAAATTCTGTTGCAATTTTTTTTTTCAATATCAGAAAATGAAAGAATCTGTGAAGAAAAATGGAAGAAAAACGGAAGAAAAATTCTTCACAAATTCTTTCATTTTCCGGCCAGAATTTTTTTTTAAAAAAAAAATTTTATGACAGATTTTGAAAGAAAAACCCAGGAAATTTTTCATGCCAAATTCTTCCATTTTATGACCGGAAAAACAAACGAATTTGCCAGGAAAAAAAATTCCGCCCAGATTCGTTCCAAATTGCTACTAGGGTAGTATCATAAAACATTTTTTTCTCAATTCCACAAAGATTTGATTTAAAAGAATATTGTAGTTTTCTTATATTTCATTTTGTTCATGTGTGTAGTGCTTGTATATATATTTTTTTACGCTCTTATATTCTTAAGGAGATAAAAAAATTTCTTTTTTTGGTTTGTTTATTGACAAATAATTTGCGATTCATACAAAAAAAAAATGCAATAGAAAAACTCTCATAAAATTAAAGTTCAATGTCTAGAAGTCGAATAAGTGAAATTTCTTGCAAAAACAAATTAGAACAGAAAACTTACTTTTCTCTCTCTCTTTTTTAGGAACCAGTCTCTCTTTCTCACATCCGCACTTTTTATCCGCAGAATGCTGCACTGTCACTTTTTGGCATTTTCATGCAATTAAATGTGCCAAATTTCCAAGAATGAATAAAGAAATGTTTCAATAATTTATTTCAGTTCTTTTTGATTTCAATTTTTTATTTTGTAAGATTCACAAAAAAATAATAAATAAAAAATTAGCACTCAAACAATCACATTAGATACGGTCGATATTTTTATTGATTAATAATATTTTTTTGGGATAAGTTTGAAACTTTTAAAATCTTTTAATTAACATTAATTGCACACATCAATCGACTAAGTTTTTCATTCAAACCTCCAAAATATTTTCTATTAATTTTCCACTTCCTTTTTCATTTTTTATTATATTTTTTTGATATTTTCTTTTTTCAAAAAAAATTTCACTCAATGTCAGCTAACGACATTGGCTGTGAATATGCTGAACACATACTGAAAATAATTTTTCCAAAAAGTATCCGTGAATGCATTGTGTAAGGTTACGAAAATTTATTTTCTCATTTTTACTCAATTTTTCTCTCACAATTTGCAAGCTTTCAATGAGAAAAAGCTTTTCTTTCATCAATTTTCATAACAAAATTTTCTTTTTGCTGAGATTGCGCATTCATAAATAGTTTCAAATACACGTGATTTTCAATATAGTATTTGAAATCAATGAGATGATTTTATTAAAAAGCTCCAAAAACCGCCAAGAAAGAATTTTAATAAATATGAAAAGATTTTCTTTTATTTGACATTTTTCATTGTTTGAGTCATATTAAGGAATTTAATACATTTTGATACCATATGAATATTAAAAACCAAAAAAAATTACAATTTAAAAGTTTATTCCTTAATGTCATCATCATTTTCATCTTCTTCGTCAGTAAAATTAAATGTAAGTGCGGTTGATGATGGAACTTTTGATGTTTGTTTCATTGACATTATGACATCTGAGTCAATATCTAAAAAAAAAAAAAATACATAAAAAAGTTATAAAAATTCACACAAAATTTTTCTTTTAAAATATTTTCATACTTTCAGTTAGTGTATAATTCTCAGAGTCAACTTCCATTTCCTCTCCAATTTGTTCTGAATCTAATTCTAGTTCATCATCGTATTGAATTTCTGCACCATCTTGAAGGACTTCTACAACAACATAATTGTCATTGCCCTCATCGCCTGCATTTCCAGGCTCTCCTTTGACTCGAACTATTTTTGTAGTTCCAGGTTCTGTTTGTCCATTTTCATGCTGTGCCATATGTCTCATTAAATTTCCTTTATGACGAAAAGCTTTATTACATGTTGGACATAAATGTGTTTTTTCTTTCGGTGTTGTTGCTACATAATTTGGATTATGATAAATATTTTCATGTCGTTTAAGAAGCTGCTTTTGTCGAAATGTTTGATCACAAAATGCACCTAGAAGAAAATTTAAAAATTTAATTTTTTGACTTGGGGTTTAATAAATTTATGAATACTTACAATTATAAGGTTTTTGGTCCGAATGTATGAGCATATGAGATTCAAGATGTCTCGCTGATATTGATGCATATGAACACCTTTTTTTAAATAGAAAATTATTATTTTATGAATTTTACTTTATGTCTAAATCAGTGATGCCCATACTCAATAGGTATGTCATAACAAAAGCATCGTACGCCACACAGATCGTGGAATTTCTCAATTGCTTTTTTTGCAGCACACCGGTTGGACATCACTGATCTAGATGAATATTAATACTTACAAGTCACACTTATAACATTTCTCTCCCTCATGGGTTTTTGCATGAATCTTATAGCTGTATCTATCAGGAAATTCGCCATTGCATCTTTTACATTGAATTGGCTTTTCTGATGTATGAAGCTTTTGAACATGAATGCGCAAATCAGTTTTTCTGCCACAAGTCGTGGGACATAATTCACATTGAAATACAGGCTTTTCACCAACTGAATGAATCAATTTGTGAGCTTTTAGAGAGTTTGATTGAGTGAATCTAGCTTGACAAACCTAAAAATATTTTTTTTGTTCATTAAGTTAGTAAGTATAGGATATCGAATCATCAATCGAAGCATCTCATAATAATGATAATTACATCGCATTGATAAGGTTTTTCTCCTGTATGTATCCTCAAATGTCGTTTTAATTTGAATGTATCGGGAGATGCGTATGTACAATGAGGACATTGGTATGGACGCTCACCTACAAAAAAATAAGTAAAGATTTAATTTAAACATAATTTCAAATAAGCATTAAGCAGAATTAAGCAAACTTACCGGTATGACACCGAATATGACGTTTAAGTTTAGATAATTCAACACTTGCATAATCGCAATCTGGACATTTATGTGGTTTTTCATGCGTATGGCGATATCGCACATGTCGAACAAGTTCTCCTGATGTTGTAAATGCAGAATCGCAAAACTTACATTGATGAGGCTAAAAAATAAATTTTTTAAATTTATGGACTAAAAAAAGTTAAAATTTTGCTCACCTTAACTCCAGTATGGGTGTTGACATGGTTCGTCAAACTTGCAATTGTTTTGAATCCTCGTTCGCAAACATTACCTTTGAATTACAAAATAGCATTAGGAACTGGATAGGATCATTAAAAATTGTGTCCTTACATTTATGTGGTCTATCCTCGCTATGACATTTCATATGTCTGGCAAGAAGATATCGTTTGGATGTTGAATAATTACAATAAGAGCACATATGTGTAACATTGCTATTTTGAGATCCAGTAGCTTTCTTTGCTGCTGTTCCAGATTTTGGTTTTGATTTTTCTTCCACCTCTTCAATAATCTCTTCCTCCTCAAAGTCTTCAAACTCATACACTTCATTTTCACCCTCATCCTCCTCAGCAATTATTTTATCATCTACACCATCCTCATCGTCATCTTGCACAATAAATACATATTTATATTCCTCATCATTTTCGCCACTAGCTTCAATTTGCTCAAAATTTTCATCAGATGTTATGAAAACTTTATCAGCCGAGGTTGAAGGAACTTCAGTTTCCTCAATTTCTTTAAATGAGTTGATATAAGTTTGAATCTCATTTTCTTGTTTCACTTTAACATTTGACTTGCTGCCTCTAGGCATTTTTGTATAAATTTTAAAAAAAATGTTCAATCTAAAATGTAAAAAAAAAAAAATAATTACCTGTTTTAATTTAATTTGATTAAAATAATATTAAAAAATCTTTTTAACCACAGTTCTTAATTAAAGTTAATGAATAATGAATATTTAATGCCTGAATCAAACACGTAGATGGAGTTTTTCTGGTGGCTTTATCTTTCAGCACTAGATAGCGTCGTTTTTTATTTTTTTACTCACCAATTTAAAATTAACGAATAAATTTGGTTTTATGCTTTACGTTGGTTAATTCCTTAGGTTTCGTACATTTATTAGTAGTAAATATTTTTATATTTAAGACTATAATACGGATATTAGTCAAAATAAATTACAGTAAAAGAAATTTTTCATTGAAAAATCGAATTCAACGGTAAAGTTTCGATAAAATGACATAAATAAGTGGGAAAGTTTGATTATATTTGGATTTGAATTTTTTTGAGTCGTTATTTTTCGGAATAAACATTGAAGGAAATCTGTTCACACAAAATAAAAATGATATTTTACAAATATCCATTGTAAAGGAATCGACAATCGAAAATTATAATAATTAATAATTTAATAGTTTTTGATAAAAATTAACTTTTTTGAATATTTTAGAAAAAAAAAAATAAAATTTGCAAAAAAAAAAATCACTAGAATCAATCATTTTGTAAAAATTCAGTAAATATCATGAGTTAATTTGTTTTACAAAGTATTTTAAATCACAAGGATCAAAATACTTTTAAAATATTAAATTAGATTTCAAGGATCGTTAAGTTAAACTTTAAATTTTTAGAGGAGTAAAAAATAAAATTTTAAAAAAAACTTCTGTGGAAAAATTTCGCGGAATAAAATTCCGCAGCAATATAATTCCGTAGGTCCAATGCTACTGAGTCCAAATTTTGTTTGAAGATTTTGTGACAAAATGGGAGGAGGTGTAGGGTCTAAAGGTAAAAGGCCCCTTTTTGGACATTATCCATCCCTCCTCTTTCACAGTATCTTCAAACAAAAAATTCTATTGTTTAAAACTGTCACACAGCCTCCCTCCCTAAAAATTGGACGTAATAAGTGAACGACCCCATAATTAAATGATCCCTTAAGTTATTTTTCAATTAAGTAAAAAAGAGCTGTAGGAAGTAGAAAAAAGCATTTACATCCGTTTAAGTTACCTTCTTCTTTTTTAAAAAAAGAAAAGATCAAACGCATTAGAACATTAAGAAAGAGTAAGCGAGAGCGAGCAAAGTAATATAAAGAGTTAAGGAACTTCTGTGAATTTATAATGTTTTATATTGAATCATGCATATTAAAAGAAAAGTTCATTAATTCCCAAAACGGATTTCCTTTCAGTATTTTCCATAGACGGTAACACAAATGGCACCAAAAACAGCGCAGTAAACTGTGATTACATTGAATGCTCTAAGCTGGCAAGTAAAGAAGTAAAGCTTAAAAAAAATGAGAGAATGAGAAAGATGGTGTGACATATCTGACATATCCGCTTCTTAATGTTTTTTTAATTTTTTCATATATGCATTTCTGAAAAAATTCTTAAGTAGCTTCTATATCTATCTTCTACACTTAAACATTTATACTTTTTGATTTCGTTTAATATTCACGTCGCAATTCTTACTAAAACCAAAATGATATATGATTTTTTATGCTTAAAAAAAGTCAATGACACAAAATTCTTTTGCTTTCTTCCTCCTTTGTTCCTATGAAATTCAATGAACATTTTCATTTTGATTATTCCAAAATTGACTAACAAGAAATTTATTTCTCTATATTATAATATCGAGGCAGCGAAAAAGCCGCGGTGGCCGAGTGGTTAGAGTGTCGGCCTCCTATGTCAACTACCTGGGTTCGATCCTAGGGAAAGTCTAGTCGGATCTGGTGCTTTTTCGCTGCTTCTAGTCTGGCAGCTCGGTTTGTGTCGTCGCGAAACACAAATTTTGCTAGGTACATTACATTGATATACCCTAGGTCAATGTAATTGTGCAGAGCTTGCAGAAAGCATTCGCCATATCTATGGAAAAAAAAAAAAAAAAAAAAAAAAAAAAACACAAATCGTCATTTTATGACAAAAACAACCCAAAAATCCATCGATGTCAACGCATCAAAAAGCAATAAAATCTGCACCAAAAATCAACATTTAAGATGAATAAGCTGCTGCTTGAACTCTTAAAATTAATATTATAAATTTATATATTTGTAATTATTATGAAAAGCAAAATAAAAATAACATTTTTTTTAAAAAAAAAAAAATATTATAATATCGACAAGAAATGATTAAAATTCAAATCGAGTGTTTTATTTTATTGAATATTTGTTTAAAGGTTCTGACTGCGGATTTCATGGAAATCAAAATTAAAATTTTAATAAAAAGAATTTTAGAATCAACAAATTAAAATGAAGACGTTCCAAGGAAAAAGTTAAATAAATAAAAGGTTTCTATGCAACCTTAAAAAAGCAACAAGTTTTCAATCCTGAATATTTGCATTTTTTGAACATTATGCATTGATTCCATAGCAATGACTTAGTTATCATTTGCTTTCTTTTATTAAATCAATAAAAAGTTTATGGTTTAAAGCTTTTGTGAAGGAATTTTTATTCAAAAAATATTTTAATTTGAAATTAAAATTTTATTCTTGAGGAATCAATATGAAGTATCCAAATACAATTGACAGAAATATTTATCTAGCATATATCCACAAAGAGACGGCCCCAGCAACACGAAAAAATGAAAATCAACTACAACATCAAAATCATCAACAGATATTGGATGCAATAAATCTTAATTGGGATTTAAATTATCCTGAATCGCTTGTTGAGCTTTGCGTTAAAATTATTGCTGAAAATTGGAACAGTAAGTTTAATGATGTGATTTATGTGATGATGAGATTTAACAAAATTATTTTTATTTTTTTTTTAATGATGGCTGCTTAATCCAATTTAATTATCGACAGTTTTGCCACTTTTTCGAGGAATCCTTGTCCATGAGAATCGATCACTGCTAGCTGATATTTTGGAATTTGAAAATTTACAATTAAGTGATCTTTGTACACACATAAGAGTTGATGCATTATGGAAGCGAATGTATGGAACAAAATGGCCAATGATAAGTAATCATCGTAGACGTCCATGGATTGAACTTTATATGGAAAAATATTTGTCAGAGTCACTCGAAAATCTTAGACCTGTTGATTATAATGTTGATAAAATTCGAAATTTAGTGGATTTATGCAGTCCATTTGTTCGTCATTTGAATATTGATCATTTGCAGACTAAACCAGGACATGATAATGACACAATTAATGATCATATTCCATTTGATACAATTCTTGAAAGTCTTAATGAAATCAAATCTTTATCAATTACTTACGATTGTAGAACAATTGGAACCAAATTTTATCTTACATGCACAAGCATATCTGACAATGACATTAAAAAATTTACTCGAGGACTTTGCAATACTGATTTACTAGAATTTAAGTTTCATAGTTCAAAACTTGAACCTTTGATGCTGAAACAAATTGGTTTGGCATTGGATAAAAATACATCACTTGTTAAAATTGAAATGCCCAATTGTCGATTTGGTGATGCTGGATTGTCATCATTTTGTTCAATCTTAACACATGATTCACTTCCTCATGTTCGACATCTAGTTTTGAGTAATAATTTTATTAGTCATGAAGGTGCAGCATTGCTTGCAAATATTTTAAGACGTAGAAAAATTGAAACATTAGATTTAAAGTTAAATCCAATTCTTACGGATGGAGCGAATGAGATTTTTGCATTAGCAGGAATTGTTGAATTAGTTGAACTTAATTTGTCATCATGTTCGTTTGATGAGAATGTTGAAGAGTCGTTACTTTATGTGATTAAGCATAATAAAATGCTAGTGAAACTTAATATTTCGATTAATAAGCTAAGCGAGGAATTAGGGTTAGAAATTTTAAACAAACTTTCTTATAATAATGTTTTAAGGCATCTTGATGTTCGTGGAAATGGAATTTCACATAAAGTCAAATGCATGATTGATGCTGCTGTTTTGGAAAATCGTGAAAAAAATAATTCTGTTAGTCAATAAAAAAAAATAAAATTGTTACTTTATTGATTAGCAAAAAAAGACGTACAAATAAAATTTATATCAAAAATATGTTTTATTTCAGATAACATATTCATGTTTACACATTATTAACAGTAAATTTATTTCAGTCAATTAACCTCTGGAGCAAATTATCGGTCATAAATGTGGATCAACATCTGATCAAATGTTCAGCATCAGACAAATTGTCCAGAAGAGCTACGAGATGAACATAGAGACTCATCATCTCTTTATCGATTTTCGTGCAGCATACGACTCAATTGATCGAGAAGGGCTGTGGAGTATCATGGCGGTGTTTCACTTCCCGCACAAGTTAATCAGGTTGCTAAAAGCAACACTGTCTAAGGTCATGTGCTGTGTGAAGGTCCAGGACACAACATCGAGTATGTTTGAATGCAGGATTGGCTTGAGGCAGGGTGATGAGCTGTCAACTAAGCTTTTTAACATCGCGCTTGAAGGAGTATTCAGAAGAGCTGGACTGGAACGAAATGGAACAATCTTTAATAAGTCAATTCAGTTGCTTGGTTTTGCTGACGATGTGGACATTGTTGGAAGAAACATCAGGTCAGTTACCAACGCTTACTCCAAAATGGAAAGGGAAGCTAACAAGATCGGGCTTCAGGTAAATGTTGACAAGACAAAGTTCTTTATGGTTGCTGCATCGGAGAGGACTAAGAGTCTTGTAGGCACGCACTTGTCAATTGATGATAAGAAATTTGAGGTAGTCAATGAATTTGTATATCTTGGGTCTATCATCAGCAACAATCATGACACCACATTGGAGATTAAGCGAAGGATTTTGGCTGGTCAACGTGCATATTTCACGATTAGACATCTGCTTACTTCCAAAAGAATCTCAAGACGAGCCAAGTTGGAGATGTATAAGACACTAATAAGACCTGTAGTGATGTATGGCTCTGAGTCATGGAACATGACTGTGAATGATGAGAGTGCAATTGGCGTCTTTGAGAGGAAGGTCTTAAGAACCATATTGGGACCAAAGAAGGAAGGAGAACTTTTTAAGAGCAGGAGCAACGCGGAACTCTATCAGTTGTTCAGGGAAGCTGATATCGTGAAGCGTATCAAGGTCAACAGACTGCGGTGGGCTGGTCATGTCATCAGGAGACCTGAAGAAGCTCCAATTAATAAAGTCTTTAAGTCTCATTTTGTAGATGGAAAGAGATTGCGCGGACGGCCAAAGAACTCCTGGAAGGAAGCTGTTGATAGAGATAGCATTGCATTTGGTATTGGAAATTGGCAGAGAGTAGCCAGCGACAGAGCCACGTTTAGACGCCAACTAAGGGAGGCTATGGATCACAATTGATCTGTAAAGCCAGCGATGTATGTATGTATGTAAATGTGGTTTACATTTGCGTGTTTTGTAATGAAAAGGGTTGTATAAATTTTTAATTTATTTGTTTGATTTATTTTTTCTAATTAATTATGAATTTTTTTAATTTTAGTTAATTTTAATTTTTTAGGTTTTTAAAAACTTTTAAAAAAACTAAAATTTGTAAAACTTTAAATTTAACCTAAAAATCAATTTTACATTGAAAATTCTTTTCCATCTGCCAAGCAAATCATTTAAAATTTTTACCGGTACTCAAAAAATTCAATTAAATGATTCCATGCCAAATTTTTATTATTGATGTCATGATCAAAGAAATGAACTAATATATGGAATTGTCATAGTTCTGTCTCTTACTTCTTTCGATTTATATTATTTTTGTTGGCTTCTCAGTTGGTTGGCAATCATGAGTCTTATAATGGCAAGGAAAAGGTAGCCAAAGTTTATTAAATTTCTTGTCTTTTGGCTTCACTTCATTCAATCTATTTTTATCATCATTTCCTTCATCTTCTTCTTCTTCATATCTCTTCAATAGTGGTGAAAATATAAAATAAAATAATCATAAGAAATATTATTTTAAGAACTAAACTCATTCGTAAGTTCATTCGTGCATTTTTGGTCTTCGTGCAAAAATTACAAAAATTAAATTATCTCAGCATTCGATTCTTCATTGTCATCTGTTCATCTAGAAATTTTCTTGAGTGCAACTAAAAATTGAAAAAAGAAAAATAATGAAAAAGAAACAGACAAGAGGAGAACATTTTGGGGTCATTCACTAATTAAGTATAATTTTTAATTTGGTAGGGATTACTGAGGCTGAATAGGGGTTACTTAGGCTCGAATTCAAATATAATAAAACTTTTTAAAATAAAAGCTAAATTTTTGATGAAAAAACCAAAATGTTATGAACGTAATAATAAATCAATGAACCATTAAAAAATTTCACTTAGTTTTAGGCAGTTCACTTATGACGTTGGTCAAAAACTTGTCACAAAATTTTCATTCAAGAAAAAATTTTATTGTTGAAAACTGTCACACAATCTCAGACCCCCCTTCTCCTCTAAAAATCAGACATCATAAGTGAACGGCCACTTATTTATATTTTATATATAATTTAATTATTTTTTATCATTTTTAACTCTATCTTTTAACAATACAGTCCAGTCATTTCCAATTATTGATTCTTCCCATTTCAATTTTTATTGATCTGATATCATAAAGCAATTTTGTAGTGAAAATTCAATTTAAAAAGAAGTTAGTTCTTCCTTCCCTTATTAGATTCATGTCATTGTAATGCTCAGTACGGTTTCATTGTGGTTTCTTCATTTTTATCAGCTGCAATCTTTTCTTCCATATGATTTCCTTGTATTTTTAAAAAAACCTTCATTGCTATTTTGTGCTTCATTTTTTAGGTTTTTCTTTATTTTTCGAATAAAAAATATTGATGTGAAATATTTGAACTGAATATGATGCCCCAATAACCAGAAATTTTAAAAGTTAGTGTTTAGATAGATTATCTCATGGCTTTCTTCAAATACACTAGTTTAAATCTAGCTTTTAACTAACTTTTAACGGTCGTGGTTATTAGGGATGGTAATTATATTTTGAGAGTTTATACCTTCAAACGTACACATTCACACTTGTATGAAAGTGTGTATGTGAAAGAGTTTGAATATATTTCAATTTAAAAAGAAAGGAGCACATTTGCATTTGCAGCATGATCCAAAAAATTAGAGTTTTTAGTTTTACAATGTAATCGAGAAGATTGAATTAGAAAAGTTAACTATTAACAGATGTGCTTCATTTCTTCTATTGTTAGATGAACTTACATCCAATTTATTAAGCTAATAAAAAATCAAATAATTGTAAGCACGAACGCATTGTGAATTACGTAATCCAATTAAGAATAGAAGAAGAATAGATTGGATGGGCAATTTCTGTTAAGCATTTATTAAACCTTAAACATGCATATTACAGCCATGATGACCCCCTGTACAGGGGTTTTTCGATTTGAACAATTTCGATTTAAATTAGCAAAAATTTTCCATACAACCCATGTAACCTAAATACTCCTTTATGTATTACATTGACCTACCTTAGGAACACGAATGGAATACATTAGGTCGATTTTGGTTTCTAGGGAAAAATTCAAATTTTAATTAATAATGGACATTTTTTATAAGTTTTGATTTGAATAAATTTAATTTGCAAAGAAAAACTTTGAACCAAAACAGCAGTTTAAATCGTTGTACATTATTTTTCGAACATTTTGCATAGAAAAACTTTGAAACAAAACAGTTGTTTAAATCGTTGTACATTATTTTTCGAACATTTCATGAAATCACTATTATTTATCTTTAGAAATTTACATTAAGTAAATTCCACAGTCAAATTGCCCACTTCTCTCTATTTCTTTTTAATCCAAAATATAGATGAAAGGAAAAAATCTAATTAGCGCATAACAACTGATGCTATCAATCACTGTCTCTTGGAACATTCAGTATCCTTTTCCAGTTCACGCCTTGCAATCAATTTTATCTCTTTTTGTACTATATTTAATTTAATTTTTTACATGCCTTTTGCCAATTTCAATGCATACGCATTTATTAAAAAAGAGAATAAAATGGATGTAAGATGAAAAAGAAAGAATCTCATCTGCAGTTGTAGTTTTATTTATTTGATAACATTAACATGCCAAGGATGCTCATGTTTTCATGTATTCTGATGAATGGATTAAGCAAATTATTTTTTTTAAGGAAGTCTTTTGTCTCCTTTATTGGAGATTTTATTAAAGAATCTCGTCTATAACTTCATTATTTATTCTTGGAAATAAAATATCTAGTATTACAATACAAAAGATAGAGTTATTTTTTTTTAGTTTAAGCATGCATACACAGATAAAGCATATAAAACTTTATCAAATTTGTCACTTCCATTGCCTCTTGAGAGCAATTTGTTTCATAAATGAGAAACATTTTCTCCATTTAATGTAATACTGCATGAAAGGGTCAGAACAACAGTGATAAGTCAAGCTTGACTCTCAATAAAAATTCTAACATTATCACTATTATCCTTTTCATACTACATTTTAGTGAATATGATGAACACGATGCAAAAGCTTTACTATTGTAACTTGATGATTGTATAAGGAAAAAGACAGACTGGCACGATGGAACATAGCTGCATTTTTTATAAAATATATCTCATCACATTCAAGGCAGCTTATGCCAACATCTTGCCAATCCATTTTTCCACGCTATTTCAACTACACTTTCCATTCAAGCTTGTTGTCAATGATTCAACATGATTGATTTTTCTCACTAATTAAACTAATAGAATTATGAAAGTTTTTCTCCATCACATAGATTATAGGATGGATTTAATCAAGAACACTAATTAAGAACTAGGCACACTGTTCATATATTATTTATCTTTTTTTTCACAGAACTACCACTAAAGAGGGAAAATTGTTAGGCGCAAGAAAATAAATTTGTCTGCACGCTTCGTTAGGTAAGCTTTAACGCTTCAATGGCTAATCGACAACTAAATTATAAAAAGCAGATTGTTTAATTCATTCATTGACTTAAGAGCCTCCTTAATTTTTTTAGTCAGTTTGTTAAGGCCTAAAACGAACTCAATTTGAATTTTTTTTCTTCTTCAATTCGGTGACAACTTTTCCCTCTCTTTCACTTTTGGCTGTACATATATATATTTTTTGTGCTGTGACTATACGTGTATCTAATTTTTTAATTTTTTTGTGAATGTGTTTATTCTTAAAAGGTACTGTATGGCACAAGCAGTCCCGACCGGCACACTTTGAATTGTTCCCAGCTCGGCGTAAAGTCGGCAGTATATTTAGAACCAAGTGGTTGCCACTCGGTGATTTTGTTCATTTTTTTCCAATTTACAGTCACTTGGTTCTAATTATACTGTCACCTCGGCACCGAGCTGGTAACATTTTAAAGTGTGCTGATCGGGAGTAAGCGACAAAAAAATGAAGAAGAACAGGTAAAAAAAATTATTATTGCCTTTTTGTCGAGTAGCTTGAATTTGGACGTGAGGAGCTCATGGATTGTTGTCTTTTTTTATTTTATTTCTTAATTCTTATTTTTTTTTCACCATACATTCAAGTAAATAGACAGAAAAGTGAAGCGAGGAGGACAGAAAATAAAATAAAAAAAAGTTTTTAATTTATGAAATTTAATTTGTAAATCATATCACGTTGCATATTCCGCTTCATTCTGTGTTCTGTGCTTCATTCAATTTCTTTATACATTCTCAATAATAACAATGAGTAATAATGAAATGAAATAACATACAGCATATGCTAACTAGTGCTTGACTGACTTAATTACATGTGATGAAACTATTTTGAAAAAGTGTCATATTCTTACTCTGAATTTATTTGAATAAATTGTAATACCTTCGAGCAATACGGTAATTTAGATAAAATTAGTTCATACATGCTGAATGATTACAGAAACAAGGACAGCAACAAACAGCCAGAAATTAATAAACTACATACAATAATTTTTAATATGTAACATCGTCAAACATATATCCTCATATTCATTTTATTTATGACTTTTCTCGCTTTCTCATTTACTATTAGAACTTATGTTGATGGATTTTCATGAATGTCCACATATACGGTTGAATGCCATATTGTTGGTTTGAGATCATAGTGACATTATGATGATGTTGTTGTTGATGATGATTGTTAGATATGAACGAAATGTATTTTAAGATACAAATGGATTTTTGGCATCACTTTTTGTTGTAGTTCCTATGTCCTTTTATTACTTCCTCGATGTGACTTATAAAAGGATTTTTATTTTTTTATAGTATGTCGTAAACAACATAAAGGTCAATTAGGTTTATTTAGACTTTATTTTTTGTTAATTATTTCGCAAATATTTTGTCAATTATTTTTACTTTTAGTATTCTGAGATAAGCAAATTATCACGTTCGTCAAATAGAAAATAGATATTAATCCTTATGCTCACATAGCAGCAATCAAAGCGTTTATATTTATTCACTAATCCTAACACAAAACATTTGAGATAAAATTAATAGTTTCCACACCTTGTCTGTAATCTCTTTCCCATTTTGATTTATTTCGCTAATTAAAAATTCAATGCACAGTGTATCCGGTGGGGATTTTTTTGGTACGATAAAGTAAGTAAGCTGTATGTGTGTATGTAAATGAAATTCTTATTTTTTTTTTACAATTTTAAGTTTAAATTGAGAGTGTATGTTTTTAAATTTTTTTTGTATGTATGTAAGATATGTGATGTCCATATTTATGTTAAAATTATTCAGACATTTCTTCAAACTGTTACAAAAAAAATATATATATATATTTGCGGTTTGTTTTTTTCTTTAATTTTTTCTGGTCCAAACTTTCGAAATTTTAAAAAATTGCATTAAGTTTTAAAATTTACTACTTAAAAAATAAAATTCTTTTAAATTTTTTTATTTTTTTTTTTATTTAATTTTTTATCTGTTATCATCATTCGAAACAAAATGAACAGTAATGAACTATTTTTACACAATTTTGTTTTTCTACCATTTTTTTAATCCTTCAAATTTTCGCTTTAATAATCTTACTGACTGTATCGGGAAAACAATTCTCTAAAATTTTAAAATTTTAATTGTAAATAATTTTATTGAGTTCTAAAACCAGTCAATTTCACACTCAAAGAGTATGTTAGAAAAAGGTATATCTACAAAGAAAAGAATAAGTACCTAAACCAAAAAATGTACAAAAAAATGAAAAATTATTCCACATAAATTTTGATTAAATTGTAATTTTCAGCTTAACGATTATTTTTCGGTTGTCGTTCTCTTTTTGTTCAATCTATAAAAAAATAAGAAATTACTTCTCATCTCATCCAATTGCATTTACTGTGTGTTTTGCCACACTCTGTGCTATAATAATTTTTTAATGGTCGACAAAATTCTTTTGCTTTCATTCTTTTTTGTTGCTTTTAATTCCCTCAACTGCCACTTCTTTTAGTTACTGAACATTACTTTCAATTCATTCGGTGCCAGACACGTTTTTGATATTCTCAATGGGTAGATTTTTTATTTTTTATGCTTATTATAAGGAATGGTTTTTATTGCGTTGAATCATTTTGCAAATAAACACTCTAAAATTATGAATAAAGTCTGTGAATTTTCATTTGAATCCTTGAAACCATGTAAAATATGTAGATTATTTCCAAAATCTACGAAAAAAAATAAAACTTCAAAAAATAGTTTTCAACCAATTAAGTTTTCATGTAAAAATTCTCATAATCTTCGTTCCAAACATTAAATTAATTAAACTGTTATCATGAGCTATAAAATTAAATTTATGAAAAAGTTGGATCTAAATTAAATTAAATATGAAAAAAGAAGTAGCAGCGGTAGGAGCCAAGAAAAAGTATGAAGAATAATTGGCGGCCATGCAGCAATGGAGAGTGAATAAGAATGATAAGTAGCATGAACTTCATACACAATGAATGATAATTTCCTCATCTTTTCGTGTTCACTTCCTTGCACAAAACATTCAAAAATTTTTGGCTATAAATTTTAAAATTAATATTTTTGCTTAAAATTGGGTATTTTGAAACTTTTAATTGCTATTAATTGGAACTCATACCTCAATTTCAATTATTATCAATTACAAATTGAATTTGATGTTTTTGATGTTAATTGGATTTAACTTCCAAACTCAACAATTTAAAATAAAATTTTTGTAAGGATTCTATTTTGTTCTTCTATAGAAATAATGATATGAAAAAAAATTATTTAATTATAATTTCCACGAAGAAGAAATTTTTCTTGACTGAGCAGTCGGAAGGAAAATGTTGAGATATGAGAAGCATCAAAAGCAGCGGCAGCAAGCAGTAGGAGAAGTTTTTCTTTTAAGTGCACACAATGTTGAAGAGCGAAAAACATAAAAAATATTTTTTTTTTATCTTAATTATTTTTGTTTATCTCTCGTCTTCCTTGTTCCATTCTCCTGCATGTGCATGAAGTGTATTTTTGTGGCTTCTTTTTAAATTCTAAAAGAAAAGATGCTCAATTTTAATAAACTTAAATTTATCCTTGCAAGTGCATGCAATTGCATTTTTTACTATTTAAATTTAAGTTCTTATTTTTTAAAAAAATATGAACTAAAAATTTTTTTATTTCAAAAAATTTTTGAACAATTTAAAGAAATTCAATAAAAATCAAAGAAAATCATTTCAAATTTTTTCAATCCCTGACAAAAAGGCGTCGAGAAAATGAAAGCAAAAATCATATCTCATTTTATGTATTATTTATTTTTTGGATGTCACAAACTTTTCCCATAATTTCTTGTCTCTTTTTTTTCTTCTCTGCATTCCGCTTAAGCTTCTGCTGATTACGATGATGTTGATTGCATAAATTTTCATTTCAGTGTATTAAAAAAAATTAATTTAATATTTTTCGTTGTCGTCTTCATCGCATGCCTGCAATTAGTTGTATGAAAAGCCAAAGCAGCACAAACTCATTTTCCATTTATGTGATTTAAAAAACAAAAACATTTTCCTTGTACGGACGAAAAAAAAGGAGGAAGCCTAAATGTACAAATGAAAAACCGCCAAGTTGCAGGTCATGTTCATTATTATTATTATAGAATTACGGCACTGATGATAATGATGTGAAATTCAATTTTTGAACTGAAAATTTCATGCTGCACTGTTATAATTTTATCTTTTCAACCCTGTTTTATTTTATTTTCATATTAATTATTCTAAAATACAAAAGTAAATTTTCTAGCAAAATTTTTAATGACAAAACCGCAGTTGTACAAATCATGAAGAAAGAAAAAAACAATTTTGGCGATTACACAGACCGTAACTTGATAAATTTCTCTACAGTCCACTCTTTCTAGAGTCGCTTAATAAAAATATCGCAAAGAAAAGAAAAGTTGGATCTAGACATAATTTTTATTTTGTCGACATCATTTCTGTAAAATTAATGTGATACAAGTTCAAAGTTGAAAAACATTTTCTGATTATTTTTTACAAGGATTGGATTAATATTTTTAAAAAATAGTTGTTGTGTTCCCAAAATAATCATAGTCTTAAAATATGTAGTTCACCCGCCTCACTGGCAGATTTCTTTAATTTGCTAGGAGTTTTTGGAAAAAATGAAAAATCACACCATCAAAATTTTTTCATAAAAAAAAATTAATTTTCAACCCCCCCTCCCCCCACTCAAAATTCCTGGCTACGTCTTTGATGTAAATTATATATGAAATTATCGTTTGCTACTTAGCCGCTGCATACATACATGTCTTCACCACTAATACATGATAAATTATTTTCTGTCCAAATGGCAAATTCACCAGTAAAAAGCTAGACATTGTACTTAAAATGTTTTCAAACAAAATAAATGACAAAAAATTTAATATTCATGTTAATAATAAAGTGAAAGACGAAAAAAAAATTTCAGAAATTAGTTTTCAAATTGAAGAAGAAAATTATCCAATTCAAATTTTGAATAAATCTGAAATTGCAGATTTGTAAGTGAAAATATTGAAAAGGATTAAAATTTTGAAAAAATATAAAATGAAGCTTTCAGTTTAAGCTTTATTTATTGAATTCTAATTTTTCATTTATTTTGTTAAAAAAAAATAATTTTTTTAAGACTTGTTTTCTTTTGTAATTCTTATACAAAAAGTTTAGTGATAATGAATTTCGATAAAAAAAGATAAGAAGTCGAATATTTATTACGTTTCAAAATTTAATTTTCATAGATCTTTTGCTGTTATAACAACACATCAATATAGTAACCAATATGGACAATTTGCACAGTTTGGAAGTCAACAAAAAACTAAAACTATAACATCAGTTGATGTAAATATTTTAGTTATACCTAAAATTAATTTGGAAAATAATTGAAGGAATTTTTTTGAAATTAAATTCCAGATCGTTGTAACTGAAAAACCGTCTTCGTGGAATAATTTATTAAAATCGGCAGTTTTCAATGAAGAACGCAGTGATTTTAAATTCATTGTTGAAAATGAAAAGATTCCTGTTAACAAATTTTTATTATCTCGTAATATCAATTAAATTTATTTAATTTAAATATATTAATTATGAAAAATTTAGATTTCAAAACTTTTGAATTTTTATTATTAGTACTATTAGTTAAGGCAGGGGCGTAGCCAGAAATCCCAAAAAAATTTTGTATAGAGGAAAAAAAATTAGGGGGAGGGGGAAGGGGGGTTTAAATGCTCTTTTCTTCAAAATCCTAGCGAAATGAAGAAATTTATACTCAAAGGGGGTTCAGACCCCCTTGAACATTTCCCTGGCCACTCTATGCCCCTGAGATAAGCTTTTAAATTTTCAAACAGTTTTTGATCTTCAATATAGTTTTCGATTTTTTTTTCGCAAGGCCTTTTAATTTTAAAAATTTTTGATTGTTCTAGTTCGGAGTCCAGTTTTTGATCGAATGTTTAATTCAAATTTTAAAGAAAGTGAATCCAATGAGGCTGAGTTAGGATTTGACATAAGTAAGGAAGCTTTCAAAGAATTGATTAGATACATCTACATTGAACAGATTCATGAATTTGATATCCATGTATTTGAGTTATTACACGCATCAGACTTCTTCCAGATCGCAGAACTCAAGAAATGCTGTGAAGCTAAATTATATGAAATTATCGTCGAAGAAAATGCTTACAAAATTTTACAAACTGCTTGCCTTCATCATGGAGATGAAAATTTAAAGAAACATGCATTTTCGTTTCTCAAAAGGTAATCTCTTTAAAATAAATTGAAATATTTCAATTTTCTTAATTCAAAAATTCATTACAGACGATTTAGTAAATTCAATTTTTCCTTGCCTGATTCATTTATTGATGATATTGAAGAGTTGGAAAAGGCTATCAAACTCTTTGACGACTTGATAAATGTACTGAATAAAACTAAAACTATTGATGATTCGGAACAAAATTGAATTTAAAAAAAAAATGTAATTTTTATTTTGGATATTTGAAAATAAATTATAAAAACATTCAAAAACTAATAAAAATAAAGTTCAAGGTGTCAATTTTCTACTAGGTACAAATTTTTGAAAAAAAAAATCATTAAATAATTCCTCGCTAGAATTTAAAGGGGTCATAACAAATTTTTGTTGGTTAACCGATTCAAACATAAAGTAATGTAACAAATGTCAATTCAGAATCATGACCTAGTGTATGTCTTGTGACAATAAATCTGTATGATGATACATTGACAATCTATTTTAAGTGGATCATATAAATATTTACATCAACATGATTCAAGTGTGACATACTCTTACATCTAAAATACATGATCTCTATACAGATAAACAAACATATTCCTTTTTGTACTTTGCTGATGTGTACATCCATTAAATAAAGAATTCAATAAAGAAAAAAAAATAATTCAATGAGATTTCATATTTTTGCGTTTCATTCATTCTAAAGTGAATCTTGAACTCGTTGAGAGCATTTTTGTTGAAAATTCAAGTTTGATAATAAAAAAAAATTAATGGTGATTTTTAGACAAAAGGAGTAAAATCGCGTGCGGTTTTTGGTGCGGTGTTAAAAACTCAACCACGTGGGTTTTAAGTTTTCTTGATAAATTTTTCAGCGAGTGCAATTAACAAAAGTTTAATTTGAAAATTTGTTCCTGAAAATAAGCATTTTGCTTATGTTTTATTTATTTTTAATGAATATAAAAATTAAAATGCAATTAAGGTGACAGCAACATAATTAAAGACAAAATTTAAGCACTTCTGGAACTGAAAAGATTAAAATTAATTCTAAAAGTTTTCATATTAAGTTTATTAAGAATTTCATTTGCAATTTACAATATTTTGCATAATATTGCAATTTTAAAATACCTTACAAAGTTATGTATCTCATAATGGTTAAATTTCAAAAGTTTCAAATATCTTGAAAACAAAAATCTTTTCTTTTCCTAACAAAAGCTGATTTAAAGCTTTAAATAAAGGCATACAAATATAAACAGTAAAGTAAAGTAGAAAATTAATTTACTTCCCAATTTTTCTCATCTCTTCCCATTCTTTTCCTTTTCATTTCCATTTTTATGATGATATTAAGAAAGTTTTTGCATCATAATAAGTTCATCCATCCAGAATGTGAAGTTTCTCTTTATTATTGTTCTCGTCCAATAGTCCAGTGTAGATTTGCAGTAAAATGGAACAATAACTATAGCAAAAATTATTTCTGCAGAATAAATCATAATATAAAGATTATATGTTCTGTATTTTGGCCTATTTCTACAAATATTTGTTACTTTTTCGTATTGCGGACTAGGGATAGTAAAAAAGTTTGATTTATTGATTTTTGAATGAAATTTTTATTTATTATCAAATTTATTTTTTTGTAATAAAATTTTCTGAATTTCATTTGATAATGAAATATCAAGTTAGATAAACTTTATCAAAACAAAATATTCATAACTAAAAATAAAAACGAAACATAAGTAAAATTATTTTTTGGTGCCAGATTGAGATGAATGATATTATTATGTTCATAATACAGTGTGCACGAGAGAGTAAGTTTCATTTAAATGAAGTTCCATAATAATGACGAAATTACAATAGCACACAAAGATACTCATACATTTAGATGTGCTATAAAGTGTAAGGAAATAAATAAATAAATAAATTTATATTATCGAGAATGTGAGATAATAAAGTTTACTAGTTTACAGCATTCGAGATTCATTTGAGCTTTGTATGCGACATTTTTATTTTTTTCTATAATACCCATGATGACTATAGTTTTGCTTTTCTGCAACCATTTTTTTTCTTCATTGCTTGGTTATTGTTGTTTCTTGTAATGTCATCTATGATTATATTAGATGTGAAACAGTAATGTAAATTTATAGAGAATATAAATTATTATTTAATTTAATACAGAAAGGATCTGGAATTCGGAAATCATGGTTGTAGTTAGGAACGGATCCGGATTCAATGAAAAATTTCGTGTCATTTTTGTAGGAGTTTTAAAGGAAAAAAATACATTTGGAACCCCTAAAATTTTTTTTCCAAACAAAAGAATGAACTCCCCATCCCTTAAAAAAGTTCTGAAAAAAAAAAAAATTTTATTTAGCTGTTGCTGTCACCAACGATCAATTTATTACAATATTGAATTTAAATTGTTAAAAAAATTTTATTTCAATTTAAGAATTCATCATTTCTAAAAGACTCTAAAGTTTAAGGAGGAATAAAATTTAAAATAAATAAAAATGAAATTGAATAAAAGCAATATCATCATATTTACGCTCCTACTTTTCCTGCTGATTAATGATGTCCATTGTAGACGTGGTCGTTCACGTGGGCGATCGAAATCAAGGGTAAGTTTAATGATAATAATAGAATGAAAATCCAATTTCCACCTTATGGCCATTCTAATTGGTTAATTAACATCACAAATTAGTGCTGAGTGTGATAATGACATGGCAACAGCATGTACGTTGCGTACCATTTGACTACATTTTCATCTTCTTCCATTCATTCTTGTGGGGTAATTATAAGAAATTTATGTATTGTCATTGTGTGTCTCTAGTGTGATTTTAATGAGTATCCAATTTCATATTAATGTCATGGAAAATAGTGTTGAGAATACTTTTAGTTTATATTGGGAATCAATTGCTTGATTGAAGTTGAATGTGATTAAATTAATTTTGTTTAAATTGGCTTGAGTTATCAGATAGCATTTATTTAAATTTGATATGAATTTTGAAAGTTTATTCAATAAAGATTTTCATTGAAATTAGAGGCTGTTCAATTTGTACGTCACGTAAGAAAGCGACTTTTTGGACCTCCTGGATGATCTGTTAAAAAATCCTAGAACCGTCCTTTTGCCCAAAAGCAAACGTATTAAGTATGGGGGTCCTCGATTTGAACAGTTGTTTTGTTCCATAATTTTTCTATTCAAATCGAATCGTTTGAAAAATGACCGTTACAAATGAAAATTTGAATTTTTTAAAAAAATTGAATCTGTTCAAATCGAGGACCATCTGTAAAAATCTTCTTACATGAAATATATTTTTCAATCAAAAATTATAAAGCAAATATTTTTTAAATATCCAATAAATATCCAAATATCCGAATCCATGTGATTCTACATTAGATCAAAAAGTAATTTATTTTTTGTAAATATAACAATTTATGAATCTGTTCATCTTTTTAAGAAATCTTAATTAACTTTAACTTTTCTTTTGTGTTTGATTCACCAAACCTCATTTTTCAATAAAAAATAGCCAGTGTAATAAGAGGAAAAATCGGTTATAATTTTTTTTCCAAAAAATATAATAAGCAGTAATTCTTTTTATCTTGTAAATGGCAATCTGACAAATCGAATTTTTTTTCAATAAACCCAAAAAATATATTGAAAGACAAATTTATTCGTTGGCTCAAACATTCAATAAAAAAGGAGTAATTTTAAGTGTCATTGATTGAAAAATCAATTACACAAAATCTCTCTTTTCCAGCATCTCTCCTTACAATTTCACAATAAATGATCATCATCAAATGATAAAATTGCTGCTTGAAAAATTCATGAACGATATATGGAATGATTCCTTATAAATACTTTGGGATTTTTCCATTTCCTCTTTAATAAAATTTTCATTATGCTTTCATTGCATTTACATTTTGATTTTGCTATTCATATTTTTTCATTTTCAAACTTTTTCAGAATGTGAGGATGATGAATTTATATTGCAAATTCTCTTGGTTCACTAATAATTCAAAGTTTTTTTGATTTAAAAAATCCATTTTTTTGTTTTTGTAGATGCAAATTGGATTACCGATTACTGGAAGTAATAGCAAAAAATATATCTTTAGTTAATAATAGCTGATAAAATGGATTTTTTAATTTAATAATCATTTAGAATACCGAGATCCTGAAAGTGATCAATATTACAACAATAATGATGTAAGTAATTGATTTTGGACCCCAAAAATATCGTAAATTTGAATTAATTTCTTAAGTTCCAATATCCACAGTCAGATCATATGTATGGGATCAAAAGAAGGAAGAAAGTTTCTCGAACATAAAAATTAATTTTTCTTCTTTTCTGTATTTTTATTCACTTTTCCTTTATTTCTATTTTCATACACAATAAACACAACTTCATATTGTTATTATTGTGTGTCAAATAGAACTAAAAACAGTCAGCATAGAAGGAAAAAGAAAATATGTAGGAGAAATAGTCATAAGCTTCAAGAGAATTAGAAGGGAAAAGAAGCAATCATACATGAGAATTATTGGTTGCAGATTGGTCATTAAGATAATGAAAATATCAATTGCTACTATTCCGGACTAATCGAGCTCTTGAAGCTATATGCAAGGCTGATGAAATAGCTAGAAAGTTGTCAATTCAAATCGTATTCTATAACAATAATTCCTTCTATGTACATACATGCAGACCAAACAATTTTCTGTATTTATTATTCAATGGGATGACTTTTATATGCAAAGCAATCTAAAATTACTTCCATTTAGTTTTATATTTATTTAACTGTGTAGGAAGTGAACTTAATTTGGTCCTAATATTCACATTTCATTAAATCACAATTTGATAATATTTTTAGTAAACAGAGATAAAGTTGAATGTAGGCGTCAAATTTGTTTTGTTATAGAATATGATCAGTAGCCAGGCAAAAGGTTCATATTTAATTGAAATTAATTTCTATGAGTGTAGTTGAAGAGGGTATTTGGGTGCCTGACATTACTTCTTGAGATCTGAGTTTCTTTCAAATTTATTAAGAATTTTTAAACTTTTTGTCAATTTTCTTTTTAAATTTCTTTTGCATATAATTAATTTTAATAAAGAACAAAAAATATTCCTAACTGAAGTTATCGAAAAAATTGAAATATCCTTAACGATTTTTTTCAATTAAAAGTCTTGCCTCCTATAAAAATCTTAGTTACACTAGCTTTGCCACTGTTAACCACTTTATTTACATAATTTAGGGCGCAAAAATTACTCTAGCATCTCATTTTGATTTTGAATACGTTTTGGGACACAAAATTGCTTTCCTTTGTCTCGCTCGTGGAAATCCTAGACCAACAATAACTTGGTAATTAATTTTAGATATTTTTTCTGAGAATTTTATAATTTTATTGCATTATTCAAAGGTACAAAGATGGTGCGGAAATATTTAGTCATCTGTATTTACATGTAAGTTTCACAATTTTATTGACTTTTGAATAAAATTTCATTTGAAATTTGCAAGCATTTTTTTTCAACTCAATCAAATTTTCCATATTTCTCGCAACATTTCATAAATTTTGCCAAAAGGTTCATCAATGGTATATTGGTAAGGACACAGTAAAATCAAAAATAGAAATTGATCCGGCAACACAAATGGATGCAGGTATGCAAATTTAAAATTGATTTTGAAAAGTCCTTTCACAAAATGTTTTTTTCTTCTTTCAGGCATTTATGAGTGTACAGCTGACAATCAATACAGCGTCGACAGAAGGAGTTTCAAAACTGATTTCTCTATTGCATTTGATTGATGCTTTATTCAAGATTATAAATTATTTCTTATTTGTGTTTTTCTAGGCATTAAAAACGATGTTTATGGTCAAAAAATTTTTATTTTGTTAATCAATGCATTTGTAAAATTTTAAAAATATGATTGAATATTAAATTTTAAAATTATCAATGTAAAATTAAAATTTGGCAGAATAAAATTTCAAAAGATTAAAATTTGAATAAATTTGATAAATTATATCAATCCTAAATTTATTTTCAACATTTTCGCATTTTAACTTTTTGTAACGTATTTTTATTGATTTGAAATTTTTTATTCAGCAACATTAGCATTTTCTTCTCGTAACCCTAGCAGCAATTTGGAACGAATCTGGGCGGAATTTTTTTTCCTGACAAATTCGTTTGTTTTTCCGGTCATAAAATGGAAGAATTTTACGAGAAAAATTTCCTGGGGTTTTCTTTCAAAATCTGTCATAAAATTTTTTTTGAAAAAAATTTTCTGGACGGAAAATGAAAGAATTTGTGAAGAATTTTTCTTTCGTTTTTCTTCCATTTTTCCTCGCAGATTCTTTCATTTTCTGATATCACAAAAAAAAGTTGCAACAGAATTTGAAGGAATTTTAGAGGAAATTTTCTGGCAGATTTTCTCTTGATTTTTCGCACATTTTTTGGCATTGAAGAATTTTAAGAATTTGGAATGTAATTATAATTGTTTCTGTTAAAATATTGGAGTTTTCAAAAATTGTTTTTCCATTTTGCAAATTAAAATTTTTGTTCCGTTAAATGAAAAAATTTTAATTTTTGACTTCGTAATACAACTTTTTAAAGTTTTTTATTATGAAAATCATTACCAGAATATAAATTATGCTCTCTAGTCAAGATTATGCTAAAATCCATACTTAACTTTTAGCTAATAAATTAAAGTTACTTTACCGTTATGTGTTCGTTAAACATAAATTTGCTTAAAAAAGAAAACTGTTTTATAGAAAAATAAATACATAGAAATTCATTGAATTCATGGAGTAACCACAAAAAAGAATAAAAAATAGCTTAAAACTATTTTCAAATTTAAATTCTAATTAAACATTTTAAAATTCTCCTATTGAAAAATAATTATGATTGAAATGATTTAAATTCATTTGATTAAAGATTCTTTTACAAATTACTCATATTACTAATAAATCATTTTAGTATTTTACCAAGATATAAAATCGTTAAATTGAAATAATATTAATTTTAAAAAAAAAAAAAAAATAATAAAAAAATTAAGTTCCCTTGAAAGAATCATGCAGGATTTATGGAAGAATTTATTTGGTCCCCCTGAACCCCTTGGACCCTCCTGAAGCAATTCCACTGGAATAAAGCGTTATAAGTGTTAAAACAATCATAAAAATTATGGCAAAAGAAATTAGCAACTTAAATATGTCTTTTCGCCAAACATAATTTATATAATTTCAGATAGCGGTAGCTCAGCGGTTAAGTTCGGGACTTTGGTTTCAGCGGTCATGGGTTCGAGTTGGCAGAATTTCAACAGAAAATTTCCTTACAAAATCTTCCAAAAAAAAAATAATAATAATAAAAAAAGAAAATAAAGTGGAGAGAAAGTGAGAGAAAAAGAGGAGGAAGAAAAAAAAGAATTTTTTTTTAAATACTTTGAGAAAAATTCCCGCAAGATTCTTTCATAATTCCTGCAAGATTCGTTCATAATCCTCTCATATTCTTTCATTTTCTGTCAGATTAGTACAGAAAAAATGAAAGAATTTGTGAGGAAAAATTCCGGCCGGAAAATGGCCAGAAAAAACGCATTTTCCGGGCACTTCCGTGCAGTTAAGGAATTTTCCGGCCACTTTTCCTCACAAATTCTTTGTGATTCGTGAGAAAAAAAATCTGGCCGGAAAATTTCCTCACAGATTCTTTAAGATTCGTTCTAAATTGCTGCTAGGGAAAGAGACGAAGTCTTGTCTGACAGCTGTTCTATAAAATTGTCTTATTAACTCTCTCATTTTTTTCTTATCAGAATCTTAGTTGAGTGAATTTGTTCGAACTTTCAACTTCGTATATTAAAACATTGCAAATTATTTGAAAAACTTTTTTCCAATTAAAATTTTTTGTCTTCCATATAAAGCGCTTATCAACATACATATCCATGTTATTGAATTTTATGCTTGCGGATATTTTGTAAACAAAAGCAAAGAATAATATAAATCTGAGGTCGAGAAAGAAGAAATTATTTTTTATACGTAGATTAATTGACATTGACATGTTTAGTGAAATTTTATATGAAAATTAATTAGTTAGTTCAAAGGCAATAGTTGGAATATAAAGTGTTATTAATTGTTTATCATATAAATATTAAATATTAAAAAATAAATCAAAATTCCCAAGAAATATCAATTGTGATTATATTCATGGTGAGTAATAGTTCAAATAAAAAATATATTTTTTAAATGAAGGAAAATAATCAGACTGATTATGTGGTGTGAGAGTTAACCTTTGTGATTTTTATAACTGATAACTGCAAATCTACAAAGTCAAATCATCATGACTTTTGATTAAAGTATTAAGAAATAAGCCGATGACACATTAGGACTAATACTTCTTATCAATTTTATATTTAATGAAATCACTTGAAATTTAAACCAGCATAATTTTGTTTTGATCATTAATTTGAATAATAATTCATGACAGGCCAGTATTCAATCTTGCTGGTTAAAGGAAATGAAATTAGAGATTATTATTTAGTTTAATGCATTTATAAGTTGATGACAAATTTAATCTAATACCTAATTTTAAAAAATTATTCTTTCATAATTTTGTCAATTAAAAAATATTTGGATGCTTTGATTTAGAACACAAAAGATTTGGAACGAATAATTTTTTTTATGTAGAAATAAGTATAGTATAGGTCATGTATATTTCAAAGATTGAGGGAAAAACACATTTTATTTATTTGAAGTGAAATGAAATGACGTCATTTTTAATGAGAAAATTTCTTCTTTATTTTGCGGTTTATATTGATAATACAGTTTATTTATTTTTTTTTTTTAAATTCACAATGATGAGTTAATTTGTGGTCGGTTAAAACTGACATGAATTTGAAGTTTAGATTTTTGAGAAGAGGATTGAGGGTTGGGGGAGGTGTGAAGTAGTATAGTTGGTCTGCTCATTTGCTTGAGTTTTCAGGACAGTTTTTTTCTGAAATTCAATTGCTGTTCTCTATTTTATGCATAAAATTTAGTACATTTTGCTTTAAAATTGTCAAAATTGTTAGAAACTTAGACATGTCCTCTATTTTTCTAAAAAAAGTATCTTCTGAAAAAATTGTCACCCATTTTAATTCAGCATCAAGAGAACTTCTCTACAGAAAATAACCTTCTGTCATCACAATACAGTAAATTGCACAGTACGTGTAACATTGATTTAATAATTTAATTTAATTTAATAAATAAAAAAAATGAATACGATTGTAATTCATTTGATTCATATTTCGCGTGCATATGCTTTGTGTCTCAGAGTGAAGCATTGTTGATAAAAAAAAGTCAACAACAACAGCAAAAAATGATGATAGAATGTGTAACACGACTCATCATCTCAATAGTTCTAAAAAGTAAATTCAACTTTTATTTTTATCGTGATATCATGCCGTCAAAGACTTATCAGCGCATGCCAGATGAGAGAGATCTTAAACGAGAGAAAATTTACCATTGCCACACTCCATTTCCTCATGTTATGATTCTTTCAATTTGACATTGATAACAATGGAATATTTTGAGACATCATATGGCGGTTGTTTTCATGTTTATGTATGCGGTAATTCACTGTCTGAAAGAAAAGAAGAAAATAAAATTTACCACGTGCAGCATTACGTCGACAATGTTTTTTGTTAGGAAAAAGTTTCAATGTTGAATGAATGTTTTACAAATTTCCATTGCGATATTCAGTTTCTCAGTATTTTTTTGAGTTATATCGACTGCAAAAACTCAAAACTCGCCAGTCATGTACTAAACCCGGACGCGTATAAACATGGAATTTCGCTTGCTCTCAAAAAATTAAGAGAAAAAGTTATAAAATAAGGAAAAAAAATAAACTTTTTGAAAATATTTTCAAATAAATCTCATTTTCGTTCGATTCTACAATTTTCTTTATTTTCAATGTAAACTTTCGTATATTTCGCGGAAATAATATAAAAATATTGTTGTACTTTGGTTTTGACTTGTGTATGTGTTAAAAAATAAAATTTCACAGTTCTTTTTTCATATTATCGTAATGCGAAACTAAATAATTAAATAAAATAAAATAAAAAATTTCTTTCTTGAATTTAAAAAAAAAACAAGAAAAAAATTATATTCAAGTTTTTTATGATTTTTTTTTCTTCTGTTCATCAGTGTTTCGTAAGACATCAAAACTATAAGCTGATATCACGCGAGACTTTTTCCTCTATTTGGAAGGCAATTTTTACTACTTAAAGTCATTTTGTCTTCTTATTTTCGGATGATTTTGCTTTGTCATATCTTTTTTGATGCAAATTTAAATAATTTTTTTTTCTTGGCATTATAAATTTCCCATTGCCAAAACAAATAAACATCTTACGAAACACATTTGCATGCCACATGATAAGTTTTTTGCTTAGCTTTAATCGAAAAATAACTTTTTTTAAAAGATGAAAAACTGAGTTTTCAAATATTTTCAATTTTAAATTTTGATCCATTCAAAAAAAATAATTAAATTTCTTAAATTAAATCTTTTTTGAAAGATTCTTAAAAAAATCAGTTAGACACAAAAAAGTAAAATTTAAAAATTTAATTTTCATTCGAAAGAAAAAATTGATAAATTTTTCATCACATTTCCTCACTTTTCGTTAACCATATGATTAATGTGTTGAAGTAATTACCATAATATCCAATATAAAGTGCAATACATTTTATGGAATAATTACGTTCATTACTTTTTCTTGATGTTATTACGTTATACTGAATTTATGACAAAAGAGATCTTCTGAATAATTTAACAGCAATTTCATAATTACCTTTATGTAACAAATTTATTGAACACTTTTTACACATTAATGATGATTTTCTGCAAATTATCCATGCTCAATTTTTGTTGTGGATTTGTTGTTAAAAAAATTATTTCAATGTTAAATTTTAAAATTGTGATAAAAAGCTGTTCAAATTTAAAGCAAAAAAAAAAATCAGAAATTCTTAAAACTTTTCCAACACCCAAGATCTTAAATCTTTACTTTCTTGATTGAAAACTAGAAAGAATTTAAAAAGGATAAACCAACAAAAAGAGGAAGCAAAAAGAAAATAGAAAAAGATTGGAAATATTTGATAAAGTTTTTCATCTCCCTTTCAATCCAATTTAGTTAAAGTTTTCGTTCACACATCCAAGTTTCGTGCGTTTTGTTATGAAAAAGGATCATCATACATAGAAAAAAAGTGAAAAACTTGAGGAAAAGAAACCTTGTTGGTTTTCAAATTTGTAGTAAAAAAATATATAAAAGTCGTTTAATATATTCATCCGACATCAACACATGTACGAAAAGTTATATTCTGTGCTATTTTTGTGAAGTAATTTTTGAGAAAAAAAAATAAATGAAAGTACAGTAAAGTGAAAAAAAAAATTTTTAGTGTGAATCTGTAAAAAGGATAACATAAGAAGAATATAAGAATTTGAAGACAGAGATCTGCTTGGTATATCCATACATTCACAAAAAAAAGTAGGACAACTGAAAGAAAAAAAGGTTTTTATATTTTTTCTTTAATATTAATTTTTACCTCTATCCATTCATCCTTTGTTTACTTGATGTTAAATTTTTATTTCTTTACAAACAACTTTTTTTGTACTTACAAAAAGGTAAAGTGAATAAAAAGATGATAATATAAAATAATTCGGCTTTCTTTTGAAGTGATAAGAAATCCAAAGAATATAAGCCATTCAAGACTCTTTCTTATGTCAAGAGTAGCTCACAAGCCTCTGAGTAAATAATAAAAATGGATTTTTTTAACTTGTGGTAGACTTGAAATCTTTAAAAAAATACAGTAGAATTATTTTTATGAACAATAGGTCATCGATTTAAATACATGGGGTCCTCGATTTGAATAGATTCGATTAAAATGGTTTCGATTTGAATAGCCAAAATTTTCCCATACAAAAATTCATATTTTCATTTTTAACGGTAATTTTTCATACGTTTCGATTCGAATAGAATTTTTTTTGAAACAAAACAATTGTTAAAATCGAGGACCCCCTATACTCAAAATTATTAATTTTTTTAAAAATTTTATTAATTTTTAAAAGAACCTTTCAAAGTTAAAACATTCTCACATCAATCCAATATTTGACTTTAAAATCTCACCTTGAACTTTAAAAATTCGCACATAAAGCAAAAAAAGCTAATTTTACGTTTGATTCAACCTTCAAGCAAAAACATATAAGCTTTAAATTTTTTTTTCTAACATTAATTACGAGAGAAAAAAAAGTTTCCTACCCAAATTACGTCCATGACGAACACAAGCATGTATGTGTTTGCACATAAGCAGTAGCTATTTTATAAAATAAAATAAAATAAAACAAGCATTTTAGCAGAAAATAAAATTGTTGATTTATTCATCATCATATGTTATTTGATGTAAGAAGATAAATAATCAATTTGAATTTCATTATGAACAAAAATATACAACTGAACAATCACATTTGCATTATGAACATTATTACATTGATACTCATCTTACAGGAAATGATGTGATGTGATACAGACAAACCACAACATGTGATTGATGCAAATAATGACTAAATGTATGGTTGATATTATTTTTGAGAAATACAATTTGAGAGATTAGATTGCTTGTTGATTTTATAAGTTGAACATATTTTTTGGGATTTATAAAAATATTATTTTGAAATTAATTAAAATTATTTTTTTATATTTTAATTGATTATAGTAATATTATCTAATGGATCTACTGGTTATAATTTTTTTTGCGAAATAATTTTGGTTTTGATATCATTTTTTTAAAATTTGATTTAAAAATTGAAAATTATGAACAAAAAAATCAAAATTTACCGCATCCTCCAAAATTTAAAATTCTCCAAAATATAAGAACCCTAGTAAGTCACAAAACATGCAATTTAAGATTGCAAATAAAAAAAAACCTAATAATTTCTGTGGAACTCAATTTACTCGTAATTATAAAATCATTTTATTTACAAAGAGTAAAGTGAATGTTGCAATTTCTTGTATATGATATTTCACATGTGTTCGCTCATGTCTATGTACTACTAAGTTATGTAATAAGCGAAATGAAGGCTGTTGGAAAGCTTAAACAAAAAAAAAATATAAACTTTTGCTCTTACTTCTCTTTTAGTCTGAGTTGGTATGACTTACATATACTTATATGTGAAAGTAAATTTCTTGCTTTTTTATAATTCCATTAAAAATAAAAATATACTGACACAATAACATGATGCATGCATCTCTGGCTTAAAAAAAGTTGTTACAACAAAGTCAATTATTTTATGGAGTTGTTTATAAATGACGTAAAATTAAAGTCTTGAAGTTTTTGATCTCTTTAATGTATGAAAAAATCATTCAGGTTGAAAAAATCGCATTATGTATAAAATTCTCAAAAAGATCAACGATACCTCTATAAAAATTTTATTTAAAGCAATTTTCATTCGTTTATTTGTTTAGCATTTATGCTCATCATTTATTTATTCTGTCTATAAAAAATGCAAAAACTTCTACACTGTACATATCCTATGATGATTTTGAGCTAAATTTGAGCTGAAAATAAAATAAAATAAAAAAAATTGTCTTTCAATATTTATTGAATATGACACTAGTGAAAATGCGATCACACATAAATTTAATGACACATTTCAAATACAATTGCTTGCAGTGTCTCTCATTTAATGTGTGTACAAGACACACAACTTTTTTAAAGCATTTATTTCAATAAAGTTTGTGTGAACTAAACAAAGAAAAAATTTTGGATTGCTAAATTTGCTGTCAACATTAAAAGAGAAATAATATTGGCAAGAAATTGATACAAAACTCAAAATAAACACTTGACAAATTCGAGAGTGAAAATAGAAAAAATAGAAAATTTATGGTTAAAATTTTTATTTTTTAAAAAATGATAAAAAAAAATTAATGTCATTTTAATTGCTTTAAAGCAGAAATAGGAACGAAGAAATATTAATTTCAAAGTCTCAATAAATGGCTCATTTGAAGCGCTTTCATGCAGAGAAATGTTTGCTTGCTTCCTCCCCAAAAATTTTCCTTATTTTTTTCTAAATGTTATGACGGTAAAAAATTATAAATTTTTATGGTTTAATTATTTGAGAAATAAAAATTTGTTAAAAAATAATTTGATTTGGTTGACATTTTAACGATCTGACAAATAATTAAATGAGTATAAAAAATAATGATAATAATAGTGTGATTCTCGTTTTTTATATTGGCATTTCATTGATTGAAATTTTAATTGTTAATGAAAATGCTTTTGAATATTTTATCAAAAATATACCAAAGGAAATTGCTTGAACCCCCATATTCAATTATATTAAACAAATTGAAAATTTTCCGATTTTTTTTTTCTATTTTTTAAAAATAGTTCTTTAAAAGCCAGCAATTTAAATCATTTTGATAAAATTACAGTATAGTTGCTACCACTGAAAAAGTAGAAAGAAAATTACCTTCACACAATTTTTACAAGTTCAAACTTAAATAAAAGAATAAACTTTACTAAAAAATTTCTTTTGTTCATGCCTCATGCTTATTGTTTTCATGTATATATGTATATACAATTTATGTATTTTTCATGCAAAAAAAGTGAAGGTGGAAAAAGTTCTTGTTGTTTCTTTTTAAAAGATAAACAAAAAAAAAAAATTCACAATGTAAATGTAATGCCTTTTGTAGGCATAATTCATACTGCTGACGCGACTAAAAGAGAAAAAGCTTGTGGATCAGCTGGGAAGCAAATATTTTTTATTCAAATTCATATACACACAAATTTTTCAGTTGTACTTTTTTCCCTCTCTTTTTTTTGTTGTTTCTCCTTTTGTGCGGTTTTTTAAGCTTCTTTGTGTATTTGTCTTTAATTCACAGCAATTCAACAAAACGACCAACAAATTTTTCATGTTTTTTTTTCAATTTACCTACCTTTTGTTGGTTTGCTTTGAATAATTTTATATGCAAAAATAATTTAACATTTGAATGTGATTATTTTTATTTATGATTAAAAGCCACAATAATGTCAGTTCAAATTTGTTCTAAATTTAATTTTAACAAAAATTGATTATCATACATTATGTAAATGAATCAAAGGGGATGCATAATTATAATTTTTCATAAAAAATTTTTTAAAAACAAAATTTTTTGGATCCAGTTAAATTTTCATCGAAGTTGGCCATTTTATAATGATGCAACCCCTTGGAAATGAATACATAAAAATTTATTTAAATCATCAATCACAACTAGAGCTAATTTAACTTTATTGCGTCAGAAATATAACCAACACTTGCTCCGCTAATACTATTACCAATGCCAATTCTTCAAATATGTTGTTATGCCACTTCCATGATATTTCCTATTTTTACATTTGTCTGTTTTCTGTTATATGTGTAAAATTAATTTGCATATTCTAATGCCAAAAACACATTCAGTTGATGCTTTTTTGCTACACTTTTACAGACACTTTGAATTTATTTGTATGTGCAGACACATAACATTATAAAATCAACAATTTTCTCATGCATGAAAAAGTACTCTGCATTTTCAAATCTAATCTAATCAAAATCTAATAGTATTGTTGTTAAAAGTTTAGTTCCTGAACATAAAATTGTAAAGAGATGGAAAGAAAGAAAGCAATGACCGGAATCTACCGGAATTTAATTACAACATAGATTTTTTTTATATTCTCATCTGATCTTTGCTTTTCCTGTATTTGTTTACTCACTTTTTTTGCTCTCAATATATTGATGATTCGTAAAAATACATTGATGTTTAAAATAAATACATTCAATGTATGTTTTGCCCTTTAGGAATACTACAATGGACGATGTATGTTGTGTATAGTGTATAATGATTCGAATGATGATGTAGGTGATTTTTGGTTTCTACGAAATTTGTTTCCTTGGTAAAATGAAAATTCTGAATTGGATTTATATTGATTTGAGATTGTGGGAATTTACAAAATGTTCAATGACTTTAAGGCATTTTATGGATGAGGAAAGAAAATTGAAACCAATGAAGTGTACATAATGAGAATAGAATTAAATTTCTATTATGAAAGTTTTCGTTAAATTGTGATCTTACTATTGAGAATTAAGGACTTAATGTCAATAAATTTAGAGTTGTAAAATTTCAAATTCAGGGGGTTCCTCGATTTGAATAATTGTTATGTTTCAAATCGAGACGTATGAAAAATGACAATTAAAAATGAAAATTTGATTTTTATTGGGAAATTTTACTGATTGATGGTCCAACTTCAAATTTCGAGCTGAAACTTGGCACGTTTAAAGACACTTTTCGACAACTTTTTACTTATTTCGACACCTTTTAGTTTTCGAGCTATCGAGGGGTCAATTATTGGATACTTAAGTCGGAACAACTCAAATCGAGTCTGTTCAAGTTGAAAACCTCTTTTAATACTAATGTGTAAGGGATCTTTCACTTATTGGATCCAATTTTTAGGGTGAAGGGGGTCTGTGCTTGTGTGACAGTTTTAAACAATAGTTTTTTTTTGTTTGAAGATTTTGTAACAGAAAATGGGGAGGGATGTCTAAAAATTTTTGATGGACGTCATAAGTGAGCGTCCTCTAACTTCTTACATAAATGCTTCTCAATTTTAATTTTCTGCCAAATAAGGTTATCAAAAAAAATCTTGGGTGAACCAAAAGGTTTTTGAACCACTGCCTTTGATCAAGCTAAGCGCAGGCAGGCATAGGAGAAAGAATTTAGCTAGAAGGTTTCATTACTTATTAACTTAATTGCATATTCATTTTGAATTAATTTGAAAGATATATTCTGACAGCTCTTTATGATTCATAAATTGACTTTCATAAATAAATCCAAAATTTCACCCTTAAAATCCATAGAAATGCTTTTACCTACCTACATTTATTTAATTTACATAAATTTCAAGATAATGTGAACACACAAATGGAAAACATTTTCTAGCTTTAAATACATGTAAATACATGTAGGCAATTACAGCAATAACTTTATTTCTCAAAAAAAAACAAGAAAGAAAAATTTTGAAAGAAATTTTCCATTTTACGCACAGCACAGCTATGAATTTTTGCTGAGATTTTTGAATTTTGTGTGTGTGTGTAATTTTATCGTTCGAATATCATTGTTCCATATATAGCAACAACAACAACATTTAACAGAAAAATGTCGACTGTCGGCAGGGGGAAAAGTACTTGTTGTAAAAAAATTTTAGTGTAAAAAAAGTGTAAATTTTACATCTTTTTACAGTTTTTTTACAGTTTTTTACAGTTTTTTATATCAAACTGTAAAATTTTACATCAACTTTTCTTAAGAATAAAATTAAGATTAATGAGAGTTTTCTTCAGTTTTCTTATAGTTTTTCATTGCGATTAAGAAAATTTATGTAAAAAATCTCGGAAAAATCGCTTTTTCGATGAGTTTTTCATCCCAAATAAGAAAACTAATGCGAAAAATCGCTTTTCCGATGGGTTTTTCATCCCAAATAAGAAAATCAACGCGAAAAATCGCTTTTCCGAGGGGTTTTTCATCCCAAATAAGAAAATCAACGCAAAAAATCGCTTTTCCGATGGGTTTTTCATCCCAAATAAGAAAATCAACGCGAAAAATCGCTTTTCCGATGGGTTTTTCATCCCGAATAAGAAAATCAACGCGAAAAATCGCTTTTCTGAGGGGTTTTTCATCCCAAATAAGAAAATTAACGTGAAAATCGCTCTTCTGAGGGGTTTTTCATCCCAAATAAGAAAATCAACGCGAAAAATCGCTTTTCCGATGGGTTTTTCATCCCAAATAAGAAAATTAACGTGAAAATCGCTCTTCTGAGGGGTTTTTCATCCCAACTAAGAAAATCAACGCGAAAAATCGCTTTTCCGATGGGTTTTTCATCCCGAATAAGAAAATCAACGCGAAAAATCGCTTTTCTGAGGGGTTTTTCATCCCAAATAAGAAAATCGAGGCAAAAATCGCCTTTCTACAGAATTTTTTTATTTCAAAAATAAAAAAAGAACGAAATTTTTTATGCCATTTTGGTGTAAAAGTGTAAAATTTTACGCCAAAAGTGTAAAATTTTACGTCAAAAGTGTAAAATTTTACACTAAAACTGTAAAAAAACTGTAAAAAACTGTAAAAAAACTATAAAAAACTGTAAAAAATGTAAAAGTGTAAAGCGATGTAAAATTTTTACAACAAGTACTTTTCCCCCTGACTGTCGGTTTTATGTCGACTAATAATCCCATTAAGTTCTTTTAACTGCTGCTGCTACTGGTACTCTTGCATGCTATTCAAATTCAAATTACAAATGAAAATTAAAAGCCAACCGATATTTAGGAACAATTTTTTTTCTCTCCGCTTTAGTTATTACTGGTGCTGCTTGTCGTTACCCATTTTTACGACAAATTGTTTGCCGGATTTTTTTTATTACTCGAGTTTTACATACAAACGTTCGCTCGGGGAGAATCAATAAGCGGTTGGTTTTTCATTTTTATTCTGTGAGAATGAAAGCAGCAATTGAGGTAATAAGTCATTAAAAGGCTTTTACTAAAAGCCAATTTTCCATCGGTTTTGTATTAATTTTACACGTATAATAAAATTTTCATTTTTTATTGTTGAGAGTTGGTTTGATTCCTAGTAATTTTAGTTTATAAAGGTTTTATAGTTCAATGTGGTTTTTGTACTATTTTCTAAATTTTAAATTAATGTTGGTTGGTATGTATGTATGTTCGGAATTTTGGATAATTATATGTGAAACTTTTTACATTCGAGTCTACTTTTTAACCAATAGTATTGATACCTTTTAAAGTCTCTAAATATTTAAAAAATTGTTTCAATTAAAATTTTTAATTAATTTAGGTATACAAGAATTTTTTTAAAAAAATATTAATAGAAGCAATTGTCGTCATAAATTCATCAAGCTTTCCTCCTCTATCAAAAAATAATTCTGACAAGATTTATGTATTTATTCTTTTTTTACCACCTTTTTTTCATACTTCATTTACTTCTATTTATTATAATTACTTAAATTGTTATTAATTTTTTATCCTTCAAAGTAATATGAATTTTTACGTGAAGAGAAAAGAATTTAATTAATTTTGTAAATTATCATATTTTTAAGTAAGATTAATTTTGATGGGCAAGTTTGACATTTTTCAATTTTAGTTTGTCATGGACGTACATTTATAAAGCGTTCTAAACTTTTCCCGTTCTTTAATGACATTTATAAATAAACTGTTCCTTTGACCTCTTTATAACTCTTTTGATAAAATCATTTTTTGACTTCTAAAAAAAAATTCATTTCATTTCCTAAAAAAGACGAAATTTATTTCAATTATTAATAAAATTGTGCCAAGTCTTAATGGATTCATACCTCTTTTACTTCATATCTTCTCATTTCTCTGCGTTTTAATTTAAATTAAGCAAACAACAAGAACGCAAATAAACAATCGTCAAAGACTTTTATTTTCTTCTTAAGTCGAAGGAAAAAAATAATTTGGATTTTTTTTAATTTTCTTTACTGCATAAAAAACAACCCCATGCTGTAAATACCAACACATTCATATTTATTAAACCATTAATTAATAACAGCACATAATTAATTATTTTAATCCAGCGAACACGAGACGTTGTAAAACGCAAAAGAAAAGAGGCAAAGAAAAAGCTTAAGGCTGTTTAACCTCAATTTTTGTTGCAACATTTTTTTTTATAAATCTAATTTTTTGGCTCATTTTTAACCCTACATTTTTCAGCTTTAAGCTAGGCTATAAGAATAATTAGGATTAAAATCAGAAGGATTAATAAAAGCTTTAATAGTTGCTAATACCTGATTGGAAATTTTTAATTCCAGGCTTTCTTGAATTAAAGCGTGAAAACTTCATCAAAACTTTTTTTACTCCATACTTTAATCCTTTTTTTGTTCTCATTTTTCAAACAAATAAACTTTTTCCATATACCACGAAAATGTTTGTGTTTACGAGACTTGTCATGCTAAAAATTGCTAAATATAGCAGAAAAAAATTTCCTCATCTCCCGATGTTGAGTAAAATTTGTTTGTTGATGATTTATTTAACTTTTTATTTTCTTCTCACACATCCAGGTATGAATGTGTTTGCAGATATTTTACGTGTTTAAATCACTTCAAAAAAGTTGTTCGTTTAAGAAGAAATTTTTTAAGCCTTTTGCAAATATTGCTCGTTGAAAATGAAAATCTCGAGGAAATTTTTGTTAAGGATTTGAAATTTTGGAAGCAATTTTTTGCTTAAATTGAATTATTCTGATGATAACTAGGAATCTTTCCATAAATTAAATTCATATCAAGAATATTGTATTTTACTTCTATTGGACCACTCAAATATTTGAAAATAAAGTTTGAAAAGCTTAGTATGGATTAAAATATTTTCGATGCTGAATACAAAATTCTCCATCATCTCTCACACAGATAATAATTTCTCCCTTAATAGAGAATTATGAGGTTGAATGAATGCATTTGCATACACACATGAAAAACAAAAGCAAACCATTAGTGAAATTGGAAACTCTTCTTGCTTCTCCTCGAGTGTTCTCACATTTTTTGTTCAAATATACACAAAATGCATTGCAAAATTGTAGATTCATAATTGTTCCCTCTTAAACAAAAGAGATAATAGGAAGATGTGTGGAGTAGACTTTTGTACATCATTTGTTATTTTTCATCCATCTGAAGTTGTAGAGTTTTAATTGAAGAATGATATGTTGAGTTTTTCAAAACAGAAAAAAAAATCAAATCAATTGTAGGATATAGGATGAAACTTCAATAATTGTTACTGGATTAGTTTTTTTCTCTCCATTTTTCAATTCATGAAACTTTATGAAAAAAATGGCAATTTTTAATCATGTACCATAGACATTACCTTTTTTTTCATTGATGAATAAGCATAGAAGGAACTTATTGTATCTATGAGTTCCTTACTTAATATGAGCTCTCGCTATATCAACTTACTCATGTGAATATAAAGTTTCAAACTATTTTTCTCATATATACAAACACAAAAGAGTATGAAACATGTGGCAGGAAGTATGACAATAAAAATATAGAGATACGCCGTGAAAAGAGAAACACAGAATAATAGACAATGAAGCAACGGCTGCAGCAACAGCAGAGAGAAAATATATACATCATATGAAGACATTATTATGCAATGAACAGGAAAGAGAGTAGAGAAAGAAAAAGTTGAACATTCGTAATGTGCAAAAGCTGACATTACAGCTTGCTTTACGTTCTGCATGTTTTTTTTTTTTTTTTGAATCATATTCACACCAAATTTTCAATTTGGGTGAATATATTGCTTTTGAGTAAAACTGAAAACCACATTTTCTAACTTGCTGCTTCAGGATTACAATTTTATCCCATATTGTCTATGGTGGAAAGTCTGTGCCTGAAAATACCAATCTAACAGTGAAAACCGCATCTCATTTGGTGCTTCCAGTCAAGAGAAATCGCAAAAAACGCATTCTGTCATTTAGCAAGTTAGCAAGTTAGCAAGTTAGCAAGTTAGCAAGTTAGCAAGTTAGTTTCCGCGATAACTCAATTTTAACGAAACGTTAAGACTTCGGGTTTTTTGCATTTGATTAATATTGGCCCAAGGAAAACCGGTATAGTTTTTGGAGTCATGAGCTGCTTCCTGTGAGGCACAATGGACGAAAATGTGCCATTTTTGACCAAAATATGCAAAAAATTTTACATTTTCTTTAATATCTCAGACATAACTTAACCAAATGATTTGAAATTTTCGGTGTTAGATTAAGCATTATTTAAGGTATAATTCACACTATAATGACAAAAAAATTTTCATGCGTAGTGTAACAAAAAAGTTGAAAAATCGAAAAATTTTTCGTGTTTTGACACAAAATTGTTTCGTTCTCCTCAATATTAAGTCCAAATGGAATAATTCCAAAAACGTCTAGAGATATAGATGCACAAAATGTATATGCAAAGTTTCAGCTCATAAAAATGAAACCAATGAGTACTAGGTCAATTTGAATTTTTGCCTAAATATACCCCCTTAATGCGCATATTATGAAATTTTTTTAACATATACAGTGTTCTAGGACCTAAAAACATCCAAAATACATCGAATTCTATCAAAAAAAAACCCGAAACCATACTTTATCATATTCACACCAAATTTTCAATTTGGGTGAATATATTGCTTTTGAGTAAAACTGAAAACCACATTTTCTAACTTGCTGCTTCAGGATTACAATTTTATCCCATATTGTCTATGGTGGAAAGTCTGTGCCTGAAAATACCAATCTAACAGTGAAAACCGCATCTCATTTGGTGCTTCCAGTCAAGAGAAATCGCAAAAAACGCATTCTGTCATTTAGCAAGTTAGCAAGTTAGCAAGTTAGCAAGTTAGCAAGTTAGCAAGTTAGTTTCCGCGATAACTCAATTTTAACGAAACGTTAAGACTTCGGGTTTTTTGCATTTGATTAATATTGGCCCAAGGAAAACCGGTATAGTTTTTGGAGTCATGAGCTGCTTCCTGTGAGGCACAATGGACGAAAATGTGCCATTTTTGACCAAAATATGCAAAAAATTTTACATTTTCTTTAATATCTCAGACATAACTTAACCAAATGATTTGAAATTTTCGGTGTTAGATTAAGCATTATTTAAGGTATAATTCACACTATAATGACAAAAAAATTTTCATGCGTAGTGTAACAAAAAAGTTGAAAAATCGAAAAATTTTTCGTGTTTTGACACAAAATTGTTTCGTTCTCCTCAATATTAAGTCCAAATGGAATAATTCCAAAAACGTCTAGAGATATAGATGCACAAAATGTATATGCAAAGTTTCAGCTCATAAAAATGAAACCAATGAGTACTAGGTCAATTTGAATTTTTGCCTAAATATACCCCCTTAATGCGCATATTATGAAATTTTTTTAACATATACAGTGTTCTAGGACCTAAAAACATCCAAAATACATCGAATTCTATCAAAAAAAAACCCGAAACCATACTTTATCATATTCACACCAAATTTTCAATTTGGGTGAATATATTGCTTTTGAGTAAAACTGAAAACCACATTTTCTAACTTGCTGCTTCAGGATTACAATTTTATCCCATATTGTCTATGGTGGAAAGTCTGTGCCTGAAAATACCAATCTAACAGTGAAAACCGCATCTCATTTGGTGCTTCCAGTCAAGAGAAATCGCAAAAAAACGCATTCTGTCATTTAGCAAGTTAGCAAGTTAGCAAGTTAGCAAGTTAGCAAGTTAGCAAGTTAGCAAGTTAGCAAGTTAGCAAGTTAGTTTCCGCGATAACTCAATTTTAACGAAACGTTAAGACTTCGGGTTTTTTGCATTTGATTAATATTGGCCCAAGGAAAACCGGTATAGTTTTTGGAGTCATGAGCTGCTTCCTGTGAGGCACAATGGACGAAAATGTGCCATTTTTGACCAAAATATGCAAAAAATTTTACATTTTCTTTAATATCTCAGACATAACTTAACCAAATGATTTGAAATTTTCGGTGTTAGATTAAGCATTATTTAAGGTATAATTCACACTATAATGACAAAAAAATTTTCATGCGTAGTGTAACAAAAAAGTTGAAAAATCGAAAAATTTTTCGTCGGCGCCGACGCAGGCTGTACTTTAGTTATAGTGCTAAATGCGCGCTGAACAGATGTAGGGTTTTAAAACGATTAATTATGGTGTAATCTATAAAAGCCGAAGCAAGTGAAGGTGTGATAATTTTCCCTAACTGTTCCCAGACTTTCGATTCATAAGATAATGAGAAAGTGAAAATGAAGAATATTTGCAAAGCTCAAATAACTCTTTTATATTATTCACTAAAAGTGAATAGAAAATTTCTTAATTATTTTTCGCAAATTTTTTAATTAGATTAGTTTTTTTGCGATTATAAATTAATCAGTAGATAAAGTATAATTATTTTTTTTTCTCTAATTGAAATCAAAAGAAGTTCTACTGGTGGTGTGAATATACCCATGAAGCGTGACCCGCTTCATTACTAGTTTTAATTTCCACTTTTTTTCTCTCTCACTTCTTCCAATGCTGCTGCTGTTAGATGAAAACTTTTTAATTAAAATAATTTTTTTTAAAACATAAATATGACGATAATTATTAATAAATTTAAGTAGATTAATGGATGAAAATAAAAAAATTGCCAAAAAATTATTCTTTTTTTATTTAATTCCTTAATACTTTTGCTTAATGAATTGAAATATACCAAAAAATACAGTTTATTAAATTTCTAATCTTCCCGTCAGTGTTTGGGTTTAGTCATCCCACCACTCCATCCAGAAAAAAATTTTATAGATTTTTTTTTATTATTTCTTATCTTGTTCATTTCAAGCATTCTCTGCATCATGAATATGATATAAAAACTGTTTTTGAACTAAAGAACTTGAAATTTTCATAATTAATTAAAATCATTCAAATTAAAGAAGAAGAAATAAAAGTTTAATCCACGAAACTTTTTACTCTTGAACAGAATGAATTCAAGAGAGATGAATATTAAATAAGAAAACTTTTTGTTAGAAACTTAATTGATGCAGCAATCGATGAATATGAAACTGCATCTAGATATTAAGCCAATTAGGAAATTTTTCATATTATTATTGCATTTTCGAATGGATGGGGGTTTCAATTCAAGTTTTTGTATTCAAGTTAACCTTTTTTTTGAAAAATAGGAAAGGATAATAGAAAAATAATTAAAAGTTATTGAGTTGTTATTAGTATATACTGAGAAGTAAGGTGAATTTTGAGTACAATTTAATTAAAATGATTAGAATTCTCTTAATTTTTTTATTTATATCCATAGTTCTACACATGGTCGGAAATGCTCAAAAATGATCAAAAATAATGAAAAATTATCAAAAATTATCAACATTAGTCTAATTTGGTTTGTGCAGTTCCACACCTTGGATTTAAATAATTTATATTAATTTATGATTAGGAATTGCTTGTTTTCTGTTTCTGATTTCAATATCTAACAATTAAAACTATTCAGCCATTTAAAAGAGTTTTAGTGTATGTCGCACAAATAATTTTATTTGACATGGCAGAACCACAAACAAATATTAACGAAGTGTGTTTGTGTGTCAAGGGGTGGGAAATAGTTTTTTTTTTGTATTTATTAAAATTCTTATTATGAAGAAAGTTTCAATTCTTATACAAATTTGTTTCTAAATTGTTAGGGGGCCGTTCACTTATTATTGTTACGCTCTGAGGGGGAGAAGGGGGAGGTTCAAGAATTTGTTACGGTCTTTTGTTCTCACACCTGATTTTTTTGTTAAAAATATACCGAAAGGGGGAGGGGAGGGGAGGTAAAAACTTAAATTTTGCCCCTTAGCGAAATTTTCAAAACCTTCATCTTTTCATAAACCATACCCTAGTGACTGTTTAAAAGCGATTAATTACCACTTTATGGCACTATAGTTTATTTGGAAGAGCAGCATTTCCTAACATGCGAATCTTGTTGTTTTTTTACCTACAATAGATAAACCGTGTAGCGGGAACAATAAAATCCTTGTATCTACCAAACAGCAACACAACAACTTTATCGATGGACATATTTGCATTTGATGATGTGGTTCCATGCATTAAATTTATTTTCATACAATACATTATAGATTTTTAATTTTCGCATTGTGCTAAATCCACTACAGCTTTTATTTATGCGCGTATTTTGGAAATAAAAATTTATTGAAATTATAAAAAAAAAATTCTAAAACGACTAATTGCTAATTGATTATAATTTCATATACGCTGTCCAGTACAATAATTTTCAGGAAAATTTATGGTAAAAATACCTTGAACGTGAATATCAAAATTTGGTGTTATTGTATGTTTGCGTTGCTGTGGCAAAAGCTCATTAGTTGCTATGAATACCGAAAATAAATAAATGTAGAGTCTCATATGTTATAATAATATGATAGATTGATAAAATATTTTATTTTTTTTTGTGCATGAATGCTTTTAAGAATTGTCAATTTAATATGAAAAGCCATAAAATTTTCATATGTGATGTTTTATCATTGATTGAATAAGTTTTGATGTATATTAGATGCCAAATTCAACATTGATAAAATGAGAATTCAACCTCTGATAAAATTCAACATTGATTACTTGTCATTCAAAAATTATCATGAAAAATAAAATTATTACCAGTCAATAATTTCGACATGCCAGGTCACCGTACACATTTATTTAATAAAATATTTAATAATTTATGAAAATTGATACTCATAAATTATTTTATTTCTTCAAAAATTATTCCATCCATCTCATACTCTCATACCGTACACATTCACTCTCTTCTTTATATTCTCATCAATCCGGAGCCACAAATGAGCTTTTATCGATTTCTGTCAAACATAAATAAACATAAATTTCTTACAAGATGATAGAATGAAGGAAAGGGAAATACCAAGAAGAAGAAATAATTTCTGTACATTGAAATGAATAAAAGCAAGAAAAAGGCATAAAAGCATCAACAGACATACAGTGTTGAATTAAAGAAGTAAAAGCATTAAGGCATCAATTTCAATCCCAAACAATAAATCAAACCGTAGAAAGAAAAGGAATCTTTTTTTTGGTCTTCTAAGTTTCATTCTGATTTTCGGCATTTCAATAGAATTCACCCATATTATTTAAGGCATTGGAAGGGCGAAGAAAACGCAAATTATCAGAGATTGTGTTTCAAGAATTAACATTACTTTGACATTGGATTTCAAGAAGCGAAATATCGACAAAATGATCTCAAGGGAAATCCATGAATAAGCCTATGCGCTTATTTACTAAAAGCAAAAGTCAAAAAGCTTCATTGAAATAACTACAAATCAAGTTAAGTTATTTAGAAATTCTCCTCAAGCAATCATGAATAATATAAACACGAAACGGAGAAATCAATCAAGAAAAGATTTGTGTATATTTCCTTCCAACTCATTGTTGTGTGATTTAATGAAATGATTTTAGCCCCCTACAAAGTGCTTTCCTTGAAAAACTGAAAATAAGGGCAAAAAATAGGAAATGAAATGAATTTGAAGTGGTTTTGCTGTAAGGAAATTCTTTTATTTTCTATACAACATTTTTAGCATTTTCAAGGTAGAGAAGTATTAATACAATTTCGACATGTTACTTACTAGAATGTCACACACAAATAACAGTTTTTCGTACCTTTTTCAGGTGACATTTTTTAGAATTTTCTATTAAATGAGAATTTTTTAATTTTCATAAAATTTTTTTCGGGTCGTTCACTTATTACGTAATGCTAAAACTTAATTTGGGCTTTTTACACCTCCCCCTCCTCTTGGACCCCCTCAGAGCTTTTCGTAATTAGAGAACGGTCCCTTCGAAATACCTCTTTTTAGTTTTTAATATGGGTTTGTCATAAAATTTGTAAGTTAAATTATTCCTATCACCAAATTAGGAGTCAGCAATTGTGATTTTTGGTATTTTTAATTTTACGAACGAATTGGGCTAACTCAGCTGATCAAATTGAAATGATCCGAATCAATCAACAAAAATTATCAAAATTGATCAAAAATAATCAAAAAATCCAAAATTATTTTTTTTTTTTTTAAAAAAAAAATGTTTAAAATTCGATTTGGCAAACGACCCTTAAGTCAATTTTTAAAACGTGATAAAAATAAAAATTATAAAAATTTATTTTGAAGAACAAATTTATTTTTCATAAATTAAAAGCCACTATAAGTAGCTATAAATTAGCAAATAAGCATCAAAACATGAAGGCAAAACTCATGTATGCTAATTGATTGATGACTTTTAGAATTACAATAATTAAAATAAGTAACAAAACAACTTTTATTCTCCTCAATTTGTATAATATTGTATTACAATTTATGTGCCATATAACCTCTTTGCCTGCCCTTCTTTTTCATTGTTTGCTTATTCATGCTTTATATGAAGGAATGAAAATGTAAGAAAATGAGCAAAAAATATGTTCATATTCCTTTCTTTTTTTAAGAATCTTACCAGAAAAAAATGCTTTTGTAGCTAATGTAATTCCTGTGGCTTAATACATTCATTTTCATTTCATGTTGAACTAAAAATGGCAAGCCAACAACATCAACAACAATTTCTTGGGTCTGGAAGGAATTTATGATCAAGATGATGATACTATCATTTATACTAGTATAGTAGTTATGAATGATGTAAGCTAAGAATGGAAAAACAAGAAAATGGAAATTATGTAAATTTTTTTATTCCTATCCTTTTCTCTTTTCATCTTGAAATATTCTTTTTGCTGAAAAAATTCTCAAGATCAAAAAAAAAAATCTCATTTCATTCATGAAGAAAGTTTTTTTTTCATGTTATTAAAACTTTTCAAAAAATAAATTTTATGTCAAATAATGATACAAAAGCATGCAACAATATAATACAAAATATTCTGCAATCAATAATGCTGTCTAACTGATTAGTAATACATAAATCGTTAGAACAGCAGCAACATTGAAGGTCAATTTCAGATCAGAAGAAAACTTCACACTTGACTTTCTGTTGCTGGTGTTAATATCCTTGAAAATATCGATTTTATGTCCACATTGTGAGAATAAAATAAAGAGATTGAAAAAAAAATCTCATCTTAGTTTTCCTATTTTTGCTCTCTTTTTCTTCATTATTGCTATTATTTGTAATATAGTAAACGACATTAATCTGCTAACTTGTCTGCTATTTGTTTCCATTTAAATCAACTTCGACATAACTTTTCTCTGTCATGCTTGGCAAAAAGAGATTCTAGATTCTCCAATATTTTCATTTCTACATGCCTTTCATGAAATTTTTTTCCTTATCTCTCCATCCATATTGAACACATAGAGATGATGCTGTGATATCGATAATGGAATGTTAAAGACTTTATGGCAAATAATTAAATTAAAATGGAATGAAGAGAAGCAGACATTGGCTTTCAATTTTTATCTCCATGATAAACATTCTGTCGTTATTAATTTCAAAGCTCATATCAAAATTGCTTTTTAATTTTCTTGAGTACGCATCGAGCAGAGCTAGCTAAAAAAAAAAACACTTTAAGGGAACATTCGATAATGAGATTTTTATGGAATTGAGATGTTTGTGATATTTATGGAGATGGTTTTGTGGTTTTAAGTTTGTTAAAATGAGAACATTTAAAGATATTATCTCAGATAAGACTAATTGCTGATCATCATTTAGTGAATTAAGAAAACTTTAGTTTTCTCTAAAAAACTTTGACTTATCTCTTATTTCACACATTTTCTGTCTGTTAGTCTTTTAATATCAATTTTGCAGTCACTTGTAAACTATTTGTAGAAGTCAACCACATTGGCTTACACTTAAATTTCTTAATACTTGCCCTTTATTCCTACACACTCGTTTATGATTTCTATGAATAAAGAAAACATATATCTTCATGAGGAAGTTTATTAATTTTTGCATGTGGTAAAATTTTCTTCATCTTCTTCACTAGCTTTTCTCATTTCTTCTATTGCTAATCAATAGTTCTCATCTCATTTGAATATATACGTTTGCACATACACACATACACACACATGAAAAACTTTTCCTTCTTCTAACAAATTTCTAAATTTAGGAAAAAGCTTTTGAGGATTGAATGAAAATATTATTGATGAAACTACTATAAGACTTCAGGCATTGAATGGAATGGGAGGTCGTATGAATGTCAAAATGTCATGAAATTTTTCAATTTTTCCTCGATTATGCAGATTAAAATTTGTATAAGAAGTGTATTAATATATGCTTGTATGTGAACTGAAATGAATTGGTACTTTGCTTATAATGAGAAATATGCTAAATTCAGCATAGCTATAGATTCATTAGACACAAAAAAAAAACGCTTCTGGTATGAACTTTAAGCCACAATTTGTTGTTATAGCTTTTCTGTGGCTTTCATAGTACAAAGCTATTCAAACTCAATTGCAATCACGTTTTTATGTTCAAATTTTCATTTTCATGCCATTTCTGTTATTTTGAAGCTGGAAACAGTAGCCAAATGCAGAGGTTCGAGGTTCTCTTTTGTGAATTCATATTTAGGAAAATAAACAGAATTTTTTTTTCAAATGAAATGTTGTGACATTGAACTGCAATTTCAGTGGTGTTATGCTTCTTATTTGCTAGTCTTTTAGCAAGTGTATAAAGTAAGGTGATAATGAATTTACTTACTTTATTAGCTTGAACCTCACAAAATAAATATTATAAAGAAATTTTATGGTTAATATTGATGATATTCTAAAAGATCCACAAACATATACAACAGACATTCACAAAAGAAATGATTGAATGACGAAGAAAAAAAGCAACAATTGACTTTCAGTCATTCTATTCCTAATGGATAACAATGGTAAATAATACCATAAGCACGACATATTTCTTGTATGGTCCGCCCCCATTTAATGATTCCTTTCAAACATGTCAATACTTATATTCTATTTCACATATTTCTTAAAGAACTTTTGGTATTACAAGGTATTAAGACCATTCTCATGTCTCAAGGCTTTTCTTATCGATGAAAAGGAGGAAAAGAGATGAAGGGGATGAATGTGAATACAAAGAAGAAAAATGACAAACAAAAGAACAAGTTCAAGTATTGGAGATATTTAGTTTGAGGGGAAATAAAGCGCATTTCGTGGTCTTTCCTTTGTGACGTCTATCAAAAACTTGGGTATTTAGATACCCTCCCCTCCTCTGTCACAAAATTTTCTTACAAAAAATTCTACAAATTAAAATTGATAAGCAGCGTAAGATATACTCCCCTGAAAATTAAACATCTTACATGAAAGACACTTTTTAGGATTTCTTATGAATCAAGTACCAGAGGTGTCCCAAAACCCAAAATCCCAACCCCCCCCCCCCCCCCCCCCAAATTTTTTGTTCCATACAAAAAAATAACAAAACTCTGCTCTCATATCTAAATTTGAAATTTATGATTTTCTCTCAAATTGTCTGAATCTCAAAACTTGAATTTTCGAACTTTTTTACCAATTTCGGAATTTGATTTAAAATGAATTGACGTGAACCATAGCTAGACAATTTTTTAAAGATAAAATTAATTTCTATCACAAAATGCTGCTTTAAGAAAATTTCATTCATTCATTCTTTTCTGCTACGTCCTTGTGCTACCATAATAGCTTTTGGCTAGAAAAATTTTCTATGACTCCTCGTCTCCATCTCAGTACATAGTCATAGATGTATTTACATTGTAATGCTACAATATTTGTTGACTGATGTTTATCACTTACCAATACTTCGTCTCAAGTCTCTTTGTATCTCAGTTTCCCCTCCTGTAATTTAATATATAAGAGATTTGTCATCATTGTTTTGCTAGTTGTTGATATTGCTTGTTTACTAAAAGGTCAAAAACTTATAGAGCTTGTGAGTTGGAGAAGTTAAAAAAAAATTTATAAAAAAAAATTTTTAATGCTAAAAAACTTTAGTCATTAAAAGTTTGACACAAAGTTCTAAATCTGCAAATGTTGGATTATGATTGTGACATGAAAAAAGTGTAAATGACATGATTTTGTAATGACTAACGAGATTTATATATATTTTTTTATGACAAAGAACATTTTGACATGAAATCGTCGACAGATATTTTACTGAACTTAATTTAAAGTTTATGAAATAAAATAATAATTTAATTTTGTATTCTGTTCGTAACATGAATTTTGTTGGTCAAAGTTTGACAGATCTGCGAATTTTTCGACTCAATATTTTAAGGTATGGCTAGCTCATTCAGTCATAATATTGATTCTTTCAATATTCAAAATATAATTTCTAGAAATTTAATGGCAAAAATAACTGATCGAAAGATACTGTTTTGCATGTCATCCTGTTCGACTGCTCATTTTGAAATGAACGATGAAATCAAGAATAAAACATTTTGTGTACAAAAAAAGCATAGCAATAACAAAAGCTATGTCTGTGACATTTGACATCCAAACAAGAAAAAAAAAGATGGAAAGATAAACTGGAAACTTTGAAATGAATTGTTTAGCATTGACCTCAAAAATGGAAAGAAGACAAAAAAAAAATCGTCACCGAAGATGAAATGAATAGAAAAAAAGGCAAAAGAAATAAAAGTGTCATTGTTAAGAGTACAGCACAGTATACAGAAAAAAGACACGAAGTGACAATCAGAAAAAGAAACATAAAAATGACTTGTCGCACTTTAAGTTGTGTGTAAATATTTAACAGACGTTCAATAATGAATTTCTGTGTCCTAAAAATCGCACATACAATCAAATATTTTTCACACGCACACTGACTTCGTGTTGGCATTGAGGAACAATGTTAAGCTCTCATAACAATGGCACAATTTATTTCACTCAATTTTTGTAGTGTTTTTTGTGATTTTCTGAATCATTTTGAATTTAGTAGATAAACAAAGATATAAACTGGCCATTATGTTACGATACATATCTATGTCGTTTGATTTTAAGCATAATTTGGCAATCACTAATACAATTTTTATCGTTTTTGCTTAATTAAATTTTGATTTTTTCAGTTTTTTCTTTAAAAAAATAAATTTTTAATGCACCAAGCTCAGATCTAAATTTTTGATTTTTAAAAAATCGAGAACACATTATCATTAAATAAATTTTAAAAAATTTAAATTTTCTTTAGTAATCATAAATTTTTCAAATGAAGAAATATGATGCATAAAATTAAGTCTTTTTTATCTCTCTATTCGCAGCTAACATTTTGATGATTAATGTTTCATTTCTTTTGCTATTACTGCCTTATTTATCCACATATGTTTGTACTGTATAATAATAATGTATGTAATACATAACGAGAAAAAATATTTCATAATTAACACATTTTAGCAATTGCAATGATGGAGTGATATGGAAGCACACTAAGTAGTTGCTGTTACTGTAGCTTTTGCTTCTGTTTTTTTTTTTTATCAACGGTGGTGAATTATGGGATGAATTATGAAGATTTATTTTACATGCAATGTATGTGTATGTCAGTCAATCTTACTAGCATTAAATATGAGTATGTTTATGAATATAGAGTTCAGATTTTTATTTTTCGTGGACATGACGTTGTGCTGAGTTTCAGTTGGTGTACGGAAAGAAAGAATAATTATTATTGGATTAAGAATTAATTATGATAAAATGAAAGATTCAGAATGAATGTGAATAAGAAACTTAGCCAACTCAGTAGAGAAGGTTCTCGATATAAACGGTTGTTTTGTTCCAGAAAAATCATATTCAAATCGAATTTATTCAAACCGAAACGTATGAAAAAATTTCCATTAAATTCAAAAATATGATTTTTGTATGAAAAAAGTTGACTTTTCAGATCAAATCTGTTTAAATCAAAGACCCACTATACATATACCTTGCCAAAAATCTACTACAAATTTTCAATATTTGAAAAAGTTATTCAACAAATGTAAAGCATTTTCTTACTTCCTTAAAGCCACAGATGCATCTATAAATTTTAAATTCAAATGAAAATTTATTAGAGTATCAAAGATCTTAATTTTTCAGCACATTTTATCCTTTATGTTCACATTTCCATGCGACAAAATGACTTTCTTTAAATCATCATCATCATCATCCAGCATTTTCTCACGTATAGATTTATATTCACCTCATCTACATAATGTTTTATATATTCTTTATACATATGCACATATTCACATATATATACTTACATACACTTCATTTCAATTCTCATAAAAATAAGATGAGTAACATAAACATAAACAGAAGAATTATGAGCTTCATCACTTTTAAAAATGAAAATAAATTGCCATATGCGTGAATATATGTCGTCTGCACACGCCACAGTCAGGCGTGTATTCTTGATTTACAGCTAAATTTATGTATATGCAAAAAACAGATAAGCTGAGGAAAAAAAAAAGTTTAGAGAGAAAATATTATTTTTTCAAAGAGAATTAAATTTTAAAAAAAATTCAAATTTACATTGAGGAAGTAACCTGTTGATAAAATATGATGGAACTTTAAAATGCAAATTTTGCATAAAAAAAGATGAGAAGGATATGAAATGCTTCATGCTTTTAGAGCAAACCGAAACTTTATTTACATATAAAAAAATAAGGGAAGAAAAGTTTATCATCTCTTCCATCGTCTGTGTGTGCTTTCTTATTATGGATTATTTTTTGTATCATCTGTCTTGAGTTGTCTTTTGTTTCCTACTTTTTAGAACTCTCTTCAACACACTTTTGCTGTGAAAGAATGAACAACAAAAGTTTATTTTTTCCTCATTAAATATTCATCCAATCGCGATTGCAATCCAAAGCATTAAGCATACATATACAATTTTTCTATATATTCTATGACAATTTTTGTAAATATTATGGAATTTTATTGATTGAATTGACTATAGAGGGCCGTTCATTTATTAAGTAACGCTAAAATTCGGGTTTTTGCCACCCTTCCCCTTCCCCCTCCATAAAGGTTTTAACAAAAGAATCGCATTACGTAATAAGTGAACGGCCCCTAGGACTTTAATCTCCTAGAAAAATAAATTTTACATGCATTGAAAAAAATGTTCAATACAAGTGTTTTCATACTGCATTTTTATTCAATTTCTCAAGTAAATCAGACTCAAAATATTTACTTTGAATTTAGACCAGTATTTGCCCACATGACTGACATTTTCATTTCTATTAAAGACGATTTTTTTGTTAAAAACCACCAAAAGGCATTTACTGATCTTGAATTTTTTTATGTTTGTTGGTTGCTAGGTTTCAAAAGCCGTTTTATGATTTACTTAATTGACTTGTTTCACCGATTTTTTGTCTCGTTTTATATCTCTCATGCTGTCTGCCATAAAGTTTTTTTTTCATTCATCCATGCCGTAAACATTTTCGACTTAAGATATTTTCATAAATGTCTCATTAAAGTCTTTTTTAAAGTACTAGAATCCTTAAAAAGAGTCTCAAAACACCTATAAACTCGTTGACTTTATTTGAAAAGTATTTTTCGTGTGGTTTCTTTCATGTAATTGTCATTTAATAAAATGAAAAAAAAAATTAATTAAATAATTTTCACTTAGAATTTTTTTCTGTGTTGCTTGAAAAGACAGTTAAGCATACAAGCATGACATAACACGTGTAACTGTCATACATAGATGTGTAAAACACAACATTTAATAATGTAAGAAGGAAATTCTCGATGTACGTAAAATAAGCCGCCAATAGCATTGATTGCCTTCCCTTTCTTTATTGCCTTTCACATCACTTAATAAATTGAATTTATTGACAGCATTCACATAAACACAACACAAATCACATTAGCTCTGAGTGAGATGGAATTTTATCGCATTGACATAAATATTATGTAAGAGTTAAGTTCATTATGTGTCTAAACTTGCTACAAAGTTATATGGGATGATTTCATGAATGTTTAAGAATGAGGCATTGAGTATGGAGGAGATTCATGTCACATTAAAATATTTTTAATTGCCATTTTCAAATTTCCTGTCTCAATGTCTAATCTTGTTTGGTAGCATGTTGTAATAAAACTTTGCGGAAACTTAAGATCTATGGTTTTCATATAATTTACATTGACATATAACAACAAACATTTTAGATTTTGCGGTTTCTCTTTCCGTCTCTCTCACTTACTATTTATCTATTTTCATATTATTTCTCAAATCTCAAGTCAATTCTCATAACACAAATGGCAATATAAATGTCAATTCATCAGCATATGTATAGCATTGAATCAAATAATCATGAATAGTTTGAGGTTCCGTTAATCATGCGATACAATAAATAATTTTTACTTCAACTCATTGTGTGCAGTTAAAAGTTGCAATTTAAACTATGTTTAAAAAAATCAATTAAATTTTAAATATCAACTTATTTTAAAAATTTGTGGTTGACGATTTATTTATGACTGCAGTGACAATAAAAAAACGGTATTTAAATTTTTATTTGTGGATGATTGAAAATAAATTATATTACTAGTTGACATTCAAAGACTGAACAATAGTGAGCATTGACTTAGTTTGTGTGAAAAAATTTGGTGAGGGGGGTAATTTTTCGTTTTTTATGAAAAACTCTAGCAAATTTGCCAGCGAGGAGGGTGAAAATTCACTCAATCACCCCCCCCCCCCTTCTCTAGCTACGCGACTAATTTAGTGATATTTAAAGCTTAAGTAATTCAAATTTTGAACAAAAGATTTTTTTTGAAAAAAGGCTTGAATAAATGTTTGAACATACCTAAATGTGAATATAATTATCAACTTTATGTTGAATTATTAAGAAGTTCTGCAAAAAATTTACACAAATCCAAATATATGAAAAATGACTGTTTGAAAAAAAATTGAATTTTTGCATACAAGTTCTTCAAATTGAGACACCCAAGTAGATAAAAAATTTTAAAATCGAAATTTTTTTAATTCTTATTTTCTTGAAAATTTTATTCAAAAGTCGACATTTATTAATATTTGATATTATCTCACATCCTTTAAATTTATCACATTCTCACTAAAATAATATTTATCAAAATTAAATATCATTAATAAAATTTCCAAATCAGTGAAAATTCAAAACGAAGAAATTTAAATACCAATCTTTTAACTTTGCATTCTGTGATAAAATTAAAACTATGTAGATAGGTCTATACACATTCAGTCATGTTGATATGTGTAAACAGTAATGTATATGGTGTCGACTCACATGTAAAGTGATACATAAATTACACCATATCACATTTGAATTAAATTTTAATTTGAAATTTTGTTATCACAACGTAATTAATTATGTTGCTGTTCGTTCGCTTCGTTAGGTACATGATGTGTCTTTAACAAATATTTATTGCTTATTCAGTAAATTTAAAGAGTGTATTAGAAGAGAAATTATTAATTATACTTGAATGTTAAGTGATTAAGAGGTTAAATTTGTTTTAACGGATGAATGGATTTACTTATTATTTTTAGGGTTCGTTTGTAATTGACGTCCAAAATTAACAGTTATATTTCAAAAAATAACTACTTGAATTTCCAGAAGTTTTAATGAACTCGAATTCTTATAAATTCTATTGTTCTCAACCCCAATCCCCTTTGGACATCATTGTTAAACGACCCATTAAATTTTTTATGAAAATTGATGAAAATAACTAATAAGATTCTTATATTTTTATTTTCTTTACAGATATAATATTTTTCTTAGCAAAAAATTACGTGATATCATTTAAAAAAAAGCAAAGATTCATGAAAGAATTTAAAGGATTATAATCTTCATGCTACTACATTTGAGGTAAGTTTCAGATAAAAAAATATTTGACTTAAGAATTTGCAGATGATTTCCACACAAATAAATTTTCAAAAAAAGGATTTTGTTATATCACAAATTGTCCCCATATGCAAAAGATGTAATTTTCGAGTTTTCTGTCATCAGACAACACACATGCAATTCGAATAATTAATGATTCCGTTCTTTAATATCATTGAACATGAGCCGCCTTCCATTTAGATCTGTTTCCTATAATTTTCCTTTTACACGATATTCGATGTAATTTTTTTTGTTGCCATCATCAACCTATCTCACTCATATATTAACATAATAACAGTATGTTATCTGAACAAGCATTTATCTATCTCCATTTTATTTCCTCTGTATGTATGATCATGTCATTTTAAAGCTGATTAATTTTAAAATCTGATAATTATTGTTTGTACATGGCTTGTAACAAAAACAACAAAAAAATGAGAGAGCTTCATGAGCACACTGCATGTCTATAATGATAACATGCACACATACATGTACCTTAAAAAATAACAATGGATAAAAATTAGTTGATTATGATATTAGGTGCTGTAATTTTGCTTTATTTATAAGCTTTTTTTGAGATTTTGTGAGATTTCAGACAATGTCATGAACACAAAAAATGACTTTCAAATGCAATTAATAACATGATGTATGTGTTTTTTCATCTCAATTAATTTTTATGGGAATCACATTGCATCGAAACATGAGATCTTAATTAAAGATTGAAGAATACACGATTTTTGAAGGGTACAATGCAGAGATGTAGCCAGGGGAGGATCCAAGAGGGTTCAGAACCCCATCGATGAAAAATTTCTTCATTTTGCTAGAGTTTCTTTCAAACAAAAACATTTTTGATCATTTTTGATCTTTATTTTTGATCATTTTTGATCATTTTTGACCATTTTTGATCAATTTAATCAGTTCCACACCCTGAATCCCCCCTAGAAAAAATTTCTAGCTACGTCTCTGCTAAAATGTACATGAATATAAATAAGAGTCATTATGAAATTGAAATATCTTTAAATTTATAGTGTGAGTAGTTGTCTATTTTTATATTAAAAGGGATTAATTGTGTGTTAACTTTTGAAACATCATGAATGTTAAAAAATTTAATTAAAATAATTTAAACCGTTACAAAAATTCTTAACTTTCAATTAAGCGCATTTTGCGGAAACATTAAGAAAAAAAAATTATTTAATTTTTAATGAAAATTATATCATTCTACAGTTACATAATGTCATTACGGTGTGCTGATGATGATGATGGGAAAATTTAATGACTAAATCCCTCTCGTTATTCGAGTTAAAAAAAGAATTTTTTAATTTAATCTATGCTGTACATGTGAACGATAATAAAAACAACAATAACATTTAAAAAAAATCAAGAATGCATATCAAAGCTTTTGTGTCACATATAATGAAAAGAGAACAACTTTTCCCAACAAATATACAAAATTTTGATATAGAGGAATTTAGGAGGATGGTAATAAGAGCAAGAAGAAGATGATAAAAAAATTTTTGACAACATAAAAGCCTTTTCATGCAGACAAGTATGAGTTCTTTAAAGCATAAATCAATTTTAACACAGAGTTGAAATCTGACATGTATCTGTAAAAATACATTTTCTGTATACAGACATTATCTGTTCCCGGAAAGATTTTTTTCATCTGCATGCAGATCATCTGTATGCAGACATTATCTGCATGCAGATAAAATCTGAATGCAGAAAACAGATATCTGCAAAAAGAACAATAGAATCTGCATCCATCTGCAAAACAGATGAGCAGAATCTATCTGTTTGCAGATGATATCTGTAAACAGATCATCTGTATGCAGATGAAAAAAAATCTTTCTGTTTGCAGATTCTGTCTGTATAAAGATAATTTCTGTCGCAAATCTGTCTTTGTATCTGTTAACAGATATCTGCTTTTTCAACTCTGTTTTAACAGCAAACACGAAAGCCACAAAACATCTCCATGACATAACACATCTGCAATTTACGTGTGTGTGTGTGCACTTAGTGGCATTTGTGCTACATTTATAATAATAGAGCTATGCTATGTGAAAAATCTTGTGGGTGGATATGAGGAAATTTTGAATATTAATATCATTCACATAACTGATGTGGATGTGAGTACTCATATCAAAATTGAGGGATAAAATGGAATAATTTATGGAAATTTGATTCAGATTTTCTTGGAAAAATCTTAGATGGCTTTTTAGTCAAACTATAAATTGCTGAGTTTGGCAGTACTTTATAAAATCACCCATCAGTAGTTTTAGATGAAAAATTAGAGATGGGGATTGTTCTTAAATTTTGTAACGTTTAAGGAGGGGGAGGGGTCTAAAATGGTATTAAATTTCATATAAAATATTTTAAAATTCAATACAAACTTTGTTACGAACAAATGGGCGTGGAAGATGACTATTTTTAGCGCTAGGATTTACGAACGACCCTCTGATGCCTTTTAGTGAACTTCAATCAAATTTCATGCACATAAAATGTTGAGAAACAGGTTCTGTTTCACATTCTCTATACGCTTATGCTTCCTCCCTAAAAATACCATAAATACTGCTCTTTGTTTGTCTATTAACGCTTCTACAATATCACAGTTCTTTATGCTTGCACACAATTCTCTCGTTACCGCAAACTTCCTTAAATATTTGGCAATACGCGGTATGCATACTTTTATGTCTTTATGCATACACTATATATGCCATGAAACAATTAAAGAAAAATATTTATTCTCTTAAATTATGCAGTCTACTTTAAATTGTTTTTCTTTCTGTTGCTTCTTTGTCGAGAAATTTTCATGAAAAAAACAAGAAAAAATTTTTTTGCTCTCTTAATGTTGTGATTTAGTGATTTTTCTTACCTTATTTCTTTCTGATGCGTTTATCTCTTAAATGTGCTTAATTGCATTTTACTGCTTGCTTCTTCGACTTCATTTATATTCATTATTTAATTACTTTACTTCCATTTGTTTTCATTACAGTGTTTTTTAAGTGGAAAGATTCTTATTCATAAATTTGTTTAGGTATTTATGCATAATTTTTAATTGATAATTATTGTTTGTTGTTGTCTTGAAAAACACCATTTAACATCTGCAAATTACATTTTTAATTCTTAATCTCAAGTTGTTTTCAACTTATTCTGAATTGTCACAATTACTACATTTTTTTTCAAAAGCATGGCATACTTTTATTGAAATTAAAAATGATTAAAAAGATGCTAATTAAAATAAAATTAATTCAAGCAAGAGAAAATACTTTGAAATTGAGAACAAGAATCGGAAGTTGAGGGTGAAGGAATGAAAAACAAGCTAATGAGATTGCATGATTAAAAAGTTTAGAGCAAATTTTGAAAGACGTGAAAATTTGCCAAAAGAATTTTGTAGATTTAAAGCGAGGATGAGAATTAAACTATGCAGAAGTAAAATGCCATATTTAATTACCGTTGCGATGCTTTTTGGAATGTTTAAACTTTTTGTTTATTTCTTGGATTTTAAAGTTTTTCAAATTCAATGAATGTTACTCTGTGGGATGAATATAAGAACTGATGAATTTTATAACCTTTTTACTTAAATTGTAAACATTTGCAAAACTTTAATTGCCATTTGCACTTAAGTTTGGTTTGATTTTTAGTCCAATTATTCACTAATAATGATTATTATTTTTATTGAATTTGCAGCAAGGAAATTACTCCATTTAAAAATTAATGAATACACATAAGAACTCGCCAAGGCTAAGCATTCATAAACACGCGTTAGAACCTTGATTTAAAATATTTAAGTTTATTTTAGGGGTCGTTCACTTATTACGTAACGCAAAAATTCGGATTTTTTACCCCCCCCCCCCTGCGTAACGTTTTTAACAAAAGAATCAGTTGCGAGAACAATAGACCGTAACAAACTCTCGCCCCCCCCCCCCCTCAGAGCGTTACGTAATAAGTGAACGGCCCCTTATACATATATGCAGGAATAATGAATTTATACTTTAAGAATCAGTTCAATTTTAAATATGCAAGCATTAAAACATTTTGTTGAAAATCTTCAAAAATCCCAGACACACTATCAATTAAAAAACCCTAAATATTATTAAACAAATACCTTCAAATACCAAATAAAATGATTAAGTTAACAAAAAGTAATTCAAAGTCGTCATCAAAAGAAATGTTTTAAAAATTAAATTTCCAATTTTTATTTCAATCGATTCTAACATAAAAACTCAATTTCACCCATAAAATGAATAGCAATTATTTTTCCAATGAAATTCAAGTAGCTATTGCAAAGAAAAACCGAATTTCGTATAAAATATTTAATTCGAAAATAAATTGAAGGAGAATTGCCATCGAAACGTTTTGCTATTTTAGCATTAAATACATTCATGAATGTTGATGCAAGTTGAATTAATTTTGTATTCAAAGGATTGTAATCAAAAATCGAAAACAGCTTTTTTTGCAGTGCTGTTTACAATTTTACTCATTCTTCTTTGCATGAAGTGAAGTCTAGTTTTACAGATTTTTTTATAGTATTGAATCTATAAATCAAGGTTTTTGTGCTAAGATTGTGTAAAATTTATTGAGATTCTTCTTGGTATAAGATTTTTTTTTTTTTGGAATCAAAATTAGAAGATTATCATTAATTTCTACCTTTATTGGTACATATAAAAATTATTTTAATCTAAACCAGCACTTCCAATAAAACTCAAATAACTTTCAATGACTTCGATCGTGGAATAAAATACCAAGAAGATTCAGTAAATATTATCGAACCGATGGTTACATAAAAGTAGCAGCCGCTAATAAATTGAAGGTTAATCGAGAAAAGAAAAAAAATTAATAAAAAAATAGCTTGGTTGTTACCTCGTCTTAAAAAACCAATTGAGCATTAAGAGATGCAATTTACTGCTCGAGCATTACCTTTACCAATCTCAATATACTTTGAGTCAGTCATCTGAAAAATAAAAGTCTTCATTTTTTCTCTCAAAAAAATCCTCTTGTTGATCAACCGCACTAAATTGAGAGTTGCGCATGGTAATAGTCAGTCAGTTAGTCATTGAGTTGGAAAAAAGGCAATAGCGAGAAATCAAGCACAAAGTCGAGTTTTTCATTGTTGTTGTTGTTTTTTGTGTGTATAAAGCATGCAACAGTCGTCAATTAAAATAAAGCAATAGTAAAAAAAATAATGTCTGTGTGAAATCATTTTTGAGTCTCTTTGGTAACACTAAACTAGTTTTCTCATTTTTTTATTTCTCGCATTTTAATTCACTTCACTTTTGCTTTCTTACGCGAAAAAAAAAACATAAACTTGTTTGACTTGTGCCGACATACACCACAGAATGTGTGATAATATCATTTTACTGTGTTATGAGTATGAATTTGCTTTTGTATGACGGCGGTTTGTTGAATAGTTGTTTTTGGTGGATTTTTTTATGTGTACACTGGCTTTGTGTTCTTGTGGTGCTTTAGCTCATTTTTGATGACAAAATTTTTCATACTTTAGACCGTGAAATTTTTGTGTGAAAAAATAACTGAAAATTTAAGTGAATAATTACCAAAGAAAATTTCAATTTTATTGTTTTGTTATACCAAGCGTAAAGATTAATTTTTGTGCGGAAATAAATTATTAAAGGGTGGGCTTTTTTCAAGTTATGTGATTATAGCTTATTTAAGTCATTCGAACAATTTTTAACCAAAAAAATGCTGAGAAAATTTGCGTAAGAGCTTGAACATACGGAAAAAAATTGAAATTCAACGTCAATAAATTTGTAGAGGAAGTAAGTTAATAATTATAGATCTGTTTTGTGTTATAAAATGTCTGAATTATGATTGACTTGAAATTGATTTTTTAAAATATTTGGAGTCGTTCGTAAAATTCTATACAAAATTTTAAGAGGATGAGTGTCAACAAAATTTAGGGGTGGGGAGGGGTTTTGGGATTTTTTCTCAAAAAACCCTACCAAAATAAAGAAATTTCCCCAAAAGAGGGGGGTCAAAATTTTTTGAGGCTTCCCTCTACTCACCTGTGTCAACAGGGGTACAAATTTAACGAATTATGATTTAAGATAATGAAAAAATTAGGATCCAAACTTTAATTTAAAATTTGTGGAAAATAAGTTTAACAGCTGATTTCATAAGATAAATATTTACAGATATTTGCAATGTCAAACGTATTTTCCCATAGATGTTGATTGTGTCATCACATGTTAATTTACACTTTATTCATATTAAGAACTTAAAAAAATAAAAATTCTTCCCTTGAAAAAATAAAAATAATCATACTCAGTATCAAATTATTGTAATGAAAATGTCTGAACTGAACGGTGGTAGTTGAATGGTGTTGAATTTTTTTTCTTATTCAAAGTTAAGTTTTTTTTTGTTAGCATGTAAAAAGTTTTCTTCTTTTATTTGGTTGTCAGCTGTGGCGTGAGTAAAAAACAATAATAACAGTAACAATCATAATAATAATGGAGTAGAATTCCAAAGAGAAACAAAAAGTTTCAGTTCCATTTCAAGCTTCTTTTTTTTGTTAATTGAAAGTCAATTAAATGTTTCAATTGAGTGAAAATTATTTTTATTTCACTAATGTGTTAACACATTTTGTAAGTGTTGATCGGTGTTGATTTTTAAAAAATAGACTAAAAAAATCAAACAAATAATTTTAAATGCCATAAATTGCGGAAGTTGAGCTCCAATAAAATCAATCTTGGATTGCAAATGTTTTATTACGCAAGCGGAAAAAACGCATTAAAATCCATATAACATGTATAAGTCGAGTATTAATAGTGAACAGTTGCTTGATATAATATTTCAAAAAAAAAAAACTAGAAATGTTGATTCATCAAATTTGACAAAAAAAGAATAAAAAGATTTAATTAAAATTTTGAAGTTTCTTTAAATTTTTAAAAATTTCTTTGATTTTTTTTGAAGTTTCTTTATTTTTAGCGCATTTTTGCAAAAAAATGACGCTTATATTTTCACTTTGTTCGGCTGGCTGGCTGTATGAGCTCTGAGATCTCAGAAACCAGACATAGTTAAGAGTTCTGTTATGATGAATTATCTTTCTACTATCGAGTTATTCCGGCATCGCTTATTAAAAAATCGTTAAACGATCTACTATTCCTGTAATCAACGATTTAACATTATATAAGGAAAAAAATTGTTGAAAACCCCTCGATAAAAATTTGAATTTTTTTTGACCGTTGGAATTTAAAATTTTTTTGACCGTTATTTTTGGTCAAATTTTTTTTTTTTTTTCGTTTTGAAAGGTTTTGTATTTATCATCAAGAAAACAGACTTTTCATGCATAGAGCATGCTAGAATGACGGAATTTAATGGATTCTGTTATTATTATACAGTTTTTTTTTTATAAAAATTGTATTTTCTTGCAGGATTTTTTGATGATAAAAGAAGAATTAAGGGATTTTGTAATTTAAAGCAGTTTCTATTTAATCGATTTCTGATCGCTGCGACAAAAATGCGCTTAAGTCCCTCGATTAACAACACGAGGACTTTGAACATTTTTTTTAATATCTTTAAATTTCTAAAATTTCTCTGAATTTTAAAATATTTTTTAATTTTTTTTTAAATTTCTTTGAACTTTTGAATTTTTTTTAACTTTTTCAACTTTTAAAATCTTTAAATTTTTAAACTCTTAAAAATTTTAAAAATTCTTTAAAATTTTAAAATTTTTCTCAATTTTTAAAAATTTTTTACCTAATTCTTAAAATGTCTTAAAATTTTTAAATATTCTTCAAAACTCTAAAAATATTTCAATTTTTTAAAGAATTTTTGTAAAAATATTTTTTATAAAGTCAATTAAAGATATAATTCCAATTTAATAATTCAAAATTATAGCCAAGGCTTCCGCAGATTATAATCTTTAAAAATCAAAGATTATAATCTTTGTATGAAGATTTTTTAAAGATTATAATCTCTGTATGAAGATTATAATCTTCAAAAAATCTTTGTATGAAGATTATAATCTTTGATTTTTAAAGATTATAATCTTTGTATGAAAGATTTTTAAAGATTATAATCTTTGTATGGGATTTTTTCAAGATTATAATCTGCGGAAGCCTTGATTATAGCTCAATGTTGGAATAAATCTGTATAGTCAATGGTTTGTGGAAATACCAGCCATCACGTTTTTATTTCATTATTATTTAAAACTCATAAATACACATAAAGAAATCGTTCGTTATGAAAATGATCACAAAATCAAGTTCGGATGATATTGGATTGCATAACATTACTGATTTTACGATATTGTATATGAATGTTTGTGAATAAATTACTTAATGGTTTAATTTAACCACATTTTGTATTTAATTTGCGATTAAAGTTGAATTATTTGATGCTTGGCGGATTCTTAAAATTAGGTAGTTTAAAATTTTTTAGAATTTTCTTCAAAATTAGAAATTCTTTTTTATGAATAATAAAAAATTATAAAGTTTGTACTCAACTCAACACAAAACACGTTGTAAGACTCACAAAAAACTTAAAAAATATATATATTTTTTTTCAATAAATGAACAAAAAGAGTGAAAAACTATAAAACTCAATAAAAAATTTTCTTTCATTTTTTCTTTTTGAAATAAGAAAAAAATGCGGAAAAAGTTTTCCTCTTTTATTTTATGTGCTTGAAACAGTTTAGTGCTTTAATATTCTTCCTTTATGGCTGTTTTTAAATCATGAGTTGGAGGATATAAAAGTTAAACCTTTTGATAAAGTTTGTCAATATTTGAAGGTTGCTTTGAGTTTATAAATATTCTTATGTAAATAATTTATTCCTTTAAAACTTCAAAGTTTAATCATTTGAATCAATTGAAATTAAAAATTAATAAGCTCAATAAAATAATTTCTTAACTTTTTATTTTCTCAATTCTAAAAATATTTCAATGTTACGCTTGAGACATTAAACCGTGTTAAATCCCCATTAGCTACATCTCTTTTTAAAAAATCGATTTAAAAGTTCTCGCAATGATCTTCACTTTAAAAAAACCTCGAGATATAATCCTTTGCTATATATGAGCGTATAAAAGTAAGAAGAACTCGTTTCACTTCATTGAATATCAATTATAGACGCAATTTTTTCAGAGTCATTTAAAGAGTAAAGAACCTTTAGAAACACACACAGCAAGAGCTCCATTGAACCTTCTCACACCATTGAACTTTCATCTCTTTTTTTTCTGTGTGTATTTTTGTATGAAAAAAGAAAAACTTTTTCTTCATTTTCTTCTATACTCGGTGATTCTTTTTTTTTTTGTTTTTATTCTGTTCTGTTCTGATCTTTAAGTAAAGCTATAAATATTCATTCGATAATATTGCTTCAGGCAAGAAAGGAATTGTATAAAAAATAATTTTTTGAAAAGTTGTAATGTCAGTTGTTTTGAAAGCGCATTTTTGGACATTTTAATGAATATTTTAGCCGAATTTGGTGAAGAATCATTCGCTGACAATTTCTAATTTTGAAGGAGGGAGAGGGTCTAAGTAAAGCTGTCTCAAATAGAAGACATTGTTTATGAATATTTTTTCACAGAAGAGGGATAGAAGAGGTCTAAAAAATCAAGTTTTTGCTGACTTCTACTTCTAACTGAAAAATTTAAATGTCAAAACTTTACTTAGGGGCCGTTCACTTAGTAAATTACGCAAAAAACGACTTTTTAGACCCCCCTCTTGCCCTCGTCACGTTTTTTGTATGAAAACTCCTTTTTTTGTTTGATCTGTTACAAAATCTTAGACCCCCCTCCTCCCTAAAAAACGAACTTAATAAGTGAACGGCTCCCTAAACTATATTTTCGAAAAAAAACCAAATTATTCCTTAGGAAACTCCAAACTGCTTCATCATGTCCCAAAAATATAGTCATTCAAAAAATAAAGACATACAAGAAGCTTTCTCACTCGATAAAACAACAGCAAACAAAAACGAGCAATAAAATAATTGAAAATCAGAATCAGAGAGAGAGAAAGTTAAGTGATTGAAATTGACTGGCTGGATGGGTAATTTAATCGTCTGCTTGATAAAAAAGCATGAAGAAAATCATCTTTGAATTAAGCTCCAAACAAACAATTTTCTTAAAATCATGATCACGATGATGATGATGTGAAATATAATGAACTTTGAATGAATCTTAAATTAATTGACTTCAGCTTGTCTAAATCTAGCGATGTATAAAGAAAAGAATTCTTAAATGTTTTGTATATAACTTAAGTCACGTTTTTGATTGCCTTCAATGTTTTTTATGGTAAAATGAATTGTATAATGTTTTTTGAATGTTTTGTAATGTTCATGAACATTTTCAATGCTTTTAAAATTGGCTTATAGAAGAATGGACAAAGACAGATAAAAGTCACCCTCTCAAAAAAAAAAATTCTCATTAACTCAACAGTTCATATATTAATAATGAACTTGATTCTCATTTAAAATGCCTCTTCATTTTCATTATACAATCGACAAGTACAGCAATCAATGTCATTTTTTTGCCACTCATTCATGTTTAATATCACGAATATATGAGAACAAAAAAAACAATCAATTGTATGGGTGATGACCATTACATTATTGTGATTATTATCGTTTCTGTTTGTATTCATGACGACAATAAAAATTGAAGCGGCACAATTTAATTTTTGCTCATTTTATTATGTACGTTGTTCCTTGATTATCAACTTTTAGTTTTACGCTCATATGAGAGATATTCGAGGTCAGGTTAATTAAGTTTTTGTTGAGTCTTTAAGTCTTTGTTTAATAAAATGACAGAATAACATTGAAATGTGGCACGCAATTCACTTCTTGAGGCACTTGTTTAATGTTTGATTTTTTTTTGGCTTTAAACATTATTTTTCTTGTTTTGTGCTGAAAATAAGTTTTTTTACTGATTGTCAAAATTTTAATTTTTTTTTATTCTATTTAGGAGTCGTTCACTCATAATGTCCGATTTTTAGAAGGGGTTAAGGGAGTCTGAGGCTGCGTGAAAGTTTTAAGCAATAGAATTTTTTATATAATAGAAGAGGGAGGGATTTGGGGGTTTTGATACCCTCCTATTTTGGAAAAATTCTACAATTTGCTAGGGTTTTTTGAGAAAAAAATCCCAAAACTCCTCATGTTGAGCAAGTTTCAATTTTCATACATTGTGGTTTATAAATTTATTCACTAGTGCAGTGATGCTAAAACTATTTCAAGTTCAATTAAAATAATTTTAATGACCTACATATAAGTTTTTGCTCATGCAAATTTACATATCAAGCATGCTTGATTTATTTAGTAAGAAAAATTGAAGTTCCAAGAAATGCACACAATCAGATATCATGTCTAGTTATCATTTAAATTGAATAAATATTTTTTTTTTTACTTTTAATATCACAAATATAATAATTGAATGATAAATGAATTTAATTTTGAATATGTTCAACTTTGCTCTCTCAAAAGTGATTGAATGCATACAATAAACTCATTTGTAATGCAATATACTGATTGATATAAATTTGATATATTCATTTTTGATGTCACAATTTAAACCACTGATATAATAATAAGTTATTTATTTGAAGTTAGTTTAAAATTTTTGGAATGTTGATTGTGTCTGTCAGTCTTATAATTGACAGAAAGGAAAGGGAATTGGTTTTGCATAAATTTTCTAAAATTGGCAATAAAGTGATAAATAAATTATTCCTTAAAATGATTGGCAATCTAGAAATATGCTAAATTCCAATCAACAAATTTTTCAGACAAACTTAAAATACTAAAAGCATAATTTTATGGCCAACTTATGAATGCATTTGAATGATCATGTCGGCAATATTTCCAATTTAAATATTTAATATTGCAATGTGCATCAATAAAGTACAGAACAAAAATTATTTTAATTGAATTGATTAAAAAAAAATTTCATCATTTTGATGTGTTCATCATAAATTTATATATGTGCAAATAAAATATATATGAAAGTATGAGTGTGACCGAGTATTGATGTGTAATGAAATGATAGAAACATGAGTAGCATAAGTATGTAGATATAACCGAATTGTATATTGAGATACAATAGATAAATGAGAACTGAAAAATTGAAAAATTAAATTTCAAGTTGAGTTGATAAAAATTGATTTTCATTCATGCACGATATTCGGCACTATATTCATGTGTCATGATTTGAATGATTGAAAAATGCACACACTCAAATAAATTTCATTATTGAATGTCAAAAATCTTTTTTATTTTGTTTTATTTCATTTTGTTATTTTTATTGCCATTTATTTTTTTTTTTTTGCATTTCTATCTAAATTCATTGAAATGGAAGTGGAAATACTCAACTGACATTTAATGCAAATTTTATAAATCAAAATGTAAATAGGAAAAAAAACATAAATATGCTTTGCAATCAATATAAATGTACAGCATTCTCATCAAAATTTATTCATCATCAAAAATTGTTTTTCCCATAAGGGAAATGATGTGTATAGGGGGATAGGGGAAATGAAAGTATGGAATGAGTAAGATAAGGAAGAAATTGATGGATAAATAGGTACAGCAAATATTGCATGTGTGTCGATAAATTCACATAATATTATTTTGATATGTAAATATTTGTTTATCAATGAAGAGGATGCAGATATGATTTGATAGAAAGGAAATTGAAGGAGTATGAGAAGATTTTTATACAATTTCTTCAAGCTCTAATGGTTGCATTAGTGTTATATTGATTTGGTTTTCAATTTTTTAAAATTTAGTTATAAATTTATGAAACAGGGCGTCCTCGATTTGAATAATTGTTTTGGACCCGAAAAACCTTTTGCAAGTCGAATTGTTTTGTTTACTTTTTAAACAAAAAATTGAAGTCAAAAATTAAATTTACTTTTTAAATATAAAATTTACGTTAAAAATTAAAATGTTAAAATTTGTTTACCTAGTAGAAATTTTGTTATTCAAATCAAGGACCCCCCATGTTTAAAATGTTTAAAAACAAAAATATATTCAAAACATAAACAAAATTCCTAATAATTCGTTCTGTAAATTTGCTGCAAATAAATTGCAAATTTAATTTAGGTTTGATGTGCATTTAATTTGTAATTCAACATGCTCAATCAATAAGTCAATAACTAATTAAAATTTCAACAGTCATTGCTGATTCTGGTACGTACATATATATTTAGAATTTGTGAATGTAGGCAAAATCATTGAAATCGATTGGAAATAATTTTTGCAGTAATTGAGAAATTTAATAAAAATTTAAAGTGTGGAATTATTTTCTACGTCTGCAAATGATTGGATCATTCAATATTTAATTGATATTTAATTGGTTTTCATTTTTCTTTCTTTTTATTTTCAGTCGTTGTTCTACACCATCGTCATCACCATCATCATTATCTGTTATTGTTGTTGACTTCTGCATATTTTTCTTTTCTTTTTCTTGAAGAATCTCGTCGATGTCGATTTTTTTCAACAAGAATTCAAAGACATAACAAATTTAATTAAATTTTCAAAATAAATAGAAAATGACTGAAATTTGAATATATACGTATACACAAAAAAAGAAACACACACTTAAACATACAAAAATATACACATATGTAGCCCACAAATCTGCGAATAAAACAAAAAAAAAAAAATAAAAAAATTAACAAAGTAAACATCACAAAAAATATCAACAATAAAAATAAAAATTTCACATGAAATTCAATCGCCGAAGCAATTTAAGAACAAAAAACATAATCATAACATAAGCAGCAGTGCCTCGGTATCGAGCTGCTTGTGTGAATATCGACAAGGCAAGCAGAAAAAAATTGAAGTGAAAGAAGCACAGAAAGAAAAAAAAATAAAAAAAAGAGTGCGGAAGAGCAGACATAAAATGCAAAGTACGGGCACATTGTCAGCACATCATAAAAATGTGACGCGAGGTTGTAAAAAAAATTATGCAAAAAATCTACCATCAAACATCAACTTTCATGATATTAAACATCGGAAATCGCTAATCGTAGATGAAAGTGATGCAAGCACCAACAGGCTGGAACAGCCACAACTACAATTATCATTATTAGGTCATAACAAGTTTATTAAGTATCGAAGAAAGACAAGTGCGAGTTCGTGGTTATTATTGGTGCTAATTTGTATAATTGTTAAATCGGAATTTGTGATTGGTGCTGTAAATTATAATTCAATTTTAAATTCATCACCTAATGTAAATAGTAATAGAAATAATAATGACAAACCAACAAATTATACGAGAACTTTACTTGATGAAATCGATGATGATATCGCGTTATTAGTTGATAATGGAATTGAGGATTTTATAAATATTACTTCATCATCATCATTTTCAACACGGCCGCGTGTTGTCTATCAAAATGAATTTGCTGTACATATTCTCGGTGGAATTGAAGCAGCAAATGAAATTGCTAGAAAATATGGATTCACAAATATGGGACAGGTGAGTTGTTCTCCCTCTTTTAATTTCATAAATATTATATTTGATCCTCTTATTGTTTTTGCGTTCGTGAAGTTTTGTAAAATCACGAAATAAATTTGTTTAAATATTTTAAGAATCAAAATGAAATTCATTTATAAGTTAAGACCCCTACAAATACTGTTTTTATGACCACCAACAAAAAAAGGTTTAAACTTTCTTTTCTCTCAATATTCCACGCACGTCGTCATGGTGCTTCATGTGTATCGTAAAAGAAGGAAAAACATTTATTGTCAGAACGAAAGAAAGGAACAAAAAAAAAATTTAAGAAACATAAATTTTGTACCATTTTTACGATTATTGTAAAATCGATGGCGATGAAAATTGATAACGATGCAAAAGGATATCTCAATACATGCATTCATTTAACATGAAATTTTATAAGTTGCCTGACAGTAAAAGCAGGTAAAAGAGATGTTCACTTTTATAGTTCATAAGTATCGTCGTTAAATGATGGAATGGGGGATCTTAATATTTTTTTTTTGGAAAATGTATGCATTGAAGAAGTTATTGATCCTTTTGTAAGAATTTTTATATATCAGAATTAAAAACATATTGCAACCTAAATATTAGGATATGATAGTTTATACAAAAATTTAGCATCATTTTCCTCGTCCATATCTAAAATCATCACTTAAATTCTCATCAAAAATAATTGAGGTCCTCATCATCTCATTTTTTGATGCAAAATGAAAAACTCTTGGATATCAATGGATTAGCTAAACTGATACTAAATTCCATTATAAACCATCTTCATAAAGATAAAAATAATAATAATAATATTGATAAACAGTTAACCATCATTTGCCTTAAAAAAGGAGAGCAAAATGTTAAAATGTCGATCACTTTGTGTCTCTTTCCCCATTCCATTATCACCATCATCGTTATTCTTGTAAAAGCAAAAATGGCATCAAGGAAGAGAAGAAAGAGAAAAAAAAATCACAAAACATATCTTTTCCTTATAATTTTTTTATGATGATATTCGTGTTTATGTCTGTTTATGTATCAATCAAACTTTTATGTTTGATCATCAAAACAGAACAGAAAAAGAAAATAAATGGATGATGAAAAGAAAGCGGAATATTTCTTCCTTCTGACTTTCATTGATATGACTTTGACATCATCCTTTTCATGACATAATGAGCCAATAGGAATATTATTCTATATTTTGTACATATACATATCTGTGGATAATGATGATGATGAGGAACAGAAATGCATCAAAGCTTTTAGTATTCTGGCTTGATATTAATCGAGGATATTTAATTGAAGAATATTTCTTCTGAATTGATGGATGTAAATTTCCCTGTTATGTAGATCAAATAAATTTTATCAAAAACGACCAGATAAGATTTTATAAAAAGCTCCTTACATGATGTATGCCTTAAAGTTATTCATATTTTTATACCATCTTTACTACTTATTTTCTTGATTGTCAATCCCACTTCCGGTATTACTTTTACGTAATCATCACAATCTTCATATAATATACTATTTCTTGTAGCTATTTTTACATTGACGTATCATAAAGGATAAATGTGTACGTATGACGATGATGATGATGATTGTAGTTGAGAAGGAAAATAAAGTAAAAAGAAGAAGAAGAAAAAGACGCATAACGAGTTGATAAGATGTAATAAAAAATATTCATGTCATAAGCAATATAAAGATGAGGAGAGAAGAATGAGGGATGAGAATCTCTCCAACCCGTTTTCTATTCTCTTTCCATCATGTCTTCGACATCCATGATATTTTTAACGGCATCATAGCATCGCATCATGTCTCAATAATATTGGCTTATGTGAATATAAATGTGCTTATGCCTTTTTTTCTCATATACTTTTCTTTTCTTTTCTCGAGACATCATGGCAACAAATGTACACATTTAATATTGACAATTTTCTTGTGCTTTTTACTTACTATGGAATTTTTTTTTTCGTCGATCTATCCCTTGTAATATCTTTACTCTTTAGTCTTAATATTTGATATCCTCTTTATAGCATCTGTCAATTCTACAGCAGATCTGTGATTGAGAATTCTTGGTCTGAGGCTTTGTGACAGTTTTCAACAATAGAATTTTATAATGAAAATTTTATGAGAGAGGGAGGGAAGGGGGTCTAAAAATCCAAGTTTTTGATAGGCATCATAAGTGAACGGCCTTTTGGCTTTTCGAGGAAAAAATTATTCGGAATCCAAAAATTTCTCTCAAAATTTTTGTGCCATATGAAAAAATTTGGACCCTCTAGAAAAAACAATTTGATTACTTCTCTGCTAAATGAAATATTGATTCAAAGTTTTTACAAGGAATATCCTTCCATGTCTTCACACTCTGCTGTCTCTGTCTGAATATGAATAGTTATGATGAGTGAATAGTCATGTAAGAGTGGATATAGATAATGTCAATGGAAGGCAAATAAGGCAAACATAACAAGAAGTGGAAAAGTTTTGAAGATAAATATCATAAAAAAAAACTAAGTTAAAACGTATATGACGGAAGAAAAGGAATGAAAGGAAGTGAGATTCAAAAAGTTGATGAAATTTGTTTGTATTGTAATTCTTAGAACTTCTTTTATTAGCTATGAAACTTGTCTTCATTCAAGTGAATATTTTAGGAGGTCTCATTGATATTTTATGAAAAATACTTGAAAAGTTCTTCAACATCCTATCATATTTCATAGTCTTATATTTTATTTGATGTCTCCTTGGAGCTTATTTTCAATCTGATAAAATTAATTTTTAAAAATAACTTTTCAAGAGCTCTTTGTGAATGTCACAATTTTTTTTTTATTGAGAATAAGGACTGATTTATATTTCATTATCATTTTGTCTATAACATAGGATATAAGCCTTTATTGATATTATTGATACATGAATGTTGAATCTACTAGATATGTACATAAAAATAGAAAGTAAAGTAAAACAAACTCTAACTTAATGGAAGAGAATCTTTTATGAGGATGTGTGTGTAAATGGTATTTTATGATGGCAACAAAATTAATAAAAGAAGAAAAATAAGTAGGATAAAGAAAATTAAAGTCATAATAGGAAAAGTTAATGTGGTTGAGAGAAAAAAAATTACAAAAGTCCTCGTTTATATCGAGGGACTTCAGCGCATTTTTGACGCAGCGATTAGCAATTGATTAAATAGAAAAGAATGTCGAGTTTTAAAACTCTATTGCTGTTTCTTTAATCATAATGCATTTCAATAATAAGTTTAAAACCAAAGATCAAAATTCCTTTAAAATTGATTTTTATAGTGTTCAATGCTAATAATAGCTTTACGATTTACCGGTTTTTTGAAATTCAAAATTTTCCATTAGCGAAAAATTTAAATTTCTGAACACACTTATTTGTATGAAAAAATTAAATGCTAATTAATTAAGGTATATAAAAGAAAAAAATTTAATCCGAAATAACGGTCGAAAAAATTTCAAATTTTTTAACGGTTAGAAAAAATTCAAACTTATCATCAGCATAGCTTTGCCCTGCATTGTTTACATATTTTTTTTGAAATATAAAATCGATGAATTAAGCTATTTAATGAGTGTTTTCTGACTTTTCAATATAAATGGCGGGAATAAAAACATTCAATGAAGCTATTAAAACAATTCCGAGCTTGCTACGAAGTCTAGATCAAGAGATAATTGGGACCCGAACGACCGAACGACCGAACGACCGAACGACCGAACGACCGAACGACCGAACGACCGAACGACCGAACGACCGAACGACCGAACGACCGATCAAAGTGCATGATTGAGCTTCTTTTTTGAAAACAAGTTTTCAAAAATGCGCTAAAAAGTTAATTATTTCTTATGATGCTTAAGTGCTTACTTGCATGTGCAGTTATTAATGTTAAGGATCAGAGAGAATTATCCTATAATGATATTAATGGATGTATAGTTTATGTCTTAGTTTTGTGGTTGTTTCATTGTCAAAACAGTCATTTTTATAATTTTTCTAGAAACTAGAGCAGTGTTGGCCAACAGATGTGTCGCGGCACACTAGTTTACCGATTTTTTTTTTGTAAAGTACCACGAGCCGTATTCCGCGTGTGGTTTTGGTTATGATTTACTCACAAGGTACAAAAAAGGTTGGTCGCCACTGAACTAGATCAATAATTAAATTTTCATTGTTTGGATTCATGCAAAAATTTTCTGAATTTTAAAATGAATGAATATTATTCAGTAGCTATAATAAATAACATGAGTGAGAATCATAAATAATTTAATAAAATAAACACAAAAGTCTATATTTAATAATGCTAATAATGGTGCGATACCACAGCTAGAATATTTAATAATCATAGTAAAAATGTGCGTGAGTTTGATAATTATTTTAATTATTTTCATCGATTATTTGCCTCCTATCATTCACCCCTTACATATGTACCCGTTAAAATCACATCAAATATCATTCTCAAGGGGAAGTAAATTTTTTTACAAGTTGATTTAAATTTTCACTCAATATTTTTTTTAAAGAGTTTCAAGCCGAATGAATAAAATGTTAATTTTCAACGATGTATTTTTTTTCTTGAAAAGATGGTATATTGTGTACATATATACAATTTTTATATGGAATGAGGAATTTCCATTTTACAATATATGTACCAGGGGAGTAGTCAGTTAGTCAGCAATTTTTCAAAGGGGTGGGGGGGTTGGTTTTTGATTTTTTTCAGGGACCGAATTTAATCACTCACAATCATGTGAGTAAAAAATACGAGTACTCATTGAAAAAAAAAAAATCTGAGTTTTTGTTTTTCAATGAGTACAATGATTACTGAGTACTCACAAATCTTTGTACTCATGAGTACTCATTTTAATCATTTTGACCGTTCATTTTTTTTACTCATGATTTTTTTTAAAAAAAAGCAATTTGTTCACTAATTTTCATACAAATTTTTGCATGAATTGAGTAAGAATTAAGCATGAAATCTATTGAAAACCTTCTTATAATGTATACAGCATGCATTATTAGAATGTATAGAACCTTATTAAGCATGTTGAAAGTAGTGGAAGTGCTTGGTTCCTGAGATCTGACCCCCTCTTTAAAATGTCCTAAAACGTCCAGAAATGAAATAAAATTTTTTGGTCAGTTCCAGTCAGTTGGATATACTCAGTGCTTAACAATCACAAAACAAAGCATGAATATTAATTTTTGAATGCATAACAAATAATAATTTTGATGATAAGTCATTCAAAACACAAGAAATGGGCTATGTCCAACTGACTGGAACTGACCAAAAAATTTTATTTCATTTCTGGACGTTTTAGGACATTTTAAAGAGGGGGTCAGATCTCAGGAACCAAGCACTTCCACTACTTTCAACATGCTTAATAAGGTTCTATACATTCTAATAATGCATGCTGTATACATTATAAGAAGGTTTTCAATAGATTTCATGCTTAATTCTTAATCAATTCATGCAAAAATTTGTATGAAAATCAGTGAACAAATTGCTTTTTTTTAAAAAAAATCATGAGTAAAAAAAAATAACGGTCAAAATGATTAAAATGAGTACTCATGAGTACAAAGATTTGTGAGTACTCAGTAATCATTGTACTCATTGAAAAACAAAAACTCAGATTTTTTTTTTCAATGAGTACTCATATTTTTTTTTTTTTTTACTCACATGATTGTGAGTGATTAAATTCGGTCCCTGATTTTTTTCTCAAAAAATCCTAGCAAAATATAGAAATTTTCTCAAAAGAGGGAGGTCACAACCACCAACCCCTTCCCTGGCTACGTACTATATAATATGAAATAATATGATATTGACATGTTTAGACATTTGCATGAACATGCGTTCCGTAAAAAAAGAAAATTCAAATTTAATGTTTGACTTTGTTCAACCTTTGATTTTTACAGTAGGTAAATCTGCTTTTACCATAATGCAATTAGTCAAATTTTAGTCAAAATATTCATATTTAAAGCAACAAAAAAAAAAAAAAAAAAATTACACAGCATGTAAACGTGTGAAATACACACAAAATTGTATCATAAATATTTTGATTTGGCTCATTGTCGTAAAAATTTTCACGACACCGAAAAACATTTAGGATGTCTTAAAAATACATTTATCGAAAATGATTCATTGAAAATTTCTCACATATATAAATTTCATCACCATCGTTATAATGATCATCAACATTTCATAAATGCCGCATGTTTATTGTTATAGATACACGTTTATGAGTCGCGCATAGTCGCAATATTATCATAATACCTTTTGGTGTCGAATAATGAAATGAATGAAAATGAGAAAATTTCTGCGTGAAAATTTTCTTTCCACGGTGCTGTTTGCCATAAAAATGTTGATTTAATCACAAAAATTTTTCGCTTGCTATCGTCAATATTTTCAACGTATTCATTACGTTTTGTGTATGTTCGTATCATTTTTCCAACGTATCGTACCAAGCAAGCTCCAAATTATTATTAAAATTTTCCTTTTATTAACAATAAATTGAGAAATATCGAACTTTGTGTCTATACTCGCATCAACGACGCACTGACGATGCGATTATGTTATGTGAATTGATATGTATTTGATGTCTCCATACGATACTAATTCTGATAATATTTTGAATTGATGAAAGCGTTACGAATTTTCGATAAATTAATGAATGAATTTTGTGGCTCATGTTCTACATGAGAGCGAAATTGACAAGCGAAATTTTTGGTACAAAATGTGAAAATATTCACATTAATTATTCATTCATTCAAAAAATATCAAACGTGTGATCTTGTTTTCATAATAACAATTTTTTTTGTATCCATGTATCTCATGAAATTTATTTTCCTTTTTTTTAATCAAAAATATTTTCTCATCATCCTGAACATTTTGTGTTGTACAAAATAAATGATATCGATGGGTGATTAAGTTTTATATTTTTATTCAAATAAAAATTGAAGCGCATATTATTTTTAGAAAAATAAAAAATTATTTTTAAAATTCATATTCATTATTGTTTTTTGGCATATCAAGCCAAATATTATATTTCAGAGAAATCAATAATTTTGATTTTTCTTTAGATTTTTGTTAAACATCACAAAAAATATCTTTTTTTGCAATTTATTTGGCTCTTTTATTCGTTATTATTATTATTATAAAAAATGTTCCTTTTTGTTGTTTCCAATTCGATGAATTGATGAAAAACAAGTGCAAGGTAGATGGAAGTGAAAGAGGAAAAAAAATCTTCACAGTTGAAAAAACATGATGAACAATCAGCAACAAAAAAATATAAAAATTTATATTGAGAAATAAAAAAAAAAAATATATTTTGATATGAGTGAGCATGCAAAAACAAATAAATAACAATTTTTTTAACATTTCCGACTCGATATAAATGCAATGATGATCAATTTTATTTCATTCTATTATGGAAGTTGTCATTAGAATGTTTGTGAGAAAAATAAAAATTTTCCATATTTTTTTTTTTTTTAATTTTAATTTGATTTTTTGAAATTTAAAAATCTACAAAAAGCTAAAATTTATTGCACAAAAAAAAGAAAAAAAAATAGTATTTCTAAGCTTCCATATCCTGAATGCCAATATTATTCAGACTCTCATTCGTTCATTCTAAAAAATCTTTCGAAATCTTTTATAACTCATCGTTTTCATTTTGTATTCACTATGCGAATTTTACTGATGAGATCGAGATTTTTTTACTGTTTCGACATGTTTGTTATTTCCTTTTTTAGATGGTTTTCATCGTTTGTAAAAAAAAAAATAAAATTAAATAAAAGTCATATTGTCTTTTGTCTGAATTCTACAATTCCTAACTTTCATGGCATATAAAAATTCTAAAAACATTTTTCAACACCTAAAATGCTCCTAATGCCAATTCTGTCATTCAAACAACTGTTACTTGCTATTTTATTTGTTTCTATTGCAGTATAGTGCTAACAGAAGCATTGTAAAATGGAAAATTTATTCTATCCCACAAATACGTTGTCGAGAATCATTCCATTCTTTTTTTATTTTTCTTTCATCTGCAGCATGTAAAAACACTTTCCAGTTTCTACATCATTTTTTGAAGCTGAGTTTATTTGAATAGTAAAAAAATTCACAATTGCATTTTACTGACGAAGATTCAAGAATTTTGTAAATTTAGTAAGATTTAATAGTTTTTAAATTGAATTTTGAAATAATTTTGATTTAAAAAGTTTTAGATGTAGACTTCACTATGAAAATCTGTAGTTTATGTAATTGAAAGTTTTAGATTCAAATTTTTCAAAAAATGAAAAATTAAAAAGTTTAAATTTTTATATATAATTAAATTTTTATATTGTGTATTAAGCTTTCAAAATAAATTCCTTTCGCTTGAACGATTTGAATAATTTGAAAAATTTACATCATTTCACATGTCCATATATCCTTATAAATCCACTGAAGCCAAAATACCACAGATTTTTTTCACCCTTAAAGGAGGACCTTTAAAGCTCTGCCAAAACATAAAACCATTCATTCTATGAAATATGACGACAAATTTCATTTTTATGGGTCATCTAAATTATCTCTAGAATCGAGATAGAAAGCACTTACTCCCACTCATACATACATACAAAAATATATATAATATGACACGCAAACGTTCGTATATCCAATAAATAAGATTTTTTTCCATCTCCACATTCAATTCAGTGTCATTAAAGCCATTTCATATCATAAAAAAAGGATTGAAAAAGAGAGCAAGAAGAATGAAAGCATGTGAGAAAATATCCGGTTACCGGAAAGGATGTGTTTTTCGGAACGTTGAATTTCGATAAACCAAAGATTTGAGGTTGCCTGTCCAATTTTTTTTCCATCATTTTTACTATAGATATATATATATAAAAGTGAGAAAATGTGTGTGAATTCATGGATAGAATGTATTTTTAATGATCAGAAAAAAATTTTGTTACTTAAAATGGTGTTTTTGTGTGAGTTTTATTCACACGTGTATTTGTCTGCATGTTTCATGGATTAAAATTCCATTTTCTTCCTTTTTATCCCTTGTGTAATGCTCGATTGATTTTTCTTATGCCTATAAGATTAGTTTCGATGGAGATTTGCTATGGGGATTGATTTTTTTACGCCAATTCCTAATGAAAATTTTTTATTTGAGTTATTTTTTAATTCTTGAAAATATTTTAAATGGAGGGGCCATTCTTAAAAAAATTGGAACACTTAGGGGCTGCTCACTTATCCAAAATCTTGAATTTTTAAACCCCCCTACCCGCTCTGTCACAAAATTTTCATACAAAAAAAAATCTATTGTTTAAAACCGTCATACAGCGTCAGATTTCCTCTCTCCCTCTAAAAATTGGACATCATAAGTTAATGACCCCACTTATGAGGAACTTAGGGAGTTAGGAGCTTAGGGAGTGCTTTAATATTTTGTTAATTTAAATTTTTTTGAACAAAATTTCTGTTACGAAGAGTCCTTGCCAATATTGCTTATCGAATGATTTAATTGTCACAATCACTAGACAGAAATGCGCTCAAAAGTTTATATCTTCGATTTACAACAATAATTTCACATTTTATTAAAGAAAGAATGGAAAAAAGAAAATAGAAAAACTGAAGATGAAATCAGAAACTTTATTCGATAAAAAGCGAAAACGAAGTTTCATAGCTCCCGTTACCCGTTAAATTGAATTTGGATTTCATTTTCTATCATTCAAGTCCTCTTTACATCTCTCTATTCACCATCATTAGGATGGAGAAAAATTTTCAATTTCCCCAATCGAATCTTTTTTTTTGGATCTTTTCATCTAGCTTCTTCAAAAAGACTTTCGTTCTTAGTGACGATAAAGTACATAAAAATAAGCGAAAATGTTAGTGATTTTATGATACAAATATGGACAGTTTGACACATGGCCTTAGAGATATATTTTCTTAAAAAAATATTTAGTTCAAAGTTTAATGGACTCGATGGACTAAAATTGGTGGATAAAATAAGTTCATTGTGTTATTTATTAGAAAAGTATAACAAATTGTGTCGATACCAAGAAAAAAATATAAATCAATTTAATGATAAAAATTTATGATTTATTGTGTAACTTGTTTTTGGGTTAATCAAAATTAGATTTAAAGTTTGCATTTATTGAAATAAAAATTTTTGCAAAAAAAAATTTTGACTCTTTTTTCTAAGCCAGATAATTGTTGCCTACGTGACTTAAAAAAATCCTCTTCATAGCAATTACATTCAGGGTAAGGTAGAAACAGTAAAAACTATAAAAGGTTAGATTAGAACTCACGATAACCGACCTTTAATTACCTATAAATTGTAAAGTTTGTTATCAAGGTATCTATTTTCATGAAAATACTCGTAAAAATAAAAAGCATGAAAATCTTGGCGCCCACGAAGATGAAAACTTTTAAAAACCCCTTTGAAGAAAAAAAAAGCTAGAAAATCCTTAAAGAAATCTCATTCTGATCAAAGAAGACATAAAAAACAAAAAATTATTTAATTAATTAATTTTAAATAGAAGAAAGTTCGATTCTGTTTGGACGTTTTTTTCGTCCTTTCTTTTAATTATCATCTAGGAAAAGTCTTCCTTTCAATCTAGAAAAAGTGAAAGAAACATGAAAGAAAAGCAAAAAAAAGTTGAAGATTCAATTTTCATGCAAGGAAGATAAAGCAAAAAAATGCCGACCTTTTTACTGCCTCATTTTATTTTTCTCATGCTTCTCATCTTTTTTTTGTCTTTTCACCACCTTTTTCGTCGTTTTGCGTCTATCGTCCATTCCGCTTGCTGTTTATTCAATCGACTTATAGACTTTACTTCTTATTGATTTATTTTGGTTAAGTTTTTGTGCTTAATATTCATAATTTTTTATGAATTTTTAATTTAAACTTTTTTATTAAAATTTTTTAAATTCAAAAGTATTAATCCTTAATCTCTATTTTATTTCATTCTAGATTGGAAGTCTCAAAAATTATTATTTATTTCATCATCAACATGTAAAGAAACGATCATTAGAAACTGGTAGTGAACACCATGAAAATTTAAATAAGGAACCAGAGGTACGTACTAAGTCTATTAATATTTAAAAATCCTACAAAATATTTAGAATAATTTTTTTTAAATTTAAAAATGACAATATGCTGTAAACAAGCCTCTACACAAATCCAAATGACAATTTTCTATGAACAAAAGCATAAAATGTCCGTTACACAGTACAACTTCCATTCCATAACTTCAATTACTTTATTTCACCTAACATTTTTACTCCTTCACTATTTTTATTATAAAAAAATGCCATAAAAAAGCAGATTTTTCCTCTCATCTTCATCCTCAACTCAATTTATAAAGTTCAACTTACATTCTCCATCATCATGTTTGTTGTTAATGTCATGAGAGACATATAGCTCTATGGTTAGTACACACTTCATGCCTTTCAACTTCCTTCATTGCTGTACGTCTTGAGAGAGTTTGTCGACATTCCTTACCATTTTTTTTTGCTTTGCTTTTCGGTTTTCTCCTCTATATAAACTAAATAAATTGAGTTTCACAATAATCCTTAGAAAATCCCAGGTAATTTTCATGAGATTTAGAAGTGCTTCAGCAATTTTTCTTTCTCTCCACCCATATTCTATATGTGTACATCTTATGTGTACTTACTATGGTTTATTATTATTATATGGTAGGAAGAAACTACAAATAAAAGTTCCATGGCAGTAATAATAACAACAATAATATCATTTGTGCCTTTTGCCTTCTACTTTTGTCTTTTGTTCCCTTTTTTTAGCTCAATATCTTTGTGAATTTTAGGACCGATTTTCATTTTTGTGGCTTGTGCTTATGAATTAAAGTTTTTGTAATTTTATCCAGTGGTTCTCAAACTTTTTGGTTCGCGTCATTCTTAAAGTTTTTAATTTTTTATGACCTTTTTAGGGGTCATTCGTAAAATTCGTAACGCTAAAAAAGACTATTTTTAACCCCCCTCCCCCCCACCTTGGTCGCAAAATTTTATATGGAGCATTTCAAAATCTTAGCGTAACGAATTTTAAGAATGATACCTTAGCTAAAAAAATACAATAATCTCAATAATGTTTTTTTTAAAAAAATTCTTCGAATGACCCAGTTTTAGAAGCACTATCTATTCTAAGGCTTTGGTTTTTTTGCAAAACATCCTTGGAAATTAAAGAAATTGTCCAAACCCCTACCATGGTCTCTCTGAAACCCTATTCTAACTCCTACCTTTCAGTCCCTACCCTTTTTACATTAAACATTATTAAAAATGTATTAACAAAGATGTTAAAAACCAAAACATTTGAAAACCACTTAAAATATTGAATCTTCCTGATCAAAAATCTGTCATAAGACTCTATAATCGAGTAAATAAATTGAGGTTTTATACATAAAAAAATGCGTCTCATGTAACAAATTTCTGTGGCTTTACAACAATCCACTTTTATTGCTGTGTGCTCAACTTACAATTTATCTTTCATTTTGTGGCAAAAGTAACAAGAAAATCTCCAACAATTGTTTTATGGCACTTAAATCTGTGATGCTGTTATTTCACATACTCCTTACAGTACACTTTCTCATATACATGAGACTTTTATTTTTTTATGTACACAAACGAAGATGAGAAGGACTTACTTTACATGCATACATATATACATATAATTTGTGGTACTTTTATCTATTACTGATAATAACATGCATACATTTATCCTTTTGCAGGTACGATGGGTACAGCAACAGCATGAGAAAATCCGTAAGAAACGTGACTTTCAACGTATCAAATTTCCCGAACCATCAAGTAGCCTTCGTAGTGATCCATTGGCATTACTGCGTAGTATAGCCACCGGATCACAAATTAAATATCGTAGCACAGATTCACATCTCATCTTTCCTGATCCACTCTTTAAAGAGCAATGGTACTTGGTAAGTAATTATCTGAAATATCCTTCACATTTATTTTTTGTCAATACCTCGTGATTGGATTAAAATGAGCGAAAGAATGAAAAATTTCGATTTTTTTTCTACTATGGAATTAATTAAGCTTGTCGAATGAACGCATTGGGGATTCCATTGAACAAAAATTAATTTTAACGAGGATGAAATGGAACGCTTTGTAATATTTTTCAAAAGAGATTAAAGGGCTCGGTTAAATTACTGAAAAATGTCGATGGTATTTCATTTCATTGACGTTACTGATTCATGTAAACAAAATCTTTGATCCTTAATCTGCATGATAATGAAAGTTTTAATAGGATTTTTTTTAATGAGACATTTATATTGTTTAAAAAATCTTTAACATAAAAATTATGTATACCTTCATTGAGATTTTATTGTTTTTACTTTGAAAATTTCCCCGAAAAATATTTTTTATCATAACAAAATTTTTCTTTTTATTAATATTTTTTGGTAAAAATATCTCATTTCTTCAGCCTACCCATGATGGATAAAAACAATAATATAAAAGCGAGAAAATTCATTCAGATTCACAGCCAGTGAGTGAACAAACAAACAAATAAATAAATCCAAGAATGACAACAATGAGAACACAGAAATGTTAAAAAGCGATGAATTTTCGATTTTTATCTTTCACACTTGTCGCTTGTTCCTTTCATTTATGCTCTTTAGCCATGCGATGTCATTCACTATTATTATTTTTTGTCTGTATTTATCTGCTCTTTTTTTTGTGTGTGTAAATACAGATGGTTAATGGATGATAAGGTTATGAATGATTCTGTCTGAATGAATCAACTTTTACACTCAATGGGCTTTTACATATGTAATGTCGGGTAATGTCATTTGATATTTGACTTGCTAAGCTTTTGGATTTACCTTTAAAAGTCACTAACTTTCAAGGTTTTCAAATTTTAATTCCAATATTGACTCACATATTAAAAACTTAAATTTCTAGTTCAACATCCAACAGCATATATGCATGTTGTGAACTGTAAATAAAGTGATTCTCATTCACAGCCATTAATTTCAAAAGAACTGAGAGAAAAGCTTTCAACACACAATTTTAAAAATGCTTCCTTCTTCTTTTTTCTAATGGCAAAACACCAGAAGCAGCATAAGCATACACACCAAAAAAAAAAAGAAAGAAATAAAAAAAATCCATAAATAATTCCCAGTGTAAAAAGCCCTCCAACTGTGTCATGAAGTGTGTGTTAATAATACAAACAATAATAAAAGCATTAGTTGGCTGATGTTAAAAAAATGAGGAAAATAAAGGAGAAGAAGTTGAATAAAGAAAACAATTAAAGAAGACCAATTGAAAAATTAATTTATGGGTGGAGTTCTATGCTCGAAAATAAGTGGAAATCCACAGTTCTATAGTGTGGCAGTTACTAAAGACTATAACAACAGCACAAGAAAAAAATTAAAATGGAAAATATAAAAAATAGCATAAAAGTACAATAGAATCTTTCATATATATTTATTCTAAAAAAATAACCATCCAACCAGCAAGCAAACAACAACAGTAAACTATGAGAATACTTGGCATAATTTAAAGCAAACAGAACGGAACAGCAATCATGTTTGTTGTTATTGTTATCATCAACTACTCGATGCTGTATTTTTTTTTTGTGTTTTGCATGCTGCTGATAGTACTGATGTTGACTTGCTGAGTGTTTGTCTATGCTTTCCTCGCTAACCATAAAGTTTTATATTTTATATCGTATTTGTAGAAATATTGATGAGTTTTTGCTAGTTTTTAACTGACATATTTTTTTAATATAGACATTTTTTATAATGTCAAATTCAGGTGATGAAAAGTTACATACATGGCATATTGGTTTTTGGATTAGAATAAAATTCCTAAAGGGGTCGTTCATAAATGACGTCCAAGATGTGCGGAGGGGCTTAGGGCTGAAAACTTTAAAAAAATTTGAAATTCAGCTATTTTTTTTTTTTTTGAAAAAACGACCATTGTTTTCGACATTCATCTAAGAATGACCCCAAAACTCTTCACATCTAAAATAAATAAATCGGAAGTTTCATGCAGATTTTTGAAGATGCTGCATCATTTTTTATTTTCAATTTGTGGGAATTTTTATTTCTCATTCCTTTCATTCCAATGAAAACATCACACTGATGATCATGTTGCTGCAGCTATGAATTATTGTGTTTCAAGCATTCTTCCTCCTTTCCGTCTATTGTTATGCAAAAAAGTATTTACTCTATTTATACTGAAGCTGTAATTTTTAGTGATGATAAGAATGCATAGTTATGTTTATTTATTCACTCTTTTCTCTTCCATATTGTTTGCAGTTTTGCTGTTTCTTGATAATCTTTTCATCTTTTTTGAGACCACTTGAAAAGTTGAATTACGTCAAGGTTCTGCAATTTATGTGCAATTTCTATTTTCTGTATGAAATGAATTTTCTAATTGTGTCAATTGAATCATATAAAAAAATTCAAAATAAACTTAACATGCAAAAAGTACACAGAAACAAAAGTGTATTAACTCCTTGAAAAACGAAAAATTAAATCAGACATTTTTATGTCATAAAACATGAGTTGAATATAAAATTAAGTAACTTTGATTCTTTTTTTTTCTTTTCCTATTTTGGATTGCCCCTTTGCTATCATGTTTTATATTCCATGCTGTGCGAAATTTTTTCATCTTTCTTTCTCTTCCTCGAGGTGAGAGATTTTTCATATAAAAACTGATTTTTTTTTCACTTCACATCGAAGAAGAAAAGTACGGCAAATGGAATGAGAAACTGTTTAATATTTTCATCATATTTCATGAGGAATGCTTTTTTTATCAGACATTTGCCGGTTGAGAATGTAAAAAAAAAGAAAACAAAAGTAAAAGAAGAAAAAAATTGTTCTGAGATTTTTACTTTCCCATTGAAAAAACAATGGAAATGGAGAGAAAAAAAAAACGTGGTAAAAAGGAGAGAAAAAAAAATCGAAAATAATAAATTTTAGAATAGATTCAACATTATTTATTTTAACCATAAGTCAAGAGTTATAGAAGTACTTTTTCACTGTGGTATCTTTAAAAACATGTTTTCTTCCTCATTTTTTTATCGCTTCTGCAATATGAAAATTTTAAGTACCTTAGTTTAATTTTTTCTTTTTGCAATTTAATTTCTTATTGCAAAATATTAAACACAAAAATTTTCGTTCAATTTAAATGTCAAGTGCATCAATGTAATACATAAGGACTATTTTGGTTATATGGGATTTAAGAAAAATTTTAAAAATTCCGATTAAAATCATCTGAAGTTAAGGGCATAGCCGGAGGGTTCTTATGTACTTGATCAACCCCTCTTGAACTCAAAGTTTCATACAAAATTTTTATAGACTTTAAATATTTTCAAAAAAGTTTTTTAAAAAAATTGTGTTAATGAATAGGAAAAACCAATTAGAGCAGTAATATATCACAGTATTGACAAAAATACTCCCTTTTCCCTCTCAAAAATCCTGGCTACGCCACTGTCTGAAGGAATTGAAAATATTCGTAATGCAAACAAACATTTTTCTCATTCAGTAAGGTAGGATGTTGGGTGTAGGATTTAAAAAAAGTATTGAAGTAATACTAAAAAGTGAGATAATGCAGGTTGAGTAAAGAAAAATTATTAAGGAAGGATTTCGTTCTACTTTTATGACTTTTTTATTTTTAAATTGCTCGTTTTTATGCTACTTCTACTATGTCATTACGTAACATCATTATAAAGTATGAAGGTGTACATATATGTTGAGAATATAAAATATGAGATTCTGTAATTTAATTTTTTATTTTTTTCTTGGATTATAAATCTGGTGATGACATTATGAACAGGTGTGATGAGAAAAGCTTAAGACACGGTGAGCCGTTGTTTTTCAATACAGCTCGTTGAATATTTAATTTCATAATTTTTGGGATTAAAATAATTACTTGATAATGTAATAAATCAACTGAGGTTTACATTATGCTTAAATTAATGAGATTTTGCTTCTTAAAAATTATTTTTTTAATATTTTTTAGGAATATGCTTTTGTAGGAAACTTACCGATAGTACTGAATTTATGGTATTCAATGATAGTTTTTTCAAGCACGTAGCTTCGACAGCATACATTTTTTTATAAAAAAATAAGAACGATGAAAAACGGAACTTTAAAAAAATCTTGCGATGAAAGCATAAGCATATGAAAATTATGTTTGTATCAGAATATACATATTTTTAAATATTTTCTGATATTCCCTTGTGACTTTTTTGCTAGAAATGAATTTTTTATTTTCTTAGTCATTGATTTCAAAATTTTAAGCAGAAAATATAAAATATTATTTAAAAAGTAAAACAAGGAAAAATTTCAAAATTTGAGATTTTCAAACCCCCTACCCCTCTGTATACAGAATCTTCAATCTCAGAGTCCTATAAATTAAAAATGTCACACAACCTTATGCCCCCCCCCCCACTCCCTAAAATTGAACATAATAAGTGAATATTCCTTTTTCAAGAACTTTAAGCAAAAATTATCAAAAATTTTCAAAGAACCCCCATCATACAAGGGAAACAGCATCAACATAGAATTAAATGATTGTGGATCGACAGTAAACAATAGAATATACTTTACACTTCCATGTTTATGTTGTTGTATCACATTGTTCCTTTCAGTATTCTGCTTCCTTTAATATGAATTTCATATAAACATATACAATATATATTACTGATAAAATATGCAAACACAGAGAGTGAGATGATGAGAAAAAAAAGAAATTTGCCCTTCCATTGTGAAAGTCATTTTCAAACATTTTTCGCTTGTCTCTTGTTTTCACTGATGTTACAAACATCGGAAAAAATATTTTCCTTTTGTTGTCTTGTGTATACGAATGTAAATTATGAAAATATTACATTAGATCCTGATAATATTATTCTTTTGTATATATTGTCATATGACATGTGCAATATTTTCTTATCATTTAGGTTATGAGGAAAAAAGTTGCCATTTTAAAAAAAATCACTGTTATTATAACATGTGTCAGTTTGATCCCTCTTTATCTCAATATTAAGCTATAGTGGTCCACTATTTAATTCAAGAATAATCTAATCGCTCATTTTAATTTCACATCCAAAAAATTAATGTATTTTATTTTATCAATTTTTAACATTTTTTTATCTTCTCTTTTTATTTTACAAACAACAAAAAAATAAAAATTTCCATTATTATCACATGACAATGAAAATTTTTGCCTCCAACAAATCATCATCATCATCACTAAATCATTGTGTGTGACAGAATGGCGGCGCCAAAGATGGACTTGATATGAACGTTGGTCCAGCATGGCAGAAAGGATACACCGGAAAAGGAGTGGTTGTGTCAATTTTAGATGACGGAATTCAACGAAACCATCCTGATTTAGATAAGAATTATGTGAGTAGAGATTTTTGAATTTTTCTTATTTTTTTGAATTGATATTTGTGTCACTAAGAATTTTAAATGGAAACGTGGATACAATTTTCATTATCTTATGATTTAAGATAGTAGCGGACCCAGGGGGGGGGGCGGGGGGGTGATTGGGTGAGTTTTCATCCACCTCATGGACAATTTTTTTCATTTCCTTGAGTTTTTCGTGAAAAAAACCAAAAATTAACCCCCCCCCCCTTCCAACTGAATTTTCACATCTTCTCCCCTGCCCCTTAAAATTTCTGGTTATGCGAAGCAAAAATTGCATATCAAATTTTTGTCATCGTTACCTCATCAATTCTTATTTTTTATTTAAACATTCGAAATCATTTTTTAATCATATTTTATCACACAAAAAAAAAAATATAAGAAATTACTACTATAAAATATCTTAAAAAGAAAGAATAACGACGATAAAAAGGAAATTGATGCCAAAAAATTTAAGATAGAAAGCATTTTTAGCTCATAAATTTTATTTTTTTTTTCAATAATTCTTCCCTTAATTTTTCATGTCATATAAGACAAAATTCTCTTTCCGGAGAGTCAAACAAATGCTTTTAAAACATCACTTTCCCCAACTAAATCCATAGTAAATTTCTCTTCCGATTATTTGTCATCATTATATATCATAAAAAGTATCCATCATCATTTTCCTTATACTTTATCCCTCTTTTTCTACATAAGAGTATCCATTTACATTTTTTTTCTTTCCTTTATTTTCATCATCACATAAACACATACAACTCATTATTTCCACATATGCATGAATAAAGAAGGATATATCTTTTCATATATGATTATTGTCATCATCGATGAACAAATGACATAATATGTGAACATTATTGAGTCGTGTTGCTATAATAGAGTAAAAAAAAGGACAAGAAAGAAAACGATTTGGATACAACATTGATTTTCATTGATTTTGACTTAATGTTCACAAATTGGAGTAGTTGTAGCTTCTTTTTACTGCTGAATTTTATATTATTTCTATAAAGACGATATGGTTGATAATTTGATGATTCGAAAAATTTCATGGTTAGATTTTTATCCTCTTTAATTTTTTACATTGAATGGTGAAAGCTTTCACACTCGAGTGTACAAGATTGCAAATGATCTAAATCATATCACAATGACACAAAAGAAATGAGGAAGGAGAAATAGAAAAAAACGAAAGGGGTCGTTCATCTATGACGTCCATCAAAAACTAGGAGTTTCAAACCTTCCCCTCCACCTTTGACAAAAAAAATCAATCAAAAAAAATTTTTTAAGATTGTCATACAGCTTCAGACCCCTATCCTCGCTAAAAATTGTACATGATAAGTGAACGAACCCTAAATGAGAACAGATAGAGAGAGAAAAGAGACGAATCTAAAGAAATAAGATAGGGTTTTGTGTGTGAAGTGAAATGAGTATGAGCAGCAAGCAAATGTAGAATCATCATTATGATACACAATTTCATCTCATTTAATGCCACGATGAGTAAAGAGGATTTCATGATTCATTTCTGCACATTAAAGTAAAGTTAGCAGGATGAATGTCACCGCCATGAAAATTAATAATTTCAAAGTTTCACAAACACGTTATTTTTCCGATATCAAGCTTTACTTGCTTGCAATGTGATGAAGTTTTTAATCTAGTGCCATCTTTCCAATAGTCACTCCTATCTCTTGGTATATTTATAGAACAAAAATGGATGAAAAACTCACTGAGACAACAGACAAAGATCTACAGAATCGTGACAATTATTTCCTGCTACAGCATTTCTCAATTGTTTGCGGAAAAATTATACTTTATACTCTTTCTATCTTTATGTCTCTTATACTTCTCATTTGTATTTGCATTTATATTAAAAGTGCATGATTTTCCTTCCATCTCCGTACTTTATCATCAGACTCCTTTATATTTCCTTAAATTCATTCTCATCTAATGGATTTGTCATGTGTTGATTATAAAAAGTAGGAATTTTCATCATTTTTCCTTTTTTTAAACATTTCAGCTTGATTGTTTCTTTTGAGCTTAAAGACAAAACTATGGAAGCCAAAATGAGCATTAAGAATTTTCAATGCAAATACTATTCAACCACTCAATGGTAATGGATTATTTCACGTCATAAATGTCTAGATGATTGCCTTAATATTATAATTAATTATGCAGTCATATGTTAATGAGCATATGTCTGGTGGTTGTCAATTTTTCAGTCGTTATCAGCTAAATATCTCTCTGCATTAATTTTTTTAACGATATTATTATAATTAAATGAATTAAAGCCAATTGAATAAATTTAATTTTCATTCAGGCAAGAAATTATTCATTAAAATTCATAATTTACATAACCAATTCAATCAATCATAGAAAGTTAAGAGTATAATGCTTGCAATAAAAATTTTATGCATTAAACTTATTCCTCGAGAATTTCCTTGAGTTTAATTTCCTTAAATTTATTTCAATCGTTTACTCATGCCATTTTGAATTATTAATAAATCATCATAGATCAGACATCGAGATATTAAGGACTAAGAAGTATAATACAGTAAAAACATAAATCCTCATCATGTAACACATATATAGTCTTTCCCATTTATCACACATATCGCTTATGATAGCAATATTTATCCTGATTTAATTCGAAATTATTACTGATGTTGACAACGAATGATAATCCTGGTTGATTGTTAATAATATTCATTTATGACTGGATGTATATGATACTTACTATTATATCCAACATTAACTCTCATTAATTATTGAGTCTTGATATAATTTTGTGGGTGTCTGCAAAGTCTATTTTTAAAGTATCATAAAGTCTCAGACCCCCTTCCCCCTAAAAATTGGACGTTATTAGTGAAAAGTCCTTTCATAAAAAATTTATGAAAATCTCAACAATTAAAAGATTAAATTTTTCACAAAATTATTACAACTTAGATTCTTTTTACATCCATGAAATATAATATATGGATCATATAAAAATATTTAAAAATTGTATAAAAATGAAACATAATTAGCTAGCTAGTTTGTTACCAACGAATGCATATATGAATGAGACTGAGTGAATGTAATTCAATTAGTGTTAATTAGCAACATTGCCAGCATCATCAACGTCAACATCATCAACATAAATAATTGGCTCAGCAAGAAACTGTAAAAAATATATATGTATGAATATATACATCCTTCAAGCACCAGATACTGCAAATTCACCATATTTCAATGCCTCACATACACACACACACACATACACGACAGTAATAATAATTATTTAAAATCTGTTCATTACACAGCCGCACATATACATACGCGCTAGCGCACATTTGCTTAATTAAAATTGCAAATAATTAAAACTCATTCGGCATCGTCATTATCGTCACTATGAAAATTATTCTAAAGCATTTTTTGGATTAAAATAGAGCAAATCGATGATTACATTTTGTGAAATTTCAATTAGTTACGGCATTTTCATAATTTTAGTAATTTATTGGATCTAATAGTTTTTAATCAATATTAAATCTCATTAAATAAGTTCATAGCGCCAAAGTTTTATTGAAATAAAAAAATTCTCAAAACCCTGTAATTAAGATGATTTCTGAGGGATAGAAAGAAAAGGAGAAAGAAAAAAAAAAATCAATGAGTATGGATATCACGTTCGCCTTTAATCATAATTTATATCACTTTGGTCTTATATTCGCATTCATATTTATCGTACGCTATGGCTCAGTCATGGATATAGCCATTGTTTACTTTCCTTTTCGCTTCATTACTATACCGACGATGCTGACTAGATTTTTTTTCTCTTTTATATCCCCTAAGGGAATTTCGTACGATTTTTGAATTTTAATTTTTTTTTCGCTGAACTTTTTAAAAAATTGGAAATATTACCAATAAATGGAAAATGTGTAGGTTTTCTGATAAAATCTATTAAAATCTTTTCATTGGAGCAATAGTTGAAACAAAAAGAAAAGGAAAATCTCTTGCCACTAAGAACATGTTAAAGCGAGTTGAGTTTTTGTATGATGGAAAGTTTTTCTCACTTCTTGCATTTTAATAGGATTTTCATACGATATTATCTGACTTAGATGAACTTGAATTTTTATTACTTTTTCTGCAGCTTTATGCTTCATTAAATTTAGTTCTACCTCTTTAAGTTTTTAGTCGGATATTTAGTATTGAAGATCATCATAATAATTTGATTGCAATTTTTATGATTTTTAAATTTTCAATATTTAAAGCTGCAAAATTTGCCATCCCTTGAGATAACAAATTAAAATCATAAATTACATCTTATTTCGTTTCTTGTTCTATCTCAAATATTTTTCACATTATTTTTATTGTCTTTGTTGCCTTTTTTTCCATTTTAGCCCCATTGAGCCTTCCCCTTTCACCATAATTTTTATTTTATTTTTATGCTTCAGTGTGTGCACAATTTTTTTTTTTGCTTCATTCGTGTGCCCATTATTTACTGCAATAATCATGATTTCTTATCACACAACAATTTTTTTTCCTCAATGATGTTACCATTTTTTTTCAGTCTTTTCTTTCTGTTTTACGGATCTACACAATTATTTACGACTCGTTACCTTCTTATTTCACATTGTTATTATTTATTGTAGACATTTTTTCTCTTTCTCTTTTTGTCTTTATTTTTTGGTTAGTTAGTTACGAATTTTATCTATTTGACTTTTATATAAGAAGGAAGACGTGACAATTTTTTTTGGCATTAACAAAATGCGAAATTTAAAAGAAAAAAAAAATTGTTGAAACTCATTTAATAAAAATTATGTGACACAAATATCATTGCTTATAATTAGGGTTCCTTTGGCCTTTACTTATTAAAAATTCAACGGTCGTGTCAATCAATTCAATTATTTTATTTTATTTAATTTACACATACAGGATCCAGAAGCATCTTATGATATTAACGATAATGATTCCGATCCAATGCCACGTGATAATGGCGATAACAAGCATGGAACAAGGTGTGCTGGTGAGGTTGCTGGCATAGCATTTAATGATATTTGTGGTGTCGGTGTTGCTTATAAATCAAAAATTGGAGGAGTTCGTATGTTGGATGGAACAGTCAATGATGCAGTTGAGGCAAAAGCCTTAGGTCTCAATCCAAATCATATTGATGTTTATAGTGCCTCATGGGGTCCGGAAGATGATGGAAGTACAGTCGATGGACCCGGTCCTTTAGCTAGGAGAGCTTTTATTTATGGTGTAACAAGTGGACGTCTTGGGAAAGGCTCAATATTTGTGTGGGCATCTGGAAATGGTGGACGCTACACAGATTCATGTAATTGTGATGGATATACAAATTCAATTTTCACATTATCAATTTCAAGTGCAACACAAGGTGGATATAAACCATGGTATCTTGAAGAATGTTCTTCAACATTAGCAACAACATATAGTTCAGGAACGCCAGGTCATGATAAAAGTGTAGCTACAGTTGACATGGATGGTGCACTTCGACCAGATAGAATATGTACAGTTGAACATACAGGAACATCAGCATCAGCTCCATTGGCAGCTGGAATTGTTGCTCTTGCATTAGAAGCCAATCCATCATTAACATGGCGTGATATGCAATATCTTGTCGTACTAACATCACGACCTGAACCATTAGAGAAAGAAGGTGGTTGGGTATTGAATGGAAGTAAACGAAAGGTCAGTCATAAATTTGGCTATGGATTGATGGATGCTGGTGGCATGGTAAATTTGGCTGAAAAATGGATTACAGTTCCTGCACAGCATATATGTAAATCACGAGAAATCAACGAAGATAGACAGATTCAGGGATCAGTAGGTTATACATTACAAACTCATATGGATGTAAGTTCGAACTCAATTAAATCCATAAATTTATTTTTTAATCTCAATTTATCGATTTTAAAAATATATATAAAATTTTACAGGTTAATGGTTGCGCTGGAACTGTAAATGAAGTTCGATATTTAGAGCACGTTCAATGTAAAATCACACTGAGATTCTTCCCTCGTGGCAATTTGAGAATCTTATTGACATCACCTTCAGGCACGACCAGTACATTACTTTTTGAACGTCCGCGTGACGTTGCTAAATCAAACTTTGATGATTGGCCATTTATGAGTGTACACTTTTGGGGTGAGCGTGCTGAAGGTCGTTGGACTTTACAAATTATTAATGGTGGTAGACGACGAGTTAATCAAGCTGGTGTACTTTCAAAATGGCAACTTATATTCTATGGAACACAAACGAATCCAATTCGTCTGAAAACAGACGGACAGTCAACGAGTGCACGTGCAGTTGCATCACCACTTGGCACTGATTGGGAGTGGACGGGTGAAAATTCATTCTCGAATAATTTCAATGGTTTCGTAAATTATCAAAATTCATTTGCGAGTGCTGGCTCGAATGTCAATAAGAAATATGCCACACTCGATGGACGTACCATTCCGACATCGCAGCGTGAAAATGTGATGGCTGATTCGAATAATAAATTAGTAATATTACATGACTGTGATCCCGAATGTGATCAGCAAGGCTGTTATGGTCGCGGAGCCACAAATTGCGTGGCTTGCAAGCATTATCGATTGGATAAGTAAGTTTCTTATTTGCAATATGTATAAAATTTTAATTTTAAATTTGAGGTGAATCACCTTAAATACTTAATGCTGTAATGGAAAATGAATTACGAATTAGATATGTCTTAAAACTTGATGAGAATTCAGACGAAAATAAATCCCCAAACAATTCTCAATATTTACCTTAATCTATTCTAATCCTCACCAATCATTTTCATCTCCAAAACAATTTGCAGCATTTAACTTCAAAATCTATGTCTGCAGACATGAAAAATCCTCAAGAAATTACAAAACGAAAAAAAAAGTTTATCAACCTTAATTGATTTAGATGATTCTTTAGTACCTAACAAATCTACATGACATGAGTGATTAATGACAATATTTTTCTGTTTCTATCACAAATACACAAGATTTCGTCTCTGATATCCCAAGTATGTCCAGAAATGAAGAAATCTGTCTCAATTTATTCTCCATTTAAAGTTGACACATCATTCATTCATTAACACTTCTTCCTTCCATCATGTTGACCTGACATAGATTCGCACGCACACTCATGTCATGTCATCAGGTCTTTGTTTATTCAATTTTATTCTCTGTGAGATTCTCTGATATATCAATTTATTTATTTATTTTTTTTAATACAATTTTTTGATAAAAATTATTTTTTTGTATATTCCATAGCACGTGTGTTAGTCGATGCCCACCAAGAAGTTTCCCAAACCAAGGCGGTGTTTGTTGGCCATGTCATGAATCATGCGAAACATGTGCGGGTGCTGGACAAGACTCTTGCTTAAATTGCTCACCATCCTACAATTATGTGACAGATTTAGCTGTTTGCTTACAAACATGTCCCGATGGATACTTTGAAAGTGAGTATAAGTGAAACTGATGACTTTAGATTGTTTAGATGCATAAAGGAATAAGATCATGACAAATGATGTTGGCATGAAATTCGTAAACAATGATGATAATGAGAAAATGAAGGAGGCTGTTCAGGCATTTATTATTTGCGTTTGTCCTCCTCTTCCTCCTCATCATCTTCTATTATCCATTGACTTGAAGCATACAAAATATCCATTTTTCCATGTCAACACACATTCACATATCAAAACGAAATTATTCATAAAATATATGCGTATACATGTGCGTATAAGATGATGGATTAGATCCCAACAAACATCAGAGAGGCAAAATGACAGAATGGCATAATGATAGAGATTTGAGACTGTCACTGCCTTCTACTACTTCTTAAATTTATTTATTTCTTTTCTTCCTTTCTTCAAATTCATGTTCAACGTAATTGAATATAATTTATCATGATGTATTGACGTTAGGAAAATTGAGATTTTTTTTTTGAAGAATTTATTGATGTTTTGTAGCCATATTAAACTTTATTGACAAACAACTTTTTAAGAAATTTGTTTAACGAAAGTGACTTATAATAATGTATGGAACCAAAACTTTTTCCTTTGCATAATCTAAAAAATGAGTTCTTAAAAAAGTTAAACATATTGAACATGTCTCTAGAAAAAAAACTGTACAGCATGAAAAATGAAAATGATAAATGATAAGAAAGTTAAAAAGAACGGTAGAAAGTTAGGATGACTTCCTCATGTTTCATCTCTTCACATTAAACTAAGAAGTAACGATCATTCTAATCAAAATAATGAAATACAACCACTTTTGTCTGATATTCAACGATGAGAATTCGAGGGTGAACAAGATGAAAAAAAAGGAAAAAAAATGTAAAAAATTGAACGAGACAACAGCTACGATATGTAGATGATGACTTGAGAAAAAAGTATTTCTTGAACCAAATTTTCTTGAATATTGTGGAGAGGAGTTTTTCAGTTTGACCTTTGTTTTTGCTTCTTAAAGAAAATATCAAAGTTCTTAAATCCACGACATAAGAATTTCTTCTCACAAAAAATTATCAGTTCCTGCTTTCAACTGCTTCAATAACTTATATTATAAATATACATAAAATGTGTACGGAAGCAAAAAATAACGAAAGAAAAAATATGCAGAGGAGAATGACTACAATGACGACGATGATATGCGAACGATATGATAGGAATTGTAAGAAGAAAAAAGATGAAAACGATGAGTGATGGTTGTATGAATATCATTTTCCATTAGATGGGTAATACGAATTTATTTTCATGTTACACGCCAAAAAGTTACGCTGTCGTTTTATTTCAAATCATTTTCAACTTCTTTATGGATTCCTTACTTTAAGACTGTGTTGTTTTTGTGACTGTATGGATTAAAGTAAAACTTATGTTTTGTTAAGATCTCTGGATATGTATCTTTTAATCCGTGTTCTTCTTAAGGATCTAAAGTTTGTCTATATAATCTATGATTTGTGAGAATAAATGATCTTGTTATGAACAGAATATTTTGGGAAATTTTATTGAAAATATAAATTTAGTTGTTTACTAAACAAAACGTTTTAAGGATAAAGTTTATCATCTTTAAATAACGTTTTACTCCTTGTTAGTTTGATAATCATAATTTATAATTATTAATCAGCCGTAATCAGTAAATAAATGAACTACAATGGATAGTAAATATTTAAATAAAGATGTTTATTCTCCAAAGATTGGAAACAGACTAAATATTTGCAATGAAAGGGTAATAACAACTACATAAGAAGAAAATCAGCTAACTGAAGTTGCACATATAGTTTGAATATCAATCGACCGTTGACGTATTCTGAACACTTTCTTAAATCCCCTTAAATAAAAGAAAGAAGAAAAGAAAAGTCATTGCCTATAAAAACAAGAAAATAATAGAAAAAGTCTACCTCAACTTTCTGATATCCTTTTATAAGGTAGAAATAGAAACTCACAGAAAGGGACGTGGAGATCTAGTCACGAGAGAAATAGACAAATGAAAGTGTGTTTTGATAAAAAAAAGAGACTTAGAAACAATATCGAAAGGAAGTAAAAGAAGAAATAAGGCAAGAAGTGAAAAGTTTTTCATCATTACGAAACATTTTTCTTATCAATTTGTCGCTCAAGTCCCTTTCCACTTCCTTTTAACTCTTACTAAAGAATAAAGGAACTTCAAACTAAGTTTATTTAACTAACTAACTTAGAGAAAAGTAGAAAGTTTAACTCCTCTTTTTCTTTTCGTCCATTTATGTGGAAAAGATAGGAAATGGAAACTAATTTTCATGCCAACAAGCATCAACAATTTTTGGGAACTTTAATTTTGAAATAAAATTATTTTTTTTTTTAAGTTTTCGTTTAATTGAAGATTTTTTTTTCTTATTTCTTTTCTTAATTCTAGATTACGAAAATAAAACATGTGTTCCCTGTGAGGCAAATTGTGCTTCGTGCCAGGATCGTCCTGATTTCTGCACAAGTTGTGAACATCACTTGGTTATGCATGAACACAAATGCTATGCTGCATGTCCAAAGAACACGTACGAAACGGAAGATTTCAAGTAAGTATAAAAAAGAAGTTATTTACTTATTGTAGTAATGTTCTTATTTATGTATGTATAAATATAAATATGTAATAGTGGTTATGATGATGATGATATGGATGTCTGACGAGATTTACACATAACATAGACATTTCAATTTTCCCTGAAACTCACTTAGTATGCATAAATGCAGAGTGTATTAAAATTTTACAGAAACCAACATTTTCCAAGTACCTAACACTGCAAGCTATTCAAATATTTACTTTCAAAATACTTCAAGACGTGTTAAGAGAACTTTTTCAAAACCATGTTTACATTTTTTTTTTTTTGTAAAACTTTAATTGTAGAATAATAAAATCAAATAATTTTCTAACCTCAAAAACAAAAACCATCTTGTATTCCTCGTAAATAATATCAAATAAGAATAAAAGTAATAAAAATGAAATAAATGAAAAAGTTAATGGATCGCTTGATTGAAATTTATGTGCATTTCCCTCTCTATTTTTCCCCCATTTGTTCATTAGTTTCATACGTTTTTCCATGAGTAAACTGCGAGAATTTTTCCATCATACAAATTGCTTCCTTTGAGATTTACTCAATGATTATTCTGCTTTTTCCCTATTTTTTCCATGATTGAACCGTACCATACTCTGTAATTAAAGTATGAATATTTATTAATCAAGAATTTTTCAACGTGCTGGTCGTTCACAAATTACGTCCAAAATTAACGGTCTTTTTTCAAAAAAGAAAACTCTGCAAATTCAGAAAAATTGGATGGCATTGCTTTCGGCCTCAATCCCCATTGGACGTCAATTATGAATGACCCTTTGCTGGATCATCAACATTTGTTTTGTTCCTTTTTCTTTAATATTAAAAAAAATAGGAACAGAAAAAAATAATACGAATAAATTTAAATCTTTATATGTATGAGTTCATACTTGAGTTTTCACGTTCCATCTATTTATCCACCCAAAGTAGCCAGCTTGCCGCCTAACTTCGTCTCTTTCTTTGTCTTTTTCTTCTGCCCATTGACCCATTTTACGTGAAAAATGACCATTCTCAAAGCGTCGTGTTTAATAATCGTAAATTTCATATTAAGTGTATCGTTTATAGCCATTTCTTCTGTCTCGAGCAGCAGTAGTAGCTCATGCTTTAAATGTCCGTTCACAGCTCATAAGAGGACATGAGAAAATGAAAGAATAGGACACAAAAACCATAACGAATGACGATGAAAATTTACATGCATGAGCGAATAAATGTCATATTCATTTATAACACAGAAAACAGCCATCCTTAAGACTTTTATAAGACTGTTTATGCGTTTAAATGAATTAATGAATAAAACATTCTCAGACTGCATTTCAATATAATTTTAAATTGAGAGAGAAAAATTTGTTAATCTTTTCCAGTTGTGCTGATTGTCACCCATCGTGCGCATCATGCAATGGCTCGTCTGAGTCACAATGCATACAATGTAAACCAAATCGATTCTCGTTGGAAGGAAAATGCCTTACGTCATGCCCTGATGGATTCTATGGCGATAAAAAGAGGAAAGAGTGCCTTCCGGTATGTACAATTTATTTCAATGCCTTTGTAAAAAGAAATATCATAAAATTTTCATTTTCCTTTTTCTATTCATCCTCAAATACATTCACATACAGTGTCCATTTGGATGTGCCACCTGTAGCAACGATAAGTGCTTAACATGTAAGACCGATTGGGTGAAAAATAAGAAAGACAAATGTGTTACGAAAGGAAGCAATAATTGCGATGAATGTGAGTATTCTTTTTTTGTGGCGAAAATCGATGACTTTGTGATTATTCTTAAAAGTTTGGAGAAGCATAAAAATTTACGAAAAAAAAATTAATTAAAAATTTTTAACTACCAAAAATTAATTGAATTCCAAAAAAATCTTTTATCACATTAAAAATCCCATGTCTAGAATTTTCATATAAAAATTTTCATCTAAATCTGCTCCGAGCATTTCGTTTAGTTTAAAACAACAACAACTTTTTTATTATATTAATTTTTGTATCCACAAACTTCCGTAACTTCTCTCATATCGTAAATTTAATTCTCATTGTCGTACAATAATTTTTATAATGAATGTACTTTAGTGTTATTGTTGGTTGGTTTATACTAACAAGTTGCCACAATATACACATACACACACATTTTTTCATTCCCTTTATACATAATATTTCATGACAATAATGAAAATGCCTCGCACCACTTTTGACATTTTTTACTCTCTCTTTTTTTCATCATTATTATTTTTATTGTTATTTTGTGTCTCATAATTACGCAAACTACATGAAAATGTCTTTGTCCTTTTTTTTCGATTATTATTGGATTTTACAGGCAGAGATAATTTTTTTAATTTTATGATCTGTCCAGTCAGTTTACAATATTTTTAAAGTTTTAATATTTGCATTTCATTATGGTAGCTTGTAGCATTAATTGATTTATGAGATGAAGTTTTTTTAGTAATGAATTAGAGACCCTTGAAACTCTTACATTCCTAGCTACGACCCCAGTAAATATAACACAGAACTTCACTGTTTTTTTCTCAGAATTAATGTCATTATCATATCCAGTAGAAAATTCTCTCTGCCAGCCCTGCGACTACTGCTTCTTGTTTCAACATTAAAAGCAGTCTATATATCTCCCATTTTACATTGTCCGCAAACAAATTTTTCATGTCCGTATTGTGTAAATTATTTTAAGTGAGCTCATTCACTTGTGAAATTATATGTACGAAAGATTTTTCATGTGTTGCACTTAATGAGATTGTGGATATAGAGGGGATAGAATAAGCGAAATGAGGACAAGAAGTTAATGGGAAATGTGACAAAATAGAAACTAGTATCAACGTGGTCACTCGTGACCGACGAAAGCGCATTTTCCACGTATAGTAAATACATAAAGAATTAAAAACCTAAAAGTATAAAGCCTAATATTTAACTATAAATATTCTTTATTTACCAGAAATTTAAAATTTACAGAAAAAAATGTGTGTGAAACATGAGGAAAAAAAATATTTTTAATAAAAAGTTATCATTACGCGACATAAAATTCAAAAAAATAAAATAAAAACAAGCAAAAAAATCGGCTACGGGCTAGGATCGAACCTATGACCTTCAAATTAAGAGTCGCGCGCTCTTCCACCTACGCCACTGCTGCGGTTTTTTTGAAAAGTCTAGGTGGCAATTTAGTTATTTATATTGATGAGTTTTTTTTATGTAAATATGTAAGTTTTTATAATTTTCACAAAATTTTCTGGAAAAACTATGAAAAATCCATGAAAACAAAAAATTAAAACAATAAAAATATCAAAAAATATGAAAAAAGTAATTATCTATGAAAATTGTATGAAAATATTGAAAATTTTAACAAAAATCTTCGGAAAAACTCGGGAAAATTGTGGAAATGGAAAATTATGACATGATTCAATATTATATGTCATTAGAAATCAAAAAAGTACCAAAAAAAGCAAAAAAAGAATATTGTCATCGGTGGGATTCGAACCTAGGACAGCTAAGGTTTTGAAAAGTCAACATTTTAGTGCATTCGACCACACTAACACATACAAAGAAATGGCATTTTGGCACTTTTTACGCTGGTTCCAGCAGAGGAAGTGACCATTTGTGCTGATTTTTGGTTACATGGTAGCCAGACATGTCACACACATTTTAAGCCAAAAACCGCATCAAAAAAGCTTAATCCCTAGGAGGAGATGCGATGACAGACAGACAGACGGACAGACAGACAGACAGACAAAGTGCGGACAATAGCGTCCTTTTCCCAAGAGGAAAATGCGCTAAAAAAGAAAATTTTTAATTAGCAAGAAAGTTTAATTTCATTATATCTGCTGGGTTTAAACTTTTTTTTTAAAGCGGGGTATTTTTTTTGTTCAAAAAAGGTTCTTTTAAGATTTAATCATCAATATCTTGAAAAATCCAATTATGTAAATGGATTTAAATGCATTTCAATCAGTCCTTTATAACCTTTTCCATTTTGTAGTTTTTTTTATATCTATTAGTTTAATTTTATAAATAAACCAAAATGTAAAATAAGATTTTTCCTTTTTTTAATTTAAAAAAAATCTCTCTATTCATTAAAATTTTAAGCTTTTTTTTTACTATTCCTTCTGTCTACCAATATAAACTGACAACATGAAAGGAGTTTAATTTTTTATACAAATGATTCCTCTTTCCTATTTGTCGTGTCGTTGTTTATTCCATATACATGGATGTTTAAACAAAACAAAAAAAAAAACAGGCACAATTCGTTCATTTCATGTTGTCCAACTGTGTAAACTAAAAAGGCTTAACATAAATTTTTCATTCACACAAACAAAAAAAAGTTCTTTATTTGGTGCTCAAACAATGAAAATGATCAAACATAAATCCAGGTTTAAATTTTTTACAGATTCAGTTTGTTTTTAAGTTGAAAATGGATTCTCTTTTGTCATTAATGACAGTTTTCCTCTTTTGGATTTAAAAAACAGTTGGTGACCTTTTACCATGTCGAACTAAAAAATTAGTCTAAAAATATTTAGGATATTGAAAAGATTTTACAATAGACATCATTCAGACCCTTTTAAAAATTTATCTACGGCTAATTTGAGGTTAAAAGCATTAAATCTAGTTGGGATACATACATTTACTTAATATATTCTCTATGTAAAGCTATTGGACCATGCAAAGAATATGTCTCAATAATATGAATTTAAAAAGGAAAGATTTCCTTATTCTATTGTCGATAAATTAGAAAATTCCAAAGTATTTGACCTTAAAGCGCATTTTTGACATTTTTTACTTGTAAAATTAATTCTTTAGTTTGTCAAAATTCAGAAATTATAAAATAAAGTTTTAATTTTTGCCTATTACGTAAAAGAAAAAAAAAACTTTAAAAGGTACACATATAGGCAGGAAGAGAAGTTTATTAACAAAACAAGGAAGGAAGGTCACTTTTTATAAGAGGTTTATGGGGCGAACAGAAGAAGCACAAATTTTTTTAAGATGAGAGAATATTTTTATATTTTATTTATTTATTTATTTCAAGATCTTTTTTTTTCTTTTGAAAGCCTTCTTTATTTTTTATTTTTATTTTTTTCCATCTCTTGTTTCCATTTTGTGTATCTGTTGATGTGAAAAAGCACAAAACCATCATGAATGTTTTATTATGATCCTCCCATCATGAAGAAATTTATATATAACGTATTTATATGAACAAAATGTGCTTCGAATATGTTTTTTTGTGTCCTTTCTACTAACTTTTTTTTTCTCTCCTCTATGACTCTCCATAATATAAATTTATTTTAATGCTTCTCCAAACATTCATTTTCACAGAAAAAAAAGAAAAAGATAAGTGAGGGAGCGAGTTTACCAGCTCACAAAAAAATGATATTTTTTCTGTTCTATTCTTACAGCTGAATATTATGACAATGGTCATTGCCGTTCATGTCATTCAACATGCGAGACATGTATGGGTCCAACGGAAAATGATTGCCTCACATGCTCCAACAATCTACTATTACAGAATAATAAATGTGTAAGCACGTGCGATAAAGGTTACTTTATGGAAGCTGGCGTATGTACAATGTGTTTGCACACCTGTACGCAATGCGTATCGCGTATGAATTGCACGGAATGCGTTAAGGGACTACAATTGCAAAGTGGTGAATGTCGAGCAACGTGTGCTGACGGGTGAGGAATACTCGCTGTTATTTGGATGAACGAGAAAAAAAAATTCAATTAATTTTACTTTTACAGCTATTACAGTGATCGTGGGACGTGTGTGAAATGTTATTTGAGTTGTGACACATGCAGTGGTCCACGAAGAGATCAATGTGTTAGATGTCCAAACGGATGGAAGTTAGCAGCTGGAGAATGTCATCCTGAATGCCCTGAGGGATTTTTCAAGACTGAATTTGGATGTCAAAAGTGTCATCACTATTGTAAAACTTGTAATGGTAAGTTTTGTTGACCATCACATCCTTTATAAACTTAAATATTAATTATTACATTCTTATGACTTTATTCTCTCAGGCGCTGGACCACTATCATGCACTTCATGTCCAATACATTTTATGCTCGAAGGTGGACTTTGTACAGAATGTCTGAGCATGCAATATTATGACTCATTAACACAAACATGCAAAACATGCCACGAATCGTGCCGGTCATGTAGTGGACCAGGACAATATAGTTGTGTCACGTGCGCATTTCCATTGCATTTAGATCGCTTAAATAACCAATGTGTGCCTTGCTGTGCAACAGATGCAACGCCAGAAGACCAAAGCTGTTGTCATTGTGATAAGGATACAGGTATGTATGGATGGTTGGATATGGATGAACGAATAATGTGCTTGAAATGTTGCTTAATGTCTTTTTCACGTGGAAAGAACTTTTTTTTTGTTTTGAGGAAAGAGGAGAAAAAAATTAAAAGATTTATGATTATTTGCTGTACCAAAAACTTTTGCCTTGCCATTCTCAACTTTTGTTATTTAAAATTATAGAGAAGAAAAGAAAAGGAAGAAAAGCTTGCAACAGAGGATAAATAAACACACGACATGCCGACGATATTTTTGCTTTTAGATTCATTGCTTTTATCTTCCACTTACTCACTCCACAAATTGTCATGGCTTTACCATTAAAATGAAAATTTATTGTCGTTTTTAGGGGATTTGAAAAAAAAAGTTTTCCTCTCTTTTTTCATTTTTTTTGTTCTCTCTTTTGACTGCTAAATTGTTGTTGCTGATGCTGTTTTTTTTTCTCACAACAAACAGCAGTTGCCTTAGTTATCGTCATCATCATCATCGTGTACTATTTTGTGAAAAATAAGAAAAATAGTTGAAATGCGATGAAAAGAAACGAAAGGAAAGGAAAGAGAGAAGTTAAAAGAAAATTTTCTTCATCCTTATTCAGCTTCTGTTTGAGACACATTTTTCATAGTTAAAGTTTGACAGCGAAAGATTTGTTTGAATCTTCACAATTAAAAGGAACAGACGGGAGTAAAAATATTTTGACGACTAAGAATTTTTTTATATACTTTAAATCTTTTATCCGTCTTTAATGTTTGTTCAATTTAATCGAATTTGAAATTCTGCTCACGAGCCAATTTTCAATTTTAATAATTGATTAAAAATAAATTGAAACTGTTGAAAAAAAAGTTTTTTTTTACCTTACAAAAACATCTAAAGTTCAATAAACCTTTAATGCTTTAAAAAATTGAAAAATAAGATAATTTCAAACATTATCCTTACCTAGTTGATGATGCTAAGGCAGCAAAAAAATCTTATGAGAAACTTTTTTTTTATCTCGCTTCCTTAATTTTTCTTGCTATTGATACATGCCTTCCGAACTTTCTCTTGATAAAGAAATTTTCTTATCATTGAATAATAATGAAGAGTAAAGGAAAGAAAGGGATGAGCAAGGAATGAGAAATAATTGAATTTGACATCGATTGATTCTTAAAGTTTTCTGGTCTAATTGAAACTTATTGAAATGGAAAAATTTAATACCGGATGGCAGGAAAAAGGAAAGGATGAAAATCGAAATCAGTCATGGGTTAAAATTTCAGACAAAAATGAAAATTGACTATCAGGACGTTCATTTTGTGTAATTATTGCAGGATGTTGATAGTTGATTGAGGATTATTAAATGAAATCAAGCGTAAAGTTTTTATTACCTGACTAAAAGGTTAGCATACATCCATATGACCATATCTATGTTCATTAAAAGAGAGAAATATAAGGTCAATAAAAATCATGCCTCTGGGGTCAAAATCTACAGAGCCAATCAATCAGCCAATTTGTTCTCGTTAATTTATTACATTTACGTTTTTTTAACAAAAAAATCATTCAATGTAGCCCAAAACGCTTAAATAATTTATAGAAATTTTCCTTTTTTTCCTCTACTCATTCGTTATTATTCCACCCAACATGCTTTCACCTACAACATTTCCTTGTACTGCTTTAAATTTATTCAAAGAAAAAAAAAAGAGAGAAAAAAAAATAAATTTACATAAAATCGAAATGAAAATAAATTCGACAATAATAGATGATGTGGCAGGAAGTTTTCCTTCATTCAATTCATATTTCACACATACATACACTAATGCAAAAATTTACATAGACACCTTTTGTGCTCAAACCACTTCTTCCTTCCACATTCACATCATCACATCATCATGAAAAATATTTTTTTTCTCTTTTCTTACTTTCTTCCTTCATCGTATTTTGCAAAACACAAAAAAGTGGAAAAGTGGTGAGAAACATGAAACTCCTGCTGATGATGCCTGCCTTAGTTCCTCTACATGTCGAATATACTGTTTAAATTTTGTTGTAAACGAGGAAAATAAATGGCAGGATATCAATTTAACCTAAAGGCAATTGTGGTATTGAAGCATCAAATTCGTACATATTATAATGCTTCTACACTGATGAGAGGTTTAAAAGTAGCTAAAAAACAGTGAAAACCCATTATTAGTAAAATTATTCTATTTAAAAATCTTGAAAAATAAAATTGATTATGAAAATTTTAAGTTTCAAAAATTTAGAAAATAGTTTTTCGAAGGGAGACAAGTAGTCATGTATGAAAAGCATTTCCGCCCACAATCTTCAGTTTGACTACTTTTGACATAAGAAATAAGTGTTCAATTTCACATATATGTACTGTATATGAATATAGTCATACTCATGTATGTGTATGCTAAAGATAAATAAAATTTCAAGCCACAGAGAGGAAAAAACAGCAACAACGACAATAAAAATCCGCATACAATATAACATGAAGGGTAATGGAAATGAAGGAAAAAGAAGGAAAATTTTAGAATTTTTCATCACATTGTCACCAGATTTTCTGTAACCCATTTTTCAGTTTGAGAAACCACGCGAGATATTGAAACAGCAGAAGCAGAAGCACTAGAAATTGTAACATTGTAGATGTTAGGGAGGAGAAAAATTTTGCGCTGTTTTTTTGAAAAATAATCTTGGCATCTCAGACCGGATTTTTTTTTCATGTGTGACATAAATCTACATATACGTAGTCGTGTGCTTAAATACAGCTATGGCATGTATGCAACACAAAATGTGATGAATTTTTCACTTTTCAATTTTCATGATTTTTTTTTTCACTTTTTTGTGCTGAGCACCCTCGCTCGTTGCTATTGGCGATGAAATCAGAGAAACATGAAACAAACAATGTGAAAGATTTCTGACAGGAACTTCATCCTGAATTTTAGAATTTTCATTCGTTTTTTTCAAGCTTTTCTCTGATTTCAAAAAAAAAAAGATTTGCAATATCTGAAATAGAATTTTTATTTATTTGAAATTCTAAGTATCAATGAAAAGAGGATTCAATGACGAAACACAGGATTCCTATACAAAATTATTATTGTTATCTGTTGTAAAATGATCACGACAAAAATTTCTTAAAACATTTAAAATTCTTTCCACATTCCACTGACATATGTTGTAGCATCACATTTAAGTATCTTTAAAATGTATTTAAAAAATTTACTGCATCCATTAATCAATTGATTTATTGAACTTCCATAAAAACTTTTATAAATCTCACTTCTTTATTTTATATCATGAAAAAATAGGTGATTGCATAAATTCATCACCTGCTGGAAAGCGTCGCATTGCCGCTGAAAAACAATTATCACAACTGACGGATGAGGGAAATTTATTTAACAGCAATAGCAACGATGCTGCTCTCATCGATGGTGGTGGTGGTTTAATGACCGCTGCCGATAGTGCAAGTACGATGGATCAAATTAAATCACCAGTGACATTTGTTGGAGTTGTTGCGGTGGCTATTTGCTCTGTTATTGTTATCATGTTTGTTACCATCTTTACTGTTCTACAGGTGAGTCTTACTGCAGAGAAGATAGACAATGTGTAGTTTTTTTTTTCTAGATCATGACATTTGACATATTGAATTAAAAAAAGAAATAGTAGCTATAAAATAATAAATGTCCAGTATATTTACAGACAAGCATTTTCATTCTATTACATCATTATAGCTTAAATGAACTTTAACCTTTAGTGTTTATTTGTAAAATTCGTAACAACAAAAGAGGGGGGGGAAGGGTCCAAAATTTTTTATACTACGACCACTTTTCAATCCAAATTTTTAAATATTCAAAAAATACCTAAAAAGTAGGTTTCAAGTTAAAGTTTCTATTTTTCCCGAAAACAATCCTCTTTGGCCATTTAGATGAATGTAGGCTGCAAAGACCTTAAATGCATTAAAAAACCACTTCATCATGCATATAATATATAAGAAAATGTCTTCATAGATAGAAAGCATACACGTATTCCAATAAAGGATGAATATACGGAGAACATAGTTGAAAAGAATGTGGAGAGTTAATGGAGCATGATGGACAGTAGTTTGTTTTCCAATTTCAATCTTTTGCACTATTTGCACGTCGTCATCCGGTAGAAAATGGAATGATGATGATGATGGGAAAGTGGCTTAAGAGAATGAGGGGAAAAATGCCCATCCACACATATGTATAGTTTGTTTGTGATACGCTCATTGGATTTTCAATTTATCTATCTTATATTCTATAGTAGCTCAATAGGTGCTTTTTTGTATGTTCCATAAGTACATTGTAAGAGGACATAGAGAACACAAACAGAGCGATTTAGAAGAGTAGAGGAGGAAATGAAAATGGACGGACGGAAAATTGTTTGTCCAAATCCTTTTTATATCCAAATATCAATATCCAATATCCTCTACTTTACTACTTACTTTACTCACTTTCTTCCACATTCTGATGGGTGTTTTCATAGTTCAGTAATGACCCTTTCTAAGGTACTTTTTATGCTTCATCATTTTATATTTTCCATTTCCTTCATCTTTTTTTTCTGAGGATTTTCTTCAATGTGTACACTTATTCTTACCTTCTTTAGCCATGTCGACAACAACGACAATGATGAGGTCAATTGTGGTAACAATAACAATAATAATGATGATGTTGATAATTTGTTCCATTTAGATTTTTCTAAACCCCTAATGTTGGCCTTTTTGGTCTCTACTTTACTTTGATCATCTAACGGGTATTTTATTACATTTTATACCCTTATTATTTGAAAAATTTTATTTTATATTAGATAGAAAAATATTTATAGAATTTCAGTATTTTTTCAAAATATAACAAATCTAATAATTGCTCTTAAAAATAAATTATAAGTTGTTGCATTTTAAGACTTCACCCCCAAAATGATTATAAAATTTTAATTAAAGTACCTAATAGTTTAGCAAATTTCAAGTCACTCTAGTTTTTTGCTTACTAGAATATTTTTTCATCGGTGTTCATCTAGTTTTTAATACCCAACACATAATTCTTAATTTCAACTTTTCTCGCACATACAAAACGTAAAGAAAATTGTCATAAATTTTAATTTCATTGCCTTACTTTTATAACCCCCAAAACCCTTTCAATTATTAATTATATCTTCTATAGCGTGTTAAGCTGGAAGCATTAAAATAAGCTCATTTCATTTTCATAATTTTGTATCTTTTTTTGGAGAAGAAAATATTTTTTACAACATGGCAATAAAAAGTGAGAAAAGAGCAAAAAAATTTATCTCAATAGTTTCCTTCCTTTTGCCATTCATTTCATTTATTGTTGTTGTAATTTCTTATCATAAATCTTTATCCTTTACAATTTTTTATGTCCCTTTGTGCCTTACTATTAAATTTACTATTTCCATACATGAATCATTCACACAATTGGAAATGGCGAAATATTTCTTTCAAGTTATCGATGCGTTACATTTTCACATAAACGGAAATTGTCCTTTCCATTTTTTATCATATTTTTTTAAGCTTAAAGTTTGAACGAAAAAGTTTCATGCTTTTCAACTTTTGTCCATATGTCTTGGCATATTTGAAGAATAAAAAATATTTTTAAAAAAATTCAGGGGTCATCGATGCAGACCAAGAAAATCATAAGCAAATCGAGAAGTTTACTTTTTTGAATCAAAAATTTCAAAATGAGGACCCCTCTGTATAAAAAATGCTTTGCCTGAAACCAAATTTTCATAAAGTTCACAAAAAGTTCCTTTTCTTATCCTTCAGTCCTATATGCTATAGTGCTATTTGTAATGTCTCATCTAAATGGTCATACGCACTATATGATGGAGAAAAGAGAGAAATGTATATATTGGAAGTGTTTATTTTCCATTTCAATTCCTTTTATGTCTTAAACATTGTAAGTATTCATCGAATGTCGGATCTATAAAAACAATAAGCAGTAAAGTAGGGCGAAAGAAAGAGAAAAAAATGCTTGAGAGATTCATTGGTGAAAGGGAATGAAAATGGTTGATGAAAAGAAGAAGGAAAAGAAAAGAAAATAACAATTTTATTTTGTGAAGTGTCGTCGTAAAGCGTTTGCAGCTATCGAAAGATTTTTTTTTTCTTTTCCATTCTTAATACCGCTCATTCATTCATTCATCCGTTCTATCGTTTTGTGTTATAACAGGCTGTAAACAGATGTATTCTTATTCGGTACACATACAACAATCAATCCATATTCAATGTACAATTTTTATATCGTTTACGTCATTTCTCACGCTTTAACATCGATTTTGATATTTTTTTGAGGAATAAAAGAAAATGTTTAAGGAAGGGAATTTTTTCTACTTTCTGGTTGACGATTATGGCTTTTGTATGTCGATAACTGGAGATGAATCGTTCCTTTTTTTATACAATATAAAAAAAGTGAATGAAGAAAATTGATATCTGAAAATCCCTAAAAATGATGCCAAACTTTCTTTAATTATTAAGCATTTTGTTTTATAAAAATTACTTAGTGTGAATTCGAAAAGAAATTGATAACAAATATTGTTTTAGGGCTCATTCAAGATTAATCTAAATCAAAATATAAATTACGTTTCTAAATATGGACATTTCTATTTATAAATTTAGAAAGATATTTTTAGAAATAAAAAATAATTCTTATCTTCATGATTGTTCTAAGTAAGATTTATTAATGTGGCATGTTTTTTACAATAGATTGTTCCTTGAACTTTACTTTTTAATTTTTTTAAAATTCTTTTTCGTTAAAAATTCTATTTTTTCACAATAAAATATAAAATTCGTCTTGGAATAACAGTTGGATCTTCTTTTTGCATTGAAAATAGCACTTTAGTTTGGTCTTTCAAATATTCTTCACGTATTTCATCTGGCATTGACTTAAGACATGGATTAACAGCTTCCATTGCCTCTAAATGATTTTAATTTATTTAAAATTTAAAAAAAGTTATTAAATTCAATAAAATTTTATTCAATTTTTTTTTTTTTAAATTACTTACTATTAAAATTTTGAATATTTTGGTAGTCAAAAATTTCATTTCTTCTATCATGAAACTCCAAAATTTCAAATCCAGCTCCAATTAATTCTCTTTTCACTATTTCGTCTGCATCATCACAAAAAAATAAATGAGTAAAATTTTTTCTCCAATTATTTGTGTACGGAGCATATTTGTCCTCCAATGCACTCCAAATATCGAGAACTAAATGCCAACTCAGAAAGATGCAACAAAACAATCCTCCAGGTTTTAATAAATCATAAATATTTTGAAATCCTTTTTCTAAATTTATAACCCAATGATGACAATGAAATGATGTAACCATGTCAAATTTTTTGAATTTTAAGGTATCTGGAATGTCCCCTTCTGCATCCATGTAGCAAAAAGTTGTAAAATCATTGCTATAATTTTTGCTTGAAATCTTAATCATTTCATCACTTTTGTCAACGCCAGTTGCTTCAATAATGTTTAATCCACTTCTTTTGATAATCACTTCAGACAACACTTTTCCACATCCAGATCCAAAATCAATTAATGAAATTTCTTTGCTTCCAAATTCTCTTGCAAGTTTTTCACCAAAAATTCGAAAAAACCTTTCAGCTGCTTCAGTTTGTTCTGAATTATTTGCGGTGTACAATTTTGAATTATTCATTTTTTTTGTCTTATTAACTTGGAAGTGTAGCTTAGACTGTTAATTTAATTTAATAAAGAACGGCTTTTTATATATTTTTTTCTCTTTCGAATTTAATTTGATGTTTATTATTGATGAAATAAATGTTCTAGTGTCAAGTTCTCAACTTACACTAAGTCAATTTTTAGTTTAGTTTATTTTTGCTCTAATCTGTTAATAAGTTTACATGTACAATATTATATGTATTTCTAATTTTTTTCTCTCGTATTTTTGAAGCATACTCTATTACAAGAATTTCAAATTTCTATTACAAGAATTTCAAATTAAATAAAATTAGCGTTTATAATTCCAGTTATTTTAATTGCTGTTATTGATTTGTATGCAATAATTTTCACAATGCAAGATTGCTATCTAAATGAATAAAAAAATCATCTATGCGCATATTAAGTACCTTAGTTAACACGTTTTAAGAGAGGCAAGTAAATATTGAGATAATTGCTACTGCTCTTGCTATTTTCCACTTATTCATCATCCATCACATTTTCTCCTCCCATACAAGTAACCTCTAACTTGACGTATCTGTTTGAGAAAATTATTTGCCACTTAGAATCATAGCCACTTCAACGCTCTCTTGTTCCACCCACTTTTAGTTGCTGTTATTTGTTTTTTTCTTGAACTTTGACATTCCACTTTACTTCTTAGTCTTTGTGTTTTATCATTGAAAATTCTGTCGTTGATTAATTGTAAAAGACACAAAAATGTTTAATGGGGAAATTTTTGAGATTAATTGACTGGATTTGTTGTTTGTTGTTGCTCTTTTGAAGTTTTGTTAAAAGGTTTAGAAGTTGTTGAATTTGAAAGAATCTCCAAACAAAAAAAGTCAAATTTTTAAGAATTTCACTTCATTGCCTTAAAATTATATTGAAAAGATAAAGAATTAAATTTTAAATTTAAAAGAGAAAAAAAAAGATGAAAGCAAACGAAAAAAAAAAATCCCAACGGTTCAATTTTCCATCTTTTTTCATACATTTACAATGAAATTTTCAGCACAATTTTCGATGACTTGACATTTTGAATAGCATTAAATGAAGAGAGGGTGAAAAGTTACCTTTTTATAAAATCACTTACTAATGTCGATATTTCGTCTTTTGAGCCCTAAATTGCACTCAATTTACATAATGAAATATTTAAAGAAAGATTAAGTGAAGGTCTTGGATAATCGGAAGGTATTCTTTTAAGATTTATTTATGTACAACTCTTTTTTGATGCTTAAACAATAAGCTCATGAGCTTATGTTGTTTAACAAGATTTTGTGATAATTGGATTAATCAATAGAATATTTCGAATTTTTGAAGGAGTCTAATGATTGCGAATTAGCTTACTTTGATAAAATTAATTTTATTTAATTAAAAAATTAAATTATGAATGTCTAGACTCTAAACAGTAAACTATGAGATATTTTTTTAATGTTAATACAAATTTTGACAAAACTAGACTAAATTACAATGATGCAATCCCATCATTGTATGATGATCCCATAATATTATTAGATAAGCATTGCTTCTCACTTTAATTAAGTTGTCAAAATCTAATAAACTTTAAAGATAGCTTGTCTTGTCTTGAATCCAATATATTTCACAGCATCTACTTAAAAAACTGTCAATAAATGATAATGTATCAAGCATCCAAAAATTCAATCATTTATGACGTCAACATACATTTGAAATAAATTTAATACAAATATTTCGTAAGATTAGTGGATATCATAAATGAACGACCCCTAACATCCTAAAGATATTGATGAAAAAAAGTGACAAACTGAGATGTCAAATATTGAGCACCAGACAGTCCTTCTTCAATGTTAAGATTTCAATTCTCTTATGATTCTTTTTTTTCTTGTGATGGGAGAAGACAAAAAAGGTCTAAAAATCATATACAGCTTACTAAGACGTAGATATTGAGTTATCTCTCTTGTTTTTCTTGTGTATTTTAATGGGTTGAGCATGGCAAAAATGCTAGTGGCTATTGCTTGAAATTTAACTCAAAACTTTTTTCAAAGGCTTTTTTTTTATTAAACTTCATCTTGGACAGTCCAAAAAAAAAAATCAATTTGTAAATTTGATTTTAAACTCAACCTTTAAAGAGATCTTATATTTCCTTCCGCAAACGTCTATTCCCATTAGAAAATAAAATAAAATAAAAAAATCTAAAAATAAATAAGAGAAATGTTAAAGGAAGCAAGCAATTGCCATAGGGAGTAAAAGCAATTCGACACCATCTCATTGTCAGTATCATCATTTATTTAAGACAAAGGAGAAATAAAAAAAAAATTTTTTGAGGAAAAAGGAAAAAAAGGATTCCCTTTTGCGTTTATTTATTCAAAAGGGTACTAAGTACACAACTGACCCTTTTGGTTTCTCTCTTTTTATTTTATTCTGTTTAAAAACCAAACTTTTTTTTTATTTTGTGGATGATGAACTTTAAAGGGTTGGTTACTGTTTTTAAAGATATTTCAAGCTAATCAAATGTCAAATTGCATTAATTTTAAATCCATAGAAATTTATATTTAATTAACTATAAAATTTCACATTTTATTTTGTCATTACAGAAAAGAAATCAAAAGAACTCATTTACTGGCATTCGATATGACAAACTCAACGATCATGAACACATGAAGCCTTTAAAATTAGAATCAAGAAATACAAAATTACGAATTCCTACAGAGCATGAAGATACAGAACACTCATCACACTACGAAGATATGCTTGATGATGTAAATATGATGCAGCGTGATGAGGATGATGAAGACTATAATGAAGATGAAGAGACACGATTTATCAGTACTGATAGGAAAAAATCAAGTAAACAATATTCTTATTACACATCATCTGAGCGAACATGATCATCAGTTAAACGACTCGAATCATCAGTAACAAAGACAAATTTCATAGAAACGTAAATTAAAAAAAAAAAATGTGAAAAAAATTCTAAAGATTTTTAGTTTTTCACACAATTATTATAAATATAGATGAACAAAATGAAGAAAATCGTGCACTTTTTTTAAGAAACATACATCATCAAGCCTCAGAAAATTTAAATGCTGTTCAAATGTTGGAAATTTCATGATCAAGAAAAAAAAAACTTTCCACTACGAATATTCATTAAAGGTTAGACAGAAAAGAATAATTCTAAAACACAAAATCACGAGACATCAAACAGCAAGTAAGAAAAGTTTTACTGACAACTGCAATATTAATTATCAAAACTTAATTTATGGCTTACGGGATTGTTTAAATTTTGTTGAATTTTAAACATCCGCTGAACACAAAAAAACATAATTTAATGCCATCTAAGTTGCTAGGTCTTGATATTTATTTATTATTAAAATGTTTAATTTTACAAAATTTTATAGAATTTCTTTTGAGAAAGCAATTTTCTAAGAAAAAATCTATGACTGTGGATTATTAAAAAAATATTTTCACTATTTAATAGTTGATCTAATTGACATCACAAATGGAAAATTTTCTTTGAGATTTTGTTTAATTTGTTGTTTTTTAAAAGTTAATTTTTTGATTAATTCAAATTAAAACTTTTCATAAAAATTAAAATATTTAAAATTTCTTAAATTTAAAAATTTTAATTTTTTCAATTCAAAAATTTTTAATTTTTTAAATTCAGAAGATTTTTGTTTCATAAATTTTTAGTTTTTTAGGCAATTCAAAAAACTTTAATTTTTAATTTAAAAAATTTAAATTTTTTTAAATTCAAAAATTTTTAATTTTTTAAATTCAAAAATTTAACTTTTTCAAAAATTTAATTCTTCAAAATCTTTAAGGATTTTTTTATAGTAAAATTGAGCATTTCTTTATCACATATTATTACTGTACTTTAGTTTTAGATACGATCGAATTATTTAATTATAGATATCAAAATATTAAATTCAATAATTTTTATTTATCATTTTTTATGGTAATAAAACAAAAAAATTGACAAAAAAATACAATTAGCTAGACAGAAATGGAATGTAAATACCTTTCCTAGATGATTCTACAAATAAATAAAGAAAACTTATTAAAAATGGCACAATTCAATTGATTATTGATTGCAATTTTGAACTTATGTTTGATTAGATCTGAATTGTTATGTAAACTTTGTTATTGCTTACAAATTCATATATTCCCAATAGCCAATTGAGATGTGACATTTTTGATGAGAAAAATTGAACGAAAATGAGTAAACAAGATTACCTTTAAAAAACAAGAATTCTCTAGACGAATAAACCTTTTATATGTAAATTAAATTTTAATTTAATTTTTAAAGTTCTAAATAAATTTACAGCATTTTTTTAATTCTTTTTCCAAATATTCCAGATAATGATTTGATTTGATGAATTCTATTACTCCTTTTTTATGATGAAACCTTTTTAAATCACAAAAAAAATCTTATTTTATTTTCTTTTAAACTTAAATTTTATTTTTATCTTCAATACTGAATGACTGTATATATCAGTGATAGCATGAGTGAGTGAATGAATGTATATTTGTTATTATATGGTGACATTGTGGTTTTTTTTATTATTTTCATTTATTTTTTTATGCATCAACAAAAAAATGTTATGTATAGAATAATGTATAAGAAATGAAGAAATGATGATGACGAATAAAGTGTTTTATTATTATTAAATTACCGTGAATTGTAAAAAAAATTGAAAGGAAAATGAATAAAAAAGGATTATATATTGAAAATGGAGTTTTTTTTTCTAAAAAAAGAAATAAATCGAAAAATAAAAGCAAATAATGAGAAAATAAAATCTGATTTGACAAGTCTATTCGAATAAGTGTTAATGCTGAAGTTTTTTAAAAAAAAAACTCGAGAATGAAAAATTAGATTAAAATTGAGAGATGTAACTAAATTGATGAGAAAGATAGAAAAAATCCGCAAAAACTGAAACAAAAAGTGGAAAATAATCGAATGAAAATAAAAGCATGAATTCATGATTTTATCATCAATTGTTGACTTTATTGTATTTTTTTCAGCACATTCTTTTCAGGTGTAAAGAAGATACAGTTTATATTTTTTTGGAATTAATTTTAAATTTAAAACAATATTGAAAATTTAATTTAATTTAATTTCATAGCTCTTAAAAAATATTTAATTTTAATTCACCTCTGGCTCTGATTGCACAGTTGAAATAAAAACAAATAAATTACGGAAATAAATAAACCAGTACCATACGTAGTTCATAAAAAATTCAACAAATTAATAAAAATAAAGTCAATCAATCAATTTTTTACATTCAATTCATCATTAATTTTTAACTCATTAATTTTTTTTTCTTTGTTTGTCAACATTTACCTTCCATATTACTGCTGTTGTTTTTTTTTATAAACTACTGATTTTTCTGTAAATAAATTACTGGAGGGCCTCGATTTGAGTCGTTTCGATTTGAGTAACTAAAGTGTCCCAATAAAAAATTCAAATTTTTGTTTTTCACAGGTCACTTTTCATAAATTCGTTTCGATTTGTGGAATTTTTTAGAACCAAACAAGACCCCCAGAAACGACAAAATATTTCAATTAATAGTTGATTCTGTTATTTAAAAATCTAAAATTACTTTTTAAAACAATGCTAAATCCAAAGACATAACTAGTAATGAAGCGGATCACGCTTCATGTGCATATTCACACCGTTCCAAAACTCTATATCGGGTCAGCAAAGCTTCGCTTTGCATAAGTTTGAAGATTAGGATTCGATCGGGTCAGCAAAGCTTCGCTTTGCATAAGTTTGAAGATTAGGATTCGATCGGGTCAGCAAAGCTTCGCTTTGCATAAGTTTGAATATTAGGATTCGATCGGGTCAGCAAAGCTTCGCTTTGCATAAGTTTGAATATTAGGATTCGATCGGGTCAGCAAAGCTTCGCTTTGCATAAGTTTGAATATTAGGATTCGATCGGGTCAGCAAAGCTTCGCTTTGCATAAGTTTGAAGATTATGATTCGATCGGGTCAGCAAAGCTTCGCTTTGCATAAGTTTGAAGATTAGGATTCGATCGGGTCAGCAAAGCTTCGCTTTGCATAAGTTTGAAGATTAGGATTCGATCGGGTCAGCAAAGCTTCGCTTTGCATAAGTTTGAATATTAGGATTCGATCGGGTCAGCAAAGCTTCGCTTTGCATAAGTTTGAAGATTAGGATTCGATCGGGTCAGCAAAGCTTCGCTTTGCATAAGTTTGAATATTAGGATTCGATCGGGTCAGCAAAGCTTCGCTTTGCATAAGTTTGAATATTAGGATTCGATCGGGTCAGCAAAGCTTCGCTTTGCATAAGTTTGAAGATTAGGATTCGATCGGGTCAGCAAAGCTTCGCTTTGCATAAGTTTGAAGATTAGGATTCCATCGGGTCAGCAAAGCTTCGCTTTGCATAAGTTTGAAGATTAGGATTCGATCGGGTCAGCAAAGCTTCGCTTTGCATAAATTTGAAGATTAGGATTCGATCGGGTCAGCAAAGCTTCGCTTTGCATAAGTTTGAAGATTAGGATTCGATCGGGTCAGCAAAGCTTCGCTTTGCATAAGTTTGAAGATTAGGATTCGATCGGGTCAGCAAAGCTTCGCTTTGCATAAGTTTGAAGATTAGGATTCCATCGGGTCAGCAAAGCTTCGCTTTGCATAAGTTTGAAGATTAGGATTCGATCGGGTCAGCAAAGCTTCGCTTTGCATAAGTTTGAAGATTAGGATTCCATCAGGTCAGCAAAGCTTCGCTTTGCATAAGTTTGAAGATTAGGATTCCATCGGGTCAGCAAAGCTTCGCTTTGCATAAGATTGAAAACAAAAGTTCCTAAGAAAATCGAAAATTTTCACATTTGGACTCAATTTTGAAGCACTAATTGATGTTTTTGGATATGACAATGTGTGTACGTCTTTTAGGTCTATTTATAAGCTACAATAATCACAAGTTTCTGTAATTTTTAAGACTGAACTGTAAGTACAGGAGGGTGAAACGTCCCAAAAATGCCGATTTTTTGAACTTTTTCGACTCTTTAACCATCTAAAATTGGATTAAAAATATTTTTGTTATTTTTTCATAAAAGTTCTTGAACTTATTGATCGAATACAGAAAAGTTTAAAAAAATCCATCCATACAGTGAGCCACACGATTTTTTTGAAAATTTTATATTGTAGGGGGTGTACTGGTGGTTAAAAAAGTTTTTTTGTATTTTTTCTCAATAAAACTTCTTATTTTATTGATTCTGGTCAAAAAAGTTCAATCCGCAATTTATGTGATATTTTTTAAATGTATTTTGCAATAATCGGCTAAAATATGCTTAAAAAACACACTATTTTGTTAATTTCTCAGAATCGTATGCATGGTTCGGCACCAATAGATTCACAGCTCTTTTGGGTGACAATGCGCACATTTTGAGACATTTTTGACATAAAATGGTTTTTTCGTATTTGAGTTATGCGACGAACCAACGTGCTTGTGTGCTCACACCACCACTATTTGGGGTCGTGCACCGAGGTATCAAAACCATTTTCAAAGCGGTTTTTTGTATTTTGTAGATAATTTTGAGGCCAAACTTTTCACACCGAACAGTTTATGAAAATTTTGAGTTTTGGCGCCAAAAAACTAAAAAAACGATTTTTCAAGTGTATCGAAATCAATATATTCACAACGTGAAACGGTGTGAATATGAAAAACATCATGAATTTATTTAAATGTTTTATTTTTCACAAAAGGTTTTGGGATCCTGTAGGAAACTTCTCAAATGTCAAACCATTTTAAATCTTAAAGTGCGACAGGTTAAGATAGATTTCCATTTTCAGAGATTTCCATTTCATTAAACATTTTAAGCTTCTATCCAATCCCTTTCTTTTTTAAAATATTAAGTAAGTATTCATACATTTAAATAAAAAAGAGGAAGTAAAAATTTTGATAGGTTAACAAAAAGGTATGATAAAGGATTCAAATCGGTCAGTCAGTTAATGTAACATTTTAATAATCTTGTTGTCGTTTTAGGAAATTTAATTTAAAAGGCAGCAGTAAGCATTAAAAAAATCTGAGCACAGTTTTAAGTTTTCCTGTAAAGCCACAAAATTTCTTAAAGCCCTTCTTAAACATTCAGAAAATCAAAGCTTATTTGTCTTGGAAAATTTCATTCTCTGTAAATCAATTAGATGAAGCCTTTAAAAAAACTGCTTGTTGCTTTCCATTACAACAAGAAATAAAAAAAAGAAGCAAAAAAAAAATTTTCATTATCATCATTTAAAACCCTTCAAATCCCTCCTTCTGTTTTCAGTTCCATTTTCATCATTTTTCTTCCTCCTCCCATTTCCTTTTGCACCATCATTTTAAGGAGCTCAAATACTTGCCGCTGAAAATGGGTCATTAAGAAATCATCAAGGCGGTAAAACAACAAAATTCTTCGGTGTATGGATGGAGAAACAAAAATATTTTTTCTTTTCAATGCCTTTTCTTCTTTCAACTAGAAATTTAATTTTTTAGCCTTTTTAAAGAGAATTAAATTTTTTGGTTCTCATTTAAAGAGTAAAATTTTCTTTGTATGCAGTTTAGAAAGAACTAACAAGTCCTTCAGACATTCGTTTGATCCTTCCTTTTCATCATATTTGTCTTGTTGAAAGTTAAAGAAAAATAGACAAAATATTCGCGGCAAGCATGGCATGGCAAGCAAGAGAAAGAGAAGCATTGAAAAGGTTTCCTACATTTTCAACCTACTTAACATTAACTTTTACATATTTCTTCTTCTTCACTTAAGTATTTCATCGCAATGCTTCACAACCAACACAAGATACACAAAAAGTCTTCAAAACGAACTGGAAGGAGTAAAAAAAGGGTTTCAATTTCCTTTTCCAATTCATTGTAGTGGTGAAATGCCGAAAATAAATGTTTTTAGATGCTCTTAACTCTCAACTGTGAATTCAATTTTTTTTTCTTCTTATTTACTCATTTCATTTGATTTCTTCCTCTTTTCTGCTTTTGTTTCTGTTTTTAAACGATGAGGGAATTTATGTGGATTTTTTTTTGCTGTTTACAGATAACAGAAGAAAAAGCATGAAAAAAAGAACAAGTAAAATTGTTCTAAAGAATATTGAGAAGAGGAAAAAACACAAAAAAAATGTGAAAATGATGTAACAATTAACTAATTAAAATGTTTTCAAGGTTTTTTTTTCTCACCTGCTCAAACATTTTTGTGCCTTCAAGATACAGAGTTTGTAGTAATTCAATGGATGTGAACCTTTTCTGTTATTTTTTGGTCTCCTTAAAACATTTAAAAATGAAACGTGAAAACTTTCTATAAAATATTTAGGAAGTCAACTCTCTCCCCCTCCCTCTTTTTTTAATTTTTAGGATTTTTTGAAAATAATTTTCAATCTCTCCTCTAATTTTTAATACTCCATTTAAAAATATCGACCACCCTCCTCCCCTTCGTCCTTTGCTTATAAGAATTCTTTAATCAACAGGGCGAAGCCGTGTGTTGTCGCTTTTAATCGGTTAAAAATGGTTTTAGCCGGCTAAAGCCGACTAAAGTCAGCTAAAAGTATGTTTTTTTTGCTTTTGCTTTAGTTATGCCCCAGAAAAAGAAAGATTAAATTTCGTGATCTGTCGTATTAAAGTTGTACCCCTTAAAAGTATGCATTCAGGAGAGTTCTAACAAAACTTACACTACCTCTATAAAAGTCAATACTTGGAGATATTTTTCAATTTCCAGTACTCATTTTGAGTATTTATGTGGTCCCGTAAAAATCTACACAAATCGAAACGAATGGAAAAAGACTAGAACTTGAATTTTTGTATAAAGACAGTTAAGCTACTTAAATCGAAGTTCCCCAATATTAAAAACACACATCATGTCAAAATGAGAAATTTATTCAACAAATCTTAATCTTAAAAATGTTTCATTATTTCACACAAATGTCTTTCATAAAAAAAGTTAAAAATGAATCAAATAAATTTTGATTTTATCAAAAAAAAATCTGAAATTCAATCTTTAATTTCAACATTTTCCCTTATAAGATTTATCCAATTTCCTTTATCATCCTCCGCATTCGTATTGCTATTTCCATCATTATAAATTTCTTCAAATGACATTTTCGGAACATTGTCAATTTCATCTTGTGGATATTTTTTAAAATAAGGATGCTTCAGTGCTTGTTTTATGTCATTTCTCTCCATTGGCTCGAGTATTAAAAGCCGCTCGAGGAAATCGAGTGTATCATCGTCATTACATTCATCAAATGCTCTTTTAAAGCTCTTTTTACGAAAATATGGCAGAGATCTAACATACTTTTCGCCTGTCATTAAATTTTGTGTCAAAATGCAGAAATGGCAAGAGGGATTAAAGAAATCTTTTGATGGTGTTCCCAGAAGTTCAAGGATTAATTTAAGCTGTTGTAGATCTGAAAATATATTTTAACAAAATTTTAGATACAATTTGGATTATTTTTATAGATTTGTAAACTTACGATCTCGTCCTGCAAAAATAATTCGTCCACAAAGAAACTCAGCCATTATACAACCGAGACTCCATAGATCAACTCGTTCAGTTGCTGGTTTCCATGCAAAAAGCAATTCAGGTGCACGATACCATTTCGTAAGGACATAGTCAGTTTCTTTTGGTCGTTCAGCATTTAAATCGATTAATTTTATACTCATGTCTTTATTTATTCCAATATCAGATGGCTTTAAATCACCATGAACAATGCCACAGGTGTGTAGATAGTTTAATGCATTTGCAATTTGAAATATTATGTATCGAATATCATCACTTTGCAGTCGTTGTGCTCTGATTATGTTATTTAAGTTATCATGCATTACTTCTGTTACAATATATAGCTTTGTATCCACATAAAATGAATTTAGGTATGAAATGATATTTTTGTGACTAAGATACTGAAAAAAAAATTATTTTGAGTTAGTTTTCAAATGAAAAAAAAAATCTACAATGGGCCCTCGATTTCAACAGTTTCTGAGATTTGCTACTTAAATAGAAACTATTTACTCAAATCAAGGACGTAGCCAGAAATTTTTTGAGGGGGGGTTTTGAATTTTTTTGTATGGGACGAAAAATTTAGGGGGGGGTTTGGATTTTTTCCAAGAAAACCCCAGCAAATTGAAGAAAATTTCCAAAAGGTGGAAGATGTTAATATGTTATGTCCCCCCTTGGCTACACCCTTGACTCAAATCAAGAATTAAAATTTGAACTTTTGTTTGAGAAATTTTTGGTTATTCAAATCGAGGACCACCTGCACATGATATTTTACCTTCAACATTTTCAGCTCTCTGTATGCTTTTCTTATTGTTTCAATATTATTTAAATTTGACCATCTTTTGATCTCCACACATAATTTTTTTCGCTTGTCGTAACCCTCACTAGAAGACATAAAAATTAATGAAAAGATCACTTTTGGAACTAAAGGAAGCATTAGCAAATTTAATGAAAAACATGAAAAAAATTTCTAGCATAAAGTTTAAAAATAAATAAGTGTAGATTCTGTTTTTGTTTTTTTTTCTCAGTTTTTCTACATATTCACTAATAGTTTTCCCGTTTCATTATTTCAATCTGTTTTTGTATTGCAGTATTTTTTATTTTTTTTTTTTCATTTTTGGCTTTGGCGCGTAGACTATGTAGTACGAAAGAATTTTTTGATGTCTTTTGAAATGTAGCAAAAATTTCAGCTTCTGTCTTTTTTTAAGTAGCACAATTAAATGCTTCGTTTTTCTTTTCATTTATTTTTCTTGCAAATTTTTTTCCTCTTCATGTTTCTTCTTCTGCTCCTTTCCTCATTATTGTAAACAAAAATTTTTTTTTCTTTCATTTTAATTAACTTTCACATAAAAGAGTCGAGAACTGAGTAGTAAATCAACGTCAAATTGACTTGTTCATGATTTCATCAAGTACCAGAAAAATCCGGAAAATGTTTAAATTATTTTTTTGAAAATAAAATTACCAAAAAATTCCAAAAGCTGATCGTCGTGAGAAATTTAGATTGTCATAGCAGTCAGGGAGATCCCATTCGCCACGCAACACGTTAACCTTGCGAAAATTATTTGTCATCACTTCCTCATAAATTTTTTCTTTTTCTTAGTTTTTTTATTATTTTTTTCACAGCACGAATATTTACTTCCTTCACATGAATGTGCAACTAAAAGTTATATCATGACGTTCCGTAGAAGACTGAGAAAAACTTCTGAAAAGAAATGAAAGTCCCAAGCGTAATTTTCTTTTCTCGCTCAGATCACGCTCACCGTTCCTCTTATAAATTCAATGACTTCTTAGCACATCTTCTTAGTTTCAGAAGAAAAATTTTGATTGCTTTTATTGAGAGTTCATTTTGTCAGATTAGGAGCCAAAAATTAATTTTTTATGTATAAAAAATTTTTAAATTGAAATAACGGTCAAAAATATTTAAATTTTAACAGTCAGGAAAAATTTAATAAATTTAGAATTCTTGAACGCACATCACGTTTTTTTTACAAAAATTTCACAATTTATCATTTTTACAGATAGATTTATGCCTCTAAATCACAAAATATCGGAAAAACTCATTAAAATTTAGTGAATGATTCAAACCAGCACTCTCTACGATGTCTAATTGCTGAGATCTCATAGCTCATCCAGCCAACATATCAAACTGAAACTTTAAGCGAAATTTTACTAAAAATACGTTCTCAGACATTTTTAATGAAATTATTTCAAACTAGTTACATGATGATGCCGCATCTCGTAGCATATTGAGAAGAGGAAATAATTGAGAGAAAGAGATTTTTTAAGCTTACTTTTTTTTTAAAGAGAAGAAAAAGTAGAAAATTATTTAAACTATTTAAAGAATGTTTTACGTTTTTTTCTTCATTTATGCTTTTTAATATTTATACTTGTGACATATTGACCACGAACGAGTTGAGAATTTGAAGAAAAAAAATGTAGTAAAAAAACAGTTCAATATCGTATTTTTCAAGAGCTATTAAAGTGAAATTTTCACTTTACATCAAAGTTCATTTCACTCAGGAAAATCTGGGAGCAAAAAAAATTCTTTTATAATCTCAGTTCAATTTGATCAAGAGTCAAAAAGCATTATTCTTCTTTGCTTTTTTATTCACTTTCATTTCCATCATCCTAAAAGTCTCTAGACGATAAAACGTGACTACTTCCATTAAGTATAAGCACACAATTTGACGTAAGTATAAATATTATATGAGAATGAAAGATTAAAGTGAGAAAAAGAGAAAGAAATTAAAAGAGAAATTGTGTAGCAATAAAATCATCACGTGCCATATGTCAGTCAGTCAGTCTCTATTCTCATGACGCTATGGGATGAAAATTGTAATATTGTGTAAATTTCAGCATCCATACAACATACTTCGAGAGGGAATTCAAAATTTCAAAGGCAATTTTCGAACAATATGTATATGCTAATCCTCATGGAGGAAGTTTTATGTCTATTTCAAATTTCTCCATTAGGAAAATTGTGTTTATTTATCTAATTGCCAAATAGTTAGTCTTTGAGGAATTAGATATAAATCTCTGAAAAATTTGTTACTCATTTTTAAAAAAAGATGCTTAATACTTGACGACACTGTTGATTAACAAGCATCAAATTTTCAAGTACTTCAACAAAAAAAAAAATCTTCTTAATTATCTCAACATTTTTAAAATTGTTTGCGGGTGTAACTTGTAAATAACATTAACCCTATAAATTTACACGAATTAAAATCAACACTCACAAGCAATATAATTGGAGGTAGCGCTAGCAACAAGCATTGATTTAATTAGTTTATATCTATTTTTAATCATCATTAACATCATCATAGATATTAATCTCATTAATTCGATGCTAGAATAATCATTAACAGTTGTAGATAAAGGAAAGAGTGAAGAAAAATAAGAAAGAAAAAAGAAAATTTGAATCATCACGAAAATAAATAGAAAGAAAAATGAGAAAATGAATGTTTCAATTTCACGTATCAGCGACGAAATGAAAAGAAAGTAATCTTAGTTTCTGGGAAGAAGCGACTCTTTTGAGGGGCCGTTCATTAATGATGTTCATCAAAAAATTGGATTTTTAGATCCCCTATCTGTCACAAAACCTTGTTTAAAAAAAATTTTAAAAATTAGTTGAAATCAAGGCTTCCGCAAATTATCATCCTTAAAAAATCCGATACAAAGATTATAATCTTTGAATTTTAAAGATTATAATCTGCGAAAGCCTTGATTGAAATAAAATTTTAAAGCAAATATTTAGAATTCTTGAAAGATCGTTTGTAATTTCCAAACCCCTAGGTACCCTAGCATCATAATTAAATAAAATAATTTCAACCTTGAACTCGAGCCAAATTGATCCAAATCTCAAACCCATTTTTTCTAAAAAAATATGATTAAATATTTTCTTCTTAAAATGAAAATGAGGAAAATTTTTAATTAGCTTGTTGCTGAATAAACTCAATTTCGATTGCTTAAAAAGAAACACACACAAAATATTTTTTCCCTTCTTCTCGTTCCTCATTTTTAATTTGATTTTCATTTCATTAAAGAGGTTCTTTTTTTCTTTTCATAAATTTTCTTTTAATAAAAATAAATTAATAATAATAATAATAATCTTTTAAAAATTTGCACGAGAATTTTTTTTTTGTTTTCATTTAGACAAAAAGAAAGAGTGAAAAATTGGAATCAAGTGGAATTTTATTACCTTCATTGATGGCTGAGCATTTAGTTGTTATAAATATTTCTTTATGAAATTTTTCGGTTGATTGATTTATATTTTATGATTAAGGGGCCGTTCACTTATGATGTCTTTCAAAAACATAAATTTTCAAAACACCTCCCCTCCCCTTATGTCACAAAATTTCAATTAAAAAAAATCCTATTGTTTAAAACTGTCAAACAACCTCAGAACAAGGCTCAGACACTCATCAGAAAATTGTACAATTTTTACAATTTTCTGATGAGTGTCTGAGCCTTGCCTCAGACCTTCCTCCTTGCGCCCTTAATAATCGGACGTAATAAAAGAATGAACCTTAAGGGGCCGGGCCGTTTATTTAATACTTTACGTAAAAAATCGACTTTTTAGACCCCCACTCCCCCCTTAGTTACGTTTTTTGTTTGAAGTAATTTTTTTTGTATGATCTGTTGCAAAATCCTAGACCTCTCTCCCCCATAAAAAGCGAACGAACTAAGAGAACGATCCCTAAGTACTTTTTTACATTTTTCTAGTTTTGTACAGCATGTATATATCGAACATAACACATGTAAATTCCCATTAATTTTAATTAGCAAAAATGATGGAATTCATTAACATTTTCCTTCGAAAATCTGAGAAGAATTGCCTCATTAAACAAGAGACAAAATTATAAAATTATAAAAAGATTTAAAAATAGACAGTAAGTAAATAAAAAAATGAAAAATTTTATATTTATTTTAGAAAAAGATTTATTTCATTGCTGACAATCTTGCAGTTTAATTTACTTCAAGTCTTTGAATCCAACATCTTTGTACTTCAAGAAGTAATCATTGTACTTTTCAACAAGTGGATACCAATCTTTTCCAGAATAATTAATTTCAGGCATCGTGCCACCATAGTTCTTAGGCAAATTTTCAGCTGGGATAAATTTGTGAAGTTTTTTCATATCATCACCATGGAAATGAATCTACAAGTATGCACAAAAAGTTAATGAAATTTTATTACTTCTTTTTTCATACTTACACGTTTCTTTAACTTTTCTTGAAGGAAAGGCTTCATGAGAGCCCAAACCATCTCGAAAATCAATGGTTGTTTTACAAAATGAATTTCTTTAATTCTCAATGGCATTGCGTACTGAATAAAGTTCAATAAACGTTGAATTGAACTTGGTGACATTGCTTTAATTTGCTTCATGCCAAGACCTTCAAAATCATAAATGACAACACAGCCACAGATTTGTGATGTCTTTTCCAGCTGTGCCACAATATGAACTGAAAAAAATAGAAAATTTGTGTAATTTTTTGGAGGGTCAAGGAATTTCAATGAATAAAGACTTACGCATATAGAACATCCTAAACAAGCAATCATAAGAAATATTATCCGGGTTCCAAATCTTTCCACCATTAACAACAAGCATGCGGCGATTTTTGTGGTCTTTGTTTGTCAATATGTTGACTAAATTACCCTCAATAAATGGAACTTTTTCTTGTTCTGGTTGCAAATCCTTCAATAGCTTCCAGTGTTCTTTGCGAAATTCAGCAATTTGACGAATCTAAAAAAGATTTTTATTTCTGATTTTATCGTACGAGAGATCTTTGATTGGAATAATTTATCAGGACCAGGATATTGTTATAAATTAAAATCAAAATTTTGTTTAAGGAAAATAATGTAGTAAAAATCAAAAATATGGATGTCAATTTTATACAAATCGTGGACACCTTGTACTTTTACGTGGATTTTTTAAATCTAAATATGAATTAAAAATAAGCCTTTTGACTTTTATTTTTGTTATCGAAAATAAAAAGTTGCTTGAAACTTATCTATTATGTCATTCACGGGTTTTTTGTTTGGTAAATAAACTAAGATAAGAAAAATCCACAGTGCATGCGGTAAAAAACAATTGAACTTTTGATTTGCAATCTTGTACTGTTGAATAATTGATAAATAAATTTTGAAATTTTTTGCAATTTTTTTTAAGCAATTAACACTTATGATGTTATCTTTTTTCCTTAATTTTGTGTTATATGGCACATTCATAGAGTTCCGTCTAACTTTTGTGACATTTTCTAAATTTGACCAGAATATGGGATATAAGAAATATTTTCGAAAAAAATACAGAATCAAGAACAAATTTCAATAATTTCATATGGGAAAGCTGTGAAAATATGAGTCTGTCCGTTTTTTAAATTCACTGTGCATGCATAGTTAATAAGTTCATCAATAATCTTAGTCATGAAGATTTTTTTGAATTAATGTGATTATGCAGTACTGATCTAAGTACCTATAATAAATTCAAATAATATTTTCAAATGATCAATTAAGTTTCGATTTCAAAATCTCAAGAATCGTAATATATTTTTAGAATGCACAATTTTGATAAGCATTGAACTTTGGTGCAGTGATAAAGTACGAAAATTTGTTATCAGATTATTCACTTCAAAAATAACAAACAGCTTATTATTATTTTCATACCACAAGCTTTGATTAAATAAGATTTTGGCACTGAATTTCTTCTTGGTTTGAATTTTTGACCACAAATTTTCTTAGATTAGATAAATTGCTTAATTTTCTAATTTTATAATTTTTAATATTTTCTCACCAATTTCATAGCACTTTCAGGATACCAATGTGTAGTTCTCAAAACTGGAATCAAAAAATCATCGTCATCACAATAGTAAATGTCCTCGTTCTTTTTCAGCAATTCTCTCAATTCTGCTAAACCCTTAGTACGAATTTCAGGAGTTTCTCTAAGATCTTTTTCGGCAATTGCCAAAAGTTCTGGAGTTTCTGGACTCACATCGATATCAAAAACGTTAGACATGTTGGACGTTGATCAATTTTCAAGAGAACTAAAACAATCGACACTTGACGGAACACTGGTGATTTCGTGTGAAAAATTGTTTGTTTTATTTGATCTTCAATACGAAAGTACGTACTTAATAGATAAGAAAGAAATCCATTGGGAAGATAAAATTTATCAATTATCTTAATCTTTGCTTATATACCTGCTTTTTTTAAATACAAATTAAAAACTGATTTTTTAACTTTTAATAATAATTTTATTTGTCCAGGTAAAATTTTATATACTTATAAATGATTATGATCAATTACTTTTTTACGTCAATTTTTCGATTGTGAGATTTTTTATGTAATGCTAATCCAGTCATGTTGATGAACCTGAGATTACAACGAATGCATTTGTACTTGCGGGTTTCTGAAAAATAAATTAAAATTTTTTAAATGATTTAAATAACTAAGGGACCGTTCAATTTTTAGAAGGGTGGGGGTTCTAAGATTTTGTAACAGATCAAACAAAAGAAAAGAATTTTCATACAAAAAGCGTAATGAGGGGGAAGGGGGTCTAAAAAGTAGTTTTTTGTGTAAATTCCTATGTTAACGGCCCCTAATAAATATTTTTGTAGTTTATAGAGTTATAAGAAAAGTTACTTACCATCATGAAGTTTTAAATGTTTTCCTATCTCAGAAGCAAATTTAGAGTCCTTTTGACAAATTTTACAAAAAGTCGATTTTTCAATTTTTTGTTCTGGTCGTTTAGTTTTTGTTATTGGTCGTTTAGTTCTTGTAATTGGAATCTTTGTCAATATTTTCCTCTTGTTAAAATCTCCGTCATTCTTTTCACGGCAAATGAAGGTTGTTGAAGTTATTGCTGGCATCTTCGTAGTTGAACTTAGTACTTGAACCTTAATAGTTGTACTTGAAATTAGTTTGTGATGATTTTAATATTTTTTGATCTCATTTTATATCAAATAGATTGAAATCTCATCAGTAGGAAAAAATTATGTTAATTCTTAATTTTTACCTGAAAAGTTTTTAGACTGAGTTTTTAAACTCAGAGATTAATCCACAAAATAATGTCAATATTGACATCAAAAAATATTAAATGTTTATTTTCCTTAAATTACTTCTTTCCAGCAATTTACAGCCTCATAAAAACCGCAGTAAATTCTCGCTCTTTAATGAATCTTTTTCTTAACTTCTTCATCCACTCGAAAAAGCAACAAAAAAAAAAAAATAATTCTGAGTTCAATTTGTTCTTCGAACGATTTCAAATAAATCAGCTTAAAGCGGCAATAAATCAATGAGTAGAAAAATGTCAAGCAATTAATCACAGAATGAAATTGAAATCAATAAAAAGGCACGTGAAATAAAAATAGGCTGTCTGAGATTTTTTTTTTTGCGTTCCTTTCTTCATTCATTCATTTTCATTCTACGCTGCGTGTTTCATTGTTGTTATTGAGGGGTACTGAAACTTTTTGCTAATTTATTTTTTTCTTGTATTCATGCTTAATTTCTTAACGGGATTCGTGTATTGATTACAATGTACATGACTGTTGTCTCAAATCAGTACAACAAATCTGATCAATCCCTCACGAAACGTTGTTTTGCTTTCACTCCTACTTTCATTTTTCAATTTTTCAGTTCCGAAAACGTGACGGTTTTTTTTCGTGGGCTTAAGGAACGAGAAAATCTTTTATTAAAAAAATTGTTTTTGTGTTTTGAAAGTTCATTGATTTTTTAATAACAAGCCTCTCACTAATATATTGCGCAAAAAAACGATCCCGAGTAATCTAAATTGACCTAATATATTCCATTCATGTTCCTTCTGAAGATCAATACTTAAGGCAGGGGAGGTTTTGGATTTTTTCCCAAAAAATCCTAGCAAATTGAAGAAATTTCCCAAAACCCTCAATCCCCCCCCTGGCTACGCCCCTGACTTAAGGACTGTTTTAATTACATGGGACTCTTTAGACCCCTCCCTCCCCCTTTCGGTATGTTTTTAGCAAAAATAAAATTATTTTTTGTATGATTACAAAATTCTAGACCCACTCCTCCCCCTAAAAAGCGAACATACTAAGTGAACGACCCATAATAACTTTTGAAAGCGTTAAAAATTTCCAAAAATGATTTTTTTTGCAAGATTTTTATTAGGTACCAAAATTCATTCAAAACATAAGTTAAAACTTAGAAATTCTTAAAAATTTTATTTAAAAAAGAAATCATAAAACATAGTAAAGATTGTCAAAGATTTATGACTCAGTTTTACAATGCAAATCATAATTCACATTCCTATCCAATATGTAGTAAAATTCAAAAGTTTTTTTTATGCAAGAACACTTGCAAAGCATTCGAAACATCGATCGTGTCGTAAAATGACATACAATAAGTATTTTACGACATGATGTAATAAAATTTTTGACGTGCTCACAAGTCATCTTTAAAAGTCTTTAACTTTTTTTTTCTGCGATTCTTTTTCATAAAATTATGACATTCCTTGGACATTCCTTACTTAATTTTTCATTCTTATACAAATTGTTGCATTTTTATAGAGTGTCCATAATATACAAAAAATTAAATCACAATGAAGAAATTGGCACTTAGTATCATTCAAAAAATTATTTGAAATAAAAACTTAAAGCTCACATTTTCAGAAAAATAGCTATAAACAAATATTGGACATTATATTTGAACGACTGATTCTCAAACTAAACTTTCAGTACCTCTCATTCTATAAAGAATCGATCCATATAACAAAATGACAAAAAACGCGAGTAGAGGTAGTAAAATATTTCGCGATAAGAATAAATGATGAATACAAGTTTCCCATTGACATAAAGAATTCATATCATGCATTTCCAGTTCATAAATAATATGCATATATATCCACATATCTATAAAATTGTCTTCGAAAAGAAAAGAAGCAGCACATAGAGATGATTATGGAAAGAAACAATTTCAATACCTTAGATTTATAGTTGAAATTCATTTTTGCATATATTCAGTTCTGTCAAAAGGAATCAATGAAATAAAATTTTCATTCTTACGCAAGATTTTTCATATAAAAATGCTAAAGAAATCAAATTTCAAAGCGCTCAAAAAATATTTTATAGTAACTCTAAAACTTTTTTCATTAGCTTTGCATTCCTCAAATAATTTTCTACACTTTCATTCTCTTTCATTTTCATATATATACTTCGCAATTTGTAATATATTGAGAACTTTGTTATTTCTTGAAACTATTTCATCTCTGAAGGATAAGTAGGATAAGAATGAGAAGCAGCTGTATATGAATAAATGAATAAGATTCACTATTCATCTCCTATTATTGCATGCATCTTTATATATGAGTATAAAATATACGCTTTCTTACAAAATGATGTGAATGATTTTTTAATATGATCGCATGCATCGTGTGGGAGCTTTTGAAGAAGAGTGAGAAATGAGAAAACGAAATATATAATAATATGTGGATTCGAATAAATGACGTGCTGTGTCGCTCCATATGAAGCATTGAATGATTCATATTTCATGCGAATATTCATATTTAGAGCAATTTTGTTGAGTAAAAGATTTTTCAATTTTCTTATTTTTTTGACTGTCAACATGACACTGAAAAATTTTATTAGCTTTGAGTGCGTTTAAAACATGCAATTCTGATAGTTTTACTTGCTTAAATATTGAATATAATCATTTTTATTCAATAAAAAATATTATTACTTTTCATTTGATTCTTGTTACATTTATTGAATGATTTTCCTCATTTTTTCAGTCTCTTAAATATCAACTATATAATTTTATGGAATTCAAAACTGTTGAAAAATTACAGATTTTTAATATTTAGCCCCAATAATCAGAAAATTTCAAAGTTAGCTAAAAGCTAGTTCTCAGCTAACTTTTAGCTAGTCTTTCTAAATAAAGTTCTTAGCTTGCTTTAAACTAACTTTTAAAATTTCTGGTTATTGGGGTAGACTTTTGTTCATTTTTTCTTAAATTGTTTTAAATTTTAAAAATTCAAGAAAATGAGATTCTAAAGAATTTAATGCTTAGAAAATCTCTAATTTATTTTATTTCAATTTGTATTCAAAATTGAAATCAGAAACAATTTATTCAAAATCTCTCAATTTGATGTAAAATTGCATTCTTTGAATCTTATTCAATGTTATTCAATTTAAATTTAATTTCTGCATTGGAAAAAGGATTCTATTGAAATATTCATTTTTTATAAGACTTTTTTTTTTTTTTTTTTTGATTATTTGCATGATTTTCTAAATCTAAAATAAAACTAGTAATGAAGCGGATCACGCTTCATGGGGTATATTCACACCACCAGTAGAACTTCTTTCGATTTCAATTAGAGAAAAAAAAAATTTACTTTATCTACTGATTTATTTATAATCGCAAAAAAACTTATCTACCTAATTAAAAAAATTTGCCTAAAATATTTAAGAAACTTTCTATTCACTTTTAGTAAATAACATAAAATCTAAATTAGAGCTTTGCAAATATTCTTCATTTTCATTTCCTCATTATCTTTTGAATCGAAAGTCTGGGAACGGTTAGGGAAAATTTTCACACCTTCACTTGCTTCGCTTCGTTCAGGATGTAAAAATTTGTGAGCATCGCTCAACCAAGTTTGAACTGCGTTCAAACTATATGTGTTCGAGCTTCGCTCGAACATTTTTCCTTTTCATTTCCTCATTATCTTTTGAATCGAAAGTCTGGGAACAGTTAGGGAAAATTTTCACACCTTCACTTGCATCGCTTCGTTCAGGATGTAAAAATTTTTGAGTTTCGCTCAACCAAGTTTGAACTGCGTTCAAACTATATGTGTTCGAGCTTCGCTCGAACATTTTTCCTTTTCATTTCCTCATTATCTTTTGAATAGAAAGCCTGTGAACGGTTAGGGAAAATTTTCACACCTTCACTTGCTTTGGCTGTTAGATAACATCATATTTAATCGTTTTAAAACCCTACATCTGTTCAGCGCGCATTTAGCACTATAACTAAAGTACAGCCTGCGTCGGCGAAAAATTTTTCAGTTTTTCAACTTTTTTGTTACACTGCACATGAAAATTTTTTTGTCATTATAGTGTGAATTATACCTTAAATAATGCTTAATCTAACACCGAAAATTTGAAATCATTTGGTTAAGTTATGTCTGAGATATTAAAGAAAATGTAAAAATTTTTGCATATTTTGGTCAAAAATGGCACATTTTCGTCCACTGTGCCTCACTGGAAGCATCTCATGACCCCAAAAACTATACAGCAAATCTATAGACTGTTTCCAACCAGACGCAAAAAACCCGAAGTCTTAATATTGAGTTGGAGTCGAGTTATCGCTCCGATTAACTAACTAACTAACTAACTAACTAACTAACTAACTAACTAACTAACTAACTAACTAAATAACAGAATACGAAATTTTGCGATTTCTCTTGACTGTAAGCACCAAATGAGATACGGTTTTCACTGTTAGATTGGTATTTTCAGGCACAGACTTTCCACCATAGACAGTATGGGATAAAATTGTAATCCTGAAGCAGCAAGTTAGAAAATGTGGTTTTCAGTTTTATACAAAAGCAACATATTCACCCAAATTGAAAATTTGGTGTGAATATGATAAAGTATGGTTTCGGGTTTTTTTGATGTATTTGGATGTTTTTAGGTCCTAGAACACTGAATATGCTAAAAAAAATTCATGATATGCGCATTAAGGGGGTATATTTAGGCAAAAATTCAAATTGACCTAGTACTCATAGGTTTCATTTTTATGAGCTGAAACTTTGCATATACCTTCTGTGCATCTATATCTCTAGATGTTTTTGGAATTATTCCATTTGGACTTAATATTGAGGAGAACGAGACAATTTTGTGTCAAAACACGAAAAATTTTTCGATTTTTCAACTTTTTTGTTACACTGCGCATGAAAATTTTTTTGTCATTATAGTGTGAATTATACCTTAAATAATGCTTAATCTAACACCGAAAATTTGAAATCATTTGGTTAAGTTATGTCTGAGATATTAAAGAAAATGTAAAAATTTTTGCATATTTTGGTCAAAAATGGCACATTTTCGTCCACTGTGCCTCACTGGAAGCATCTCATGACCCCAAAAACTATACAGCAAATCTATAGACTGTTTCCAACCAGACGCAAAAAACCCGAAGTCTTAATATTGAGTTGGAGTCGAGTTATCGCTCCGATTAACTAACTAACTAACTAACTAACTAACTAACTAACTAACTAACTAACTAACTAACTAACTAACTAAATAACAGAATACGAAATTTTGCGATTTCTCTTGACTGTAAGCACCAAATGAGATACGGTTTTCACTGTTAGATTGGTATTTTCAGGCACAGACTTTCCACCATAGACAGTATGGGATAAAATTGTAATCCTGAAGCAGCAAGTTAGAAAATGTGGTTTTCAGTTTTATACAAAAGCAACATATTCACCCAAATTGAAAATTTGGTGTGAATATGATATACATTAAATATTCATTTATAAGTAAGTAGCAATAGAATTGAGATTTCAAAGAAATAGTTAAATACTTAATTTAGTTTCTTATTTTTAATGCAAAAGTTTTTGAAAAGCAAATATTTTTGGATCCAGATAAATTTCCATCTCAACAAGTCAAATCTAAATTACGCAACCCTTTTCATTCTACACTCATTTTTTTTAATCATCTCGATTCATTTAAAATTCCACATTAAATGAAGGTTGAAATGTACATATCTCATGCAATTCACATGCAACAGTCAAAAGCAAAATTCTTTCATCATCGTCATCATTCATTCTACTCCTTTCACTCACAGTAATGTCCCTGACTTTACATTTTTCGACATTCAAACATTGTAAATGAAAACCACATTACAAATGTCATTTTGCCAACTTTTTCTTTCTCTCTACATTTTTTAGCGCATTTTCCCCTTGGGAAAAGGACGCTATTGTCCGCACTTTGTCCGTCTGTCTGTCCGTCTGTCTGTCCGTCTGTCTGTCCGTCTGTCTGTCTGTCATCGCATCTCCTCCTCAGGGTTAAGCTTTTTTGATGCGGTTTTTGGCTTAAAATGTGTGTAGTATATCTGGCTAGAGCTGGCGAAAAAATCAGCACGAATGGTCACTTCCTCTGCTGGAACTAGCGTAAAAAGTACCAAAAATGCCATTTCTTTGTATGTGTTAGTGTGGTCGAATGCACTAAAATGTTGACTTTTCAAAACCTTAGCTGTCCTAGGTTCGAATCCCACCGATGACAATATTCTTTTTTTGCTTTTTTTGGTACTTTTTTGATTTCTAATGACATATAATATTGAATCATGTCATAATTTTCCATTTCCACAATTTTCCCGAGTTTTTCCGAAGATTTTTGTTAAAATTTTCAATATTTTCATACAATTTTCATAGATAATTACTTTTTTCATATTTTTTGATATTTTTATTGTTTTAATTTTCTGTTTTCATGGATTTTTCATAGTTTTTCGGGAAAATTTTGTGAAAATTATAAAAACTTATATATTTACATAAAAAAAATCATCAATATAAATAATCAAATTGCCACTTAAATTTCTCTAAAAAAGCGCAGCAGTGGCGTAAGTGGAAGAGCGTGGGACTCCTAATTTGAAGGTCATGGGTTCAATCCTAGCCCGTATCCGATTTTTTTTCGCTTTTTTTTATTTTTTTTTTTTTAAATTTTATGTCGCGTAATGATAACTTTTTATAAAAAATAATTTTTTTTCCTCATGTTTCACACACATTTTTTTTCTGTAAATTTTAAATTTCTGGTAAATAAAGAACATTTATAGTTAAATATTAGGCTTTATACTTTTGGGTTTTTAATTATTTATGTATTTACTATACGTGGAAAATGCGCTTTCGTCGGTCACGAGTGACCACGTTGATACTAGTTTTTTCTCTATCATCCTTGACTTTATATTAAATTACATTTCATCTACTAGCTAACAGAAGTCAGAACAGGAAGGAAATCAATCGGTCGGTCACTCAAGCTCAAACTCAATTTTTAGTTTGTTGAAATGAAATGAAAAAGTTTTTTTTTTGCCTCATAATAATTTTTTTTCATTTCACATCTGTACGAGAGTTTCCATAGGAATCTACAACAAGGGAGATTCAGACACGAGCTGTGGTAAATGGATGAAGGACGTAAGTGAGATGGAAAATGAGTTGAAAAAACTTTTTTTTTTTGTATTGCATTTTTTTTCTTCTTTTTTTGAAAAGTTGTCATCATTAAATAAAATATCCTTTCCGGTTACCGGAAACATTTGGTGTCTCGTACTTTATACTTGAATTTAGGATAGATTGTTTAGTATGAAACGTAATTGTTTTGCATTTCTGAATCCTTTAATAAAATGTAATAATTGTGATAAAATCTCATCACTCTTAATATTAGCAAAATTCTAATATTATATCCATCCATCTATCCATCCATTAGTTCATTCACATGATTTTCAGAGATGAATAGTCAAATGCACTAATTTCTGATGACAGATCACTTTTGTTATAATGCAAAAACTAATTTCAACTTCCTTTATTAAATTTTCCTCATCTCGTCCATCATTTTATGTAGTTCTATGCCCGACTATAGCACAGAAGCCATAAAAAATAACAGCAGAATGATGAAGTAGCAAGAAAGAATATGTACAAATAGGAAGAGAAATGAAAACTTTCATAATCAAATTACTGATGTTGATTGATTGTTGAGTTCCTTTGAGCTTTTTTCGAACCACTCACACAAAAAAAAGTTCATCCTGAACAACAACTAGCTATTTGGATTATTGATGGATTTTTTTTTTGTTTCTATTGTTAGTTCAACATTTGCAATCACGCCAACTTTTAAATACTTAATAAAAATTTCTTAATATATTTACTGCAGCATGCTGATGAATTAAAATATTTATTTTTCTTTAATTTCTATAACTAAGGGGGGGGGGGGAGATACTCGATTGGAGTATCTGAAGTGTCCCGATGCAAAAATTAAAATTTTCTATCTTACAGTTATTTTTCATCCGTTTTGATTCTTTTTCCCAATTTACAAAATTCTGGCTACAGGTCTAATAAATTGAATAATTTTCACACAGATTTATAAAAATTTATTCAGCCTTAAAATGTACAACTAAAAAATTGTGCAATTAAAAAAAAAAGTAAAATACTAGCTAAGTGAGTTTATCTCCATCAAACTGACACAAAAAAAAAGCACAAATCAGCTTAAAGTCAAAATATCTTGTTTCTCTTCATCATTCCTAATGAGATTGATGTGCGAAGAATGTAAAACGATTTCAACAACAATCAATGTAAATTTCTCCTCTTCACATTCATGATGATTTGAAGATTTTTATGCTCTACTTACAACATATAGCATATCTTTTATTCCGCAATCTCTGATGATTTTGAGAATAGGAAGCGATTTTTTTTATTTTTTCTCCTTTCAGTGGCTGACTGATGGAAAATCAATATCATCAAGTATGTGATTCTTCCTTTCTGTCTTTTAAATTGTCATTCTTGCCACACATAAATTTTTTTTATGCTTTTTTATTATTTGTACTTTTTCATGTATTTTCATTTTACATTGAACTCCTTTTTGTATTGAATGAATTTTTTTAAAATGAGTATTCAGATTGTCTTTTAAAATCTGTGATTAGGTACACTGATGAATCTTATCAGAGGCGTAAGGAGCTAGAAATTTTCTAAGGGGGTCAAATTTTTTTTTGGACGAAATAATTGAGAGAGGGATGAGGGCAAAGACTTAATTCTACTCTATCATACTAGAAATTTCTTTAGGGTTTTCTTCGGAAAATTTCAAATTTCCTCTAAAATTTGCAAAAAAAGTAAAATAAATGATTTTTATGAAAAAAATTTATTTTTTGTTTTAAAAAAATTCTTCAATTTTTGATAATATAAATTTTTAAATTTGATTTTGCATTTTTTTAACACCCCTTGCTGAATTCTTAGCAAAACCCTCATCTGCTTTTATACTTTTAAATTTTACATGTTACTATGTCACTTGCAATTGATTTTTTGTGCACTCAAATATATTGAAATATTGACATCGCACTTTTCCGTACTTTACATTATAATGTTATTCAATATATACATGTCAGTTTGTAAAGCATAAAAAGTGAGAGATAATAGACAAGAATGGAAGAAGGTTGTCATAGTGAGCGATATTACTTTTAGATGTTTTGCATTTCTGATCTTGTCATGTAGTGTTCTAAAGATTTTGAGTTTTATAATTCTTTTGTTTGATTTTTTAAACTTTGATAAATTTTATTTTTATTTTTACACAAAACTATTTTTGTAATTTTTAGAATTATTTTTCTAATTTTAAAAATTTAAATTTTGTAATGATTTTGGCATTAAAAAAAATTTAATTATCTAAGAACTTTAATGCAAATTTCAATCATTTTAAAAAAAAAAATGAGTTTTTTCAAACTTTTATTTTCTTTGATAACTTTCAATTTTCAAATAAAATATTTCACTGTGTTGCATCTACCATTGCTATTTTCATGTTTTATGTTTTATGTTGAAACGAGAAGTTCATCGTCATTACTGCCACTATATTCGTTTGTCGGATTTGAGTGTCTGCGGGAAAAATAAACTTAGAGAAAAGTGAAAAAGCTTAAGACAGCATTTTTTCCTCCCTTTCTTCGTTTCCCTTAAGACTTGTATTTTCTCACCAGCAGCTCTTGAAACAAAAAGGAATAGCTTTCGAAAAGATTGCTTCTCAATCATTTTAATTTGATTTTTCTTCTCGTTTATTTTGTGTGACTTGAATACAATTTTCCTTCCCCTCAATTTCTACGTTGCAAAATATTGAACTGTGTAAAAAGCAATTCCAGCATTTTTTCATACGTTTTACTTACTTTTGGTTTGAGGGCGTTTTAGGTCTTAAAAAAAAAGAAATCTGGATAACGAAGGAGGCGTTTAAACTTAAAAACATGATTTTTTGCTTTATTTTTTTGGTTTTAATTTTTTTTCGTTGCTTAATTTCATCAATGGAAGTCAAAACTTCCAAACTAAGAATAAATTTGACTATCAAGAATCTTAAAGGCTGTAAAACAACAACCCAACAAGAATTAATGAAAATTTCGAAAGATTTTTCTTAATTCCTTTAATCCATGCTTCAAAGCTGCTACAAACGCTGCTTGTGAGGGTTAAAATAAATCTCATGCTATTTACCACAATCAGACACTCTGATTTTATCCGAATTTCTTTATTTTTTCTTTGTCATTCTATTTGCAAATCTATCCACACACTCGTATATACATAGAATCAGGCTAATAAGAAAAGAAAAAAAAGAATCACAAAAATATGAGCGTGGATGGATCGATGTGATGGGAAATTTAAGAAATAAGAATTTTTTATTCTCTTCATGTCATTGACGACGAAAAAAAAAACTTTTTTTCTCGAATTCTTTCAAATTGCTTGAATCCTTGATGATCCCATCGAAAGATTATATTAGCTAACGAACCATAAAATGAAAATACTACGATGAAGAATTTTTTTTCGGTTGTCCTTTAAGTCACGAAATGGCTGAGAAAAATATTTAATGATTTCGATATTTACATTTTTATTTGGTTGAGAATATTTTCCGCAATTTTTTTCTGTTATTGGCTTTATTATGTGGTTAAAGACGAAAGAATATGCAGAGATGAGGATATGTCTTTAGAATTTTATAAAAAATTTGCATTATAGACTTTATTTTATTCAAGATGTTTTAAATATGGTAAGCATGCCTATAATTTTGAAAATCTGTGTAGGATTAAATTTGAATGATGTAATACTTTAGCATTTATCACAATATATTCGCAACACGAGTAGAGCATAAGCTTACATATCCTTCATCTTACATTTTTAATTACTTTATTTATAAATTTAATATTTAATGAATTTTATTACAATTGTTCTGTTCTGTTGATGAGCTCAGGTTATGAGCAATAAAAGTAAAATAGCTTCCTTGACCTTAAATATGTTCTTTTGAGGGTGCAATCATCATAATACTTTATTTTTGTACCAACAAAATTATAACACGAGACTTTAATAGTCTCATAAGTCTGTAAAGAATATTTTCAAGTTAATTAAATTAAATAATTATTATAGCTTAATTGTTGTTGGAATGAACTTAATAAAAAGTTAAGAATCATAATTACTTCATTATTATCGTGGAGTTTTTACTAGATGAAAGTCATGACTGACAGTTAATTTTCAAGTATATTATATGAAATAAAATTTAAAAAAAGAGAGAATTGTGATGGAAAATAAGAAAAATTACCCTCAACATAAACTCACTTTAGTATTTCATTAAAGCAATGAAGTATAAAAAAAATTTTATGATGAACATTCGGAAGAAACAAGAAGAAACAAAAATGTGAAATGAACAAAAAAAATTATTTTTTAAAAGCTTCTCGCCATCAATTTGAAGCTTCTGATGGAAGTATTAAGTGGATGTTAAAAAGAACTCTAACATTAAACCTTTGTCATTTTAGCAATTCAGAGCGAGAATAAATGAAAAATTAAGGATGAAAAAAAAGATGTCTACTGGTGAATGATGATGAAGCTGAAACAACAGCAGATCATTTAAATTAATTTTTCATGACATTGAGCATCTTCGTTTAATGTTTCATTATTTTTCATACTACCAAAAAAAGTAATTCAATGAAATAGGAGATTTAAGGAAAATATCATCAAGTTTTTGGCAGCTAAGACGCATTTTTAAAGTCATGAGGAAATTAATTTTTTTTACAAAAACCTTGACATTCTTTCAAAGTTCAACATTTTAATTGACAAAAAAGCCTTTTTTGTCATAAAAGTTTGTCGAAGAAAAATATATATATTGATACCATCGAGTGTTTATTGCCAAACTGTTATATAAGAAAAAGAAAAAGAGGAAAAAGAAAAGAGCATAAACATCGCATCGGACAATAAAATGTAATGAAAATGCATGGACGATGAAAATCGTAAATTCCTCTTCATTTCATTCAACAGCAAAAGCATCATCAGTGGCAATCGAGAGTAGAAGCTCATCGCATGCACAAGGAAAAAAAATTTCTCCATAAAAAAAAATTGTTAGCGGGTGGCAAATGAATGACTTTTTATGTTTGCATAGGCGGCCTAGTTATAAAGAAAATAAAATGAGAGAAAAAAAGTAATGAAATTGACTTCGATAAAGTTTGAAGAGGATGAGTGTTAGGAGGTGTGAGATGGTTTCTCTAATGAAATGAAATGAATAGCAATTTGGATGGCGCGCGTTCATATAAAATTCGTCAGCAAATAAAAACAAAAGAGAGCGAAAAAAAAAATTTGCAATTTCACTTCTTCCTTTATGCTGGTGCTATTACTGGTTCCGATTTTATATGACCAAAGCGCGAGCATTTTATGATCGTCATTTATTACCTTATCACAGCTACTGCTATTGCTTTTATTAGCACATTTTATTCAGAGTTGGAAATTGTGAGAAAATTTGACTCTCAAAAAATACCAACAAAGAAAGAACTCTTAGAGGATCCTCTAAGAGTTTTGAAATTTGAAACTTGTTCTCGCGGTGGCTCAAAACTATAGAAGGGGGGGGGGGGTGACTGGACTATTCTGGCTACGCCACTGACTCACCCCCCTTGAAAATTTTCAATAGAGAAATTTCAAAAATCTTCCTTGAAAAATTTCCCAGAAGTGAGTTGTTACATCGAAAATCAAATGGCATAGCTCTTAGCTATTATTTCCTTTATGATGAACATGAAATACAATTTTCGACAAAACACAACTCTGTATTAATAAATATAAATTTTACCCATTGCTTTCTTGATATTAAACCCCAAAATTGTAGTAAAAAAGCTATCAATACTCTTGTTTCGCCTATGAATATTCATCAGATACGCATTCATGTGCCATAACATGACACAATGTTTCATATGGAAGATCAAAAATACCATAAATACCTAATAAAATGTTACAAAATTTTTATAAATTCTGTAATAGGGCCATATCATTATCAAAAAATTTTGAAAATATTTGCGTTACTTTTTATAGAATCCATCTCAGTTTAAAGCTTAAATCTGTAAATTATTTCAATTTCCATGCTAACATTCCTTTAATACCTTTTACAAACCGTTTCTTTACATAGGTGGTACTGTACTATAAAATAATATGCAATAAAAAGTTCATATATATGTACACAACGGGAAATGTGAGAAGTAAAGTTAAATTAACTGCTAACTGAGGAGATAAACTTTATGCTGCGATAGTTTTTTTGCCATGCTGCTTCCTTCTTAAGGGATCATTCACTTAGTACGTTCGCTTTTTTGGGATAGGGGGTATAGGATTTTGTAGCACTTCATATAAAATAATTTTTTTTTTCAAATGTATGATACATAAAATGTTGCAGGGGGGGGGGTCTAAAAATCGTTTTTTTTTTGCGTAATGTACTAAAATTATTTTCTATTTTAGTGCACTAATCTAGAACAGTGCTGAACAACTTTTTTTTCACAGCACACATTTACTCAAAAAAAAAAATGAAAAATTTTGAAAAACAGCCTTTTTGGGATTTTCAAAATTTTTTACGTCACCCCTACACATGTTTAAGATGTGTGCCGAGGAACACAGTTTGTACAACACTGATATAGAATTTAAAATTTTTTGCTTCTCTTTGATGTGATTTGAAAAAAGTTGAACTAAAAAAAATATAAAAAGCAAGCAAAGTGCTAAAAATTATTTTTTTTTACAAAAACTGTAAGTGGTCATTCGTAAAAATCGTAACGCCTAAATGACCATTTTTGACTCTCCTCCTCCCCTAATAATAATAATGACAAATAGGGTTCCAATATAGCCAATAATGCATCTTTTAGCACAAAAATGTAGTCCAATGTCCAACGAAAAGTAAAAAGCTGCCATGACATCCTCCTCCCCTGGTCGTAACAAATTTTGGATGAAGTTTTAAAAAAATATGGATTGTTACAAAATCTCAGATTACCCCCTCCTCCCTAAGCATTTCGAATTTTACGAATGACCCCTAAATGCACATGTATATTGTTAACAAAGGAACAAAATTATATAAGAGTTCTATATGAGTTAGTAAAACTTGGTCAAACAAACTTTACGACAATAAAATGAATTCCCTCTCTTTTTCATCTATATGCATGCACTATACCATAAAAAAGCAGCTAGAGAAACCAGTCAATGGGTGAGAGAAAAGGAAAACAAATAATATTTTTTTTTTGTAATTTCATTTCCTTCTCCCTTAGTGCCAACCAACCATTGCTAATGCTAATAAAGTTTACAATTTTTTTATATGATGTGGAAGTCTCCAGTTCATAATTAATGATAGTTTTATTACTGTGAAGAATATAGAAAGTTTTTCTTTATTTTGTTATTATTTTTATTTTAATCTCTTGAGCTTTTTGACTTTTCATTTTCTAGTTTTTCTCATATATGCTATTTTCATGTTTTACGTCATCATCTTTTTAGCGCATTTTCCTCTTGGGAAAAGGACGCTATTATCCGCACTTTGTCTGTCTGTCTGTCCGTCTGTCTGTCTGTCTGTCTGTCTGTCTGTCATCGCATCTCCTCCTAGGGATTAAGCTTTTTTGATGCGGTTTTTGGCTTAAAATGTGTGTGACATGTCTGGCTACCATGTAACCAAAAATCAGCACGAATGGTCACTTCCTCTGCTGGAACGAGCGTAAAAAGTGCCAAAATGCCATTTCTTTGTATGTGTTAGTGTGGTCGAATGCACTAAAATGTTGACTTTTCAAAACCATAGCTGTCCTCGGTTCGAATCCCACCGATGACAATTTTTTTTTTTTGCTTTTTTTGATACTTTTTTGATTTCTTATGACATATAATATTGAATCATGTCATAATTTTCCATTTTCACAATTTTCCCGAGTTTTTTCGACGATTTTTGTTAAAATTTTCAATATTTTAATACAATTTTCATAGATAATTACTTTTTTATATTTTTTTTGTTATTTTAGTTGTTTAGTTTTCTATTTTCATTGATTTTTCATAACTTTTCCGAGAAGTTTTGTTTAAATTATAAAAATTTACATTTATATAAAAAATCTCATCAATATAAATAATCAAATTGTCACGTTAACACTTTATAAAAAATAGCATCAGTGGCGTAAGTGGAAGAGTGCGTGCGCGACTCCTATCATGAGAGTCAAGGGTTCAAACCTAGCCAGTGACCAAATACTTTTTTGCTTTTTTTTTAATTCTATGTTGCATAATGTTTTTCATCCATTTTTTTCTGACAATTTTAAATTTTTGGATAAATAAAGAATGGTCATAGTTAAATATTTGGCTTTGTACTTTTGGGGTTTTAATTCTTTGTGTATTTACTGATCGCGGAAAATGCGCTTTCGTCGGTCACGAGTGACCACCGTTATACTTGTTTTTATCATGAGGGCAATATAGAGATTAAACATTTGACATTTTGTTTAATAACTTGTTACAACAAAAATCCATTAATTTTACATTTTGCTATTCATAAATGTTCAGGTCTTCAATTGATTTGGGATTTTAATTTCTTTATTTTTTTTATAATTTTAATATGATATCTAAATTTTAAAATACAACATTATACAAACTATACAAATGATTATAGTGAAGTTATTAAAGATATGACTCGTATAAAATTTAGGCAATAATGCGTCAAAAAATCCGATATCAATTTTAAATTCAGCTTGTACTTTCTTCATAATCAGTATATAATTCTTATCAATCTGTTCGTTTTCATCACACACTTTCATCACACACAACCAATTAAATTTTTAATTTTATTTGAATAATTCAAATCTAGGCTATTATTTTAAAATTTATAATTTCGAAAAAGAAAATGGCATAATCAACTTAATAATTTTTTAGAATTTTTTTTATAAATTATTGAAGTTCATAGGCACCAATTTATTTGATTATATGATAGATAATTAATTATTTAAAAGGATTAAACATAGACAATTACTTAAATTATATGTGAATTTTCTTACTTAGCTACACAAATGATTGTAGTAAAGTTATTAAAGACATGACACGATTAAGTATTGTACTAAACGTTGGTAGCGACGCATCAAAAAATCCGGTATCAATTTTCAATTGATCTTGTGCCTTCATTTTAATAAGCACATAGCTTTTATCAATATTTTCATTTTCATCACAAACTGAAGTTGAACTATCCATTATTATTTGACCTCCATAAGAGTAAATAAATAAATCTATAAGTGCAGTTGCCGTATGGAAAAATGCATTAAACTTTTTGGATATTCCTTCAAATTCAATCACTTGAAATCCATCAACGCACAGTAATAATGTCATAGCAACGAACTGAACAAACACAATTTCCTTGAATAAAAATTGTAAATTTGATCCTAAACTAAGAATGTCCTGATGATACACAACAAATTGCATTAAATCCATATCGTTGATTTTTGTCCGTAGAATTTTGAAATGTGCACAAATATTCATGCAGCATGTCAGGAAAAATGTATCTACAATAATCTAAAATTAAATTAACTTAAATTAAATTTGGAATTTTCAAAACAATTTAGTTAATATACATTGATTCCGATGACCATATATGTCCAGTATACTATTAGCAAGTAAGTAATTTCATATGCTGGAGATTTTCTGTTGTCATAAAAAAATGCAGATTTAAATGGCATTTCGTACGAAGGGTCGACTTTAAAAATAAAATAACTTATGCAGTCATTAATAATTGGTGTAGCAACATAACATGTTGCAGCTATAAATGCACATACAGTGAATACCAAAGAATATTTGAAACTTAATTCGTGGGCTTGCTTGATTAAAATCCAATCGTTTGTGTTCTTCCCTAAAATAGGAATTAACGTTACAAATCTTTATTTTTGAATTTTAACTAATATACTTACATTTCTCATTCATAAATTTCAAATCTTCAATCATTTCATAAAATTTGTAATAATAAATGCACAAAATATAAAATTTAGCAAGTGTCATTGATAAAGTAGATAAAGGACTAACACATTCGGATATTTCAAATACATCATTATAATTTTGAGTGATGAAAGTTATTTGAGTAAATAAGCAATATAAATGCACGAAAAGATTAAATATATGCAGCCTAATGATCAAATTTCGTTGCTTTTTAGGTCGAGTTTTATCAAAATTAAAATAATTCAATAATTTTAAATGAATTTGAAATTCTTGATTCATGATGACTTTTTTTTGTTCCTGTAATGCAGACTCGATAATGATTTGTAAACTACTAAAAGAATAAATTTTCAATATTTTCAAATAATATTTCATATTTCAAAAAAAAAAAAAGTTTTTTATTTTGGGTTGTAACATGACATTATTTACAAACTATTCATTACGTTGTAAAGCTAATATTTACACAGTGTACATTTATTTCGGAATGTCCTACTTTCTAGAAAGGACAGTCAAACATAAAAAGATTTAAGGGTTGAAAATTGTTTAAAATTTAATGTTTTTCACATTCGTGCTATTTAAGATCAATATCCCTAAAAAATAATGTTTTAAATTTTTTTAAAAAAGGAAGCAACATTAAAACCGTTAATTACTAAAGTTTTCAAACTTGCAATGATTAATTAACAAACGATTTCAATAAAGTTATAATTGACATTGTTCTACTTAACATTATTGACAAAGTATGCAGTGATGCATGAAATAATCCAACATCGAATTTCAATTCCTTTTGTGTAATCATCATAATTAATAAATAATTTCTATCAACCATATAAACTTCTGTACAAATGGCTAAAGCTGAATCTAAAACCTTTTGAGCACCAAATGCGAAAATTGCAACATCACCAAGAGAGGCTAAGTTGAGAAAAAATGCCACAAATAATTTACTAAAGTCATTGGAAATGATTATTTGTAGACCAGAAACGCATAAAATGGTTGTTCCTAGTACGAACTCGGCAAATATAATTGGCTTGTAGAGGCTGCTTATTTTCTTTGTTACTTTAATAATTTTTTGATGATATTTGACAAAATCATTCAATTCTGTTTCAAGAATTATTTTACGAAGAACTATAAAGTGAGCCGAAATATTCATGCAGAAACAGAAAAATATAGCACCACAAGCTACCTAAAATGTTAATTAATTTTTAAAAATTTCTTTTATAGTCAGTTTTTTATTAGGACTTACATTAAAGGCAGCTAAAAAGAATGTTACATAAATATGAATTATGTAAGTTACTTCATATCCTGGCGATGTAGTTGTATCAAAACACGACATGGTTTTAAAAGGAAGTTCGAATTTTGGCTTAGATTCGAAAATAAAGTAGTCTACAAAATCAACAAATAAGGGTTTAAAAGCATATAAACTGGCAGTTAAAAATCCTGAACAAGTAAAAATAATTAAAATTTTCAAACATATTTTGTTGATTTGAATGATTACTGAATTCTGTTTATGCATTCTAGACCCTAAAATAAATAAATTTTTTTATTGACCAAGTTAGGGGCTGTTCACTTATAACGTCCATCAAAAACTTTGATTTTTAGCCCTTCCACTCCTCTGTCACAAAATTTTCAAACAAAAAAATCCGATTGTTTAAAATTGACACACAGCCTTAAAACCCCCTTCTCTCCTAATAAATGGACATCATAAGTGAATGAACCCTAAATAATTTTGACTTAATGAAAATACTAACATTTTTGATTTAAAGCTTCAACATCTTCTATTGCATCAAAAATTTGCTCAAAATGCATCCAAAATATTCCATATTTGATGATAGTAAATAGTTCTGTAAAAGTTGGAGCCATTGTCTCTGATATAATAAGAATATCCTTTGAGTTACACACATAAACCAACGATGTAAGAATGCAATAAGATGTTGCAAAAAAATTCCAATAAACCAAGAATTTTAAAACTTTTCGTCTTTGATCTGATGGAAATCTTTCAAAACCACAGATCTTTAGTAATCTTGAAGCATATTGAAAGTTCTCCATTTCTGTTAGTCTTGATGGGCAAAAACACTTTTCTACTTCTTATTCACAATTGAGCTTCAACTAAATTGAAAAATCGAAAAAAACTACTCAAAAACATTAAGAATTTAGCTAAGATTTTCTTTTTTAATGTCCACTATGTGGATGGTAACAATTTATTGATTAAAAAATTTATACTTTTTAAAATTACAAGTTTAATTGGAGTCATTTTCATAATAAAATTGGACAGTCTCAAAGAAAAATCGTAAAACTTATAATTTGTAAAATGTCGCGATGAATTTTTACTTTTGAAGTTTTTACTCAGAAATAATTTTTTAATGACGTCAATTGATCAAATCAAAGATTTTAGTAAAGTTATGAAAGACACTGTCCTGCTTAACATAATTGATAAAGTGTTTAAAGATGCATCAAAAAATCCTGTGTCAAATTTCAATTTCTTTTGATTTATCATCACAATCAAAATGTAATTTTTATCCAACTTGTAAACTTCATCGCAAACAGAATTTTTTGTCCTCCATATGAATAGATAAATACTTCTGTGAAAATAGCAACAGAATAAAGCATTGCTGCTAATATTTTACCAACATCATTGTACATAATTATTTGTAAGCCAGTAACACATAAAACTACAATATATCAACAATTATAAATTCAATGAATATTATCGGCTTATAAAGTTTGTTTAATTTATGCTCAAGTGAGATTGTCTTTCGATGATATTTCACAAATTCTTCTATTTCTGTTCCATTAACGATTTCACGTTTTTATAGAAATTTTTAATTTTTCAGATGAAAATTTTACAATTCCACTGAATTTTAACAAAATTAGTTGGATATCGAAAAAATTCATTGTTAAGTTTGAAATTCTTCTTTAAACTGAAATTAGGCTTATGATCGAGAAAATCTTTTATATTTCTAAAGAATTTGAAATCCTTTAAAAAAAATTTATTGCCGAGAATTCAAAATCCTAATGATACAATACTTGATACCAATCAAACATCTACAAATTAATTTTTGATGAAAGATTTTAAAAGTGTTATAAATGACATAGTACGGCTCATAATGATAGTTAATGTATGTAGTGACGCATGAAAAAATCCATTATCGAATTTCAATTCTTTTTGAGTAATTAGCATGATTAAAATGTAGTTCCTATCATTTTTATAAACTTCATCACAAACAATTAAAGAAGAATCTAAAATTTTTTGAGCTCCATATGAATAAATTGCTACATCGGAAAACGCAACCAATGAATGAAGTACAGCTGCTGTAATTTTTCCAAAATCATTTAACATTATGATTTGTAGTCCAGTAAAGCATTGTACAATTGTCATTATAATAAATTCCGTGAATATAATAGGTTTATATAAACGAATCAATTTTCTTGTTATGTCAAGAACAGTTTGGTGATAAATTACAAATTCTTTCATTTCGATAAAATTAACAGTTTTAGAAAGAATTTTAAAATGAGCAGATATGTTTAAGGAAAAGGAAATGAACAGTGAAGCCATTGTAACCTAAAATTTTTAAAGAAATTAGCATGTTTTGAACTTTGATTGTAAAACTGCCACTTACCGTAAATATTACAATAAAAAATGTCAACCAAACTTGAAGGAAGTAAACTATTTCATATCCAGGAAAAGATTTTACATCAAAAAAGTATTCTGCTTTGTATGGAATTTCGTGAGTAGGAAGATTGTCTTTCATAAAGTAATTAAACTTGTCATATAAGAGCGGTTTTGTGGTGTAAACTATTGCAGTTAGAAGTGATGCATATCCCATTATAAGTGTAAATCTTCTCACAGTTTTATTTGCATTGGTTATAATTTTGTTGTAGGTGCTGTTTTTCATCCCTGAAATACAAAGTTTGTATTCGGAAAGTCGTCGATTTGCATAATTGTTTGAGACTAGGGATAGTTTACTTTTGACTTTTTTCCAGGTTGTGAAACTGATCAAATCGATTTTTGATCATGTTTTATAATTTTTGCATATTTTTGATTATTTTCCATCAATTTTGATTATTTTTGAGCTTTTGACAAAATTTTTATGCAAATCAAAGTCCCCCTTGAAAATTATTACATATTTTTTATTTTTTTACTTACACTTTTTATTCAGAGATTGTATGCTATCCACTGCATCATAAAATTCATTAGATTGACGATAAAAAACCACATACTTTACGAAAGTGAATATCATTGAAAATGTTGGTGCCAAACATTCGGATATGCTTAAAACATCATCAGATTTGTAAGCAAATGCAATGGTAGAAAACCAATAATGAATAGTTATAAAACATTGCCAATAAAATAATATTTTAAAAATAATTTGCACTTTATTTGAAGCATTTCTGTCAAAACCAGAAAACTTGAGTAGTTTTAGTTGAAGACTAAATTCGTCCATATGTATGTATATTCGATTTTTTGAGTATGAAGAATAGAGAGGTACTAAAAACAAAAACACTTCATATGAGTATTCCAAACTTTTTCAATTATTCAAAATTTAAACTTTCTAAGTTAAAGTCAATATTTGATATTTTATAAATTTTTTATTGAAAGAGCTTTATGAGCATAGATTTTTTAAAATTTTAATTACACTTTTTTGACAGTATATTTATAGATCTAAAAAAAAAATCAGTTTAACATCAAATTCAAACAAGTTTTTAAATGTTCCAAAATTTTTCAAAATTTTTCTCATCATGAAACTTGAAACTTAATTAATTTTTAATAAATGACTTTAAAAGAGTTATAAAAGACATGGTTCTACTCAAAATGACAGTCAATGTATGTAATGACGCATGAAATAGTCCAGCATCGAACTTCAATTCCTTTTGTGTTAAAAGCATAATCAAGACGTAATTCTTGTCTGATTTATAAAATTCATCACATACAGCCAATGCTGAATCTAAAACTTTTGAGCACCATACGAGTAAATTGCCACATCAGCAAATGCAGCTCCTGCATGAAGCATCGCACCAAGAATTTTTATAAAATCATTCATCGTTAAAACTTGTAGACCAGTAAAGCACAATACAATTGCCATAATAACAAATTCAGTAAATATTATAGGTCTGTAGAGTTTGATTAATTTTCTAGATACATCAAGGACGGATTGGTGATACATTAAGAACTCTTTAGCTTCAGCATCATTTATGATTTTTTTCATGATTTCAAAATGTGCAGCAATGTTAAAGCAATAACAGCTGAAAATGGAAGCCATCGTGACCTAATATGAATTTATATTAACAAAATTATATTCTGTCTAATAATTTTTAATAGGGGTCGAAAAAACAGAGAGGGAGAGGGAAGGACTAAAAAATTGGTAAACAATTCAATTCTTACTTACAGAAAATGTAACTATAACATAAGTTATATAAGTCTGCATAAAATAGATGATTTGATATCCAGGAAAACGTTGAATATCAAAAATGAATTCACCTTTGTATGGAACTTCACGGAGTTCATCCTTAGATGAGAAGATTAAATTACTCAAAAAAGGCTTTGAAGTGATCACAATTCCTGCAAACAAGCAGCCATACCCCATAAAATATGTGAATTTTTTACAAGCTTTATTTGCATTGCATAACTTTTTGTTGTGATGTACATGACCAACCCCTAAAGTTATAAATTAATTAGAATTTTATCAATTTTCAAAAATTTTGAAGCTCTCACATTTCATATTCAAATTTTCAATTGCATCCATAGTATCATAAAATACATTGTATTGATGTTGAAAGACTAAATACTTTACGATGGTAAAAATTCCAGTGAATGTTGGTGCCAATGCTTCTGAGATGCTCAAAACATCATCAGATTTAAATGCAAGAACACCTGCAGCATACCAAAAATAAAATGTAATGACATAAGTGCAATACAGCAAAATGTTAAAGATCTTTTTGGTTCTTTCTGAGCCGTCACGAAAAAATCCAGAAAGTTTTAATAATTTTATTTGAAGGTTAAATTCGTCCATTTATTAAAGAGTCAAGAATGCCACTGAAATGAGAAATTAGGTTACAAATGAAATTTTATGCCGATAATTACATCTAGACCATGAGTCAATATTTGGTATGGAAATACTGAAAATTTTTGAATGTCTTCATTTTTTCGTATTTCAGCATTGAACTTTGAGAAAATTGATTTTAATTAATTTTTGTCAATGAATGATGTAAAGTCACATCATATTCCATGCTTTTGTAACTGTACTCTAGAAGAACTAAGGTCACACACACACACATACATTTCTCTACAGTTTGCTCCAATCATAATTTTGTTTTAAATACGTAAATCTCATTATGACTCACTATGCAAAAAAAATTTAGATTGTCGCTTCCTTTTTTTGCTCTCTGTCATTTTCAGCACGTCCTCATATTTTTTAAAAAAGTTAATATCATTTATTAACATTGTAACAACACATTGTTATCATTATAAGCAGCTCATGTTACTATATATTCTCATTTTAGCATAGCTTTTAAATAATAATTCAAACTTAAATTTTTGGGACATTTAATGTGAATTTTTATGTCAGATTGTCTTAGTTTTTAATTATTCTATTTTCAAAGAGTTAAACTTATATTATTTTGAATTGTGAGGATCCATTCAGATATTTTTAAGGACAATTTGATCAAAAGTAATCAAAAATCAATTTGATCAGTTCCACACATATTTTTGCAAATTACAAACCATCAACATATGCGTTTTAAATTTGAATTTAAATTTTTACTCTACTTTACTGTCGCACACAAATTGTAAAGTTGACTTTTTAGCACCTTTTTTGCTTATTTTATTTACTTTAAAATTTATATTGTACATTATACCGTTATATTATTATGTGTACACTCTATCTTTCATGCAAAAGCATGCTGTCATCTAGCAACATTTTGTTGTCAAATAATATACATTCACTTATGAAGAAATCTGCTGCTTACAAGTTGTTCATTCGTTGCTGTTCAAGAAAAATGCCATATAAAAGATTGAATTTTAAAGTAAACCATGTTGAGAAGGAGGTAAGAATGTAAGGTGAGGGATATGAAATAAAAATCATAAAACAAAGTACATGCATATATGAAGCATTATGAGAAAATTTGTAAATATAACATAATGTAAGTCATAATTTTTGATAAGCAATAAAACGAATAAAAAGTCATTGGCTTTATAAATTTTCTTTATTAAAATTTCATGATGAAAGGAATTTGTTGCTGTAAAATGTTGAAGATGAAAACGCAATTTTACTTTCTGATTCTGGTATTTTTTTATTGATGTTAAACATTTTTTTTTCTCTCTCAAATTCAATATATGACATCAAATATGCGAGAACTAAAATTATTATAGCCTTTGAAAAATAAAATGTAATTTCAAAATGTAAATCCATAAATAGAATGAAAATCAAATTTTGACAACTTTAACCAATTCATTTGCTTAATATTTTTTCAAATTTATACAGGGGGTCCTTGATTTGAACAGTTGTTTTGTTCCAAAATTATTCTATTTAAATTGAATTTATTCATCGAAAATGAAAATTTTTATTTCTCTATGGAAAACTTTGGGTTGTTCAAATCGAGTCTGTTCAAAATTAGATGAATGAGTACAGAAAAATTGAGAAATTTCGGGATTAAATCGAAAATCCTTTTTATTAAGAAAAATAAACACATCCATTTAAGGTTTGGTTTTTATTGCATACTGTAACCCTTTTGTTTTGAATAATCAGATAAAATCGCATGCAAATAATACGAAAAATATACAAATTGCAATCGGCCTGGTATATATGTGTACTGGACAATTTTTCGAGAACTTGTTAGAACGGAATAATTTTTATGCAAGAAAAACTTAAAGTAAGCAAAAAAATCCAATTTATTTTTATTTTTAACTGAAAATGCCGAGTTTGTTCCTTTTCATTTCAAATGCTCAATATTGCAACCTTTTGATGTTTTCTTTCCTTTAAAATATTTTAGTAAATTTTATGTTGACCGAAAAACTTTTTATACACCAAAAAAGCATTAACTAAAAAAATTGTATAAAAAATTCAAAACCAAAACTTTTCATCATAAATAATTGGACAGGTTGATAATTATACGACGTGCTTCTTGCCTGAAACCACCAAAAATTTGTTTACCTCATTTTACAAAATTACGAGAATGAAATATGTAAAATTAATTCCATAAGCTCATTAAGAGATTTATTTCTGTTTTTCTATGTTTGTTCATTTTTGTTATACCTTTCATATGCTCAATGAGAATAATTTTTAAAATTGCTAAATGAGGAGGAAAAATAAATAAATAATGAAGGATTCAGTTACTTCAAATGAGCAAAGTCAGCTAATTGCAAAATACGTTTAGAGTATATAATTTGGGTATTAAAAGGGTTTTGATTGCTTATTAACAAATCAAAGTTCAAAATCATTACGGGACATAAAATTGTCAAATTTTGAAAGATTTTTCATTTTAAAATTTCAAAAGAATTTATAGAAAAAATGTCGTTTAAACAGCTATCCAAAATAATGACAAATGATGGCTCAAAAATTGATATCAACTGTCACAAAAAGTTAATTTATAATAATATCGTCACAATACCCTCCTTAAAAATCTTTAATATTTAAAAAAATATCAAGTACAGCATGAAATGGAGATTATTGTTCCACATCAATAAGCATTAAACTCATCAATGCCAATACCATGCAAACGCTATAATCATATAGTAAAACGAGCAACACCAACGAATGTATGGGTGGATGGATGGAGAGGAAAAAAACCACTGAATACCAAAGAAAGTGTCAGCAAGGACCATAAATCATCAATCAAGTTCTTCATGAACTTAAATAATTATTCTTCTCTGTTTTTGTAGCTTTTTCATTGTTTTTCATTTTCATGTGCGTGTATGGTGCTGTTGGTGTCTATAGCTTAGGTTTATGTCTAATGGTCGAAGAACGAAAATAAATTGATTTTGAATGAACGCCTTGATGTGTGAATAATAAGAATGTTATTAATTGTTGTGGTCGTTATTTTTTTCAGTTTGGCATTTATGAGGCAAGATTTCGAATTATTAGAAAGGGACTGTTCACTTGGGACGTTTGCTTTTAAAGGGGGAAGGGGAGTGGTCTAGAATTTTGTAACAGATCAAACAAAAGATAATTAAAGATGGGGGTGGGGGGATTTGAAAAGTAATTTTTTGCATTACATACTAAGTGAACGGCTCTTAATAAAATTTATTCAAAATTCCATACATTTTTAGAAAAATATGATTTTTATTCAAAATTTTCTTGATTTATAAAAATTTACAAAAATATCCATAAATTTTCATCTACAATGCCTATTGACGATGAAATTTTCATTTTAAATGACCTAAAACATAAAATATTCAAATGAATGCCTAAACAAATGGAATGTATTACGTATATTTAAATATTAAAGCGATGCAAAAAAATTCAATTTCCATATAAAGTAGTCCAAAAAAAACAGAGATAAATTGTAACTCATTACGGCTTTGGTTGGTTATTTTGCGTGTTTGTCCCTTTTAATCAACTAACCATCAATTTTAATTTTCACCTAAATCAATATCACGTGCTCCGTTGGATGCTTTGCACACATAAAATGTTGCTCCATGATAGCCAGCATCAATCTGTTTAATTACGTTATCAATTTCACTGGATTCTACTAAGCTTACTGTGCAGCCACCTGTATTGTTACGAAATATATGGAAAAAAATAGAAATTAAGCTAAAGTAAATATTTTATACGCAATGATTTTGTACAGGGGGTCCTTGATTTGAACAGTTGTTTTATTCCCAAATTTTTCTATTCACATAGAATTTATTCAATTCGAAACGTATGAAATGACTGTTAAATATGAAAATTTGAATTTTTGTGTGGGAAATTTTTGGTTACTCAAATCGAATCTGTTTAAATCGAGGATCCCCTGTACTTATTGTTATTTTTTTCATGATCCAAAAGTTCAGTAGACTACTATTTACTATGAATCATATGCTCAAATAGTAAAAGGGCTTAAATAAATCCAAATGCAATAAACAGAACTGCAACTTCCTAATACTATTAAAAGCTTAAATACCGTGAACGTCATTTGACGAAAATCTACTTACCAAATCCACCGCCTGTCATTCGCGATCCTTTATATTTTTTTTCGCACAATTCATCCACAGTATTAAGGGTATGTTTGATATGCGCAGTATCATACATATACATTTTTTTTTTGTTTAAATAATTGAAACACAAAAAGGAACGAGAAAAAAAGTCATAAATCGTTATTAGAAGTTGAAATAAAAAAAAATATGAAAATTTGCTTCCACTCACCCAATACACCCTTACACTTCATTGCCAAATCCACCAATTTATCCAATTCATCGCATGACACTTCAAAATCGCTTGATAATGATTTATGCGATTCAACCATGAGCTTTCCGACCTAAAATGTAATAAAATATAAAAAAAATATATATTGGAGATGAAAAATTTATTGATGTGAATTTTTGATGAATAAATTTTTCGGGATGAACTAAATTGGTAATTGAATCAATATTCTATAAATTAGTTTAATAATTTTAAACTTACTCGTTCAAAATCGCAATTTCGCAATGCTTCAGCAGCTTTTTGAGTTCTTTCAATTTCGCTGATTACGTGCCTTGCACGTTTTATTAAAATTGGATCTGAAGTTGTCATTTCTAAATCTATGAAATGTAAATAATTCATTAGAATAATTGTGATAGTATTTAACTTGATGTTCACAATTTTGCATGATTATGAATTAATTATCGTAAACTTTTTTCTGCATTTAAAATTTAGCTAATTAAAATATTTTTTTTATCTTTTGATCATCGCATTTCGGAATGGCAATTAAAATCCTACATTACAACTTCATCTACACATTTATTCTCATTTGTTTGCTTTTTCAATGTTTAATGATATTTTTCCGTAATCAAAGAAAGGTCTTACACCACGCATATGCTTTCATATCATACATATCAAATGAGATAATTTTGTAGATCTTTTTTTTTTTACTTCTGTTTGTTTTCTAAATCTCATTTTTTATTCATCATTTTCCAACTCCAAGAATAATTTTTTTTTTCCTTCCTTTTATTTCTTTTCTTGTTCAATTCTATTTAAAAGAAAAGCTAAGGCAAAAATTTCTTTTTTTTTCTTGGAATGCGTAAAAATAAAATGAGAAAAAAAAGTAAATCTCGATAGAACAAATAAAATTGCGGCACGAGATTATGGAAACTTTTACATGAAGGAGGAAGAGTTTTTTTTATCATTCAATTGAATTAGAAGAGAAATTGATATTTTGGTTCTATAAATTTTTCAAAGTAAATAAATTTTAATTTTTCAAACTTTGAATTTTGATTCATTGAAAAATACCTAAATTTTAAAGAATAACATGTGAACTTTTAAATTTCGTAATCTCAAAAAAAAAAATTATCAAAGACGACAATTAAAAATTTGTCAGACAAGGAAATACAAAAATAAAAATTCTTTTCCTGCTGACGCAACAAAATTAAAATCCATCATCGCACACAATTTCCACAGATCTAGATGAAGAAAAAAAATATATCGACATGTTGTCGTTTCTCTTTTTATTCTTACTTAAATCTTAAATTTAATATGATAAGATGAAATGTAGCACATACAGCATATATGCAGCAATTTTATGTGAAATTAAATGAGATTTTCTTCTATCTGTTCCCACATGAGTTAAATCTCTTTCCTTTATACTTTCTTTTCCTTATTCTGTCATCTGTTAAATGGACAAAAATTGCTTTCTCAAATGTGAAAATGGTTTGTTGAAAAAAAAAAGACGGGCGAGGAGGAAAAAATAGAAATAAAAGTAAGAAAAATCTATTTTGTAGTAATTTTGTCAAAATTTAATTTCACAAAATTAAAAAAATTTAAATTAAAAATTTTTGAAATAAAAAATTTTTATACAAATTAATCAATAAAAGAATTCAAGAATCTGACAAAATCTACCTACCAAAAAAATGATGCTTTGACATCTTATAAAAAGAATAAGAAAGAATAGAAAAATAAAAGAAGATTAAGACTATAGCACATCGAAAAAGGAAAAGAATCTTGTGTGCATTTGACACAAATAAAAAAGGATTTAGTGCAAAAAATAAGAGAAAGAAATATTTTAAAAATTTTATTATCTTTGTGTTGCCTTTAAAATTAACGATGAAAAAAGAGACTGTGCTCATTAAAAAAAAAATAATGCATAAATTTTATTTTCTTTGAAGCTTAATGCTTGTTTTTGAAATTTCATACAAATTTCATATTCTTTTTTGATTTATGCTCATGTTACATAACTCAATAAAAAATGTTGTCTTGTAATTGGATCATATATTCATTAAAAAATGATTTTTTTTTATATCATAAAGAAAGAAGCTTCAAACTTTTTTAAAAATCAGAATTAATGAATATTTTTTTCCATAAATCCAACTTCGCTTCATTATGGCAAAAGTAAAAGCTTTTTTTTTCAGAATATAAGAAGACTGTAAATGTGACAATAACAATCGTGATGATGATGATGACGGTAAGAAGATTAAAGGCAAAAAAATCACATGTGGAAATTCAATTATATTTTTGTCTTCTTTGATCGGAAGAAAATGTGGCAAACAGTATGATTCATATGTTGTCAGCAGGGGCGTAGCTAAAAATTTTTAAAAATTTTTCGAGGGGGAGGAAGTTTTGAAATTTTTTGTATTGAATGAAATTTTTTTTTGGGGGGGGGGTTGTTTTTTTCCAAAAAAAACTCTAGCAAATTAAAGAAATTTCCCAAAACGAGGGGGGCTTTCAACCCCCCTTGGCTACGCCCCTGATTGTCAGCATCTACATCATCATTATATTAGTGCAGCTTAGGATTAAATTGCAAATGAAATATCCTGGAAATTTACTACGTTAATCAACAACTACAATTTTTTCCAACTGACATAACACCATGCCATATGTTGAATTGAATGAGAATTGATTACAGGATGTGGTTAAATTTCCACAAAAATAGATTATGCACTCTATCGAATAATTCCATGTCAAATTTTTGCCTTTAACATAACACCCTCATCAATATCAGTCATTTATCGTCAACATCATGTGATGTTCTATATATACAAATATTCACTCTTTCATGTCAAATCAAATTTGCAAATCAATTTATTTTTACTTTTTTTTCTTTCTATCTCACAATCCGATGATCCTCTCTTCCATATGTCATACACTCACCTTTCAAGTGCGTCGAATTAGCCTCACGATAACTGCTCAGTCCCATCAATTTTAACGCATCACTACATTGCTTACGCCTTGTTGGATATTCGCTTGCGGATAAGTTGTGTTTAACATTTGAATTACATATAAGCACAACCAATTCGCTTGCATTAAACGGAATATGTATAGCTGTTAATGATCTATATGGATATACGAAAATGAAAATGAAATAGAGACATAAGGGATAAGGATAGACAGTAAATTAGAAATCAATTAATTTAATCTTTTTGATTGATTGAGTGTCTCATGTATGTGTAGATATCTTGTATACCTTCCATTTTTCGCATGACTAAGGATTTTTATGTCAACTTTTGCAAAATCATCAAGTCATTTCCTATCTCTAATACATAAATAAACAGGTAGTTTTATTCATTAGGATGAAGTCAGTTATAAAGTGATGTTACGTTGATTAATTTGAATCAGTGATGGTCATGAGATTGAATTCATTAGTATGTCATGTCTTGCTACCAGAAATGCTACGATACAAAAAGTTTAAACGACACTGATTTAAATGATTAAAAGATTACTTTTGATTTATTTTTTTAACTGACTTTTTTTTCATGTAGTTTTCTCAATCATTAAACTTAAATATTTTCTAACTTTATAAAAATTAATGAGACTGCTCAAACTGAAAAAGGAGGGAAAAAAGTTACAGAAAAACATGAACGAAACTGCATGACATACAAAAAATTTCAAATAACTTTGTCAAGATACACGTCATACAAGCGTTTATAATCCTTCTTCCATTTGAGTAAGTTAAATGATGACAGAATTTTCTTTTAGTCAGCAATAATACTATTGATTGCTTTTTAATAAACTTACTGACAATCAATTAAGAGAGCATGATTTTCCTTTCCCATGACTGAAATAAATTGATCCATAATGCCGCATGGGCATCCTGCAAAAGTACTGTAATGGAAGAGAAATTAAATATTTCAAAGTTCATGTTTAAGACAAAGTTTTAATAATTCAAACTTACTGTTCTGCTTTTTGACAGATTAGGGCTTTATCACTTTCTCTATAAAATAAAATCAGAAAATTTTTGATTTTAATTAAAATTTTTAAAGAAGAAGAAAACTTTCCATTGAGATATTTAAAACCTTTTCAGTGAAAAGGAAAATTAAGGATCACAAAAATTTTATAATTTTAAAAGGTCAAAAACTTCATTAAAAAATTATACAACTCACTTTTCATGCTTCTTTTGTGTTACAAGCTCAAGGAACTTTAACGTAGCAACTTCTAATGCTGCTGATGAAGAAAGTCCACCGCCGAGAGGAACATTTGTTACAATAATTGCATCAAATCCAGGTACCGGAAAGCCATAATTAAAAATCACACCTTTAACATAATTAGCCCATCTGCAACAGATGTTTTAACATTTATTAGCTGCTAATCAGTGAAAATTCAATAATTATTTAATTCAAATTAAATTGTAGAGATTTTCAAGAGATAATGTTGTTCATAAATGTTTAAAAATGCGCATATTCTTGCTACATATTGAAGTCAATTTCACCGCCTGCCTCCATCAATCTAAACTCTATCTATCCTATTTTCAATTCTGATAAAAGCGTTGGTTGATGAATCACTGCAGGCACTTTATATACGGTTAGTTACTACCTGAGAGTTGAATACTTGAATTTCATTTAGAAATATGATGGAATTCAAATAAGGTTTTAATTTTAATCAAACATACATAGCTTTGCATGGCTTTTGATTAAATTGTGTATTTGAAAAATTTAGTTTTAAACAAGTTTTATATTAAAGTTCTTTAAAGCAGTGATCCGGCAGTGAGCCACTTGTGAGCCGAATTTTTTTGGAAAAGTACCACGAGCCGTATTCCGCGTTCGATTTTGATCATGACTTACTCACAAGGTGTGCCGCAAAACAAAAAATGTTGACTACCACTGCTTTAAAGGAATTCTGAAGAATTTTACTAGGTATTAAAGTTTTTTGAAAAAATATGTTTCATCAAATGGTAAATTAAAAACCTAATTACTCACATCTTGTTTAGTACAATGCTTATTCCATTGAAAAATAAAATAATTGAATAAGCCTTAATAAAGAAACGTACAAAAGCATCCATCCTCATCACTTGAAAAGGTTCATTTAAAAATATTTTTTACAGGATTAAAATTTTACTCCTATTTGAAAATTGATGATGAAGCTTAAGCTCTCCATACACATGAATGATTCTTCAATAGTTTCAATATCCTATCAACCAATGTACTTAATTGTTTATACACATGGCGTTCACAAGAGCTACACAAGAGGTTCACATATTGTGATTAATTATTTTGAAGTAATGAAGCAAAAATGAAAATAAATTATAATGAACTTTATCTAACAATCTACGTAGATCAATTGAGACATGGATGCTGCTTTATATATTCAAACTCTATGTGCATATAGAGAGGATTTAATTTTTCAATTGAACTCTTCAATATAGTAGAGTACAGTTGTTACTTCTATGTTGCCTATCTCCATTCATTCAAATCCGATATTCGAATTGTTATTTGTTTTCTATGAAAAACCTTTTATTAATTAAAATCAAGTAGTTAGCATGTAGGATAGACAATATACACCATATTTCCGATCCATTATTGAATTTTAATGAACAAAAAAAATTGAACGAGATTAGAATTTTTTTTAAATCCCATTCAACCACGTAAATCTATACTTCAATTGAAATATATGAAGGAACAAAAAATAAAATTCATCTCTTATTTTTTGATTTCTTCAGCAGTAGTCATGAAGCAAAGCGTAAAATGCGTGTCAATATTTAATCTCATCCGCCTTTTTCCTTCTCGCATTCCTTCCAAAACACAAAATCGATTTCAACTTTTTTTTTCCGCACTCTTTGCCACCTTAGCTTGGGGGCTACTGATTGCTCATATGTCTGATGAAAAAAAAGAAAATTTGGAACGAATAAAAATTTCAATGGGACTCAATCAACTACCATTATGAATATCAATTGAGTCATAATCATATCTTGCGGGAAGGCTTATATACATTTATATTATGGTTCTGTTGTTTTTCACTTGTCAAATTTTCAACTTTTCATGCTGAATAAATTTCAGACTCCAAAAATCTTCTCTCCCCTCCGAAAAAAAAAATATTGTAGACTTCATCCCTTCATAAACAGTTTTCGATAGGTTTTTTTTCCACCGACAACGACTTCGTTATGTTCTTCCACAGGGATTTTACCAATCACTGAACCGTGTTCAAAAGGAAGATTTACTGTCGTTGTTATGAATAAGAAATTGAGTTCAGTTTCAAGAATAATTTTTATCTCTTTGAGGCGTATATAGTAAATTGAATTCATGATGAAGTTGATGATGATGGCAGAGGAAATTGATGAGATTTACTGTAAATGAAGTTCAGTGATAAACTTCAACGATGTGTGAATGAGAAGATGGAAAGAGATTTTTAGAGATTAATTTTGATTGGAGTTTGTTATTTCCATTTCTTGTTCGAATACTTTTTTTTGTAGGGCTTAAGGATAAAACCCCAGGAGAAATTTATGTCGCGTAAATAATTCTTTATGATTAAGTTCCGAATCATGTTTTTGCTGTACAAAAAAAATTCTAATGCGAAATGATGAAGAAAATTGGAAACATGAAAATCAGTTCTAGATAATCTTACATAATCTATGCTACACACCTAGTACGAAATACAAATCAGGTAAAATGCTTTCGATGCCTTAAGCAAATTTCATTTCTAATCATACGCAAAAATAAAGAAACAAATAAAAGTTTGTTAAGTAAAAAATCCCAATACATTAACAAAGAAATTTTCTCCTTTTATTTGCTTCAGTTCCTCTAAACAAATACAACATGACAATATTGAAGGTAAAAATGTTTTGATTGTTTCAAAGTGTTATATATTTACCACGACAAAAACATTTTTATTTACTTTTTTTGTAATTTCCTCGTGTAATCTTATGAAAGACAATAATAGCAACAGTCTCTGTGTATTATTTCCATGGCACTTGGGAATCTTTTTATTATCACTGTCATCGTTCTGATACGCTTTTCTAGATTTTTTCTTTTTGATCTTGTAAGTCAATACATTGTTTTGTATTAAGGTGCGGTTTGTTTTTTTTTTCAATATTGTTAACACTTTATTGTTGCTTACCCGAACGACAAAATCTTATGATGACGTCATGACGATCTGATGTTGCCTCTATATTGTTATAAATACAACAGCATGGCTGCCATGTGGCACCAAGGGTGTGGAACTGATCAAATTGATTTTTGATCTTTTTTGATTATTTTTGATCATTTTTGATCAATTTGATCAGTTCCACACCCTAGTGTGGCACATGGCACCCTTACAAGTGTATTTATAACATTATAGAGACGACATCAGATCGCAATCATGCCAACATAATATTTTTGTCGCTCGGGTTAATTTTAGTATTTTTTTAAAAAAAATGTATGTAGCTTAATGTGCACTTTTTATAACCTTAAAATTCTTAAATTATCTCATTTTAACAATAATATAGTCACAATTACTCAGTGGTCCATTATAACTGGAGTGACTTTTATTCATGAAAAAATATATCACGCTCACTTTACCACGTTCATGAAAGAAATAATGAATGAATAAATTTTTTCTTTTCTTCTGCAAACATTATGAATGGTTAAAGCGATAATAAACCATAAAAATTTAAAAAATAAAATAAATATTCTGAATAATTTAAGTAATTTTTTTCAAGCATGGAAAGTTTCACTTTTTTTCAATTGATTTTTTTTTTTCTGCGAGAATTTAAAGACTTTCAACATTAAAAAAATTAATTATTTTATGCTTCATTTCTACAGATTTTCTTCCCCACAATAACCTCTTGATAGTCCACCTACATACATGTTTATTAATAACATGCGACAGAACAGTATTCATACTTTTGGTACACGAAATAGCTTCAAGCAACTAAAGATAACACTTTAATAAGCGAATCAATTTTGGCAAATCTTAAAAGACAGTAAGAATGGTCAATTGGAAACAAAAGTCGTCTGTGCTGTGGGTGTGTTGTTTAGTATCTATATTGAATCTTTTATGTATTCTCTGGAAACGAGAGTCACAAAATTGAGTTAAAAATATATGAAATCCCGAATAAACATTGAGCATGCTCAGTTTTTTGAGCACGCTACTGAGTATGCTCAAAAAACACTTTTTACGTGCTCAGCTGAGTACACTCACTTGAGCATACTCATTAGTATACTCTGAATGTACTCATAAAAAAAATAAAAATATATTGATGAGCATGTTCAACTGAGTATACTTATGAGCATACTCAAAATATTGCTCCACGTACTCAGCTGAGTACACTCACTTGAGCATACTCATAAGTATACTCTGAATATGCTCATAAAAAAAATAAAAATATATTGATGAGCATGTTCAACTGAGTATACTTATGAGCATACTCAAAATATTACTCCACGTACTCAGCTGAGTACACTCACTTGAGCATACTCATGAGTATACTCTGAATGTGCTCAATAAATTGTTTCAAAAATTAAATGAGCACGTTCGATTGAGTATACTCATGAGCATGCTAAATTTTAGAAAATCGAGTATGCTCATCTTGAGTATACTCTTGAGTACGTGCTGAGTACACTCAAAAAAAATTCTCTCATTAGACTATTACGTGCTCATTTTGAGTATACTCTTGAGTATACTCTGAGCATACTCACTAGAATCCTTAAAAATTCTTTGATTTTTAAAATTTTCTCTAAGTTTTTGAGTATGCTCATGAGTATGCTCAAAAATTTTGTGATATTTTTATATACTTCACAAGTGAAAGATTCAATTAATATAAATATTTTTTTGGGAATTATGACTTTTAAACATGTTAAAAGTCTTATAAGACATAATGAGACCTGTTTTAGAGTATTTTACATATATAATAATTTATATATATAATATATAAATATATATATATAATTTCATATATATAATTTATTCTGCCAAAAATTATTATATAGGTAAAATACAGCAGTGGCGTAACGGTTAAGGTGAAGGTCTCAAGAGCAACAGAGCGGTCAAGGGTTCGAATCCAGGTAAAATCAAAAATTTTCTAAGTTTCATTTCAGATTTACTAATAAATAAAAATTTATCTTAGAACAGTACAAATACCTTCAGAACAAAAAAAAAAAAAAAATTAAAAAAAAAAAAAAAAAAAAATATAAAAAAAAATTATTTTTTAAAATTTTGAACGATTATTTGAGTATACTCAGAGTGTACTTATGAGCATGCTTAATGAGTACGCTCAGAGTACACTCATGAGTATACTCTAAGCATGCTCAATTGTATGCAATTAGTATGCTCAATGAGTATACTTATGAGCATGCTCAATTTTATGCAATTAGTATGCTCTGAGTACACTCAATGAGTATGCTCAGAGTATGCTCAAATGACGTGCTCAAATGCGTAAAGTAGTGCGATCAAATTTTGTATGAATGAGCATGCTCAAGTGAGTATACTCAGCCAAAAGTTGAGCGTCCTCTGAGTGTACTCTTTGTCTATTCGGGAAAGGTAAGCCACCTATGGATAAAATAAAGATTCTTGATTAAATCTTTGACTTTAACCTTTCAGTTTTCACTTTATCCCAAATGGAGAATCTAAACTTTTGCTGTGTCTTCATTAGTTTCAAGCAGAGGGCGAAGCCGATCGATTTTTAGCCGACTAAAGAATAACGGTCAAATTTCAAAAAAAATGTTTAGCCGGCTTTAGCCGGCTAAAGCCATATTTAGCCGGCTAAAGCCGGCTATAGTCGGCTAAAGAGAAAATTTTCCACGTATGAAAAATAATGAAATCTTATTATACATTTTATCATTTGTTAAACTTTTAATGTGTTTTTTTCCTTAACATAATATAAAAATAAATTGAAAATCAGACTAATATATAAAATTTGGATAAAAAATTTAATAAAAAAGCGAATTTTCGTATAGATTTTCTTATTTGTGATGAAAAATCCCTCGAAAAAGCGAATTTTCGCATCGATTTACTTATTTGTAATGAAAAATCCCTCGGAAAAGCGAATTTTCGCATCGATTTACTTATTTGTGCTGAAAAATCCTTCGGAAAAGCGAATTTTCGCATCGATTTACTTATTTGTAATGAAAAATCCCTCGGAAAAGCGAATTTTCGCATCGATTTACTTATTTGTGATGAAAAATCCCTTGGAAAAGCGAATTTTCGCATCGATTTACTTATTTGTAATGAAAAATCCCTCGGAAAAGCGAATTTTCGCATCGATTTACATATTTGTGATGAAAAATCCCTCGAAAAAGCGAATTTTCGCATCGATTTACTTATTTGTAATGTAAAATCCCTCGGAAAAGCGAATTTTCGCATCGATTTACTTATTTGTGATGAAAAATCCCTCGGAAAAGCGAATTTTCGCATCGATTTCCTTATTTGGGATGAAAAATCCATCGGAAAAGCGAATTTTCGCATTGATTTTCTTATTTGGGATGAAAAATCCCTTGGAAAAGTGAATTTTCATATCGATTTTCTTATTAAAAATGAAAAACGCATCGGAAAAACGATTTTACATTTTACATCATCGTTTTAAATCTCATTACATTTTAAAAGTAAAAAATCATGCCTTTAGCCGATTTTAGCCGGCTTTAGTCGGCTTTAGCCGTCTTTAGCCGGCTTTAGCCGGCTAAGAAAAAACGTGACTTTTTTTTAGCCGGCTTTAGCCGGCTAAAGCCATCTTTAGCCGACTAAAGCCGACTAAAGACGGCTTCGCCCTCTGGTTTCAAGAGACCAGAATGAAAAATTTGACTTTTGACTTTTTCAGAAAGTAAAACTTACTTTTATTAAATCTCCAAGGTCAATTTGCTTGCTTCATGAAAACTTTTTAAATTGAAAATTTTTTTATATCTTCCTTATGAAAAATTTATTTCTTCAATGAATTGTACATTTACAATATTTTAAGCATAAACTGCTTAAAGTTTCTCATTTTTAAATTTTTTCTTGTGCATAAACAATTTTTCAGTAACATTGCAAGCTCAAACCCTTCAACATTTTCTGATTAAAGCACTAAAAATATTTTTTTTTAACAATTTTGCATTTGATCTACAAACATTCTGTTATGTTATGAATTTAACAGTGCTGTGGGCATAACAAGAGACGAACAAAGAAGAAGAGAGGTCATGAAAAAATTTGAATTGAGTTCAGTTCAACATAGAACTTCTTTTTTGTTTTAAAAATAACAATTGGAATTGGAATTGTCTCAAGAATGTTTGAATTTGGTTTAATACAATACAACTGTGCATGTGTAGATTTTAAAAACACTGAAGAGAAAATTTAAATAAAGTTTACAAAAAGATGTTTGTTGCTTAAGTTTTGTTAAAAGTTTTTTTGAGTGTAAGAAAAAACAAACGAATTCTTAATGGGGTCGTTCAACTATGACGTCAATTTTTGAGAGAAGGGGGTCTGAAGCTGTGTAACAATCTTGAACAATCGAATTTTTTTCAGATTTTATTACAAGAAGATGGAGAGATCCAAAAAATCCAACATTTTGATAGACGTCATAAGTGAATGACCCCCAAAAAGTAAAGATTTTAAGTTGTATTTTCATTTCTCTCTTTCCTTTTTCCTACTACAATATGTACAAAATTGTATACACAAAAAAAAATGAAAGGGACTCAGAAAAACTATAGAAGAATCTTCACAGCAGGAAGCGGAGAAGCTAAGAAGGAGCAGAGGATGAAAATCTTTTAAGAAGCTTTCATGCATTAAAAGATAAAAGAATTTGCAGAAAATTAAAGTTTTTTAAATTGAAATTTTTTTCTTCTATCTCAAAATAAAAAAAAAAACGGAAAAATCTGTAAAAATTTTGCTTTTAATTCTTATAAACTCACTTTGGCATTCCAGAGCAGAGATAGTCAGTATTAAATTGTATTTTGTCTGGTTTATCAGCTCCGTCACATAATGTATGAATGTTGACCTCATCGGGTGTTCCATTTCTACGTCCTACAATCAGTGTCACCATGGGAAGTGCCTGTGAATGAACGAAGAAAAAAAAATCAATTAATTCAATTATTGAAGACTTAAAAGATTAACAAGTTTGTTCAAAGTTTGCGAGTGAAATTTTTTTTTCAAGGGGGTTGCATTATTGTTAAATGGCCAACTTCAATGAAAATTTTGCTGAATCTAAGAAAAATTTGTTTTAAAATATTTGTATTAAAAGTTATAATGTGTGCCATTTTTCAATGATGCAACCCCTTGGACTTTTTCTGAAAAAAAGACGCATTTTATCGTTCAGAAATTTTTGTTTCATAATTACCATTGGCAATACAAAGCCATCACAATAATCAATGTGCTCCCCTATTAAATTAACTCGTCCTGCGTGAGAGAAAAGAAAAATATTTTAATCTATTTTCATGAAAATAATTGAAATATGAAACTAAAGACCTGGAGCACATGCTGCGAGTTCTGGTTTTCTTTTGAATGCTTCTTCGAAGGTTTCCACTGCTTTGTTTAATAATTCATTAAATGATGGAAGTTGTGCCGCCATGATTGGTTGGTTGTCAAGGATTTTCTTTTAAAATTTTGATTAATTTAGAAAATTGAAAGTTTTATTTTCGCCTCAAACTTCTGAAAAATTAAAAATAAAAAAAAAAAATCTTCATCAAAATTTAAATAAATAGAAGACATTGACGATTGTTTCTCGGAAAGAGTCTTAATTACTTTTTCGCTAGAAATGAAAAAATAAGAAAACTCCCAAGAGCAATTAAAGGATAACAAAATTTATAATCAGATTATAAACATGAAAATTTTATCATTCGTCGAAGTTTTAATAATAGAATTTGAGTTTCTTAAGTTGCCTAGAGTTTCAGGTTTTTTTGCTCTCAAAACTCTACTTCTCGAATGATTAAGAAAGATTAAGAAGGGAAATGAAGCACTTGATAAGTATGCCACAGAAAAAAATTATGAAAGCAATTATCTGTTGAGTTTGGGATCATTCACTTATGACGTTCAATTTTTAGGGGGTAAGGGGTCTTAAAACTAGAGGCGTATTCAGGGGGCATTTAACCCCCTTTTTTGGGAAAATTCTTCAATTTGCTAGGATTTTTTGGGAAAAATACCAACCCCCCCCCCACCTAAATTTTTCGTTCTATAAAAAAAATTCAACACCCTCAATAAACTTCTGGCTACGCCCTGCTTAAAGCTATGTGGCAGTCTTAAACAATAAACCAGAGATCGAAGCCGACATTTTCGGCTTATTTCATTTTTTACACTTTTTGATAAAATTAAGCTATTTACAAAGTATTTTAGATATTCTAACTATTCTTTGGGTCATTTTCTATGATTCTGAGTCATATTTGATAAGATTAGAAGTGTATTAAGCTCAAAATTTAACTTTTAAATTTGTTAAGCCGAGAAATAAGCCGCGGCTTATTTCTCGGCTTAACAAATTTAAAAGTTAAATTTTGAGCTTAATACACTTCTAATCTTATCAAATATGACTCAGAATCATAGAAAATGACCCAAAGAATAGTTAGAATATCTAAAATACTTTGTAAATAGCTTAATTTTATCAAAAAGTGTAAAAAATGAAATAAGCCGAAAATGTCGGCTTCGATCTCTGCAATAAACAAAAGATTTTAAAGATTTTGACACAGGGAGGTCTAAAAATACAATTTTTATGAACGTCACAAGTGAACGAACCCTTTTATTAAAAATTATTTTTAAATCATTTACTCTAAAGAATATCCTGACTATACAACTAATTATTTATGCAAAACTTTCACAACCACCAAAACCATAAACATTCATTCCATTTTTACCTTCAAGCAAATCACAATTCATTGCTCATTCACATCATTCACTTATATCTTATTTAAAGGTAGAAGAAATAAAATAAAATTAAATAAGCATAATGTAGATAAATGTGTATTGATATAATTTTCCGTATCACATGTACGGATACATACATACATACATTTTCTCGAATTATATATTCATCGAAATGGAAATGATTTGCTTCTAATGAAAATTCATCCAGACATGAATAAATGCTTATCTATCTATCTACATTTACATTTACTTATTTTGGAACGAGTGGAGAGATATATGGAAGCTCTAGAAAGGTAAAATCGAGTGCTAAGATAAGAAACTTCCAAAGGCTAAGAAAAAAAATTGTTGTTGCTGTTGCCATGCCTTGTACGTGTGCATGTATATCAGTAAAAGGATTCAGATGGGGCTTATGAAGATATAGAAATGAAGACAGAAGAAGAAGATGTGACAGTAAGGAGGCAAAAAAAAACAGCAGAACAGATGATTTATTTTGATCTCGCTTACCTTCATAAATTTTATTTTATTATTATTTTCTCTCTATGCCTTACGTTCTGAACATCATCCTTTCCCAAGACATGCCATTTTTTCTCTAAGTTCCAATATTTTTTATTAAATATAATTACATACCGCACCACTGGATATAACGAGAAAAATCATCTTGGATCAAGAAATGAGAGTAAATATTATTGATTCAAAATTCATATTCCGAAAGAACATCATTCGATTTCTCTCCATCAATCCTTTTTTTTTCATTTTATTATTTGACTAACAAAAGGAAAAAAAAATCAAAAGAGAAGGCAAAAGCAGAAAAGCATTGAAATCAAAAATGATTTGACATGATTTGATTTTCAAAAAAAAAAAAAAAAAAAGGAAGAAAGTGTAAATGTGAGATTATGCGGAAATTTATAGATGTTTGTAAGAGTCATGAATAGATGAATAATTTTATGGTTATTGTATATGGGATATGGGAAGCACTCTATGATTTTTTTGATGATAAATGAAATTTTTCTTTATTTTTTATTTAGTTCAAACAACCACATCCTGGTTTCTTTGCTAATCAGCTCTGCTAAATTCACATTAAGCCATCAATAAGCATTTTGCAGAAATAAAGGCTATATAAATACAAACAAGCATGTATTCAAAAAAATAAAAGCATACACGCATCATTACATTTGAGATAGGATGATATTCAAGAAAGAGATTCTCTCTTATTATTATTTGTTGTAAGTATTTTGCATGCTTTTGTGTTTAGGAAGAAAAGAAGTAATTCATCAGAAGCAAAAAAGAGCTTAAGTAAGCCATTTATTTTGAACATTTTTTTCATCTCATTCTTTCATCGTTTTTGCACAATTTTCATTTAAGAATGTTGAGAGAAGTAGAAGAAAAATTAAATAATGAAATTTCTCAAAATCCTTAAAACAAATTTTCTTTACCCAAAATATTTGAAGTGCCATGATTTGATTAAGAAAGCCACTGAAACCAGTTTGAAGAGCAAATTATTTGTAGTTAAATAAATATAAAAGGGAGGCAGTAAATTGTTGATATTTGTTGTTTATGTTGTGAATTTTATGCATGAGGGAGATTATTTTAAGGTGATGATGCAGCAATTTCCAATGTATTCAATTTCGATTTCATAAATGTTAATTAAGTCTCACAAATTTTCACCAAAACTTTAACTCGTCGTTCTCGTAAATTTTCTCCACTAACGAGTTTAATTTTCGTTGCTGACTTGTTATTTATTTTTCTACTTCCGTGAATTTTAGTTTGAAACCATATTTATATAAATTTTTTCACAATATTCACGCTATTATTTGCTTTTAATGTCTCGATCACATTATCATATATCAAATATATATTCGTACGCCACAATAGCATAAACATATACTCATGCTATATATTTTTTTCATTCTCGCAAATAACTCATTAAAAATAGATTTTCTTTCGTTGTGCTTCTTGTGTTTCCTCGTCGTGGCTTTTTTTATATTGCTTTGTGTTCATAATGGAAAAATAACAAGAGAAACGCACATACGCACATATAATACGTCAATAATATGCTATACATCAATATAATTATATGTTTATGGTGAAAAATGGATTTTTCGTGGCATATGAAATAGAAATATTGCCAGGTTTCATTTCTAAGAAATACTATGAGTTTGGATACTAAATTAGGATGTCAATAGAATTAGAATATGATTTGATGTTAAAATAAGGACTTTTATAAGAAAAAAAGTTACATAAACAATTTTAGTATTTACTCAGCAAAAATACTAAAAATTGATTTACTTCTTATTGTTCATCACATCGCAATGTTATGATGAGTAATGATCCATGGAATTTCTCTTTGCTTTTGATATACAATTTTTATCTTATTTTTCGACATTTCCCATTTTATTGCTGTCTAATGTAGAGGCGGCAATATGAAAGGAGAAATGCTTCATTGGAACTCTTTTTCTCTCAGTTATTGTTAACTGGTACTGTTCCTATTGTGGTTGAGGAATTTTCACATGAAAGATTTTTTTTCCTACCCTACATTCTTCCATGGATGAATGGGCGGATGGCGGCAGTAGACGAAAAGATGAATGAAAAAAAAAATGGAAAATGAAAAATTGAAAATGATAGGGTCTCATACAAAAGGGCGCCCTTTTGTAGATTCGAAAATGAATAAATTTTGGATTTTTTTTCATTATTTTTCAATAAACCCGTCTTTTTTTGAGATCCAATTGAAGAAAAAGCATGAGCAGAACTCATTTTGTAGGAAATAAAAAAAGAGAAAAAAAAGTTTAACAATAAATCATTCAATGCCATTTCTTCTATGTTCAAATTCTTTCTTGATTGTTATTCTTTTTTTTCATCAAATTTTTCCTTTTTAGCACTGTGTGTCTGTCATACAGTCTTGTTACAAAAACCCAAAAATACTGATGAAAAATAGAAGTTTGAGCTTCATGGAGATGAAATAAAAAAAAATCCCATAAAATTTTAATAATTATCTTCTCAGCTTTTCATAACCACAAAATCATGCTTTACAGACACATAACTTTGACAGCCAATTATAAAAATTAATCTCATCCTGAATTAACCACAATTTATGCCATTTCAATATTTTACAAAGAAAATAAAATGGATTCATTCGCTTATGGCTAGGCTGACCATCTAGATTTTGAGAAAATATTTGAAAAATATGAGACATTTTCAAAATTTGGCTAAAATACAGGACATAACGGAAATTATCATGGAAGAAAATCCGAGACCAGGTTCAAATTTAAAAAATTTTATACGGGATAGTTTTGAAAATACGAGATTTTTCGTTATAAAAATACTCGCAGATAGACCCTACTTATGGCGTCTATACGAAAATTTGGACCATTTCATAATTTTTAGTCAACTTCTTCCAAAAATTCATTTTCTATGAAACTAGCATAAAATCTCCTTAAAAAATTCCACATTATATATGAATGATCCCTAAAATATTTGGTACATAAAAATAAACTTTCAGTTTAGCATATTTTCGCTTGTGGTTACTATGTTTGGCACCAAAAATTTCATAATAACATTTTTTTGGTGTATGTAAATTTTTCATTCTGTTCCGGATTTTATTCACATTTTTATTTGGTTTAATATTTTAATGAAAAATGAGTGTTGAGTGTTGAAAAAAAAGTGCATTACAGGTTGCAATTTATTTTTACACAACATGAATTGGTACAATCAAAAAACGAATAAAAATTACAAAATTAAAATTGTGAAACGAGGTATCAGTTATCACAACATCGTATCTAGAATGGTTTTTTTGTTGCTTTACTGGAAGTGGCTAAGTTTTTCAACCCCAATTTTTTTATTTATTTATTTAATTTTTTTTTATATATTCACATTAATTCGACAATTTTTTGTTGGTTGTTTTATTTTTATTGCTTTCGACATTCTCGTCCTCTTCCATTTTTCATAATTTTTACGAATATCCTTTGTATATATTTATATAAGGTAATAAATTGTTGTTCAAAAAATATTGCTCAAATTTTTTTTGCCTCCTCACTTCATGCATGGTCATTTATTGCCCACTTCCTACTCACTTTAATAGTGTTGAAACTTTGGTTGCTTTTAAGAATATTTTGTAATTTTTTGAATGTCTATCTGTACAGAATTTTAACATTAAGTATTTTGCAAAGGGATCGTATCAAAATTTGTCGATTGACACTTGAGACATCCATATTCTATGTCAAAAATGCGTTCTAAGTTTTAGTATTTTCACTTGCAATCATTATTTATAGACTCCAATAAAAGGTTTTTTATTGAGTCAATAATTTTTGTCATCGAAAAGTATTCAACATAAATATCTTTTTTGGATCTTCTTTTTGATCAATTGATTGCTTTTAATATGTTAATGTAACATTAGGTGTGGTACCCAAAATTACTTTTCATCCTTCCTTTCCAAGTCATCTCTTTCATCATCACTTTGTGTACGTAAAATAAAATAAAAAAAAAAAAAAAATATAGAAAATAACTCGTAAATAAATATATGAAAAGTGAATGAGTGAAAAGGATGAAGCAGTGGAAAAAAACCCGTGCACATATATATTTTATTGGAAACTCATGGATGTGTGTAATATATCAAAAAAATAATGGTACCTTTGACAGATTTATTGTTGAAGTTTTTCTTGCTACTGAAAAAAAGCAGCACACAGGAAGAAAAAAAAACTTTCATTTTTTACATGCACAACAAACAAGGGGGAAAAGAAAAAAGGCAGCTACAAAAAATTGTGTTATATATAAATTATTATTTTTCAAAGGTTAAAGATTGCAATAGAGATGAACGATGTGGATGTGGATGGGGGTGTAGGTGGTTATGAGATGATTGTTGAAAATTTATTTATTGAACGTTTAAACGAACAATGGTTGTAGTAACAGTAAGTAAAAGTATTGGGATGCTCAGCTGTTCTTAAAGGAAATATTTAAAAAAAATTATTTTTTAAAATTTTGTTATTTTAACGAATACAATTCATCTAAAAATAGTTAAAATTTGAAGCAAGGCTAATCGTCAAGCTAATTCACACTTTTGCTTCAATTGTCTGGAAAAATTTGTTCATTAGTTATTCGGTAAGCGTAGAAAATTTAAGCATTAAAATACAAATTATGCATGGTAATTATCAGTAATCAGAAATTGCTATATGAGCGCATTTGATAGTTAAATGCTCATAATAAAAAAATCTAATTGTAAAATGTCATATTACCGAATGTTTAAGTTCTAATGACAAAAAAATTAACACCTTTAAAATATTCTGCGAAACATATTAAAAATGGAAATTCTATTTTTTGACTCACAAGTTCTTTTACCTCAAGATGAGATAAGCCTTTCACTTAATTTTTTTTAAATATTGTTTATTTATTCAAATGAATTGAAAACATTCGTTTATTTTTTTTTAAAGTATATTCTTAGGAACAGTTATTTCGATCAAAAGCCTCGATGAATTTTTGTTTGTTACAGTCTTATATTTAAATTTTTAATCAGAAAGAACAAAAAATTGACAAAAATTCTTTAAGGGGATGTCAACTTAGTACGTTCACTTTTTATAGGGGATAGGAGTCTAGGTTTTCGTAAGGGGCTGTTCACCTTTTACGTTCACTTTTTATGGGGGAGAGGGGGGTCATAAAAGTTGCTTTTTTGCGTAACGTACTAAGTGAATGATCCCTAACAGGTCAAAAAAAATATTTTCTCATTAAAAAAGCGTAACTTAGAGGGAAAATCAAAAAATTGAATTTTTGCTTAACGTCCCAAATGAACGGCTCCTAACCAGTTTAGCGAAAAAAATTTACAAGTTTCAAAACTTATTTTCAGGCAGTTTGATGTGCACATTGTATTCAGGTAATTCTGTGAAAAAGATTTACAAACAATTTATTAGTTCATCATAAATTAAGTTTTATTTCTCAGTAATCATTTTTATGATTTTAAGTAGGATTTTTTTAAATAAGTTTCATGACAGTCAATGCGACAATTTTCAATAAGCTCAGTGGTTTTTAAAAATCAGCTTTACAAACTTAAAAAAAACTGAATAAATAGCGTCAAGAAATTCTGCTTGCTGATTAGTCGCGTTGTAATCATTAAACTGAACGGAAAGAATAAAAAAATGGACTTAAAACTTTTGATAATATTTTTAATGTTCCATATAAAAAATAGTACAGCATTAGCTAGTGATGATGAGTTGCAGGCACAATTTATTGTAAATGATGTGTCTGAGGAATTGAAAATAAGAATGTATAAAGCAAATACTGCTTCCTGGAATCATGCATCAAATTTAACAGATGAAAATGAAAAAATCAATGCAAAAGTTCAAGCTGAATTTGCAGCATACTCAAAAGGTATTGCAAACGATTTGTCAGTGTTTAATTACAAAAGTTTTCAAAATGAAACCTTAAAGCGATTAATTAAATTTTTGACAAATGTCGGTGATGCAAAATTAAGCGAAGATGATTTTAATGAAATTCAGGAAGCTGTTTCACGTATGCAGTCGACTTATGCTAAAGTTAAAGTTCCAGACTATAAAGATAAATCTAAATTAGTAAGTTTAGAACCAGAAATAACTGAAGCATTTGCAAAAAGTCGTGATCCAGAGGAATTGAAATATTATTGGACAAAATGGTACAATGCAGCTGGACTTCCAAGTAAATCAGATTTTTTCAAATATGTTGAATTGAGGAACAAAGCAGCGAAACTGAACGGTACTTAATCCTCATGTTTTGACATTTTGAATACATTTTAATATCATTTATTGAAAAGGGTTCGAAAATGGTGCAGATACATGGCTTGATGAATATGAAGATCCAACATTTGAAAAACAAATTGATGACATTATTGAACAAATAAAACCTCTCTACATGCAACTACATGGGTAATACATTTTATCTTAATTGCTGATTTGTACACGATTATATTTAAATTTTTACAGTTATGTACGTCACAAACTTGCTGAATTCTATGGACCTAAAGTTGTTGCTAAAACAAAAGCAATTCCAATGCATCTTTTGGGCAATGTTTGGGCACAACAATGGAATATTGGTAATCTAGTTCTCCCATATAAAACACAAGACCCAGATATCGATACCGTATTAGTTCAAAAAAATTACACGCCATTGAGAATGTTTAGGGATTCAGAGCAATTCTTTACATCGATAAATTTACCACCAATGCCAGCATCGTTTTGGGAAAAAAGTATAATTGAAAAGCCAAAAGATGGCCGCGATTTAATTTGTCATGCAAGTGCTTGGGATTTTTCCATTAATAATGATGTTCGTATTAAGCAGTGCACAAGAGTTACATTTGAAAGTTACAAGACTGTTCATCATGAGGTATAAAAATTAATTCCATCTCAAAAGTCTTCTTTTAACTTTTTTAAATCATTCAGATGGGACATGTCGAATATTATCTACTCTACAATCATCTACCACCTTCATTCCGTACAGGAGCTAATCCAGGTTTTCATGAGGCAGTTGGTGATACAATTGCTTTATCAGTGGCAACACCAAAGCATTTACATCGAATTGGACTACTTGATAAAGTTGACAACGATCATAAGAGTAAAATTAATCAACTGCTCAAAATGGGAATTGAAAAATTGCCATTCCTTCCATTTTCATATGTTTTTGACAAATATCGTTATGAAATCTTTCGTGGAACTGTAACAAAGGAGAATGCTAATACACTCTTCTGGAACTTGAGGAAAAAACATGGTGGTGTTGCTCCTCCAGTTGAAAGAACTAATGATGATTTTGATATTACTGCAAAATATCATGCAAGGTAAATGAATGAATATTTTAGACTTCAGGGGGTCTTCGATTTGCATATTTTTGATTTAACAAAAATTTTGCATACAGGCTAGGATGGTTCACTTAGTACGTTGTGTAAAAAACAAATTTTTAGATCTCCCCCCACCTCCATAGTTAAGCTTTTTGTATGAAAAATTTTAAATTTTTCCGATTTAAATTTTTGAGATTTTTCTACTGGGAGACCTCGATTTGAGTTGACTCGATTTGAGTTGTTTCGATTTGAGTAACTAGAGTGTCCCCATACAAAAATTCAAATTTTCTTTTTTAACGGTAATTTTTCATACGTTTCGATTTGAGTAAATTCGATTTGAGTAGAATTTTTCCGGAACCAAACAATTACTCAAATCGAGGTCCCCAGTAGTGCCAAAAAATTACCCAAATGAAGGATCCCTTGTATCTTTATGTAAAAAATAAAAAGTTGTTCTTCATTTCAGTGCGGATGTTGAATACTTGAGATACTTTGTTGCATTCATTCTACAATTTCAATTTCACAAAGCAGCCTGCATCAAAGCAGGAGAATATGAAATTAACAATCCCGAGAAAACACTTGCCGATTGTGATATTTATCAAAGTCAGGAAGCAGGAGAAGCAATAAAGTAGGAAAAGATTAAATTTTAAAATTTCCATCATGTACGATAAAATATTTTTTGATATAAATATTTCTAGGAAAATGCTGTCATTGGGTGCATCGGTACCTTGGAATGATGCCTTAGAAGTCATGACTGGTGAACGTCAACTTGATGCAAGTGCATTGTTAGAATATTTTGCACCACTTTATGATTGGCTTAAGGAGACAAATGCAAAGCTAAATGCACACATTGGATGGGATGACTGAGAATTTTGTTAAGATCTAATAAGTTTTTGTCTGAAATATATTTTTAAATTTTTACAATTTAGCTTAGGGGTATTTTTAAATGAAATTTCTCAAAAATCTCAAAACAAGCATCTTTCCCGCAAGAATCTTAATCAATTTTCTTCCAGTCCCAAAATAACTTCCTGCTTTATCTTACATCTTACTTAAATAACGACATTTACATAGAGCACAAGGAAAAAAAAAGTTATATCCAAAAAGCAAAACCATTTCTAGAGCATAAAACTTTTCTTTTCAATGAAAAGTAAAAAGGGGAATTTAAGGATTAACTTCTAAGCTTTCTATCTTTTTTTCATTAGTTCAACTACATAGACGCACCTGTAAGGATATTACAATCTATTGTTAGAATGCTGAATTCATAAAACTATTTAGCACAAAAAATCAATTAAAACTTTTTCATAGTCTGTCTGTTCCGATATTATGGTAGCTAAAGACGATAAAATTTCTACAGGCCTGATTATATTTTACAATTTTCATCTACAGCTTATAAGCTTACATAGAATAAAGTTTATTAAATTTAGCATGCTTGACATAGTTTTGATTCTAGTAAGTTAACTCAAAAATTTTACATTGAATGAAGTTTTCATTCAAGAACTAAGTTTACACAGAAAACAGCAACCACGAAACAACGATGAAAATTTACGTTTATGGCATAATTTTATGGTTGAATAAACACCGTTGTTATTCACATTTCTATTATTAGATAAGAATGGAAGTATAAAAATTTTTTTTGTATAATGCAAATGACTTTAATACTGTACATGTAAATTACAACATAACAGGGAAGAAACATTCTTAGGCAAGCGAAAAAAAACATTAGTTCGTCGTCTAATCTTTATGATAATTAAAAGTCAAGTAAATTACACAGTCACAATTATCATCTAAAATTTTAATTTTCATTTTTCCTCATCTCTCATTGTCTATTGCCTAATATCCTTCCTTTCTGACTTCTATGGTGCTCATTATTCTTCTTTTATCTTTTCTTATATTTATAAAGACAGAAAAAAAATTTCTGTCGTTATTGTTTAGCAAAATTTAAGCTCAAGGGCATGTGGATGTATTTTTTGCTGTGGATTATCATTGATTTTTTTTTTTTCAGTTGAGGCAACTAAATAGGAAAATTTTCCATCTCGAAAATTCCATTGTTTTAAAATATTTTTTGGCGATTGGGGGTAATTTAATTTTCTATCAAACACAATGAGGATGATATAAATTAGTAATTAAACTTTAATCTATCTGCGCAATTAAAAGCAGAGATCTCTAATTTAGTATGACATTTAGTTTTTTATTTGCCTTTGTCATTAAATTATTTAAATTACTCCTTTTCGATTTGACGTTTTTGGAATATTGTGGAGGAGGGGCATTTCTAAAATATTTTTTGATAATAATTTTCTGTCAATACATCAGAGACGTATCTCATTTTTTTTTTTTTGAGGTTAAGTTGCATTTTTTTTTTGCATGGAAAAAAAAATTTTGGAAAAATTTGGGGAGTGAGTGATTCCTCAAAAAACCCTAACTGAAGAATTTTCCAAAAGTTGTGGTGTTTTGAATCAAGGGTTGACAACTTCATCCAGAACAAAATGAATTTTCATCCGATTTCATCCGAAATAATAGAAAATTTCATTCGGAACAATAGGATATTTCATCTGGATGAGGTCGTGTTAACCCCTAGGTTTTGAACATAAAAAATTCTCCTGGTTACGTCCCTACTATAGAAACAGCTTAGGATTAGATTAAAATTCTCATCTTAATAATTTTTACGTAAAAACAATTTCCTTGTTTTTTTTTAAAAAAAAAATTCTTTTTATCTCATTGAGGTAAATTAAATGACAACAATAAAAAGAAATAACAAGAAACTCCCATAAAAAGCACAACTCCGACAAATTAATGTCTAGCAATTTCCATTTCAATTACGCAATTATACAAAATATACATAGAAGGAAATAGTATCGTTTTGACTAAAAAACTCGACAGGTTCTCGTATTATATCCACGAAATGGCAATAGGTCTACTCCATCCATCCATTCATTCATTCATCTCATAAGGGTAAAGTTTTTAGGTGGTACAAGATGCCAATTTATAAAAAGAGAATTTTCATTTCCCAACACAAGCAATAAAAATGAAAAGATGATGATGAAGATGGTGATAAGAATGTTATGCGATGTCATAGGAGAGTGAGTAATCAGCTACGACACTTGAAAGTGTATCTAAAAGGAAGAGGAAGAAAAACGCTCAAATTTGCATTTACATAATTTCAACATTTATATTTTTTTTTACATTTTACATTACCGAAAAAAATTCCATTTCTCTTACTTTAAAAAGAAATAACACATAAAATGATGACGATTTAGTCATGTCGTGTCTGTGTGGCATAGAAACGCATAAAAGTAAATGCGATAAAGTAAAAGTTTCCTTCGAAAACATTTCAATATTGCTTACGGTCGCAAAAAAAATAAATACCAAAAAGCAATACGATAAGAAAAAAAAAATAAAACGAAAAAAAACAAATTTGATGAAATTCTAAGGTAAGTTGTGTATCGATGTCTAACTGTGAGGAAGGTCTTTGAACTCAAAAAATTACATAAATTTACGTCACTTGAAATGCATGAGTTTGCGAAGGCACAAAAATTTTTTGATATGGGTGAGTTTTGAAATTTCATAGAAATTGAATCATTATTATGACTTATAGATATAAAATCCAATAAACTTAATATACATCGCTCAGGAAGTCGTTTAGGCTACTCAAGATATATATCTCAAAAGAAGCATTTATGGTTGAATTTTAAACCCTTTTACTCTCATTTCCCTTTTGAATTTGAAAATATGAAAAAAGTCCCAAAAAAGACATCATTTGATATCTCAAAATATACATTCAATCGACATAAAAATAATAATCATAAAAATTCTGTACGAAAACGAGGAAGTTCAGCATTTCCACCTTCTTTTTCCTCCTTTTTCGATGTAACCTCATAGATATTTCAAATGATATACTCTTTATGTATGTACAAAGGCACTTCTTATATCTACTCAATAAAATTGCAAATTTTTATTACCAATGAATGAATCGAATTGAATTGAGTTTGAATTTTTTTTTTTTTGTTTGATGAAGTGGAAGGCGTGTGAAAGGTAGGAAGAATAAATGTGTTCTTATAAATTGCGAAAAATAAAGAAATGAATTTTACGTGTCAGAATTGTTTTTAAAAAATTGCCAATTTTGAGATAAAATTCACATTGTTTTTTGAACGAACTAAACGTCCTTTAATTTGATGAAATAAATTAATTTTCACAAATCTATAATTATTTAGCCGTGGTTTTTCATGCATAGAATTGAAAATAAGCAATTTCGTAGTCAAAACTGAAGATAATTGAAACTATTGAAGGTATCAATTAGAATTTCAATCAGAAACGGAAATTCTCCTTCCACTCTTCAGAAAATTACTTTGATTCTGAAATTAACAGCTTTCAGTGATAATTATATATGTCAGAGAAATAAGCTGCTATTATGTTGTTGTTCCTCCTGCATTTCCTTTTATTCATTTAGATTGAATATTGTACGTACTTAATGCTAATTGAATTGAACTGCACTACATCATTTGTGTGCATTCAATCATTTAAATATCAACAATTTCGAGCTCAATATACATTATCAATTATCAGCTATTCCTTTGACGAATGATTCAATAAAACCAATATGCATGAATTGCTATACATTCTATGCAAAGTTTCAAGGAATGGATCATCAGCTAAACACATTTTTGGTCAAAATATAATAAAAATAAACCCCAAAATACAAGTTATAATTCCTTGACCAACAAACTATATAATTTATCACAATTCACAATTGGAGACATTGCATGCAATAAATAAATTAATTTTTGGAACATTTTTTTAAAGCCACGTAATATTACCACTAATTTTCATCGCCATTCATCGAATAATTAAATGACCAAAGAGGAATGAAAAAAAATCCATTATATTAATAATTTGTGTTTGGACATTATGATGTGATAATTATTTTAAGCATTATTTTATGTAGCAAATGCAAATGAACTTTTTTTTTGTTGTTTTCAGTTTTCAAAATTTTCGTGACATGGCAAAAAATTGTATAAAATTTGAAAATGTTGGATTAATGAGAAAAATTATTATGGTTGAAAATGCAAATTATAAAAAAAAGTTAAATATTGAATTAATTTATCGTCGAATAGAATTAAAATATTTGCCAAAATGATTATGATTATTTTATATAAAGCTCATTGGAAAGTTGTGAAAAATGTTTTTCATTTTCAATTTTAATTTTTTGTGGGATGTAGAATTATTGAGTGAACCGAGACCTTGGCCTATGCAATAAAATGCATCATTGTCTATAATCAGCACCGCTATAAATAATGATAATGTGAACAAACATGTGCGCTTTAGCTGTAAACGTGTGCATGTTTATTTACGTCATTACGTTTCCATCAACAACTGGTTTTTTAGTTCTAATATCTGTCAATTATAGCTCAATTTTTTTCAAGTGCTCATAACTCATTATCTGAAGTTAATATTGGAACCATAATTATCACATCAAAGTGTACTGCAAGATATAAATAAACTTAATCAAAAATCATCATAAAAATTTCATTGCTGTACTTGAAAAAGTGACGAGTTTTTTGGTTCATCTCTTGGTTAAAAGAAAAAAAAAAGAGAAATTTCAAAAAAAAACTTTAATTTTGAAAATTATTTCATAATTGCACGATGATGTTCATTATACATCACGAGCTTCCTATTCATGTCGGTAAATCAAAAAAGTTGACGTTAAATTAAAAAAAAAGAGAAAATAAATGAGATAAGTATCTGAGCTTGCTCCACATGCTGTACTAGGCTTTCCCGATTTCCCGGTCCCGGAACATTTTCGGGACCCGGGACGGGACCGGGACGGGACCGGGAAATCCCGGTCCCGGTCCCGGAAATATTTGAAAATTTTAAATTACTTTAGATAATATTATGAGTTAACTAATTTGTTTTTACATGCTTTTTTTATTGTAATTTTAATCATAACATACATAATTATGGATTGAAGTATAAGAAAAAATAATATTAAAAAAAAAAACAATTCTATTATTGAGTCATTTTAGTTGGCCAATTCAGCTTTTTATCATTCCTGATGATCCATATATTTTTAAACTTCATCATTGCTTCATAATCTTGAAAACAAGATGACCCAAATTCGTCCCTATTTTTTGGTTCATTTTTCCCTATTTTTTGGTACACTTTTTTGTCGTGGTATGTCATGATTTTTGACTTAATTTTTCAAAGAATAAACAAAAAATTATTTTTAATCGGTTTTTTGTTGTAAGAAGGACTGTTCACTGTTATTTTTAAAAAACAAAATTAAAAAAAAAAAATTTAATCCTAAAATGTGCTTAATTTGTTATTTTGACAATAATATTTTTTGTTTGTTGACGAGATATATTGTTGCCTACTTCAGAAAAAATGCACCAATTTCAAGATTTTCTTTGACCAATTTTAAGATTTTTTGACCAATTTCAAGATTTACCATTAAAGTTGCTGTAACTCGAAAACGGAAAGTCTGTTGCTACCAATTTTTTCAGCAAAAAAAATATCGATTCCTTGTGGCATTTTAACATAGGCTTCAACAAGTTTAAATGAAGCAGCTCAGAGAAAAATTCTGTCAAAGTTTGAAATGAGAAAATGACCAAAATCAAGATTTTTTACCCTATAAAAATAGTTTCAGGTAGAAAAAAATATTTTTAAATTCTCAGTTCTCTATAATTAGTTTTCAATTCTCAATAATAAACAAATAAAAAAATCTTAATCAAAAAAAGAAAAATGTTAAAAAATTTAAAAAAGTTAAATCTTGAGTCCCGGTCCCGGTCCCGTAAAAAATCCGGGACCCGGGACGGGACCGGGACCGGGATTTCCCGGGAAATCCCGGTCCCGGTCCCGGTATCGGGAAAGCCTATGCTGTACATAAGCATGAATATAAAATTTATAAAAATGCATCTCTGTCAACTTTTTTGAACTACAAAACATTGAGATTTTGAAATATGATATTTAAAATTCGCAAATTGCTATTTTTGGCACCCTTTTTGGCTTCTTTTCTACTCTCAATATTTTTTTTATACACATATACACACGTAGGCAAAAACTCAATTCATTTCATGCAATACGACTATAAAGAGAGCAAAAAAGGCAAAAAAAAATTGCAAAGCATGAAAATGAAATTTATGGTGGTTGAAAAAAAAAGTTTTCATAGCACGAAAATGACTTCTTCCTTATATTAAAAAAATTTCCATGCAATTCATAATTTTTCTATTAAATTATAAGCGAAGAATTATATTTTGGTATTTTATGACTCTATAATTTTCATTATTTGCAACTCTTAACCTAACTCGCAACTTTTCATTGGCAAGTTTCAACAAAAATGTTGTTTACTTAAAGAACTCTTCAAATCAAAAAATTTCAGCCATGCTTGATGGGGCAGTGGACCAATTTAAATACATTTATAGTTTTACTGCTTAAATCACGCCATAAACGATCATAATAATAAACCGAAAAGACTGAAAAATTGAAATATATAAAAAAACTCACATTTATTAAATAAAATTTATTTCTTCCACTTGAAATATGCTCCACTATAAAAATTCAATTTTTATTATTTTTTATTTAAAAAGCCACGACTTTTAAACTTATTATTTTTTTTCCGAAAAACGAACAACGAAAGAGACACTCACGAATGGCTTGAAAAAATGAACTAAAAAAAATTGTATGTAATTTATTTTCGTCGAACAACAAATGTGATAATAAAGTCTGAGTGGAGTTAGTGGTAGAGTCAGATAATCAGTAGGTTGATAAGAAAAGAGAGTGAGAAGATGGATGGGAATGTGAGAGAAGAAGAGCGGGGTAAACAAGTAAAAATAAAAGAGATTGATTCATAAAAATAAAGTAAAATTTTTGGTAATATTAATTCATGTTTTTGTAGTCTTTCCAGATGTGCCGGTAAATATTTTGATAAGTGTTTGTAATCGTACTCGATAAATTGCTATATTTAAACTTGTTTGTCCTACTTTGGTATTTTGTTTTGGATTTTACGCACAATGATATAAAATTATTTAATCTTCACTAGCTGGTATGGAGATACGCCATTAACGGATACAAAAACATCTTTGAATCTTTCTTAGAAAAATACATTTAAACTTCAATCCAAACAATTACCATGACTACTGTAAGTGTACAGTCAACATGACAATATTCCATCATAACAAAATAAAATAAAAAAAATAAGGTTGAAATAATAAAAATCATATAAAAGCATTAAATAAAGTTGTTATAATCCTCCATCAAATAACTTAAATCTAAACAACTTTATATACCTGCTTCCATCAAAACAAATATGATTTCGACAAAGATTGACAGGTTGAAAAATAAAAATGGAGAGAAGAAAAAAAAAATAATAAATAACAATAAAATATAATAACTTTCGGATGTGCGATAAAAAGGTATAATAAATGTGCAATGAAGCTAATGGTTTCCCGTGAAAGGTATTCGATTACCTAATTTGATATTTCTTGTGAAAAAGTTTCGCCTGAAAAGTATTGTTAGAATCAATTTGAGTTTTTGTTTTGAGCTGTAAAAAAAATCAATCAATTTAATTCGAAGAGTATTTACGTATTTAAATGTGAAAACCTTCATTATCAGTTCCTTTGCAAATGTTTTTTTTTTCTCACTCAAAAAAAATCCGCTCATTTATTTTTTAATCTCTCAATCAACACAATTTCAATTTTTGACTTGTTTGACAAACATGACCATAAATAATTTTTAATTTGACTAAATACAATCACATGTCTTACGTAAGAGTTTAAATATATTTACACGAGTCGTGCCTCTTTTTCTGATAAAAAAATATTTTTTGTAGTGTTGTAAACTAACACTGATACTTGGATGTATAATTTAAAGGGGGTTCTCGATTTGAAAAATTGTTTGGGAGGGAGAAAATTTTTCAAAAATTAAATTGATTACTTTTTGTATAAAAAATTTCCGTTAAAAGTCAAAATTTGAACATTTTTAGGACAGAAATTAATTTCCAAATCGAAAACCCATCGTAAAAATATAGTTAATTACCAAAAAACTAAAACTTGTTTACCTGAAATAAATTATTTTTAAATGAAACAAAATAATTTACTAAATTTCTACTAATATTTTTTGAAATGATAAAAGATTATAATCGCGGTCAGTTAGGCCTCCAAATTCATTAATCATATGCAAACAATCTCCTTTTTTTGTGCTGCTTCTAACTTTCTGTCTCTTTCATGCTTTGCTTATTGTTCTGATGATTTGTGTGTTATTGTGGGGAGATTATAATTCTGATGGTTGGGATGAATGTTAAATTCTGTGATTAATAAGCAACTGTGGATGATAGAAGATAATTGAGCCGTTTTTATTCTCTCTTGTTTGCTTGTTTTTGTTTTGTTTCTTCATTTCACAAAAATATGTTTTACTGTCAATGTTAAGCTTTTGAGGTTGAATATTTTTTTGTTCGATGATTTCAACCCTTAAATTTTATGGAATGTGGTAGAAAATAAATCTAAACATTTAATTAATACAGTGTTTTTTTTTGTCAGATAATAACTTCAAAACGAGGTGCCAACAAAAAAAATTGTGCTTGAAATCAATTCTTTTAGAAGCTACTTCGAAAGCTTAACCATCATTAAATTTATCTCCCCGTATAATTTTCTCTTTTTATGCTATTTACAGTATTTAAAATACAAAATACATTTCATCCTCATTATGCCTAAACAATCAAAATAATTTATTGAAGAGGATGAGAACAACGAAGAGGTAGTGAAAATAAGGAAATTTTTAGCAACTTCTTCAAATATTTAGGAAACAGAAAATTCTCCTTCCTTTTTTTTGCTCTTTCTTCATTGACTTCAGATTCTTTAAAAAAATCATTTGTTTGCTGCTTTTAAGAAAATTTCTTCTTTTTCTCAGTCTCCCATTCCTCTGTATTCCATCGTGTCTGCAAACAATTGTTGTTTTCTTATTCCTTTTTTTGGAATAAAAATTATGTTAAAGTGACTAGAGGAATGAGGGACGAAAAAATGGCACAAAATAAGAAAGCAGTCTCGGAGGTAGGAAGGAAAAAAAATTATTGAGCAAAAAATAAGAAAGAAAAGGAAATTGTGATTTTAATTATTCAACATTTGGAAGGAAAAAAAGGGAAAAATTAAAATGATTTTTTTTCTGGTATTTGCTTTGCTTCAAGAATTCTGTAACAACTTTTTTTTGCGCTACTTCAGTTTCTTTACTCAATTCAAAGGATTTGAGAATCATAATTGTCTTAAGTAGCGAAAAATCTTTCATTTGACTGAAGGGTCAATTAAGAAAGTTCAAAAATTTCAATGATGAATAATTTACATTAATTTTTGATACCTAATTTATCATTTTTACGTAAATGATGAATTAAATCTGTAACGACTGCTATTATACAGCCACAATTATTATTTTCTAAAAACACTTCATTTTCAACCCCATTTTGACTTATAATTACATTATAATCAAAAAATGGCAATCAATTTTAGGCACTCATAACAAAGCAAAAATAATTTTATGCTGGTTTAGAAAATTTGAACGAAAAGCATAAAGTATAATCAAGTGGCAATTTATCACACATGAATTGTGACTGATTTATACTCGTTGATAACATTGCTATACTAACAATTTTTTCTGTAAATTTCTATACCGACTTTTTTTGTAACAACAATCAACATAAAAATGTTAAAAATGCGAGTAAATGAGTGAAAAACAGCTCATTTTACGAAAAATTGATTACTTCTCATGGCAAACTCTTTAAATGAGCAATCATCCACTTCAGAAAATTTGACACGTGTTCGTTCTTACTTTCCAAAAAAGAAAAAAGAAGAATAATCGACATGATTAATTTCAACAATGGATAATCAGTCATCAGAAATAATGTGTATCATAATTAACAATCAGTATTAATACCCATTATGATTATCATCTCATCTAACAAAAGGAGTTGATTTATTGAAGTTAATGATGCTGATGTATATTATTAATTATTAATTACTGAATTGAAAATTAATTTTACATTCGCTCATTGAAAACATAGCCTGTCAAAAAAGCAGAGTTTTTGCAATACTTCCTGTATTTACAAATAATAAATCTCACTGTCATTATTATCATCACGATCAGAGTTACATTTCATTATCATATTATTTTATTGTATTTATTTTTTCCTTGTAAACAGAGATTACAATATTTTACAATATGTGTTAAATTATATTTAATGACTGAGTTTATTAATTGTTATCAATGCATTTATGGATCAAGGTATTAATTGACACTTTGTATAATTCATAAATACTTATCAGTAAACTTTAGTAAAAATTCAATAATCCACCCATCTTTTCATAAAAGCTGTACACGAGGAACCGAGAACAATCATAAACAATAAATCATAAAATTTTTACCGATTTTCTAGTTTTTTTTATTGTTCATACGAAGCTATAAATAAACATTAGACTAGTCATTGCACCCGTCAAAAATATAAGGAATTCAAATGACATGACGATAAATATGAGAATTTATTGCTTTGCTGGTGCTGTTGATTTTCGATGATTCTGACTATCAAATTTATGCGAATTTATATGCTTGTGCGTGCCTAGACTTAATCCTTAAGTTTTGATAGTTTTCGTATGTATGTGAAGTGTATTTTTGCGATAAATTTTTTTTTTTCACATTCTATGTGAGAAAATGTGAATGTTTATGAATTTCACAAGAGATTAGTTGATGATAAATGGTGTGTTGGGAGTTTAGAAAGAATAAAAGGAAATGTGAAATGACAGAAGAGTGTTAATTGAGTGAAATATCTGGGATTTCAAACTTGCAATGAGTCGTCATACGCACTATGTCATATTTTTTTGATATATGATAAATCTACTCAGCAGGGGCGTAACCAGGATTTTTTTTGAAAAAGGGGGGGGGGGGTGGGGGTTTGCTACTTTTCGACGTTTTTTTTTTTTGGTTCGGATCTAAAAAGTTCAATAATATCTAGTGTGAATTTATGAAAATAGGAGGGGGTTGACCCAAAACCCCCTCCCCCCTGGCTACTCCCCTACTACTCAGTCAATCTGGAATGAATGAAAACAAGGTAAACAATGTTACAAAATATTTATTCCGAAGTAATTTCTTAATTTTAAAAGCATGCACATCGTGTATCATAAATATCAATATCCTAAAGGACATTTCTGAAATTCCTAATTGAAAATTTTTGTTTACCTCATGAAGATAAATGTATAGAAAGAAAACGATCAAAAAATATCTCAATTACATTATCAAGAATTACTTGTTCACAAACATTTGCTTTAGAGTCATGAACATTTTCGTTTATTACATGAGTTTTCTTTTCCTCCTGGCTGTAATATAGCTGAATTGAATTATATTGAATTGAGAATTTGTTGTTGATTATTAAACAATAAAATATGTATATTCTATATATCGATATTGTAAGGAAGCTTATATGTGCATAAATAAAGAAATTCAATTTCAGCATATAAGAAGGCAAACATTCTTGTTGATTGTATATTTTTCATATCATGAATATTGATCTGTGTGCAAATAGAGATGTTGGAACAAAACAGCATTTTACCAAATTATGAATATTGGAGAAAGAAATTTTATTTAATAAAAAAACATTTATTTAACTTTCTAATAGAAAATGAAAGCTATCCTTTTGCTTTTAATAAATTATTGTTGGAACAACGTTGGAAAAATAAGAAAACTAAGGTAAAATTCCGAAAAATTTACAACGCATTTGAAACAAGTTAATGTGACTCTCTTATGTGCCTACAACAGTCAAATAAAGTCACAAAAATCATAAATTTAGTATTTTTATTATGGGTCAAACAGAGGTTCAGATTATATTATTAAAGGAAGTGTAAATAAATTTTGTATAAATTTAATTTTTAAAAAAGGCGTCCAAATTAGATTTACAATTTGAAAATTCAATTCTTTTAGGCAATTTTACAAAATTTAACTATTATTTCCAAATCGAACTAAAATTATTTCAAAAAAATATCTACTTTAAATTCAATAAATATTCAAAAATTTCACATTAAAAAATGCTTCAATAACGTTCAATTTTGAATAACTTTTTTCTTACAAATGTCCAAAGATGAAAGGTAATACATCATTTGATTTGAAGGAAATATTACAATTTATTGTACCTTAGATACTGAAAAAGAAATACGTTCGTGAAACATGTGTAAGTTTATTGAATTTTAGTGATATATTGAATAAATATCTTCTTTGTCAAGCTGCAGAATCATTCATACAAAAGCTTTTCAACAAAAAAAATGTAGAAGTTCAAAAGAAGTTTATTACGAAGTTAAAAATGTAAACATACTGCTTATTACAGCCAAATTACTTTTGAACAACTGAAATAAGTCAGTAACAATAAAGAAGCATAAAATATGGAACGGAAAGAACTTCCGAAATCAGAATCAGCTGCTTCCTTTCTTTTTTTTGCTATGCTCCTTAAATTTCATACATTTTTTTCTTCTTCTTTTTCAGATCTAAATTTTTAATACGAAAAGTTTTCTAAAATTTCTTTCATTCTTGGCGAGTGACCCTTCGACTAATTTCAAACAAAAACTTATATTTTTTAATGGAACTTGAATTTATTAATATTACAGGTAACCATCATCTAAAAACTGTTAGCATTCGAAATTTTTCAAAAAAAAGTTTATTTATCCAAAGGGAAGAATCAAAAGCGTCAAGGAAGGAAAATTCTTCGGATCAATCCAACTGAACCAATGCGTATTTTATCTACAAAAAAAGCTAAACGAGGAGGAAGAATTTTTTTTTTCTTTTTCCACCAGTTGTTCATTTTGAAGTTCAAATATTGACATGGCGTGTCATTGATGAGATCTCTGTATGAAAAAAAAAATCAAGTGAGTCATGTGGAAGGAGAAAAAAATTTTCAGCTTCCTTCTTATGAGATCAAGGATGAAAATTTGAGTACAAAGGGGAAATTTTACAGTTGATTTAATTTTCTTTTTATCTTAAAAGAGATTTTTTTCTTTCTGATCAAATAAGAGCTGAAAATTGGATATACTTGTAGGTAGTATATTGAGTCATATATAGACACTCAACAAACATTTTCTGAGACGATAAGGATAATTTTTTATGCTTCAGTACTTAATTAAGGTATCAGTAGGATTGACTTTGTAGAACAAATTTGTAGAAAATTTATCCCGAGCGACAAAAATCGTATGTTGCCGTGATGGCGAACTGATTTTGTCTCTATAGTGTTATAAATACACTTGCAAGGCTGCCATGTGGTGAATGGCAACAGCATATATCAAGATTGAATTTATTTATAGTTGTAATAGCAAATTTTTGTTCCAGGAATTATTTTCAACCAAATTTCAAACATATTTTCACCTAAAATTAATTAAAAAGTTAAATCCACATGTATCACGTCAATCCATTGAATATGTAAAAAAGTTTTCAAAATTATCACCTAATGAAAATTCTAAAACCCGAATGACTTTTCCATTTCTGTATCAAACTGATTCATTTAACCTCAAATCACTACATCTCTCGTCTGACTCTTCAATATTAATTAAACCCAAATAAACTTTCACCTCATCAAATAAAAGAAAAAACCTCGAAATTGTCAACATCACTAAAACCTGTGCTTTTTCGTATTCATGATTAAATTTCAAACTCAAAGTGAAGCAGAAATTTTTCCACATATCAGAAAAGAAAAAGTTTCTCATGTTGTTTCTAACCACTCTGATCCCCCAAAACTAAAGCTTTTTTTTCCATATCAACTGCAATTTTTCTTCATCGTATTTGACGTGGAAAATGTTTTGAAAAATTGCAAATAACCAACAGCTATAGAGTGAAAGCGAGAGATTGAATAAAAGAGAGATGAAACAAATGATAACTCAGTTCTGTCATTTAAATTCTCATTTTACGTGGTGATATACATGATAAGGATAATAAAAAAATTCTAATCAGTGTATGTAAAATTTGGTACTTCAAATTAATCTGAAGCATTTTAGCAATCGGTTTTGTACTTTAAACGTATTTAAAAAATTTCATTTAAATAATTGTGTTGAAAAGTTCTACAATTTTTATTTACAAACAGAAAAATTTTAATATTTAAAAGTTACTTAACATTTCACTGAATCGAATAAAAAAAAATCGAGAAAAAAATGTCTAAAATACTCACAGAAAAAAAAAGAATTCAGAGAGATTTTAAAAGTGAAATTATGCGTAAATTTAAATGAAATGAATTTCATACGAAAAGCAATAATTGAAGTTTTTTTCATCGGTTATTTATTTAAAATCATATTAAACTTGTGTATACCAGATACATAATACAATATAATGTATTTATTTTAACTTGTTTTCATTCATTCCAGTTATAAAAGAGTCGAATGAAATTGTTGAATGGAATGAATAAAATTTTTGTGCTCGGCAAAAAAATATGAAGTCACAATTGAATGACTGTAAAGTTTTAAAAGATTAAAAAGTTTTGAAATTTTTGATAAAAATTTGCATTTTTTTCAATTCTTTTTTTAAAAAAATTTATTGAAAATTCGTAAGTGTTCTAATTTGCAACTATCCCCCAATAACCAGAAAATTTCAAAGTTATTTAAAGTCAAATCTCAGTTAACTTTTAACTAATATTTCTAAATAAATTTAGTTTCAAGCTTGCTTTAAACTAGATTTTAAAATTTCAGGTTATTGGTGATCACAAAATTTCAACAAAAAAATGATTCAATCATTTTTGTTCCTTCATACGACAATCTGCATGTGCTCCTTTTACTTATAAAAGCTACATATTTGAGGAAGTAGGAACCCTTTCCATACACACCAAATTATTATCATTGTTGAACTTTTATTATGCAAAAAAGGAGAACGAGAAAAAAACTTTCCACATTTAAATGTTTAAATAGCAATTTTCGACTCATTCAAGTGACAAGATTGGAATTGAAAAATTTTAATTTCTTTTTTTTTTAATTTTTGTACCATTGATGTTGGTTTGGGATCGTTCACTTATTACGTAACAAAATAACGGTCATTTTTCAAAAAATAACAATAGAACTCTAAGAAATTCTATTATTCTCAACCTCAACCCCCCCTCCCCCCCTTTGGACGTCATTTATGAACGACCCCTTTTCAAAATTTATTTTTTTGTACATGACAAAGTAGGAGTTGTGTCCATACAATTAAATTTATTAAGTGTAAGGACTCTTTAACATGCTTTTAAAAAATTATAAGCAGAGCTTTAAAACCTCAACAAAAAAATCCATTATGAAAATTATAATAATGTCCAACTTAATACTAGTAACAATAACAGAAGTTGGAGTACAAAAAAAAAATAAAGAACTGAACATAGTCATACATTAAAAAAGTTGTTCATGAGCATGCATGTTAATATTTCCACATAAATATTCAAAAAGACATATCCATATTATCATTATTGTTAATTTTTCTGATCATTTTTTTATAGCTGGTAAAAAAATAATTTTACATTAAATGGAAAACTTTTTTTTGAGAGTGGAAAATTATCTTCCGGGATTTTTTTTTTTTGCAATTTTGTGAATGAATGTTGTTATTGCATCTGATGATAATGATAATAATAATAATGATGCACGAAGTATTGTAGATAAAGTATATTTGCATATTCATAATTTACTGCAACTCTTTTTCTCTCATTTTGTTAATACTTGTACATTTTAATAATTATATGACAATGAAAATATTTTTAAGTATGAAAATTTGTGAAAAATATATATTTACTCACAATTCTTTTAAATTATTAATTACAAAAATGAAAAAAGTCATACGGGGCTGTTCACTGATAACGTCCATCAAAAACTTGGATTTTTAGACACCCCTTCCCCCACTCTGTCACAAAATCATCAAACAAAAAAATTATATTGTTTAAAACTGTCATACAGTCTCAGACCCCCCTCCCCCCTAAAAGTCGGACATCATAAGTGAACGACCCTTATGTAAAATTCAAAATTAAAAATAATTTGATTTCAAAAATTTTTATTTCCAAGGTTCAAAAATAAATTTGAGGGGCCGTTCACAAAGTACGTTACGCAAAAAATGACTTTTTAGACCCCCCTCCCCCCCTTGTTACGCTTTTTGTAAAAAAATTCTTTTGTTTTGTTTAATCTGTTTCAAAATCTTAGACCCCTCCTTCCCCCCAAAAAAGTGAACGTACTAAGTGAACGGCCCCTAAGTGGAAATATTATTGTGAAAAATTTATTAGTCAGAAATAAATTTTATTTGCCTAAACAAAAATGAAATAATTTTTTTTAAAAATATTTTTGAATCTTCAAAGAGCTTAGAAATAACTCAAGATTTTTTTTAAAAAATGTCTTGTTGACAACAGACAACAAAATTGATGAAAAAACATTCTCATAAAAAATAAAGAAAAAAATGCTAAAAAAGAAATATCATTATGCATATTATGCTTATATTGTATGATATTATGATGAATGAATAAATGAATGTATGAGTGAGTTTGCTGATATAATATTTATATGAATACGAAAGATCTTATTACTTATGGCAAAAAATGTTTCACTTATTCTTTATCTTTTTGAATTTTAAGATATTTTTAATGCAATTTCTTATTCATGCACATATGTATGAACATTCGTTGAGAGAGTGAGTAAGGAAAAAGTTCCTTTTATAATGATTATTATGAACTTTTGAATAATACAAAATTTTTTATTTATTTAAATAAAATATTTTTTTTTCTTGAACTTTATGAGCTTTATTATTTCACATGTACTTAAATGCACACACAAATGTACTTACTTGTTTATTCATATGCTGCATTGCATTTGGCTACGTACTTAGTTACTTATTCATACCAAGTCGCGCAATTGTGAAACGAAAAAAATTAAATTTCTGTTTTCCTCCCCTGGATATGCATCAAGAATGCGAAAGTTTTATTAATAATAACGAATTTCAGAAAAACAACTAGCAGATACTGCAGCAAATTATTAGCATGTGGAGACTTCATAGAGAAAGTTTTAAAGCCAAAAGCAGCATTTTTAATTATAGCAAAAAATTTAAGTACATATATGAGCTCCTCCATATTTATCATCAAACCTTCAATGCCAACTCCTTTGTGCCATTTGCAATAAAACTTTAGAATTCATAAAACAAACTACGTAAACTTCCATTCAAAAACATAATTTTCGTCACCTAATTCATTAATTGCTAAAATAATTCCAAATAAGCTCATTCTAAAAACTCAAAATTTATTTCCAACTTCCACAAAAAAAAACTTTTCCCTTTTTTATTGCACAAAAATTGCTATTTTGAGAAAATTTGTCTCCAAAAAACTTTCTCTTTGTTGATGATTCTTGCTTTCATGAGAAAGAAAAGCAGCAGCAGTAGCAACATTCACAATCTATTTCACTTCTTGAGGTAGGCCAAAATGAGAGCTTTGCAGTTTGTTTGTTTACATTGGTATATATGTGTGTGAGAAGGAACATGCATATATCAAAAGTTTCGAAATTAACAAACATCAGCAGATTCAGAAGAAAAAAAAGAAGGAAGTTGGAGAAGAAGCGGTTTTAGGAAATCAAATATAAATAAAATTGTGAATGAAAATTGCACACAGAAGAAGTTTTTGTGTGTGAAACTTTTTAGAATGGAAAATGAGCTTTTATTACTTATGCTTTGGTGTTCAGTTTGGATACTGATATGATTTTGACTCTCATCCACTTAAAAATGTCGAAATTCAGCGCAGTAGTTATTACAGATCGGCGAGGGGATGGTCAACTTTTTGTATGAAATACTTAGGAAAGAAAGCAAAAAATTAATTTTTCACGAAAAATCCTAGTTAAATAAGGAAATTTGCTAACCATTCATCCCTCGTAGCAATGCCACTGTCAAGCTTAAACATCCATTAGCTTCTTAAAATTTTCAAGCATTAGCGCATAATTGAAGTAAAAATCCTGAACTATAAATGCACTTTAATCATCATTTAGTTGATACTTTTCTGCCTTCCTTAAAAAAATTTATTCCACATGACTGTATATGGAGATGACTGTGGTGATGAAAGAAGGAAACTTTTTCCATTCATTTTAACTTCATTTTCATTTTCCTCCCCAACAAAAGGGATGCGAAAAGAAATTTATTTTATATACACAATAAAATGAATGCTTTTTATGTTTGCATACATTTCTACATTTTGTATGTACGTATGTGATTATGTGTTTGCATAAATATGCTAAATTATCTACAATAAATCACATAAAGTAAAATGTTTTACTTATTTGTATTTGTCTTTAAATGAAATGAAAAAAAAAGAACAAACACGATTATTTATTTGTAAGGATGGAGTAGGAAGGAAGGAAGGAAGCTCAATAGGAAAAATGCACTTTTTTATGTTGATACATTTTAAGACAAAAGGAATGTAAATTTTTAAATATCAAAGAGCAGAGTAAATTTGATGAACAACTAGAATTTTGTAGAAAATTAAAAAATTTTAAATTTGTAAAATCATTTAAATATATTTTATTGACAATTCAAAAAAGTTACAATCTCTTAAATTTAAGTACAAAAACTCAATCTTATAATTCAAGAAATAAAAAAAAAATGAAAAAACAAAAATCTAATAAAAAATTTTAATCGGTTGAAAAAACTTTCATCCATTCTTAACTTCTAATGAGGAAATGAAATGACAGAATAATGGATGTGATTGTTGCAGGATGTAATAAATGCAATGTAAACATCGGAAGGAAATAAAGGACGGAAAGTGCAATACGGAAATGAAGAAAATAAAAAAAAAGAAATTCTAGAAAGTTTAATTAATTCCTTGTACGACCCACATTCTTCTGTTGTTGCTGTTGTGGACGAAATTCTTGTGGTGGTAACTGACCATCGCCTTGAGGAATATCGTTAAATCTCTACAAAATATAATTTAATTTTTCATCTTAAAAAAAATAAAGTTTTTAAAACAATTATTTTCACTTCAATTCTTACACGTCCTTCCTCTTGCTGTTCGGGTGCTGGTGTAGCTGGAATATCACACTCTTCAGTGGGTGGTACTACACATCTAAGTGAATGTTTATCGAACACCAATTGAGCTGGGCAACGTTGTAAACGAGGATATCCGCCTTGACAGTTCCAATAACGATTGCACGATTTCCCTAACGGAACATTTCCATTTGCATCATCATTGCAGAGTGCTGTAATGAAAATCATGATGCATTTGACTTTATGTTTTAAAAAAAGATATGAGAGACAGAAGTAAGTATAAAATCTAAACTCTTGAATATTTAAAATGTAGTTTGATCCTTGACTAAGGAAATAGCTTTCAGACACAATGAAATCATATCACAACATTTTTGCAAAGAAAATTTTGCTCTTTTTATCACAATATTATCATCGTCGTCGCTAATTTCCCATGATATTAATTTAAAATAAAGAAGAGAAAATTTTATCATCATAAAAAAACCACAGACACAAAAAAAAATATTCATGTCTGTCTTGTGTTCTTTATATGCACATATTAAATTCACTTGACATGCAATATGAATATGTCAAGCATATACGAATAATGATGATGAGTAATTTTAAAATGTAGGAAAATTAAATTCTACTTACGATGCTTCTGACATCCCTCGACATTCTGTAATGAATTGTTGGAGATGAAATAAAAAATTTTAATGAAAAATTTATTAAATTGTTAACTTTTTCATCCTTCAACCACCTTTGTATTTAGGAATGAAGTGTTTTTTTGAGGGGGGGTATTTTGAAATTTTTTTATATAAGACGGAAAATTTAGTGGGGTTTGGGTTTTTTTCTCAAAAAACCCTAGAAAAGTGAAGAAATTTTTCTAAAAAGAGAAGTGTCCCCCTGGCTACGCCACTACTGAGGGGTGGGTCAGGAGAGGGTTCAAGAGTGTCCGGATCATTCTTCATTTTTCTAAGGTTTTTAAGGAAAGAAGTAAAATTGGAGCATTTGGAAAAAAATTCTGGCTACGCCCCTGATAGAATTTTTTTGTCAGTTGTTAATAAATTTAAGATCTAATTAAGGGACATTTGAAAGAAACTTCATCTGGATATGAAAGAAAAAGTTGTTCTTGTGACTTAAAATTTTACTTACATCGGGCCAATCACAACTATGAGCTTGTTCATTATACAGTAATCCTCCAATGCACAATTGTTCAGTTGCAGTTCCATTCCAGCATGTCCAGTAACGAGTACATGATGTTTCATGTCCAAATATTCCATATAACCAGTCACAATGTTCATTTGATATTGGACCATCTAGATATATATTAAATGTAGTGATTAATTTAAAAGTGCTTCAAGTAAAATTGCTGCTGCTCTTGATTTAAATTTATATGAATATTTTAATGACTAAACTTTTCATCTTCAAATATATTGAGATGAATTTTCTTCAAGACTGCGGTTTTTACGTAGGACTTCAAATAAAAGTGTGAGAGAATAAGTCTCGGTAATTACTTTGAAATATTATGTATGGATGAAAAATTTCCTTTCAACCAACATTCAAGTTTTTTAATTCTTTTGCTTGATTTTCAAATTAAAAAGTTTTAATTCGTTTGCTTTTTACAAGATATGAGATATAAAAAATTGATGAATTAAAAGAAGACGGAAGTAAAAGTTAATTTCAACATCAAAACTTTTTCATGTATGAATCTTAAAGTTCAATTAAAATTAATAATTAACTTATATTGAAATAAATTGTTGTTCAATCAAATTTTAAAGAAAAATATCATCCAAAATTAGAAAAAGATATTTAATGACTGCATATCATATTTTCAAAATTTACTATATCTTGTTAGAGCATCTATCTAAAAAGTTTTTTTTTATTCATCTGCATTCAAGCAAAAAAAAAGTTTCTCTTCTTTACAAAATTGCTAATAATTTAACTATACAAGTTATGAAAATAATAAAAATTGGATTATGAAAAAATGAAGAAAGAAAGAACAGGAACCGAAATCATGTTTAACTTTTTTAATATAAAGTTAAATGAAAAACTTTATCTGTTTTTATAAAAAGAAGTACTTTATAATTTAATCTGTAGCGTTTTTAACACTTTTCTTTAAAGTGTAAGATCTCATTTGGTGGTTGTAATAAGCTCAGAAAAATTGATGTGCTTTACTATAAAATTAGTTTTAATCCGTTTTAATAATTTTAATGCAGTAAATTTAGTAATCATATTTAATGTAAATGCCACTTACTTGCTGTCTGCTTTCCAACACAATAAGGTGCTCGCCATGGATAATCACATCCTTCCGTTACACCACGATTCTTTCCGGCAAACACCAAACCATTTGGACAATCGTACAGAACTGGTTCACCATCAACACATTCCCAATAGCGATCGCAATATTTTGCGTCACCAACAACACGACCTTTGACTTTGCATGGATCTTCTTGTTCCTGTTTCTGTCCACTACAAAGAGCTGTAAAAATTGAGAAAATGTAATAAAAATTAGTTTTAATTATTATAATTTAGTTTTAGAATCTAAAAAGGTAGAAGGTTGGCATGGCGATACTTAATAGAATGGGAATTTGAAATTAATTGCATCATATCCTGTTATGTTAGAAACATCAAAACAGGATATGATGAAAAAAACACGACTTACATAGAAAGTCAATAGCTTCCGCGTTCGACTATCGGGTCAGCAAAGCTTCGCTTTGCATAAGTTTGAAGATTAGGATTCCATCGGGTCAGCAAAGCTTCGCTTTGCATTAGTTTGAAGATTAGGATTCGATCGGGTCAGCAAAGCTTCGCTTTGCATAAGTTTGAAGATTAGGATTCGATCGGGTCAGCAAAGCGAAGCTTTGCATAAGTTTGAAGATTAGGATTCGATCGGGTCAGCAAAGCTTCGCTTTGCGTTAGTTTGAAGATTAGGATTCGATCGGGTCAGCAAAGCTTCGCTTTGCATTAGTTTGAAGATTAGGATTCCATCGGGTCAGCAAAGCTTCGCTTTGCATAAGTTTGAAGATTAGGATTCCATCGGGTCAGCAAAGCTTCGCTTTGCATTAGTTTGAAGATTAGGATTCCATCGGGTCTGCAAAGCTTCGCTTTGCATAAGTTTGAAGATTAGGATTCCATCGGGTCAGCAAAGCTTCGTTTTGCATTAGTTTGAAGATTAGGATTCCATCGGGTCAGCAAAGCTTCGCTTTGCATAAGTTTGAAGATTAGGATTCCATTGGGTCAGCAAAGCTTCGCTTTGCATTAGTTTGAAGATTAGGATTCCATCGGGTCAGCAAAGCTTCGCTTTGCATTAGTTTGAAGATTAGGATTCCATTGTAAAGCTTCGCTTTGCATTAGTTTGAAGATTAGATTCCATCGGGTCAGCAAAGCTTCGCTTTGCATTAGTTTGAAGATTAGGATTCCATTGGTCAGCAAAGCTTCGCTTTGCATAAGTTTGAAGATTAGGATTCCATCCGGTCACCAAATCATAGCTTTGCATAAGTTTGAAGATTAGGATTCGATCGGGTCAGCAAAGCGAAGCTTTGCATAAGTTTGAAGATTAGGATTCCATCGGGTCAGCAAAGCTTCGCTTTGCATTAGTTTGAAGATTAGGATTCGATCGGGTCAGCAAAGCTTCGCTTTGCATAAGATTGAAATTTTGTAGAAGTATTAAATCTGGATTAAGTACCTAAACTGACGATGAAATTCAGAAAAATTATTTTTTCCTAAAATTTGACTGTTTTCTGCAATTCTTGTTCATATTTAATAATTTTAGAAAATTTGGAGTTGAGTCAACAAAATTTGTTATTTAAAAATGTTAAATCCTATGACATAGATTAATTTTAATCCGGACTGTTAAATCACTCAATTTAGCTCAAATTGTCCAAAAATGTTCAAAAAACATTAAAATATGTCAAAATATGTCAAAAATGATCAATTCTTAACCAAAAATCTCAAATCAATCGAGTTGGATTAAATTTAAATAAACTGATTTATTAAAATCTTAATTAAATCCAACTGCTACCATACATACATACATACATCGCTGGCTTTACAGATCAATTGTGATCCATAGCCTCCCTTAGTTGGCGTCTAAACGTGGCTCTGTCGCTGGCTACTCTCTGCCAATTTCCAATACCAAATGCAATGCTATCTCTATCAACAGCTTCCTTCCAGGAGTTCTTTGGCCGTCCGCGCAATCTCTTTCCATCTACAAAATGAGACTTAAAGACTTTATTAATTGGAGCTTCTTCAGGTCTCCTGATGACATGACCAGCCCACCGCAGTCTGTTGACCTTGATACGCTTCACGATATCAGCTTCCCTGAACAACTGATAGAGTTCCGCGTTGCTCCTGCTCTTAAAAAGTTCTCCTTCCTTTTTTGGTCCCAATATGGTTCTTAAGACCTTCCTCTCAAAGACGCCAATTGCACTCTCATCATTCACAGTCATGTTCCATGACTCAGAGCCATACATCACTACAGGTCTTATTAGTGTCTTATACATCTCCAACTTGGCTCGTCTTGAGATTATTTTGGAAGTAAGCAGATGTCTAATCGAGAAATATGCACGTTGACCAGCCAAAATCCTTCGCTTAATCTCCAATGTGGTGTCATGATTGTTGCTGATGATAGACCCAAGATATACAAATTCATTGACTACCTCAAATTTCTTATCATCAATTGACAAGTGCGTGCCTACAAGACTCTTAGTCCTCTCCGATGCAGCAACCATAAGGAACTTCGTCTTGTCAACATTTACCTGAAGCCCGATCTTGTTAGCTTCCCTTTCCATTTTGGAGTAAGCTCCAACTGCTACCAATCAAAGCTTAAAATATTTTTTTCTTCAATTTTAACTTTATTTAGCTATTTTTGGTCATTTCTAATCATTTTGTAAAAATTTCGAGTGAAAAAAGTAAAATTCGTTAAATTTCGAAATTTTAATCCTCACACATGGATTAAAAAAGAGTCGGGATTAACTCTTAGATTGCTTAATTCTCTTAAAATTTCAAATTTTTTGAAAAACTGTTTATTTCATAAAATTCTGCTATTTTTTACCTTTATTTTGATATATCATTCATAAAAAAAAGTTTTGAAAAAATTTTGATTGAGGGGGTTTTGTTTTTAATCTGATGGATTTAAATTTTAATCCGATGGATTAAAATTGTTCATGCTCGTTCTCGAAAACGATAGAGTTTCACGCAAAGCGACAAAATTTCCCACCTACTAGACCTCCGTAGCTTTCCAACGATGTATAATTCATTATGTTTAATGTTGACCTGCGAGCTGTAGGTTGGGTGACAAATTTTAATCCCTTTTCGAAAACGTAATTAATAGGGAAGGATTAAAATTAATCCGACGGATTTAAACTTTCATTTAATTTTCCTGACTCACAGTTTAACCAAAGTGGGTCATGTTTGGTATCATTGGAAAGGTAATTTTAAGGGCTATTTAATAAAAATTACTTCATTCCAAATCTCCTCCACCCATGACCACCAGACCAACCACAAAGTTAATCCCACTTTGAATAACCATTTGCATGTTCTGCTGGGTCAGGGTCAGGTTATAAAATTTGGATTTTTGTGCCAAAAAATTCTAAAAAATATTTGGAACATTTAAAGTACCAACTTTTTTTCGTTTTAGTGCTGTTGAAGAAAGTTATAGCTAAAATGAGTTTTCTATGGGTTTTGTATGGAAAACTTGTAGGTGGCACCACGGTCGTAGATAAAGTTTTTGGGCCAAGCGACAAAATTTCCCACCTACTAGACCAAAATACCTAAATTTTAAGATATAAACCAATATCCCTCGATCTGATTGGGAGGCTGTAGGTTAGGTGACAAAATTTTCAAAGTGTACCAAAACAGCTTCCGAGCTTGCGCGGAAGCTAATTCTGAATAGTTTTCTAAATATGAATTTTTTAAAAAAATTTAGCGTTAAAAAAAGTTTAATAAACGAACATTTTCCGTATATTGAATAGAAATAGTTCCAAACAAAATTCTTTTGAGAATTTAAATAAAAAAAATTAAATTGTGATCAAGTTTGAAAAACGTTCATTCAAATTTTTTTTTCTGTTTTCGTCCAGTTTTAGGTTAAAGAATCACTCTGACCTATAGTATCATTGTTAGATTTTACAATCACCAGAAAATCTCTGAAAGCAATATCTACCAAAACTCACAAACGTACACACGAGAAATTGAGTGAGGATAACAAAAAAAAATAATTCACAGCAAATAGTGTGTACAGCATGATGTATTATGTAGTCCCAAACACCAATAACAACAGTGCATTCACTTTGTCTAACATTTCATCTAACATCCGGGACTTTTAATTTAATAAACTCATGAGCATTTCTCATGTGAGTTTGCTGTATGTCTGAAAAATCTATTTATTTACATGTATAACGCACATATGCAGACAACAATGGCAGAATATAGGAATAAGAACAAAAAAAAACAACACACGAGAGAAAGAGAAAAAGTTAAATGAAAATTTATTGCATTTGGAAAAAAATTCCGCCTGCCAGCAAGCCAGTCATGATAACAAAAAAAATAAGTATCAAAAAAAAAGTTCAACGAGACTCCCAGTTCACGTACACATACATGGATTTTACTTTGAAAGGGTAGACTCGTTGAAAAACATAATAAAAATTTCATAATTCACAAAACAGCATGTAAAAGGTGAAGGAACTAGGAATCAAAAGTTTTTATCATAGTAATTGCAAAAATTTCAAAGGAAATTAAATAAAAATGTTCTAAACCTAGAATTTCATTTACTCCCTTGATGACTACACAGAATTTGCGATAATTTTTCATCGTTCTACATTTCTTGTTCAATTCTGATTGCAATCAAAGAAACATACAAAATAATTTGCGTGTGTAAGCTCCATTTGTCGAATGAAAAAGGAAAAAAAAATATATGCCGAGTGGGATTAACACTTCCCTTTTCAGTAACAGCAACAATACAGTATGAAAATCTCTTTTCACTTTACAAATTCAATTCGACCATTTGAATGTGTATTGTGTGGGTGAGAAAGACGAAGTGTGTGAATGGCAAGAAAGAAGAAAAAAATTGAAACTAACAAGTTTGTAATTGATCAAGATAACGCGAATGGAATGGCAAAAGGGGGCTCTTTTTTTAAGACTTTTTATATTTGTAAGAAGGAAATTAGGGTAACGAAAATAAATGTAAATGAACACAAAAAAATGTGAGAAAAAAATTCTTTTTGCAAAAATTTTTGTTTCGTGCATTTGGTGAACAACCTGCAGTAATTCAGAGAAAAATAAAATCAATGAGAAAAAAAAATTTGGTTAGCTGAAATAATATTTTTTTTTTTTCAAATAAAATCTCTGCGTATCTATTTCGTAAATATTTTTCATTGCATATTTTTATTATTTTTTTTTTGGTACTCTAAATATTATTTCAGAAAACTATATTTTTATTTATGTACCGCAATAAATTTCACATTTTTATTATTGAACTTTTATCTATTGAACAAACATATTCATATATGTAAAAAAAATAAATTTCTATATATATTTAATGTCGAAATAAACATTTTTGTCTATATCAAATTGCTCATTGCTTCTTGTGTATAAATTATAGACATAATAGAGAATATAAACTTAGGAGTAGTTTAGATAGTTTTCTGCATAATTTATTCTTATCATGAGCAACAATCTCATTGACTAATTTTAGTAAAATACTTCTCTGAATGATAGTATTATTCCGATTATGTGGATGTTGTGGCAAGCAATAGATCTCATGACAAATCAGATTTATCATTAATTTCCAAATATTATTTCATTTAGATTGAAAATTACAACTTATAAGTTTCAGGTTTGTGTAGGCAATAAAGCGTACACCCAACATTCACTTCCTTCACATTTTGCCGATTATTAATTTTCAAAGCAGTAAAATAACAAGTCTTATTGCTAATCTTTTGAGACCTCCCATTAGGCTTAAAATCCTTTCATCATACATAAATCCAATTTATGTTGTTGCTAAAAAGAAGAAGCTTGGAAATTACATTAATAAAATTTATGAAGCTCACTCATGTTGAGCTACGACATTTTCATCTCCCATGTTTCTTGTCGCGATATTTTATTATTTTTTTTTAACTTTCCCGCACATACACGCTCATGTTATCGTCAAATTTCTTTTTTTTATAAACCTTTTTTTCGATTTTTGCTCGCGACATATTTTTGAATATTTATTTGATAATATAAAAGCAGATTTTTATTTCCGCTATTTTTTTATCGATTAAATTTGATTTTTATATTGCATTTATTAGAGCAAGTCTGCGAATGAATTTTGTGTGTTTGTGTATATCTATACTAAATATTTTATGTGTTTATTTGATTCTTTTAGTTGATAGTCATGATAATGACTGAAATAAAATTTTAAGTGCTCTGTAGAGAGATTTTAATAAACGAGGCGTTGAGAATGATTTTTGAACATAGAAATATTTTTTTTTGTTTCTATAAAATGCTGCAAAATTCACAATAAAAATGTTTTCTTTAATTACTGAGAAAGCGGATATAAATTTTATTAACTTCTGAAAAATGCCAGATACTGATGTAATATTTTCATTTCATGGAATCAGGGGTGTAGACGGGAATTTTTTTGAGGGGGCTAAAAAAATAATTTTACTTTTAATTATTCATTCTTTTTCGAAGTATATAAAGTGTTTAAAATTAGTTATTATAGTGCAGAAGATTTTTAAAAAATTTTCCAAAAATTTTCGTTAAAAATTTTTTTTAGAAAATTTTCTTTAGAATTTTTTTTTTATATGATTTTATTTTTTAGAAAGGGGCCCGGGCTCCCTTGAGCCCCTATTGGCTACGACCCTGCATAAAATATTTGACTTTTAATCAAAATAAATTTTATTTGCAAAATATAAATACCTATAAAAATTTATGGATTCGACCAAAACTAATCAATTAAAAAAAAAATCTTGAAATTCCTTCTAGCATGAATTTGTGCGTTACTTAAATTTTTTGAAAAAAGATAAAATTTTCATTTATAATAAAACACGAAATTGATAGCATAAAAAATTAATTGCTAGCAATTTCTCTTACGATTATTGCATAATCAAATGCATATTGTGTGTTCCTATATATGTATACTATTTTTTGGTGCATGCAAATCTGTTTTATTGCAATTGAACAGGAAAAAAATTTCCAAAAAAAGAAAAAAAAACTTTTTTTATCATCGACGACAATTTTCGCCAACATAAAAAACTATCAATATGTGCAAGCATGAGAGCATCGAATATGTTCATGCATATTTGTTCAAATAAAAAAAAAAAAGAGACATATAAAGAGGATTGAGAATGCAATATTCGCTCGCTTGGAGGGATTTTTCTTCCCTTTTCCACTCTTTTGCCATCTCCATCATCATATTTATCATATTTCGATGCCATTGGCAATTTTCAATCCTCAACCAAATCTCTTCTCTCTTTTTTGCACCTTTTAATAGTTTTCCATAAACCCAATTGAACTATTATTAATCTATGCATCACGTATAAAAGTTTATTCATGCGACAAAAGCTTCTGATTGCATTCACCTTTTTCGTACCAAATATTCTAGACTGATGTTGAGTAAGTTGTTAAGTTTGTCCACTAATGAATTTTGCATTCTTTTAAAAAACATTCCAGGTGCGTTCAGTTTCAATCAATTATGTTTTTTTTTTTTTAAAAAAAAAAAATAAATAAATTTTCAATATTCATCATCGCTAATTGCATTAAAAGCTCTTTCATATTTATGCCACGTTGATATATGAAATAAAAGCTTTGCAAACATTTTCATTATTCACTCATGCGAAATTGTTAAACTTATTAATTGATTTTTCACACAATATCGTACATCGCGTGTGTTGTTATATTAATTTTCTTCTCACTGATGGTGATGCTTGCTAGTACTTGCTCTATGTGTGTATACATCATGCAAACAAATATGATTGAAGCATATTAACTGAACAGCGTGTGAAATGAAAAAAAAAAATAAAAATAAAAATATTGAAAAAAAAGTTCTTTGTTTATTGATTAATCTGAAGCACGATACTATGTGTGTGTATAAATGTGTGTTTGCTACTCATATTTCAATTTATTGCTATTATACATTTATGTTATAAAAAATTGTTCTACATTGTTGGTATTATTAAACGCCTGTTTATTGAAAAAAACAACATGAAGGAAAATTTATTTAATATTTTTATTGCATGAATTGCTGTCGATGGTTTAGGTAGAGAAATATGAGAAACTAGTAATGAAGCGGATCACGCTTCATGTGCATATTCACACCGTTCCAAAACTCTCAATCGGGTCATAAAATTGAAGATTAGAACTCAATCGGGTCAGCAAAGCTTCGTTTTGCATAAAATTGAAGATTAAGGCTCAATCGGGTCAACAAAGCTTCGCTTTGCATTAGTTTGAAGATTAAGATTCCATCGGGTCAGCAAAGCTTCGCTTTGCATAAGTTTGAAGGTTAGGATTCCATCGGGTCAGCAAAGCTTCGCTTTGCATAAAATTGAAGATTAAGGCACAATCGGGTCAGCAAAGCTTCGCTTTGCATAAAATTGAAGATTAAGGCTCAATCGGGTCAGCAAAGCTTCGCTTTGCATAAAATTGAAGATTAAGGCTCAATCGGCTCAATAAGATTGAAGATTAAGACTCCATCGGGTCAGCAAAGCTTCGCTTTGCATAAGATTGAAGATTAGAACTCAATCGGGCCAGCAAAGCTTCGCTTTGCATAAAATTGAAGATTAAGGCTCAATCGGGTCAGCAAAGCTTCGCTTTGCATAAAATTGAAGATTAAGGCTCAATCGGCTCAATAAGATTGAAGATTAAGACTCCATCGGGTCAGCAAAGCTTCGCTTTGCATAAGATTGAAGATTAGAACTCAATCGGGTCAGCAAAGCTTCGCTTTGCATAAAATTGAAGATTAAGGCACAATCGGGTCAGCAAAGCTTCGCTTTGCATAAAATTGAAGATTAAGGCTCAATCGGGTCAGCAAAGCTTCGCTTTGCATAAGATTGAAGATTAAGACTCCATCGGGTCAGCAAAGCTTCGCTTTGCATAAAATTGAAGATTAAGGCACAATCGGGTCAGCAAAGCTTCGCTTTGCATAAGATTGAAGATTAAGACTCCATCGGGTCAGCAAAGCTTCGCTTTGCATAAAATTGAAGATTAAGGCACAATCGGGTCAGCAAAGCTTCGCTTTGCATTAGTTTGAAGATTAAGATTCCATCGGGTCAGCAAAGCTTCGCTTTGCATAAGTTTGAAGGTTAGGATTCCATCGGGTCAGCAAAGCTTCGCTTTGCATAAAATTGAAGATTAAGACTCCATCGGGTCAGCAAAGCTTCGCTTTGCATAAGATTGAAGATTAAGACTCCATCGGGTCAGCAAAGCTTCGCTTTGCATAAGATTGAAGATTAGAACTCAATCGGGTCAGCAAAGCTTCGCTTTGCATAAAATTGAAGATTAAGGCTCAATCGGGTCAGCAAAGCTTCGCTTTGCATAAAATTGAAGATTAAGGCTCAATCGGCTCAATAAGATTGAAGATTAAGACTCCATCGGGTCAGCAAAGCTTCGCTTTGCATAAGATTGAAGATTAGAACTCAATCGGGTCAGCAAAGCTTCGCTTTGCATAAAATTGAAGATTAAGGCACAATCGGGTCAGCAAAGCTTCGCTTTGCATAAAATTGAAGATTAAGGCTCAATCGGGTCAGCAAAGCTTCGCTTTGCATAAGATTGAAGATTAAGACTCCATCGGGTCAGCAAAGCTTCGCTTTGCATAAAATTGAAGATTAAGGCACAATCGGGTCAGCAAAGCTTCGCTTTGCATAAAATTGAAGATTAGAACTCAATCGGGCCAGCAAAGCTTCGCTTTGCATAAAATTGAAGATTAAGGCTCAATCGGGTCAGCAAAGCTTCGCTTTGCATAAGATTGAAGATTAAGTCTCGATCAGGTCAGCAAAGTATCGCTTTGCATAAAATTGAAGATTAAGGCTCAATCGGGTCAGCAAAGCTTCGCTCTGCATAAGATTGAAAACAAAAGTTCCTAAGAAAATCGAAAATTTTCACATTTGGACTCAATTTTGAAGCACTAATTGATGTTTTTGGATATGACAATGTGTGTACGTCTTTTAGGTCTATTTATAAGCTACAATAATCACAACTTTCTGGAATTTTTAAAACTGAACTGTAAGTACAGGAGGGCGAAACATCCCAAAAATGCCGATTTTTTGAACTTTTTGGACTTTTTGATCAACTAAAATTAATTTAAAAATATTTTTGTTATTTTTCCATAAAAGTTCTTGAACTTATTGATCAAATACAAAAAAGTTTACAAAAATCCGTCCATACAGTGAGCCATACGATTTTTTTAAAAATTTTATATTGTAGAGGGTGTACTGGTGACTAAAAAAGTTTTTTTGTATTTTTTCTCAACAAAACTTCTTATTTTTATTGATTCTGATCAAAAAAGTTCAATTTTCAATTTGTGTGAAATTTTTTAAATGTATTTTGCAATAATCGGCTAAAATATGCTCAAAAAAGACACTATTTCGTTAGTTTCTCAGATCTATCTACATGAATCAGCACCAAAATGTTAGCAGCACATTTGAGTGATAATGCGCACATTTTAAGACATTTTTGACAAAAAATTATTTTTTCGTAATTGAGTTGTGCGATTAACAAACTTGCTGGTAAGCATACACCACCACTATTTGGGGTCGTGTCCGGTGGCATCAAAACTTTTTTCAATGAGGTTTTTTGTATTTTGTAGATAATTTTGAGGCCAAACTTTTCACACCGAACAGTTTATGAAAATTTTGAGTTTGGCGCCAAAAAACTAAAAAAACGATTTTTCAAGTGTATCGAAATCAATATATTCACAACGTGAAACGGTGTGAATATGAAAATTAAAAGTTTGAAGGAAAAGCATTTAAAAAACTAAAAAGGATGGAAAAAGTTTCATGTATCCACTTAATGGTTTCATGTACATACTTTATTTCTGTGAATTTTTGTAGGAGCATAAACTGATAATATTGTAAGTCAAAATTAATTTTTTAATGTGAAATATGCGAGATGAGGTACAAAAAGAATTTTTAAAAATCAGGCAAGTGAAATGAGCACTTTAAAAGTTTACGATTTTTACAACATACCAATAGGGGCCGTTCACTTAATACGTTACGCAAAAAATGACTTTTTAGACCCTCTCCCCCCATATTATGCATGATTACATGGGTGCATGGGTGCCCTTTCAATGTTCAAGAATTTTTGAATTAACTTTTTTAAATAAATCCAAAATAAACTTTATAAAAAGATATCTATTGAATAGTACAAAAACCCAAAATTCTAATCTTATGCAAAGCTTGTTGATTATGCAAAAAATTAATTTCTGGTTCTGTTGAAGCTTTCAATAAATGTAAAAGGATTCAACACATTTAGTTTCAATGTATTTAATTCAAAGATTTTTTTGCAATTTAATACATGCAGGAATTCATTTTCAATTTCAATCAAGCTCTTGTGCTTCAAAACTATATTTTTCTATTTTTGATGCAACTTTCAATTTGATATGCTTAACTAAGTCGTGAGAATTTTCAATATAAATTCCTTCTAGAATTTTTTAGATTGTATAAATTTGCGACACTAAAAAATCACTTGAGTGAGAAAATGGCAATTTGTATTTTAATTTAAAATTTCTTGCTCGTTTTTCAGTGAAAATTGTGATTAACTGCAATTTCTCATCTTGACTGGAATTTGTTACACTTTGCGTGATTATTTTTTCTTTCTTTTGAAAAATTCTTTTATAGTAAAAGATATAGAATGAAAAATTTTATTTCACATCTAGCTGTTTATACATTTTTTTGAATAATTTAATTAAATTGTAACTTTAAACATAAAAAGTATCAACTTCCATTTAAGACTATAATTAAGCAAAATGCGTCATAATTTCATATTTTTCAAATCAATTTCAAAACTTTCATTCGTTCTTTATTTGATTCTTTCATGCGTGTATAACAGCAATAGCAGCAGCAGCATGCAACATAAAAAATTGTGTATGTATGTTTTGAGAGATTGGAAATGGAATCGCATTGTACACATAAAAACAATTTTTTTATTGCACGCACAAATGAAGTGAAACTCGAGATTTTTTTTTTATTTCTCATTTTCATTTTAATTTCCAATTTCCTACCTGAATTTTTGTTTAATTTTTTATGTAGAATTTTTTTTTATTTTTTGCCTCGCCACTCATACATGAAATTTACGAAGTTCAGCAGGAAACAAGTGTTGTTTGGACACGGAGGTCTATGTTGATGTTATTGCTGCCGCTTTCATGTTTGTGATTTTAATGCAAACAGATAAAAAGAAGCAACGGCAGCAGCAATTTTCTCTCATGTAAATTTCCCGCATGAATTGCTTTATTTTCCTTGTTTGTTTTTTATCTTTAAAAAAATTATGCTGAATATTAAGGAAATAATCGCCAAAAATCAATGAGGAATTAATGGTGCATTGCATATTATTGGGAATTTATTATAAGAGGGGATTAAAATGTTCAGTAATTTACACATTTTTTGCAGCATGACCCCATTATTAATTCCTGATTTTTAAAACTTTTAAACATTTTTCAAAAATTTAACTTTCAACTAATTGAAATTCCAAAAGCTACTCTACTGGTTTAAGGTTAGTAATTTCTTCTAATTTTCAGATTTCATTACTCAAGCAAATGATATTACATTTTTTTCGTTGCTGCCCTATCTCTTCCTCTATCTCCCTTTCTTATTTCGAGTATCATTAGAGATTACAATTGCTTCTTTTATCCCACGCACATCTTTCTTAGAAAGGAAAGGAAAGGAAAATGTATCTGCGATTTAATAGAAAAAAAGACAAAGACGATTTGAGGAAGAATGTAGCATAAAAGACAGAAAATCCAATTTCAATTAGTGGCTAATTTTGTGTGACGACCATCATCATTTCTGTAAAATTAGAGTCATTTCAATGTTCAAAATTGCTGTTGCTTATATCCTTCCCGTAATGGCTATTGTCATTTTTATGTTCATGTTGTTGTTACTGCCTCCACTTTTGTACGTTTATGCTACTTGTATATATTTATTTCAAAGTGAAAGAAAAGAAAAATGAAATTTTTTACAACTTTTTATTTCTTTTCTTACATTCTGAAGCTCATTAAAAGTAACTATAGTAATATGAATTAAAGAAAAAGATGGAAAAGCCAAACACGCGTTTTGCTTCACAACAGCTTAAGGACGAAGAAAAATTCAGCCTTCATTGAAATAAGTTTATGGTAGACGACGCTATAAAGGAAGAAAAATTGCATAAGGAACAAGAAAATCAAATTAGAGTCGAATTTCAACTTTATTATCATTATTATTTCCATCGAGCTGGATAAAATTTTCTCTTTTTTTGCCTAAGAAAAGCAATTTGAATATGGAAGGGTTAGACACTGATTTTTGAAAATTTAGTTGCTTAAGCATGCTTGCCAAGTGTAAAGAAATTTTATTAATGAACTGTTCATGATGTTCTTAGCAACCCAACAGAGAGTATCTAAGTTTCTCTAGCATCTAAGCCTAATTGATAGCAACAAAGAATAATGAAAATGGAGACAACAAAATAATCTCATTACTTTTTTTTTATTTTTGTGATCTCAATGTTATTATTTTTTCCATGAATTTTCTCTTTATTTTCCACAGACGGAAAAAAAATTATAATCCAAATAACAATTTGAATGTGCATTGTTTGTTATTATTTTTAATGTGAAAAATATTCAATTGTCATTTAAGTTTAAAATGTGTATACAATGTTGTATGACATAGAAAATCTTGTTTTTATAAAAATAGAAGTAGATTGATTCCAATGAATTTTCGGTCTAATGAGTTTCAATGAAAGCTTAGTAACTATTGATACGCCTTTAAATTATACTAAAACAGGTATAAATATTGAACTTTAATTTTAAAAAAACTTTTATGATGAACTCTTAAATCAGTGCTAAAAATCCATGTTCATAACATGACAATATAAAATTTGCATAAAAAATTTATAATGATTTCATTATGCATATTTGTACATATATTTTAATTCGCTAGCAGACATAATAAAGTTCTCATATACAGCATGCAAACTCGCTTAAAACAGAATGCGTTGAATTTTCCCCAAAAGGAAAAGAAATTTTTTGGTAATACAAAAATTGTATGGAAATAGTCAATTTACATAGAAGTGATTGCGTCATATAGGGATTAAAAGCAACAATAAACAAACAACATCGAGCATAAATGATATCAATTTGAATTTTAAAGCCTTCTCCCTTACAAATTTTTCAAATCCTATCCTCGACTTGCCTGTATCGTATGCAAGCAAATGATGATAGTATTTACGGAAATTTTAGGATGGAGGGGAGGGATATGTGGATGAAAATTTGTTTTGTAAATTATCTAACTATATGTTGATTATATTTATTCACATATTATGTATTTAGAGCATCATCATAACAACATGACAACAAACAAACGAGTAATAGCATCAACGGCAAGAGTAATAAGTGAACAGTAGATAGCTTCAACTACAAATTTCATACATGATATTGACAATTTTAGAAATTGACGAGTGTAATGAGATATCTGTATGTAAATTATAGCGATTACGAATTTTGATTTTTTTTAGTCTCTCTCTCTTCTCCTCTTTGCTTTTATACTGCTTATTATACAATTTTGTGAATCCCTTATGTACGAGTTTACAACACAAAATACACAATTTCCACAAAATGAAATAGACTTGAAGAAGCGTCTTCATTTATTTTAATAAGAAAATATGAGATTACATTTAGTGTCGTTTTATTCGTAGAAGGAAGGAAAGGATGGAAAAAAATCAAGTTTTTCGGGGGCCGTTCACTTATTACTTTTCGCAAAAATTAACTTATACACCTCTTCCCGCACCCCTCTTGCTTGCTTTTTGCATAAAAAAATATTTTTATTTTGTTTGAACTATTGCAAAATCTTAGAAGCTAACCTCCTCCCCCTTCCCCTCCCCCTTCCCCCCCCCCCCAAAAAAAATGAACGTACTAAGTTAACGGCCACATGAGAAAAAGTGTTATAGTCGAGACTTCTTGACCTTCCACATCTTTTGATTAAAAAAATAATCAAATAGCCAAAGGGAGCTAGCACAACTATTATCATAAACTAAGTTTAATTAAAGAAAAATTAAAAGGTCAATACTAAGAATAATGTTTAAGCTTTGAAGATTTATACAAAATTTATTCTACTTTAAAAATAACACCATGCAATATCTTTCATCTCACATCTGAGTTTCTAAATGACTAAACTATGCAAAGCTAAAAATTTCTACCCTCAAAACTAAAAATCTATTGTTTTAATTTCTGAAAATCTGTACCTCACATTTTTCATTGTCCTTTCTAAACAAAACAACTGAAAATTTGTTAGAGAGAGAAAAAAAAATTTTAAACATAAAAAATGGTGAGATAGGAGGTAAGCAGTATCATCATCAGTGGCAGTATGGAGATTTCAGAAAACATAGAGAAAAATAAATGAAAATGATGAGAGAATAAAACTTAGTGCTGAATGTCGAAACAAAAAGTGCATTTTAAAAGTTTCATGATGCGTGAAATTAAAAATTTTTTTTTCCTCCTCTCACTGCTCCTTCTTCTCATTGTGTATCTCAGATTTTACGTGTATGTTAAAAAAATTAATTTTGACTATGAGAAAAGTGAGTGAGTGAGTGAGTCAGAGAAAGAGGAAGAAAAAAAAATTGTTGACCTGACAGTTGGCTGGATAAGCAAAGCAACATCAGTGAAAAAAAAATATCTGACGAAGTCAAATAATGACTAAAAATATAAAGTGACTTTCGCGCACGTTCATGATGAACTGCAAAAATAATAAAGTTCATTTCATTCAATTTTATACTTTAGCTAAGTGAGTCTACATTTTTAGACTGCGAGACAAGACAATTGCATTATCACTTCATTCTATAAATATGCTAAAAGAATTTCAGAGATTTTTTTAAAAAACATCATTTAATGTTCATTTCACAACACAAAAAAAATGTATAAAAAAGCTCCACAATCTATGTCCTCTTTTCCTCATCTACTGATTTTCATTTATTCCACTTTCACCGCCCTTTTGAACACCCATTTCAACTCGAAGCTATTTTTCCACTTTAATGAACAATTACCTGAAATAAGATGAGATAGCAGCAGCACCAACAACAACAACAATGCCAAAGAGAAATTTTTTTTCAGGGAATTAAAATTAAAATTGGCACAAAAAAAATTTTCATTAATCTTAATGGAAAATAAACGTAGATCGTCCAACCAACCTCCTATCTCTCTCTCTCTCTTTTGTACCCATAAAATTTAAATTTTGCGGGTGTATATGAAATATTTTCGCTGCAAAAAGGTCATGAAGTAGAATTTTTTGCATCAATTATACTAGAATGGTGAATATTAAGCATAGGAAAATATCCACACAGGTATTGTAAGCAAGATTAAACGGCTTACATTTTTTTTGCTTTAAAATTTGCATTAAGTTAATCTTTTATTACTAAAGTACGGATATGCTCATTTACAAGAAAACTCAATAAAGAAATTGGTCAAAATGTTGTCACAATTATCTCATTTTCTCTGCAACAAAGTGCTTATAAACTTATTATGCTTCTATAAGTAAATTAAAGGAAGAAAGCTTAAAAAGTTTCAAAAAAGATTTTCATTTGGCATTTTATTTAAGGTTGATTTAGGAATTTTGTTTGCACATTTAAAAAAAAATGAGAAAAGCTTAAAATTGTTAGGTCGTTTGGACATAAAATTATGAAAACATATTTTTCATTCTTAAGCCTTTTGATTTATTTATATGTGGTATTAAATTTTTTTATTTTTCTTACTTCGACCTTAAAGTTTGAAACTTTTTTCGAAAAGTTTTTAATCTTTTTTCATCAAGGAATTAATTTTTGGTTGGTTTGCTTTTAATGAGTTGTGAATTCTTCTTTACAGCTAGTTTTGGATGTTTTTTGGTTATAAAGATAATTTTTTCAGAAACTTCAATATTTAAGCGACAATTAAGGGGCCGTTCACCTATTATGTAACGCTTTGAGAGAGAAGGGGGTCCGAAAATTTGTTACAGTCTAATGTGATTCTTTTGTTTTCCGTTTTTTTACGGAGGAGAGGGGGAAGGGGTTAAAACCCAAATTTTAGCGTTACGTAATAAGGGACCGTTCATTAAAGGGACCGTTCATTTAGTACGTTACGCAAAAAATGACTTTTTAGACCCCCCTTTGTTACAAATGATTTCGTTTTTCCAAACCACCATTCCCCCCTAAAATGCGAATGTACTAAACGAACGGAACCTAAGTCAATGCTCCTTAAGGGATCGTTCACAAAATACGTCACGCTTAGGAAGGAGACAGAAGTCCAAGATCATGTTAGGCTCAATTTAAATTTTTTCAGAATGCAGAACCAAATTTGATACAAACCTTATGAGAGAATCTTACAAAAATATTTTATTTTGAGAAAAAAAATTGAAAAAATAACAAAAATTCACTCATTGAGAGTGCATAAATAATTTAAAATAAAAAATGAGCAAAACTCAGCAGAAATCTCATAATTTACTTTATTTGCTTGTTTTATTAGGTCACAAGTAAAGCAACTCAATTATATGTAGGAGAGAAAAAAAATACTATTCATATCAGTAGTGAATCAGAGCTTAAAAAATGAACATCAATAGTCAGAGAATATTAAACTTAATTATATTGTTATCGATTTCTGTTCTTGAAATTCAATGTCGTAAGTATCAAAAAGTTTGAATAGTAATAATAATCATAGGTTGAAAATAAATCTATTGTTATATTTAAAATTTTAGAATGCACAATCGACATACGAACAGATCTAAATAGAACTTCAAATAATATTCGTGAGCCAGTTTTCCTCAAATACTCGGGAGATCAATATAAATTGTTGATCCCAGATGACGGTGAATTGAAATTCAAGAAGGGTGAAACAGCTTTGATAGCATGTACATCCGAATCAAAACCCAATTCCCTGACATTTAGTAAGTAAAATAAAGTTGTGATTTTTACAAAAAAATGACATAAAACATTAAAATGTGAATCACAATTGACACTTAACGCCTCACCTTATGCTCATCATCAACATGATAATAACAATATTATTTTAACTTCCCAATGTGTCACATTACATTTCACATTTGTTTGTTTACTTGTCATTCCAATATAACACATAAAAATGCATTTCTGTCATTCATATGACATGCTGCACATACATTACTCATATTGTTATTACAAATAATTGCTTCACATTGTTTAATATATTTATTGTAGACAATAAACAAAGTGCAACGATCATTTGTTCATCAGGAAATAAATTCAACATAAACAATCAACAATATACAGTTTCGGAATTCAACGAATGTAGTGCATCAATTACTGGAAACATTTTAAATAGGAATCGAAAATGTGGCAGTGATGGAGCATTCATAAACATTGGATTTCAATTGACCGACGGTCGAGGTTTTGTTAATCTTATTGATGTTTGTTATTCAAAAAAGAGAGCATCTGCGATTTATTCAGCGCATGTCGTACAGGGAAATTCAATTAAGAATGCAATGAAATCAAGTCAACGTCCATCTACATTTAAAACAGTCGAAGTTCCAACAAATATTGGAATTGCAAACTCATTCACAAAAGCAAGTCAAATGAAAAGATTTACAGACATTTTTGGAAGCTCTGAAAAAGCATCAGAGTATTTAGACAAGACATATTTGGCACGTGGACATCTAACACCTGATGCTGACATGATTTTTGTGTCATGGCAATGGAGCACTTACTATTACATTAATGTCGTACCTCAATGGCAGTCTATAAATAATGCAAATTGGAAGCACATCGAAAGTGTCATTAGGTCAAAGGCTGCTCAATTGAAATACGATTTGGTTGTATTTACGGGCGGATTTGATGTTCTCAAACTTAACAATAAGAAAATTACTCTCGCATCGGATGGACTTGAAGTACCAAAATGGACATGGAAAGTCGTCTTGAATTCAACAAATGGTAATGGAATCGCTTTCGTTACTTACAATAATCCATTTGCTACCAATGTGAATAATTTATGTAATGACATTTGCGATGAGAATGGATGGAATTGGAAAGAGAGAAAAAATTACTCAAAGGGATATACAATTTGCTGTGATGTTGGTGACATTATGAGAATTGTAAGCGATATTCCACCTGAAGCTAAAAGTAATGGCATTTTACAAAAGTAAATTTATTATTTAAATTTTTATATTCCTTGTTCATAGAAAATTGTCGTGAATTAATAAATAGTTGACTATTTTTTTCATCAGATTAATGTATTTTATTATTTCTACTTTTTCCGAATTTGATGAGCATGAATTCAATCTCTTTTAATCGACAATATTTAAAATTGATCTGAATATACCTTTATTGGTAAAAATATATCAACCTTCTTATAAGCTTGCTTTTATTTCAAGTTTCTATCCATACCTCCCCTACGGCATTCAAACATTTATCTTATTTTAAACCCCATATTAAATTTTGTCCTCTAAACTTCTCTGATTATCTTCTTTATTGTATTAATAAATAACTTATTAGAATCTTATCAAGATTCTACTTTGTATCCCAAAAAAAACTTTTTAAACGATATAGGAAATGTGTGTGTAGAAAATTTTCAAAAATAATACAGCTGGCTTATTTTTAAAAACTTGATAATAATTTCAAATTGGATCCCCAACTAACCTCATTAACTCAGTTAGAAGATAAAAGAAAATAAGCACTAAATTAGAAAAAGGGTTAGGAAATTGAATATCAGAAATCAGATTTTAATCTAAAGTGTTTGGAAATAGCATAAACTTTGTGAAATATAAATTCAAGAACATTAAACATAAGATTTTGTACATTTGCTTGAACATGATGATATAATTAAGTCAATCTTGTGAGTTTGTTAACATTATTGTTAATTATTGTGTTATACAAGAAAATTTCACAAACAGCTTTATGTCTTCACAAAAACATGTTTAAATACTGTAAATCGATAATTCCGATTGTTGATTTTTTGATACTTAATTTGCAACACAATTGAATTGAATATTCTGAGTTCTATAAATTAATTAAATTTGAACTTAAGAATGATAGATTCAAGTGTCGTAAAAATGACATTAACCTTTTACTCACCCACAAACCCTTGAAAATTAATAGCTCAAATCAAGTGATATCAATCCCAATGGAAAAATCCTTTTAACCGACATGCAACAAGAAGTCACAAAAATATATATATTTTTAGAATCCACAAAAGTTTATTATTAATAACAACAATAATAATAAGAGAATCAACATGAATGAATTTCGGGACGAGAAAAGGTTAGAGCTCTCTGTACCCGTTTTGAGATTTGTTGGTTACAAAATAAAATTAAATGAAAAATTAATTTTCTTGCCTCATACACATTCATCAAGGACACATAATCCATTTAATAAGCCACATAAATGTGTGTTTTTATGAGTAAGCAAAACAGAACCCTTGCAAATTTTTCATAAACTTTTTAAAAACAATGAGTGTATAAAAAAAAATTGTTGCAGTAAACATTACAAGGATAAAAGTATTAACAATCTCAGAGTGAGCTAAAAATATTAAAATGAAGAAAAAATTCTTTTACAGAACAAGCTGATCTGATGGGCGTGTTTATTAGCTTTTATGTGAATTTTTCTTATTCATAACATCCTTACTTGGTAATAAAAAAGGAAATAAAAGGAAATAAAACTGATTCTGGGACCCAGCAGGAACAGGAAAATGAAAGTAATTTGGGAGAGAAAATGTCGTGACATTTACAATGTTGCCATTTTTTTGAGGATTATAAAGAAGCTGTTAAGATTAAGTTTATTTTTTTGGATCACTAGAATTAAGATCAAAATTACAACAAGAAATGAATTTATATCAAATAACTTAATGTGCAATATAAAACTTTAACTACAAAAATTCTTCATTCATAATTTTCCAAGAAATTTTTCATCAATTCTACTAGAAAATTTGTTCACTTTTCATAATTATGACAAACGATAATAACTGAAAAAATTTCCCTTTTTTCCTCTTTCATCATCAGCTTCGTAGCAAAATGAAATTCATTCATTACAAAAAGTTTTCTTCCTTTTAAAATAAAAGGGGGGAGAAAAAAATTTCTTTCATGTATCTTAATAAAAATTTCATAACGTCACCTTGCTCCACTTTATGTCGGAGTGGTGAAAATAAGAGAAGCAAATTTTTTTCTCATTCAAAAAATGAGCTAAAGAAAGAGAAAAAACTTTAAAACGCTAAAAGAAACATAAAAATTTCATTTGAAAAGTTTTTCTTTAAAAAAAGAATTTTTTTTTATATTTCACGTACTTTTTTTCAGGATGAACATATAATATAGTTGGTAGACGTGAGCATTGTGGCTTTGAGAATGTACTAATATTAGGAAAATAAAAGTAAAAGATTGAAGGAGAAATCTTGGAGTAATCGCAAAGAAGATGCATCCAAATCAAATTCAAATATATCAATTGCTCAGTAATGATTATATTTACATTAAAATTCAAATCCTTTCCCCAGCTTTTTTTCCTATTCATCTATAATACAGACTGATTCTAGTGCTAGTAGAATAAAAATACAGGGGGTCCTAGATTTGAACAGAGCAGAGCTCGAAGTCAACTCGGATTTTTTATCAAATTTGTATGGCGGAGTCGACTCCGAGTCGATTCGACTCCATACAAAATTTCATCGACTTCGAGCTCTGGAACAGAGTCGATTTAAATTGACTCAATTTGAGTTGTTTCAATATAAACTACCAAAAATTTCTCATACAAAAATTCAAATTTTTTTTTAACTGTCATTTTTTAAAAGTTTTGATTTCAAATCAAGGATCCCCTGTAAAATAAAATGAGTGGTGAAAAAAGTAGGAAACTGAATGAGCTGAAGGTTGAAAAATTTTTTCCACTAGATTTATCGCTTCCTCACTGAAATATTTTCATTTCGTTCTCAGTACATCGCTTCTCAGCTCTATGTGTACTCCAGGACGTATGTGAGCGGAAAAATAGTCACGTCATTTCAACATCTCTTCAAGCTTTTCTTTTTTTCTCCCCCTTTTTCCGATAGGGAAAAAAATGAAATCGCAAGCAAAGCAATTTTTGGAAAATAAGAAGAAGTGAAAAAAAAAGTTGATGACAAGAAATTTAAGAACCGCATAGAAATGGCAACTCAAAAGCAAAGCATTGAGTAATAAAATTCAAGTGAGTTCATGAATTTGTGGACGACAAAGCAGTAAAAGGAAAGGTAGAAAAAAAGAAGAGAAAAAAAAGACTCAAACTTATTTGAAGTATTTTTCGTACCTCATAAATTTTACATGATGATCCACATACCCATCATCGTCTTTGACGTCGTCAGCATCTTCTTGTGTGTCCGTATTTCATCAAGAAGAGTACTCATGCAGAAATAAGTAGAGGAAAAATAAACATTTTCATTTTCTTACTTAGTAATGCTTATGGATGAGATCCTTGTGAAATAACTTAGACTTCAGAGAGGTATGTAACTTCATAGAGAAATATTTTCTTTTAATCATTTCTCAAAAGGGATATTTTTTCATGATATATATTAGAAAAAAATAAGGACATTGCACTAGAATTTGTCATCATTTAAATCATCATGGCAAATGATCCTATAAAATTCCAATTATAACTTTATTTAATGAACACGAAAAAAAAAATCATAAAGAGCAAATTCATTAAAATCGCTACAGGCACATTTATGGTGTGAAATTTCAAGCATTTTGAAGGTGAGAAGTAAAGCGGTTCTTAAAAATCCACAAGAAATTGTATACGCTTGTCAAAAAGCGAGTAAACAATTTTAAGAATTTTTTTTTTCGTGATCTCAAAGCTAAAGACTTAGTAAAGAGATTCCAAAAAAGTAATTATTCCTTTAAAAACTGAAACATGAGATTTTCTGTGAATTTTCACAAAGTATGCATAATTTAACCAATGTTTAATTACCTTTAAATGCCTTCAACATGCCACTTATACTATAATTCTTTTACCCTTTATTTCCAGCATTAAAACATGTGAATATGAAAAGAGAAATTTTTTTCCACATCAAATAATTTCAACTCTTTCCTTTCTCATGTTTAATTTCAATTTTCCTTTTCACTTGTCAAAAAGAATAAATGAGAGCATCGTAGCAGAGAGGAGGAAGGAATTAAAATACGTAGGAATATTATGCCACATTCATTCACTTCTTTTTTTTTTATTTAGATAACTATACATGCATGATGAAGAGAATCTATGTGTTTGAGGATAAAAAAAGATGAGACTCAGTTGCAAATTTTAAAGTAAGTTTTATGACAGAAACGTTTTTTTTTGTCTTTGAATCTTTTAAAAGAAATTCAATTAAATGCATATGTCGTTGCATCAAATTAAAAATTGTTCATAAGGCAAATTAATTGTATTTGTGCTTCCAGTGGATTCACATTCAATTAAAAAATTCTTCATTAAGTTACCCCAAATGAAACAAACATTTTTCTCAATTAAACATGCTAATAAATATAAAGGAAAAGAGCAGGAAGAATCATGGATGAATTAATGTGAAAGGATGTGTGAAAAAAAAAGTTTTAAGCAACTTCCTCTTTCTGTCTTTCTGCCTCCTCCCGACTGTTGGCATTTTAGTGAAAATTATATAATGAATGAATGAATAAATGCGAATGAATGAATGAGGAACAAAAATATATGTGAAAAAAGCACTATAAAATGTACATCTACTTTGTGCCCTCTCATTCTGTATATGTGTCTATTTTATGATCATTTCCTCACCCAAAAAAAAAAAGATACAGAGAAACTTAAAAAGCAGGCACATCATTTATTTCAAATTTCACATGAAATTGAAATAAATTTTTGTGTAATATTTTTTTAGAGAGTCAGTAAATATATTCAAGCATTTTGTCAACACTTAAATAATTTTGTCATAAATTTTTCATTGCACAATTATTTACTTCCTCTTCTCTTTTAAATATTTCTATAGAGATTGCGAGTACCTATGCAGCATGCATTTATATGCTGATTCTAAGACTTTTAAAAGCGTTTTAAAGAAAAGCATTTAACTTATTGTTGCTTCTGCTTCCTTTATAGAATAAAATAAGAGAGAGAACCATTTAAATGAAAGCCGAAAAATAAATTTTGGCATAGTTAAATGTCTGCTTATTATTATTATTTTTTTTTATTTTTATTATTATTAATATTGTGAAGAGGAACAGAAAGAGATAATCGGATGGAAATAAATCTGCTTTTACCGAGCGGTAAAAAACAATAAAATAGCTTTAGGGCGATATTTTTTTATCCTCCTTCTGCAAAAACGAGTAGTTTGTTAAGGTAAATGGAGTGTAAAGCTACTTCCACAGTTTAACATGAGAAGGAAAAAGGTTTACAGGCGAAAACAAAAAAAATCGAGAGGAGCAAACAATTTACAGATGAGTTCCCTTCCAAGTTTTTTTTTATTTAAGTTTGATAATTTTCCGGCAAAAAGGAAGTTCTTATAGTTAAGGTAAATATTTGATCAATGTTAAAATAAGACATTTAAACAAGCCATAGAATGGTTCGATGTTTTATGGCAAATGTTAATTGATCTAATAAACTAATTGTGGAAGAACTTTTTGTGATGCCCAATTGGGTCTGGTTGATGTAAAATTTGCATGTAAATTAGAGTTTTTGCTAATGAAGCAGGGGTGTAGCAAGAAATTTTTTTTAATGGAGTTCAAGAATTATTTTGGATGGAAAAAAATTTTTTAGCAGGCTGACCATGGAGTTTTGGAAAATATACGGGACATTTTACAGTTTTGTTCATTTTAAACAGTTTATTTCAGAAAAATATAAAAATAAGAATTTTTGAAAGGTTTTACATACTACGAAAATAATTTAAAATTTTAAATTTTTTCTGGGTTCGAATCAGATGAAATTGAGGCCTAGAAAAATTTACAATTTTTTACTCAAGCAGAGAAAGGGGAGGGGGGGGGGGGGAGATCCAAACTCCCTTGATATTTTAATATATCAATTTAATATCATTAAAAATGTTTCAAGTTGATTTCCTTTTCCTCTCAAGAAATATTCTCTATGCAGTTATTCAAATGAAAATCTACAAAAAAGAAGCAATAAAGAACAATTGTAGCAGATGTTGCGATATCCGCAGAGAAGTAAAAAAAAAGTTCTTTCTGTTTTGTCGAACGAACATTTATCAAAGTGTAATTATCAAAAAATTGTACATATATTTCAAAAGTGCCATCATATTTACAATCTTAAGGAAATTTCTTCTTCATTTCACATCTATTTATTATTTCTTATACTTTTTATTGTGAATATGAATGTTTGAATATTGCGGAGAAATAAAAAATAAAAAAAGAGAAGAAAAATTGAAGACTTTTTATATTTTCTTTTTTTCTTTGAGGGAAGCTTAGAAATTGAATTTATGATGGGACTCTAAAATTTTTTTCTACAATGGGGGCCTAATTTTTTGGTTTCAAAAACAAAATCTAAACGTATGAAAAATGACCGGTAAAAAAATTGTATGAAAGACTTTTGAATAACTCAAATCGCAGCCCCCAGTATCCTTAAACTCACACTGAAGAAAAAGTAAAATGTTTATATTTATTGTATTTTAGAAATAAACAATTTCAAAAAAAAAAAATATATTTTTTAAGCATCCTTAATAGTATCCACACCTGAATGCATAACAATAAGCAAAAATGGCAAAAAATATGAAATATGAGATTTTTACGTTCTAGGAAAAAAGGAGAACGAAGAAAAAGTTTTTTATTCTCCAATAGTGCAGCATTTTCACTCAATTTTCTGCTTCTTTTTCTACCGTCTGCTTCGCTTCCTTTTTTCTTTCTCTCTATTGCTGCATACAATTTTCACATATAAATGTTTATGAAACATGTTCTCGCAATATGGGAGATTATTAAATATTGCCAATGTAATAAATGTCAAAAAAATTTTTGCTTCTCCTATTTGAATTCAATGAATGTAAGGAACGAAAACTTTCTATCCTTGTATCTGTTTAAAAATTTAAAACTTTCCTGTACATTTTAACTGAGCATGAAAAATGAATGTAGCAAAATTGGAAAATAAATGAAAATTGTTCTGTTAAATTGTTACGATTAAATTTTTTAAAAGACTTCCGGCTTCTATTGCTAACTTTTGAAAATTTTACTTTTGTAGAAATTTTCAGGAACAGCACGGAAAATTTCTCTCAAATTAATATTAGATGAACAAAGTTAGATACAGAAACAGAAGAGAATATAATCAATAAAATTCAAACCAATTTCAAGTTCAGAAGACTAAGATGCCCGCTCATGCATTAAGCTGCTACAGCTTACATCTTTATTTGAATAATTTTAAATCCAGCTTTTCCGCTACCATTGAAAGAAATATCAACAATCCATAAAAAAACTGACCCATCTCATTCTTATTTCTATTGTCATTTTAATGTTTTTTGACTGTCTTTCATAGCACATACAGACGAAGATGGAAAGTTACTCACACATAATTGGATTAGTCTTCAAATTTCCACATCGTTTTTTTTTTTATTCTTTAAAACGATCTGATCTGTCTTGTGCTTTATCACATTTACACTAGACTGGATATTTTCATGTCATGCTTATTGCTGTCATTGAAGATGAATGTCAAGTCTAATAAAGAATTTTCTTGTTTTTTGTGGACAGAAAAAAAATTCTTTCTTTTCATTTTTATGAAAAAATAAAACAAAAGTTTACAGTTCAGTTGGAAACTGATGACTTAAAATTATTTTTGTCACAAATGGACATCGAAAGGGACGATACTAAAACATAAAATGCACTCAAAAATTTCAATTTATTCTCATTTGAAATTGAAATTTAGCATTTTTTGTTTATTTTCACATTTTTAAGTTTCATTCGAAAAATGTGCAAATTTTATTTGCATTTAAAATTTTGAGCTTTTTGTTGCTCGCCATGCATTTTGTGCAATGTCGTGGTTTTCATCAAAATTCACAACATTAAGGAGCTTTTGTTTGATTTTCAGAAGTTGTTTTGAAATTTTAAGTGAAAATTCAATGACTGGAATTGTCAGAATATTTTGAATATTCCCAAAGACCTTCTGACTAAATAATTTTTGGCAATCTGATGCACTGATCTAAATGAAGAAAAGTTGAGTAATTTTCATGTTTTCATCACCGTCGTCATCTGACTAAAAATGAAATGAATTTTCCAGATCAGAAAATTTTCCTCAGAGTTGCATTTTCAAAAAAAGAAGAAGAAGAAAAAAATCCTCAAATCTAAAAGGGAAATTAAAACGAATTAAGTGCCAGTGCCATACATTCACAAATGCATCAAATGAAAAAATTTTCATATCTATGCCATGAAAATGACAAAACTTGCAATTCGCTTTTATGAAAATTTATTCAAGTTTAAATGGAAAAAATTTTCTCTTCACTTTTTTTTTGTTCTTCGTCGTTCTTTTGAATAAAATGAAAAATCTTTTTTGTTCTCTTTCGGAGTAGAATAAAAAGTTTTTTAGTGACTTTTTTATGTTTCCAAAATTGAAGAAGAAAACACAATTCATTTTAAAGTTAAGAGTCATAGAACAAAAGCTGAAGGGGTTTGAAACTTTCTCGAACAAATGCTGATAAAAAATTAAATAATTTTATGCATAAAAAGTGATCCATGAGCTGCACATCCTGACTCTTTCTCATCTTATGAAAATATTTTAACTTTCTTTCTCATAAATTGCATTAGTGTAAGGAAAGAAGAAGCAAATATAATTTGTTGTGATGGAAAAGTTTTCTTTTTTAGCAAAAATTTCAAAATTTTATTTTTTTTATACACTTTGGTCAGAAGTTCAATGTTACATCTTCAATGGTATTAAAACGAGACCACACTTACAATTTAATAAATAAAAATTGATTCTTTCAGACGATAGTTTCAGCATGCATCATGATAGAGGATTAAGTTACAAATTCACTTCTATAATTCGCTTAAATTGTCCACAAAGACTTCTTAACTTCTAAAGAAACTTTGTTATAGTTTGTTATGGACACTTGCACAATAAAAATGATAAAGGAATAAGAGAAAAGTAGGAAAAGTTTTTTTCATAAAATTGATGGTGTTTTGTATGTTAAATAATTTTCGTCTGTATGAATCAAGTAAATAAAGAAAAATTTTCACTTAAAAGTTAAGAAAAGAAAAAAAAATAATTTCAAATGTTGCAAAGTAAACAAATATCATTTACAATAATTGGTGTCAGTTTCTGATAAATGTTCCATTAAATGGAAAGAAAAATAAATGTAATAAAATTTGTCGAGCACTCACATTTACTGATAATGACATTGGTTAATGCAGAATTTACAATTCGATATTATGTGTCGCATTTCAAAATGGATAATGGTTATTAAAACCGCAACAATTATTCGAACATTTGTAATTATTTTCCATAAATAGTAATAATCACCTAAAATATTTAAGCTTTGCTTTAATTTGCGGATTTCAATAGAATTACATTTAATTAACTTGTATTAATGGATTTCCTGTCATATCTGGATCCATGTTATCAAATACAAAGTAAATGCAGAAGGTTACATTTGATGACACTTGACACAAATTCTCACAATTTATTTATTCCTGAATTTCCAATCTTAAAAAATTAATGCAGCATCGAAAGCTGGATAGAGTCTTCTGTTTTGGAATTGAGTCAAGAAAAACTCATTCTCCTATAATAACATTAAAAACTCATCAATTGAATAAAAAGAAGAGACAATTTTAAGTAAAAATTTTATGACTGCAAGCAGTTCACAAATTAAACATGTTAGCGCCTTTGGATGTTCCATACAGTTAAGAAAGTTGATTAAATTTGGTCAAAATGTTTTTCTTTATATCTGTTACAATATGAAAATATGCCAGCAAATAAAAAGAAATGAAACAAAATGCAAACATGCTCACATTTTTATAGGAAGTTGCAACTCAAATTGTTTAAATAAAAAAAAAGAAATAAAATGAAAAGAGGAAATGAGATTTATGTGGCGCTTGAATTCGACAATAATTTTATCCACAATGCACATAGACACCAGGAGCGTAGCCAGAAATTTCTCTAGGGGGGTCCATAATTTTTTTTTGTTTAGAAGAAAAACTTTTTGGGGGGTCTAAATGCATATTTTCTCAAAAACCCTAGCTAAATAAAGAAATTTTTGTTCAAAGCAGGGGGTCTAGACTCCCTTAAACTCTCCCCCTGACTACGTTCTTGATAGACAAACTCACTCACACGACCTTCCACAGTATATCACATGTACACCAGAAAAGGATCCAGAAAAAGGATGAAAAATTTTCTTTCAGTAGAAAGGACACAAAAAAAATTGCATTATTCGATTTTAATGTGATTATTTCATTGTGCAGAATAGAAGAATGTGAAAGAAATGTGGATAATAATTTTTGCATTTATGTCCATTCATTTCCATTTTTTTTTTCTCTTACTCCTCTCTATTTCTTCTGCATCTTGCAGAAATTCTTGAAAAATTTATTATACAGAACGAATTGTCTATCTATCTACATGGTCATGTATTAAAGTTGGTTATGTGTTCTTGTAAAATAGAGAGAAATAAGGAGTGAAAAGGGGGATGATAGTCAAGCAAAGAAAATGAATGAGATGCGGATGAAGACTTATGAGAGAAAGGAAGGAACTTGATACATTCATTTATGCTATGGAATTTCCTTTATGACTACTCTCGGTGTCTGAAATGATATATTGAACGGATGACAATTGAATGAGTCTTTTGTGTATACTCAAAATTTTGAGATGAATGCTGAATATTTTTTATGATTGAAAAGTTTTTTTTTTTTTTTGAATTTTCATATTTTGCAGACTCGATATTCAAATTGTGAAAATTTGAAAATAATTGTTTGTACTTTTGTGGATATTCTGGTTCATTGGATTACTGTATGCATTAATTAGTATTTTGTTTAACTTCTATGCCAGTAATATACAGATTCTATGTACCCAAATATCTGACTGTTAAAACTTAAAAGTATGAAATTGGATTTGACAGAAATTTCAAGCTTTTAAGCATTGAATGCTGAGATTAGAAATTTACAAAAATAATTGCTTTGGAATTTCTCACTAAAATTATTTCCATTAGCATCAACTCAAAATATTGATTTTCATTGAAAATTTTCAACTGAGACCAAATTGCTTCTATTTACTTTACCCCAAAGACTCTAAAATTGAAAAAGGAAACCTTATTCTAAAACTTTAATGCACTTTATTGAGTTACAAAAATCATGATGCTGTAAAAATTTTAAAGGAAACGAAAAACTTTTTTTATGACTGAAAGGAAAAGACGACAACAAAAATTTATTTACGGTTTGCTGATTTACTGTTGAAAAACTTATTGTGTTATTTGCATATTTACCATTCTAACTTTTATGGCTTTACTTTTTTTTTAAAAAAAAGGGTCCAGAGCTTGATTCTTCAATCTTGTTCATTTTATGTCTGAGAGTTTAATGGAGTTGGGATTTTTGGTTTATGTTGTAAAATATGAATAAATTTTCTAGATGATTGGTTGAGTTAACAGATTTGAATTCTTATGAGTTTAATTTGTGTTAAGGCTCTTTACTTTAATCTTTAAACTATTTTTTTTTTGTTTACTTTTCCAACAGCTGATTATTTTATTTTTATTTTTTGTTGTCATAGGTATTCAACTGTGTAAATGTCATATCACTCAACGCAATAAATTTATATGTGAATGTGGTGATTGATAAGATAAAAAACTTATTGTCAATGAACATTTATGCTTCAGTTCGATTTGTAATATTAAGCCGATAAACAACTTTTTTGTACAGTTTAAAATGTTTAAATATTAAAAATTATTATTTTTAATTACAAAAGTAGAACATGAACAGAGCAATTTTTAAACGCATTTTTATATTTTTATTATTAATATTTACATTTACACTTGTGGTGCTATATGTTAACGAAAAAAGAGAGTTTATGACATCACCATATTTGACACAAATTAAAAGTATTATCCGTAAAAGTGAAAATGAAGTACCTGATTCTTCAACTTTAGTATTCGATTCGGACGATACAACAATTTCTTTAATAGATCGCATTACCTCAAGTACCAAAAGCTGGACCATTCAATCATTATTTTTGAATAATTCGTCTGAACAAAATTTAATGAAAGAAAATTGGACTTATGAGTGTATTAATGAACGTTGCATCCGAAAATTTCATGGAAATGATAATGAGAGTAAAATTTCATTAATGACTTGTTCATTAACTTGTGGTATTCCAAAATTATGGCCACAACCATTAAAAATTGAAGTGAAAAAGTCTTCACAAAAATTTCAGCTGACAGATGTTAAATATCAAATAATAACAAAATTTAGTGATGTTGCTGAACTTATGAATAAAACTATGACAGCATTTTTTGATGACTTGAAACAAGTTATTTCTTCATCTGGAGGAAAAGTCGATAGCAAGGACACAAAAGATTTTCATTCAATAAAAATTAACATTTATGTCACAGAATCTGATGTAACATTGTTAACATTGTCTACAGATGAATGTTATAGTTTAACAATTACACGTGAGCTAACAAAAGTTATTATTATTATTTTTTTTTTGTTAATACATAATTTTTTAGAAATCGAAACAGCAATTGATGTTAAAATTTCTGGCAAATCATTTTTTGGAGTTAGACATGGACTTGAAACTCTTCAACAATTAATTTGGTATGATGACTACCATGAATCGCTTAAAATATTGACAGCTGTTAAGATCGAGGACTGTCCAAGTTTTAGGTAAGAGACAATAGGGATCATTGACTTGTTCGTTTAGTTTCAGTATAGAAAGAGTCTGAGGCCATTTAACAGCTTCATGCAAGTAGATATTATTTATAAGAGGCAACGGTGGAGCCAAGTGGGAGGGTGATTTGGAGAATTTTTACCGTCTATCTGGTATATTTCTTTAATTTGCTAGGGGTTTTCATTTAAAAAATCGATAAAACACCCCCCACCCCATCCTCCTTTCCAAAAAAATGTTCATGTAAAAAATCAAATTTTCACCTCCCTCAAAATTTTTGTATGCTAATAGTAAAAGGATTTTATGACAGAAAGTGGAGGAGGTCTATAAATTCCATATTTTAATGAACCTCATAAGTGAATGACTTTTTGAAAATTAAATGTTCATTTCACCAATTTAAAGTATATTTTTTTTAGTTATCGAGGACTAATGCTAGACACATCAAGAAATTACTTTTCAATCGACACAATAAAAAGAATAATAGCTGGCATGTCACATGTTAAACTCAATCGATTTCATTGGCATTTAACAGATTCACAGAGTTTTCCATTTGTATCGAAAAAATATCCAGAACTTTCAATTTATGGCGCATATTCATCAAAAGAGGTTTACACACATGATGACATATTGAATGTAGTTGAATTTGCAAAAATACGTGGAATACAAATCATACCAGAAATAGATGCACCAGCTCATGCAGGAAATGGATGGCAATGGGGAAAAGAGAAAAGTTTGGGTGAATTGAGTTTGTGTATAAATCAGCAACCTTGGAAATCATTTTGTGGTCAACCGTCATGTGGTCAGTTAAATCCTAAGAATAGCAATACGTACATGATATTGGAATCTCTTTACGAAGAACTCTTACAACTTACAAATACTACAGACTTCTTTCACATGGGCGGTGATGAAGTTAATTTTGATTGTTGGAGGCAACATTTTAAAAACGAGGATCTCAATTCACTTTGGTGTGAATTTATGTATGTCCAGTGATATTGTTTCTCTTGAATTAAGTAAATTTAAATCTTTATCAATTCCCAGGAATGAAGCTCACAAACGAATGACTAAAGCCAACAATAATCATCACATTAAGCATGCAACAATTTGGAATAGTGATTGGTCAAAAATCAAATGTCTTTCAGCTAAAAATTTTACTCTTCAGGGTATTGACACAACACATTTATCATGTCATTCAAAGCTCTGTAAATTCCCTAAATGCAATTAAATTTTTCAGTGTGGCTAGCACAGCCAGCGCAAATTCAACAATTTCTTAACTCAAACTATCATTTGATTTTATCACATATTGATGCATGGTACTTGGATTGTGGCTTTGGAAGTTGGAGAGATACAAGTGGACAAGGTACATGCCCGCCATTTAAAGCTTGGTATACGATGTATAATTACAGACCATGGAGTACTTTGAGATTGACTGACGATAAGAGGAAGCAGGTAATCTTTTCTATAAATTTGATAAAATTTAATTTTTTAATTTTTTAAAATCTTTTTATAGATTTTAGGAGGAGAGGTAAGACTAAAGAAACATTTTAAAAAATGATTAAAAAATATTAATTCAATTAAAAAATTTAAAGGCATGCATGTGGACAGAGCAGGTCAATGAAGATTCCATTGATGTAAGAATTTGGCCACGAGCAGCAGCATTTGCAGAGCGGCTTTGGAGTGATCCACAATCATCAGTGATACCAAAAGAGACTGTTAATAGATTTTCAATTTTTCACAAACGATTTCAATCTTTGGGACTGAAATCAGATGCAATTTTTCCTAAATATTGTGAACAAAATGTGGAAGAATGTTTTTAAATAAAATTTATTATTTTTTTTCTAAAATTTTGATCAATCATTTTTTGGAATTATTGAATTTTGTTGAAAAATAGTAAAGGGCTCGTTCACTTATTACGTAACGCAGGGGGGTCGAGAGGAGAACAATAGAATTTCTGAGAATTCCATTGTTATTTTTTGAAATATAACCGTTATTTTGTTACGTAATAAATGAACGATACCAAACAAATTCTAACCAAAACAAAAACACATGGAAACGAGTTAGAAATAAGATAAGATGAGAATAATGTGATAAAATAAATAATCTAATTCAACATATATTAAAGTTGTAATAAATATATTGCCAATAAACTCATAAACAAAGAAACACATAAATCTAGAAAAATTTTCATAAAAAGCACTAAATTTATGAAATGAAAATTCCAAAACATACAAAAACTATTACTTCAAAATCATAAATATTCATGGTATATGACAATGAAAAGTTCTATTCATAATTACAGCTCATAATTTCATTTTATTTTGCTATATATTTTAGCAAAAAAAAGAACATAACTTTCAAATCTCAGAAAAGGAAACAAAGAGCAATAAACATGGAAGCTTATTAAAAAGTTTTTTTACGACTTTCCTATGAATTTTCCGATTTACATAAAAACTCCTATTCCCTCGTGGTTCTCTTAAAAATTTATCTTTCTCGTCAATCGCATGGAGTTAAAGGGGAGCAAATTTTTTTGACCAAATTTTTGATTTAATCTTAAATTTTAGTAGGCTTTGGGCCGTTCATTTGTGACGTTCAATTTTTAGGGGGTCTGAGTCTGTTTGACAGTCCTAAACAAAAGGATAGAATGGGGAGGAGGGAGTTTAATAATCCATGTTCTTGATGAACATCACAACTGAACGACCCTTTAAAGGTTTCTATATTGAAGTTTGATGTTAGAAAGTTCCCAACTGGGACTCATTTATGAAATTTCTAAATATTTTTCCCCATAAATCTCATAAATTTAAGCATCAACTGATGAACTCCTTTTGATTCTTCAAAGAATCCTCTCAATAATATCATTATGCTTAGTAATAGTAACATTGAAATAATAAAATGTTATAAAATGCATTTCTAAATTGGCATCCGACTTGCTATATTCTTTGTCGTCATTTTTCATGATATGGAAAATTTTTCATCTTTTATTTCTTTCTTTTATTGTTGAAAAAAAGAAGAAAAAAAAATGAAGAAAATTGTAGAGTGTTGAAGAATATGAAGGAACAATACGAGCGAGAAGGAAGAAGAAATAACGGGAAAGTTATTATAAAATGTAAATTGAAGTTTTGTGCCATTTTTCTTCAAGTTCTTCTTATATTTGATACAATTTACTATTATATATTTCTTTTTCTATTATTGTGTGTGATATGGTTTTGAAAAAAAGAAGAAAAAGATAATATCAAGGAAAGAAATAGGAAATGATATTCCAAGTTTAGATCTATAAAGTAGCTAGCATGTTGTTATAGCTCATCTTTCTTATGACTTTAAATACATTTTTCTATCAAGGAGAATGCACCTCATGAATTCTTAATGAAATACTTTTCACATTCCTTTTGAAGGACACAAATAATCAAATATGCTTAACACAAGCTTGAATTGATTCAAAATAAAATCTAACAGAATTGGGAAAATCGCGTTAAAATATGTAAAATGAACGAAAATAAAAGAAATTGAATAAAAGTGCAAGAAGGAAGAAGGAAGGAAAGTAGAAATGATAGAAAAAAAAGCAATAGCAATATTAAAGGATAAATGATATGCCTTGATAGTTTTATATTCTCATTCTCTCATCTACGAGTAGCTCTTGGCAAACTCGACGGAATGATAAAATGATGATTTGTCTGAATAAAATGCTGCTTTCATGTGGTTGTAGAGAGAATGTGAAAGGAAAGTGAAAAACCGTTCCAATAATGCAAATGGAATGAAAACATTCACAATTTTCTCATCTTTCATGCTGTCGGGCATTTCATTTCATTTTCAATTCTCAATGACATACCACTTTTGGACTTTTTCCGTAGACAAACTGAATTCAGTTTTTTTTTGTGTGCAATAAATTCAAATAAAAATTCACTTAAATGAACAGTATATATATATATATATATATTTTTTTAAGGAAGATTCTTCAATGACTTGACTTTTCATTCGCTAGATATTGTTGATAAGAAGAACCAAGATTGTGTGAAGCCATTTGAATGTAATCAGACGAGCAATTGCTTCTCTGTTATTCATACCTTTTTTGCTACCACATTACAGAAAAGATTACATTGAGAATTACAATGCAGTGGCATGAATGTAATTTTATTGCTGTTAAGCTATCATGCAAGTCACCTTAAATAAACATCTTGATCGCTACTCGTTCTTACTTACTTGCTTATTCATTCTCATTTTTTTCTCTTATATTGTCTACTTACGGGTGGATAAGGTTGAGAGGATTTCTTTCCTCTGATCTTATTTAAATTTTAAATTTCAAAGGGAATTTACTTGAAATTCAATTTTTTTGTGAAATGTGCATTCTTTCGAATGGAATAAATAAGTATACACTGGTAAAAAGTTTGACTCTATTTGTACTTTAGTTCTATAGTTCTGAAAACTGAAAGTTTTTTTTTCCTATTTTATAAATGTTCAAGATAAGCAGGGGCGTAGCCAGGAGGGTCAACAACCCCCTCCCCCATCATCCTATTTTTGGAAAGTTTACACTAGATATTATCAAACTTTTTAGATCCAAACCAAAAAAAAACTTCAAAAAGTAGCAAAAACCCATCTCAAAAAAAAAAAAAAAAACAAAAAAAATCAAAAAAATCAAAAATTCCTGGCTATACCCCTGAAGTAAAGTAAAACAAGATTTTGCGAACCATAAACATCATAAAGTAAATTAAAACTTTGAGCATAATTAAAACAGTTAAGACTTAATATTTTTTGTCAAACCACAAATTACTCCAGTTACTGTAACTGAATCAACAAAAGCCTTTTTAGAGAAATTTAATTTTTTTTTCTTCTTTGAGTTCATTCCATCACAAAATTATTCCTTTTCATGAAGAACAAATAAACTTTTAATTTATTTTTTTTTATGTGTTTGTTTAACCATTAATTGAATATCAAAGTAAAGACCTCTTTAGGGTGCTTCAATCATTTTGTCACTTATTTTTGAGAAGATTTTTTTATTTAATAATTAAGATAAAATTATTCGATAATTTAAATAAAAATTTACATTTATACAAAAGATTGAAGTTCATGTCACGTAATAAATAAATTGACCCTTTTTCTCTTTTGCATTTTTTTAACCACAAATATTGTGGACCAAAAGAAGAAGTAATACAAGAAAAAATAAAAGTAAAGGAATTTTATTTTATTTTTTCTTACCTTTCTAACTGCTAAAATGCTTTTTTTTTGTATATAAAAAAATGTAAGCAGCAGCAAAGCATAAAAAATCTAAGATCACGTTAGAAAGTTCTTTTTTATTTGCGAGAAAAGTATAAAAAATGTATGCATTTTATAATGAGATTTTGTACATATGCATAAAATATATAGAAAGAAGCAGTAACACAAAGGAAGAGTGACATAGGGAATAAAGTATGAGTAAACACTCAGTAAAATATGATACATGAAAACATAAGAGAAGATAATTCAAGGAATGGACATCAAGAGAGTAGTCTTTAAAAAAAATTTAACATTTAAGCGAGGATCAAGATATTTTTTCTATGAAAGAAAAATTTCAAATTTTCTAAATTTAAAAAATTAAAATTTTAGATCATAAAAAATCAAGGACCATCAATCAAAATCAAAATAATTGATTAAACCAGTGATGGCCAACCGGTGAGCCGCGGCACACTAGTGTGCTTAATTTTCTTTCGAAATATTACCACGAACCATCTTCCGCGTTCGGTTTTGGTCATAACTTGCTCGTAAGGTGTGCCGCGCCAAAAAAATGTTGGCCACCACTGGATTAAACGGAAAATCAAAATCATTATTTGAATGCAAATCAATGATTTTTAAAAATTATTTTGATTTTCCGTTAAATCAATTATTTTGATTTTGATTGACGGTCCCTGTAAAAAACTAAGCAAAATGAAGAAATTTATTCTAAAGAAAAGTGATTGTACCCCTGCTTGACTCTAAATTTATTCTTTTCAAATTTGCAATATTTTTAAAATCTCTTTCAATATTTTCATGCAATTTTATTCTCTTTCAAAATTTTTAAGTATCAATAATTATTTTTCAGAAATTGCAATCATTTTATTTCATAATAAATGAAAGTTTCCCTATATTTTCATCCACAGAATCGGCAAAAAATTAATTTAAAAAATTACATCCCCTTGAACAACACAACGTTAATGTTATAAAGCTTCGAAAATCTTCTTTGTGAATATTTTATGTTGTTCTGAATCATCATCATTATCATGCATTGTCATCTATTTATTTTTTTCTTTCTTTCTTTTTAACTCTATCTCGGTTATGGCAACATACATACAATCTATGTAGCATCAAAATTACTTCAACCATTACATGAACTAACAAGCTCTGCTTTAACGTAATATGATATTTCTTTTTTGTATAGCTGAATCCATATTTGTCATTATCATGCAACTATAAATGATTCATTCACACATTTTCCCTTTGAAGTTATTTAAAAGCACACGTTGAGTGTTTTGAATTCAATGCATATATACCATAAATAAATACGAAAAATATGAAAGCAGTTTTAGCGAAAATTTCCAAAAAGTCACTTTCACTCTTAGTTTTAATGCATTCGATGTATGACTGTTTATGTGTATCATTTATGGATGGCAAAAACGAGTTCACTAACATGTGCAGGAATTTTGAGATTTTATTTAGTTTGATAATCGAGTTATGTATTGAGTTTATAGTTACTACACAATCTCAATTTTAATTTATTTTAAGTGCAAATCAATTATTTAATTCGTACAATTAAACAAATAACAATTATAAACAATTTTACAATAGCTTGAAGCTCCAAATCATTAAATAAAAATAAATTCATCAGGTAATTTAACGAACTCAAGAAAGGTAAGAAATCATAAAAGATAAGTTCATCAAACTTTATGAGATTTATTATTAAGTCATAATTAGTAAGAGGGCAATGAACAAACAAATTCTGTGTGGATGTAAAGAGGATAAATGAGTCAAGAAGTGAGACGAGCGTCATAATTGAAAATGAAAGAAGAGTTGACTAATTAATCTCCTTTGCATGGATAAATAAAACGAGTGCCAGAGTCACGAAAGAATAAAAAAGAATAAAGCAAATTTTTCATTTCTGTTTTATTTTTTTTTAGCTGAATTAGGGGCTGTTCACTTAGTACGTTACGCAAAAACCAAAACGACTTTTTAGACCCCACCTCCCCCCTTCCTCTCCTTTGATACGATTTTTGTATGTAAATTTTTTTCTTTTGTTTGACCTGTTACAAAATCTTAACCCCTCCCTCCCTTTTCCCCTTAAAAAGTGAACATACTAAGCACCTTATAACTTCTTAAATAAATTGAAGATTTTTAAGACGCGAGCATCATCAAACTGCATTTACAAAAAGAACATCTGTTCCAAAATTTAAGCTATTAATGCTAATAAAGGTTTCGTATCTTAACAAAATTGACTTAATGAATTTAATAAGATAAAATCAGCAAAATTTGTTCCACGTAATGAAAATGTTTCAAGAGAGTGTATATAAACTTTATAAAGTCATAAAAAGTGAAACTTGATGAAGTTTAAATTGATCATAAAAAAATCTCAATAAATTCACATTTTTTTTTATCTACAAATGAACATTGATTTATTTCCTCAGATCAATTTTATAGCGATGAAAATTTCATTTTCATCAAATCTTCATCATAATCCTTATCATAATCTTAAATTTCCATTTACAAATTTATAGCTATTTACAAATTTATTACCATGATTGATAAATAAATTTCACACCAAGTCAATTGATGAACTTACATTCATCAATTTTCGTATAAATCTCTAAACCCAAAATCACCTTAAAAACGATTACTCGCGAAAGTATCATTTATGGTAATAACAATTTATTTTTCTACCTTCTTGCGTTTCTTTTCTTCCCTTTCGTTTCTACATACGTAAGCTTATGAATATTACATAACCATATACTGATGAGATTTTTATCCTGTATTTTTTATCGAAATGTTTTAAATTTTCGCATTTTGTTTGTCAATTTTGACTGACTCGAATGAACTTCAAAATTAAATATAAGGGGTCCTCGATTTGAACTGTTGTTTTGTTCCAAAAAAAAATTTTTTCAAATCGAAAAGTATGAGAAAATTCCGTTAAATTCAAGAATTTTAATTTTTGTATGAAAAATTTTTTGACTTTTTCAATCGAATCTGTTCAATTCGAAGCTATTAAAATGCAACGACCTGCTCTAAAATAAATTTTATACAAAAAATGCGCTTTATTCACTTCCTTTCATGCCGAGTCAATTTGTATGTATATTACATATTGTCAACGACCCCATCGTGAATTTTTTTTCCGCGAGACTGCGAAGAGAAAAAAAAAACTTTTTCTTTTTCTTTTCCTTTATCTTTTAGTCGACACTCAAGTTAACACATTTTTTATGGAGCAAATTGCTACGCACTGTGTGTGAAAATGAAAAATTATGGATCATGGAAATGTGTCGATTTATTAGAGATTATATGCAGAGGGGAGAGCTGAAATGAATTGAAGGAAAAAAAAGAAAGAAAAACAAGAGATAAAAAAAATTTGCAAGCGCTGAGGATGAAATATTTACAGGAAAATAAATTAAATTAATGAAGGAAATAATTCATTTTTATTAAATTTTATCTGCATGAAAATGAGTGCCAAGAAAGATTGCATAAAATATTGGATGGAAGTGAAAAAATTTTAAATAATAATTTGGCGCATTAAAAGTTACATGGATATTTATATTTTATCAAAATCCATAACAAATCACTTATAAGTACATTTTGGTTATTAAAGCTCAAAGATTTTAAATATTTTTACATTTAAAGCTACATAAAATTTGTCATTCGACTTCCACGAATTTGTATATTAAGCTCTTGCTTAAAGGTCATGTTTCACGTTTTAATATAAATTCCTTCCTACATTCTCGCATTTCTGATGAATATTAAAACATTTCAGTTACATTCAGTAACTTAAAAATAGGCATACAAAAAAATTCATTCAATGCAACATTGCTGGTAGGGATTTCAAACCCGGGATCCCGAAAACCGGGATCCCGGGGTCCGGACCGAATTTTCCAATACCGTAATCCCGGGATTGAAAAATTGTCAATCCCGGGTTTACGGTATTCATTCATTTTGAAAACATTTCCTTGATTTTAAAAAAAAATCTAAAATTTTTAAGTTAAAAAATGTTTATTTTTCTATATTTTCGCCATATTTTCGTAAAAGTTTATCAAAAAACATCTGAAATTACCAAAAAATATTTTTAAAATTTAAATTGTCGACTACCGCATCACTTCATTTCGAAGTTTTTCGAAATTAAATGGGGTCAAAATATCAAAATATGATGAAAAATATGTGGAAATCGAAATATTTATCCATTTTTTCATTCTGGATATTGATTCATCAAATTAATTGCATTCTTTAGCGATTTTTCTATCATTTAATCAATAAAGCGTATATAAACAAGCTTTAATTGACAAATCATTTTGAAAATTAAAAATGGTGAAAAAAATTACAAACACATTTACTATTTAACTGTATTCAACTGACAAATTTCGAAGTATCGGTAGTCGTGCAAATCGTTGATTTTAATTTAGGGACGAGGTAATTTCCTTGAAACATTTCCATTTAATTATGAATATTTTTTGTAGAACAAATTTCAACTCAATTCTCAATGCTTGTCGAATTTTAGTTAAAATTTTATAAATTTGTTGCTTCCATTTTCGAATTAGGTATTATTCAACTTTTTTAAACCACAATATCAGTGCACTGATATTACTGCAGTGATAAAGTATTAAAAATCATAATTTTTATGAAAATTTAATATAAATTTTTCTTTAATTTTCCATTCTTTAATAAAAAAGTGCTATGTAGCTTAAAAGAAATTAGAAGATTTTAAATTCAGACAATTTCAAGAAATTAAATTATTAAATTTTAAGCAAATATTTGATTGAGTAATTAGTTAGAACAATTTACATACACAAATTTAATGAGAATAACTTATTTTTTTGCATTTTTGGACATCAAAAAAGTGGTTTTATATCTGATTTTTGTTTGATTTCAATCCCGGGTTTGAACCCGGGATCCCGGGTTCAAGATTTTTTAATACCGTAATCCCGGGATTGAAAAAACCGTCCGGGATTGAAATCCCTAATTGCTGGCATTAATATTAAATTCCCTTAAAAGCTGCTGAGGTCAAGAATTTTCAATTTTTTACTTTTTGGTATTTTTCATAATGATTCATTATTAATTTTTTCTTTATAAAAATCCTCAGAAATGTACGAATATATAAGAGGCACTTTAAGATTGAATAAAAAAATTTCATTTCCCTTGACACAAGAGTCTTTCTCGAAAATGACCGGCAATTTTTTTGTCTATATGAACTGTCTCTACAACAAATTGAGAAAATCAAATAAAAATCTCAAATTCTCATCTTTCATTCTGTTTTCTTTTTTTTCTTTGCTTTGCTCCTCTGTCAATCCTTAAGACATGAAGGTAAAGAGAGAGAGAAAGATACGAGCATAAAAAATGGATTTAAAATGCAGAATTCTTTTTTTTTTGTGCATTCAATTCACATGTGCACTATTTCGGAAAATGCCAAGATGATTGTATGGCATTTGAGCAATTTATATTTGCAGATAATGTCATGTGTGTATGCAATGAACTGTCGACTGTTTTTATTCGATTTAACCTTCTTTTTTTCTTATAGGCACATTCCTGCTGTTCTATAAAAAAATTTTTTTTTCTTAAGTCAAGCATTTTTTTGCTTTGCTTTTGAATGTTGCACTTAAAAGCTTTGAATTTATTTTTTTTTTTGCTTTTGCTTCTAAATTTTTTAATGCCAAGGAAAGTTGAACTATAATCCATTCCTTGCATTCTCTTTTAAACTTATTTCTCATCTTCTTTTTTTTTATTTCATTTGAAATCACAGAAAAGAAGTAAGCATGAAAGCATGAGAATGAAACTCACTTATCATTTCAGCAATCCGATTAATATCAAATTGCATTTCAACTCTTTCCTATATATTGCATTCACAGCTAGACATCTCGACTAGTTTGGAAAGGAAGGGAGAGAGAATGAATGAATGACAACGAATGTGATGAACATCATTTGCCTAGAGCGAGTAAATGACGTTCGATAGGTTCTTGCTTGAAATGTTATCTAGATATAAAAAAAAATTGTAATTTCATTTCAGAATCTATTTTTCGTACTTGTTCGTTTATCAACGGGGTGATGAATTTGCAATAAAATCTGATTTGATAGAAGGATTTCAAATCAACAAGAGAAATAAAAGCTTACGTATTAAAAAAAATTCAAGAGTGACAATTGACTTCAATTTAGTCTTTAAGTTGTGGAGAACTTGAAGTGATTCGACCGTGTTTGAATTTTTTAAGGATCGGGACCGTTGACTTATGACGACCATCAACAATATGGATTTTTAGACCACCCGAAAATCGTAAGTGGACGACGCCGTATTAAAATTAATTTTTTTAAAGAACAAACGCGATAAATCTCAACCAAAATAATAATGCATATATGCTAGCAAGTTCATGCTTAGACATTTATGCCTACACATCCTGAAATGCGATATTCAAAATCAATTTGCCTCGGCAAAATAACAACATGGTAATGAGCTTTTTTTTCTCATTTTTGTGTGCATTCCTGAATGTGAGTAAACATAAATATAAGCAGACTATGTTAAATGATATTGCCAGCATTGCTTTTGGAAATTTGTTAGTATACATACATATATCCTGAAAAGAGAGAAATTTATGCAGCAACATATGTGAGTTGAAAAGAATAAATAAATGCGGATATTGCAAATTAAGCCAAAATGATCATTTTTCAAAAATTAGTAAAACTATATCATCGAAATTAGATTAGAGTATTTGGTGTGCATGAAAATGAAAAAAAAAAAATACGACAATTTAATTGCATGTGAGGAATTTATGCATTTCAAATTACCGAAAATGAGATTAATTAGAGGGGATTTGGGGAATTTGAGATTAATTAATTGAAAATTTTACTTTGTAATTTAAAACAGATGCAAATTCTGTGTAAAATTTTTGTTGCTCAAAAATCGCATACATATGCATAATAATTAATAAATTCTAGTGACCTCAACTCACTCACGAAATCGTCAATATTGTTTTTATTCAAATGGACACGAACATGCATACATATTTGTATGTACACAGAATCTCACTCAAATAGACAAAAATATAGGTGAAAATTTGCATATTCAATTATAAATTTATGTTAAATTGTTCATGTGCTGAAGTAAAAAACAAATAAACATTCAATTGGTGGGACAGCAGCAAGAATAGTAAAAATTTTACATTCTGATTGATTGACTTTTTGTTTTTTTTTTTTTTTTTTGAAGGACACTTAATGGTTGTTCACTTATGATGTTTATCGAGAATATGGAATTTTTTTACCCTTCTCCCCATCCTGTCACAGAATTTTTATACAAAAAATCCTTTTATTTTAGAGTATTACACAGCCTGTAGCCCATATTTCCTTCAAAAAATTACAGAGCTCATAAGTATAAAGAATCCAAAAAATCTATTTTTAGGTTAGGTAAGAGGCCGTTCACTTATTAGGTAATACTAAAATTCGGTTTTTTACCCCTCCCCCCATCCATAACGTTTTTAACAAAACAATCGCGTGAGAGGACAATAGTAGGACCTTCCACCCCTCTCTTAGCATTACTTAATAAGTGAACGGCCCCTGTGGGCTTTTAGGGTATTCACGGTGTACACCCTAGGGATGCTCTTTAGCCAAGGATATATTTTTTTATCAAAAAATGTTTTACTACAGTTAAAAAAACCTGTGGTAATCTCCAATATATATATATATGTGTGTTCATATAACTGAGCGACGACCATGCGACGACCATAGCTCAGTTGAGTTGCTCAGTTTTTTGTATTGAAAATTTGATAGTGTTAGTGAATTTTTTCAAAAATTTGAAAAAAATAACGGTCACTTTTCTATATGAACACATATATATATTGTTAATCTCAATTTTATTTAAATTTAAAAATCTGAAGTGTGAAATAATAATTAACTTGATTTACACTCGAAATGCATAGAAATTAAAACTTTTTATTTCGTTCACAAAAAAAATGAATGTGAATAAATTCTCTTGTGAATGACATATAAAAAATTGCATATCACATATTCATTTTTTCTGTGCTATTCCTCAAACAATAATAGTTTTAATATGAACTGTTCACTAAAAAAATACATAAAAAAATTTGTGTCTGAATAGTCACTTTCATTTCATAATTATTATTTTTTTTCTCTGCAATTTTTTTATATGCTCAGTTATTGTTCGTCATGTGAAATATTAAAAACTAAATTGAGTTAAGCATAATTAATTTTTCAAAATTTTTGATTATGAGAAAGAAAGAATAAAAACCAAACAATTGGAAGCGCAATGCATTTGTGAATGTTAATAGAATAGAAAAATAAATATGATAATGAATCAAGTAGTAATGCTGCTTTATTGAGTTGAATTTAAATGAAAATTTAATTAAAGTATGCAAAAAATGGCAGACTTTTTATTTATTTTAAAAATTTCGGAGCACAAATCAAGATAATTAAAAATGATAGACCAGAAACAAGCAAAATTAATCATATATATATATATATATTCTGAAATGCATCAAGACACATTTAACATAAAAAAGTGAAGTCCTACAAATTTGCAATCATTTCAGATTTTTAATTAAACTTTTCTGTTTCCTGAATTCATAATGAAATACATGCATTGCATGAGCAACATTATTGGTCATTTTTTTTTTTCTTTCTTCTTCATCTTCATTTTAATCATCAATGCAATGTTTATGTTTAAATAAAAATTGCTAGCATTTTTTTATTTTTTTGCCAGATACAAAATGAAGGAAGAAGAAGAAAACAATTTTTTTAATTACAAAAAAAGCAACAAAATGACTTTAATTTTCTACCCCGCAAAAAGCACCAGACCGACGTCTGTGCTGTAATGAAATTATTTTATGAGTTTCACTCACTTTTTTAAAGCATCGTAAATTTCTTTTCTGCTCTTCATAACAACCAACTTCATCATCTCATGCTCCTTTGTTTTTGGTCTTTCCTCTGTTAGCTTCACAGCATAATTTTACAGGAAATAAGAGGTTTATAAGAAGATTACTATGTCAAAATTTATTTCAATTAAAGTTCGACAGAAATCATACTTTAAAATATATTCAAACTTCTGTCTAGAATCCAGCTGTGAAACTTGAACAAAATAATAATCTGATTTTTAAAAAATTAAACCACTTACGTGACATCAAATCTCATGCACAAAAATTAATGCGCTTGAGTCACTCACTCATAAAATTTGATATGGAATTTCCAACAACTCTCACCACAATTTTCCGGAATAAATTTTAAGGACTGAGAGAGAAATTGAAGCAATTAGAACTGAATAAATTTACAAAATGCAAAATGCACAAGAAGTTGAGCATTTCTCTGCTTTTGTCTGTAGCAGTTAAAGTGAAATGAAGATATCAACAATGGAAATTGCATTTCTCTTACGAAACAATTGCAATTTATATATTTTTTTACTCTTTTTTCTTTACATTAAGATGAGAAAGAAAACTACAAAAAATTAAAAACTTTTTCCACTCATTTTTCCGTTCTTCATTCTTTATCTATTCCACATTGTTGTGGAGTATTTCATTATTATTATTCAGTATTGCATGATGTACAAAAATATCCAGCGAAAAGAAATTAAATGAAACCACAACATAAAGGCTGAATTGGAGAAGATTTTTCTATTGTTGTTTGGTGCGGTTTCACTTCATAATTTTACAACAAATAAGACTTGAAATAAATTAGCAAATAAACTAAATTTTTGATGAAAAAATTTTAAGTACTTAAGGAACTTATTTAGTAGCAAAAAATAATATATATATATACATATATATCCCCTCCCTCCCCCCTAAAAATTTGACGCGATAAGTGAACGATTCCTAAGACTCTTGATTAAAATTCAACTACTTGGGTACCTCGATTTGAGTGCTGCCCCCGTACAAAAATTTGAATTCTATATTATTTTCCATATATATATATCCAACAACTCTGAAGACGTAACGGTTTTCCTTATTTTAGTATAAAATTTGAAAAAAGGAATTTTTAGTATTCCTTATTTTAGTACATCTTGTCCGTTAAATTTTTAGAGACAAAATCTGTGAAAATTGTGCTTAATTCTGAATTTTTCCAATGTTCAAGATAATTAATGCATAGAAAAACATTATTTTAAGAATACAAGCAAGGATCAGCAGTTAAATATATCGAAAAAGTGGTTAAATTTTATCCAAATAAAATTTCATTTCTTATAATTGTATTAGTGTTTGAATGTATTTGTAATTTTCTTAGAATTGTGTTTTGAAATTTTTGTTGAATTTTATAATTTTAATGTTTTTAAATGAAAGAATGCTTAAAGATAAATCATAATAATTAACTTTTTCATGTGATAAATCTTTAAAATGAATTTAATTTTATGATTTAATCCAAAAATATTTCCTTGTGTGTGTAAATTTTTCGAACACACAAATAATTTAAATTCAAAAATTTGAACTGAATAACGGAAATTTTTGCTCTTCAGAGTTGTTGGATATATATATGTAATTGTATAATTATTTGATACTGGAAAAAAAATCTACTCAAATCGAAACGTATGGAAAATAACCGTTAAAAAATATAGAATTCAAATTTTTGTACGGGGGCAGCACTCAAATCGAGGTACCCAAGTAGTTGAATTTTAATCATGAATCTTAGGAAACGTTTACTTATCGCGTCCAGTTTTTAGGAGGGAGGGGGATCTGAGGCTGCGAGATAGTTTTAAACAATAGATTTTTTTGATTGAAGATTTTATTACAGAGGGGTAAGAGGGGTCTAAAAATCCAATTTTTAATGGACATCATAAGTGAACGGTCCCCCCTTACATTAATTCACATAAATACCATAATTTTTAAAATGTGAGATCTAAAGTGCTTTATAATTATATTTATATTTCAGACATTTCCTCTACTCCTCAATTCAACAACAACTAAACATCAAAATAAATGCTTGTTTGGCAATAAAGATGAGAAATAATGAAGCATGAATTTTTTTTCGATGTTTCTACTTAAATTACTATGAGCTAAAAATTTAGGTTAAAATACACATCAGCCATACAACTTGATGAATGTGAGCTTTTAGCGACAAAAATGCCATTTTTAAAATGTCATCTGCTACTGCTCTCAATAGATACATTTATATTTCGTAATTGCATTCATGTTTGGTTGGCAACAAATGACATCCGAAACAAGCAATTGCATAAAATCTGATATATTGCACAACTACTTTACTTTGCTCTCTTTTATGCTTCAAACTTCATAAATAGTTGAACGGAGATGAAAAGGTTCTCTATTATAATGGGACCAGGAGTGGCAACTGCATGACTGTTTCAAGAGATTAATTTTGTAGAAATAAAAATTTCCATCTAGAGCAGATATAGACAGCACGTACATATTATGAGGATTCTGATGAAAATGCAACACAAGCGAATGTCCTCAAAATGCAATTATATTATCCTTCAAAATTGCCAACGCACTCAGTTTAATTAAAAATTTTCATATTTGGATTCAAATTCATCGCATAATTTCTCGTTTAAATATCTTTGTCAAATTTTGCATTTGAAAATATTTGAGAGTAAATTACATATTTATTTTGTGTACAAAATTAGACTTTCAACAAATGTATCTCCACAAATGTATGAATATAAATACAGATCATTGCAATTCTAAAATTTTTAAGGTTGTAGAAAAAAAAAATTTGAAACGGATGCTCATAACGAACTCGGCAAAATCTCATCAGCAATAACATCTCAATTTCAATTTTATGCAATGAAATAAAAATTAAACTCATTTCCTCAAACACTCAATCATCACCACAGCCATCATCATTTTTCGTTTTCATTGAAGCAACACTAACTCAACAGATTCTGACTGTAAACAGATGGTCGCGATGAAATTGCATTAAAAAATTAATTGAATTGGTATAAAGCTATGGAAGAGAAGCACATTTGGAAATGGCATGAAAGTTAATTTGGTCTTTGACCACAAATTACACTTCCATACTATTTTTTCACTCCCTTCTTTCTATGTCCATGTCTGCAATCTGCATTGAACAAAAAAGAAAAATACATTCAGTGAGAGTGAAGATGAAATTGAAAAAGTGTCGATATTGAGGTGACAGAAAAATGTAATTAACACTCATATCGAACCATTTCATGCAACATCTCTGAATTAGAATTATATTCAACAGCAGCAAGCCACTCTTTTTTTTTATTTCACGATATATTTCTCATACTCTCGGTTTCGATCTTCCATTCATTCATTTCAATGCCACATACTAAATGGACTTTTTTTTGTAATTAAAAGCTCAATTCAATAGATCTGTGAATAGAAGGGAAAAGGAAGAAGAGAGTGAAAAAAAGGAGGAAAATGTGTGTTGGCGATGATGGCGAATGGTTTTATTGAAATAAAAAAAAATGACACAAGTAAAGCTAGCTTAAGTTTTCAAGCGCAGTTAATCGTGCTATAGAAAAAAGAAAAATAACTATAAATGCATGGCTTATGCAAGACACGAAAAAAGTCTTATCACAGCATCATAGATGTAGTCAGGTAGTTCAAACCCGTCCTTTGGCCAGAAATTTCTTCATTTTGTTAGATTTTTCGAGGCAAAAAGCTTTCAAAAAGCAACTTTTTCTTACCACACCAAAATTTTTGGGACCTCCTTAAAAACATTCCTGGTTTCACCCCTCAAAAGCATTCACTATTAGGGACAAGTTGACATTTTGCCCATAAAGCTACATTCATCGCTGAATATGTTATCTAAAAATAGATTTTTTTACACTGTAGTGTGATGATGCCACATGCAATTAAATAGATGGACTTTCTATTTTTAATTCTTCCACTTCCACATTTTTAAAATACATTTTTCATTTATTGCCATTAGCAATAGCAGCATACACAGCATTAAGAGTGGTTCTTTTTACGATAAAAAAGTTCACTTTTCAGTACTCTTATCATAATTTCATTTTTACATTAAAAGAACACCCCTACTATAGCTTCTGCTGTTATTTTTACATTCTATGAAGAACAAAATTGCTTCTGCGAATGCGAAACAATAAAAAAATAACTTCCCCTATAGCATGGAATAGAAATAACTTAATCTCAGCGCATTATGAAAATAACCGCAACTAATAAATCCAATTTCATTACTTTCTCATATTTATTCCTTTTTTTAAACTCTTTTTTCTGTCTCGAATTTATTTGCATTAAGCGGAAATTACATTAAGCACATTTTACTTTTTTTGAATTTATTTCAAGTTGTTGTTATGAACAATGGAAGAATGAGCATTTGACTGAATAGAGTTTTTTAAAAGGCATCAATAAGCTTTTTAGTTTGATTTGATTTTCAATCAAAAAAAAATTTTTAATGGATTTATGAATTCAAATTTAAGAGAATTGTACATATGTATACATCAGCTAATGCCTCTAAACAATAACTGATAGGAACAAATTATGAAAATTCATTCAATAAATGTTTTTTTGTATGAAAGCCCAACAATTCTCTTCAGAATTTTGTTTAGTAAAAGTACGGTAAAAATTTGAACTATTTTGAAAGCATTGCAAACCAACAAAAGAGGTTAAAAAGCCCCAAAAGCATTTCTGATGGTACGTAAAAAATTTCCAAAGTGTACTTCAAAGACCGTTCCCGAAGCTTCGCGAATTGCAAATCATTTTTATACCATTTTAATTTGCTTTGCATTTTTAACCCATTTCGTATTTTTTTTTCTTTTTTCTCACACAAATCTTCATTGCTGTAGTGCAAAACAATTTATTCTCTTTGTTATTTCTGCATTTGCCACTCCTGCATTCTTAGTGGAAATAAAAACAAAACGTGTAAATGAAATTTTAAAAAATGCGATTTTAATTCCGATTGTTAACTCTTTTGGGATTACGGAAAACAAGTTTATCTGTGCTTCTTAATTACGCGCATGGTAGGGTTAAAAGTCTCTCAACAAGTCGAAAGGCAGAAAATATAGTCATATAACTCTACCAGACCTAATCGAAAACAATCCAATTACAACAACAAGTGCTTACTCAAATGAAGTCCTTTAGTTAATTCCAACAACTTCAAATATCAAACTAAAGTGTAAATGCTTAACTATAAAAATTTACCCTTTGAAAATCAACTTGTGTTATCATTTACTTTGAGGTAAAGTTGTGACAGTAAAAAAAGGCGTTCATAATTTGTAATTATCCATTCATCAAGGCTGAATGTCAGACATGGTAGCAATAAAAAAATGAGAAAGACGAAAAAAAATAAAAAATTATTTTTTTGAGTAGAAAAGAAAAAGCTGTCAAGCCACTTGACAAAAACCATTACGAGAAGTGTGTAAGTAAGACGACATAAAAAAAACTGAGACAACAGCACCAGCTATAAAGCGGCATGTCATAATTTTATTATGATTATGGCGATGATTTAACTTTAATTAGATTTTTGTATGGAGACGATGGAAGATAAGTAAGTATTTTTTAAGAAAAGTATTTCCTCACCTGAAGTATTTTTTTCTTGTCAATAAGTCCCTTGTGGATATTTTACATCTGTAAATTACACAATAAACTCAAAGTACTCGTCAGACTATCCAAACAGCAAAACAAATTGAATAATATAAAAAGCCAATGAATTTGTTTCAAGGATGAAAGACAAAAAAGCATTTTAAACTTAATAATGAAGAAGTATTTCTCTCTTGATGACATTACGTAAAATATAATTCAATTACGAAGGAAATTAAGTTACGAAACTGAAATATATTTTTTTAAGTTTTTCTCGGTGGAGCATTTGAGTGACATTTTTTTTACGTGGATAATTATTATTATTACTATTTTTGTTTAAATTGATTTTTAACGTTCTGACATTGTCTTAAATCTTTTTTTTTTTTTGGTAAATGAGTAAAGTTTAATTGCAACGTTGTCCTTTTCTCAGCACGATGGACGTAAATTAATTTTATGAATCTTAAAGTGGGTCACAAAAATTATTAACTGTTAATTTATCGATAAATGGCTTATAAAGAGATTTATTGATGTAATTTAATATTGATATGTAGGATCAATTACAGCTTTTTATTGGAAAATAATTTATTCTTCACAGGTAAAAATGGTTTAAATATCAAATCGTTTAAAGACGTCTGGCTAATTTTAAAGACTTTTAAATGAAAATTACCAATATTTAAGGATAAATAATATTTTTAGAATTTAACGTTTTTTTGAAATTTGAATCAAAATTATCCACCATTTTAAATTTTGTATCGCGTGGAAAAGTTTTTCTTTAATTTAGTTGTCAATTAAGGTTCCTAATGGCAGTTTTTTGATGTAATTGATAGACAAGCGAAGCATAAATAAGTTAATGAAGTTTTCATTTCAGCATCTTTTCTCAGTTTCAAATTATCACAAAAATATCAAAACCACGTGGAAAAATTTACTAAATAAAAAATTACTCAAAAAGCATACATCAAGTAATTGAAAAATAATTGTTTTAATATTAAATACATTGATTGCCACTTCAACTAGATATCTTCATTGATTTAATTGAATTACTTTATATAAATACATATACAGCAATCAATTATTGCATAGTAATAATGAAGATGGACAGTTTGATTTTCTTATGTATCTTGATTCTATCATGAATTTCATTTCAAATCGAAAATCGTTTGCTAATTGAAACAATTAAAGATCTTGCTCAATTCCATTTAATGATTGATAAATCTTTCAATGATGTTACTTAAGCTGACAAGACTAAAAGAAAGTTTATCGAATCTTATCCTTAGCTCTAGAACATGATTTCAACATAAATATAGATGACTCTCCAACACACCTTTGGGGCAAGATAAGAGTTTTATTGCTTAAACATTTTTTTTAAAGGAAAATTCAGGTAGTGGAACAACAAGCACTTTAACTTTGTATGCGTGATTGTTGACTTTTTCCCTTTCCTTCTGTCTGTCTCGTTTGCAATTAAATTAAAATTACGAGTAAAGAATTCGATTAGTGCCTCATTTTATAATGAAGTAATTGAAGAAATAGAAAAACACAGAGAGTTTGTCTCAAGAGTTGCTTTCAAGTAAAAAGAAATGCTCGAACGGGCATTAGACTGTCTAATTAAATTATTAAATAATTATCAACTTAATGGCTTTTTGTTGATGAGATGAAAATTTTCTTAACTTGCTTTCTTCTAACCCTTCTTGTGAAATTTTCTTTTTTTTTATTTTTTTATTTTCAACTCCATGAGAAATTATTTTATTTATTTTTGCAAGCGCAGAAAATTAAATAAAAAGAAGTGAAAAGTTGTCTAGTTCGGTTAATGGACGTAATGGGAAAATAATTTTTTTTTTGCACATAATTTCTTTCAACTTTTCTTATTATTCGTGAGATGCCATAGAGACTATTTTTTTAATCATAGAAATTTCAGCTAAATATTGCGGCAACTCAATTATTAAATAAAATTTTGTATAAAATATTCAAGAGAGTAAACAAACAAGTAACTTTATTGACCTTTTACTACATGCGCATTCATTATACTCGAAAAGTTTTGAACTATAATTGGCAACAAAAACAAATTCATCAATTTCTGACGCACCTTTAAATCTACAGTAAACTAAGAACAATGCTTGAATGGTTCATTAATTAATTTCATGCTATGCAAATGTCTGGCTTTCTAATTAAAAGGAATCATTGCACAAAATGAAAGGTACATATAATATTGGAAATTGCAGATTCATTAATTGATAATTAAGCAAACAAGAATGCTTCACAGGATTCCTCCTTCTTGCAGAATGTAAAAGCATATTTCAGCTAATTAGCATAATTTGCTTTATGTAAAATGTAAAATGAAAGGTTGCGAAGATGACTTTTTAATATGAACTCTCGGAAATTCTTGTGATTTATTAGCATGCTGAATGCAGTAATAATTAATGTAATTATTTAAATGTTTATAAATTAGTCACAAAAAGTTCCTCCATATTTTCTTGAGGGGTAAAGGATAGGGGGTCCATTCCATGAAACCAAAATGTTCCATTCATTTTCCTTTGACATCAATGGAAAACCGAATGAACTATCCATAATTTCCATACAAAATTTTGATACATATAAGTAACAAAAATATTACATTCAAGGATAACTGAAGGAACGCATAAGTTCGAATCTCAAGAAAAATTAGAAATTTTGCTCTAAATTTGATTTTCTCATATACTTCACAAGAGCATTCAGCTAAATTTTGTATGGAAAAATTTATAATACATCAATGGAAAACTCGATCTTCCATATTTTGTTCCATAGCTATGCGACAATATCTTCCTTAGGACGATACATGTATTATACATACGTATCATCCATGGAAGATTCTTAGGGAATACGTCGATCTTCCATTTGGATACATGGGATGGTGGGCCCAAAAAATAATTTTGCTTCTAACTTTTCATTCTTTCTCTAAGTTTAAAAAAGGGGGGGGGGGGAGTTGAGGTCGAAAACAATAGAATTTCTTAGAATATTCTTTCCTGTAGAAATTTTTATAAAATTTTCTGTAGAAATTTTTAAAAAATTTTCTGTAGAAATTTTTAAAAAATTTTATAAAGAAAATTTTTTTGTATGGGATTTTATTTTTCAGAATCAGAATGGGGGGAGGAGGCCGTAACAGAAAAAAATGTCATATAAAATGCATAACGAGGGGTCAGGGGTCTAAAAATTTGTTTTTTGCGTAACATACTATGTAAACTACTCCCAAGATTTTGTTGAGAAAACTAATTGGTAAACATTTTTAAAACTCCTTTGCATTTCATATTTCAATAAAGCATTTATATTTGCAAAAAAAATAATCTGATTATAATTTTATAAATGAAGTCAATTGAATGAAATAGTTTAGATCAAAGGAATTTTCCCTTTGAATTCATTCAGAACATACAAAGGGAATACTTTCATCATCAAATAAATTCATTCACAACGATGAGATGTTTATCAATTCTCAGAATATTTATTTTAATAGTTGATTGAAAGCATAAGTACAAGCATAAATTGACCATCTGCTTAGGTTTTCAAAGGACAAATAAATTTAATTTGGTCATTTTTAAAATATAGTTTTTCTATTGATGTGAATTTGCAATTCCAACTCTGAATTTCAATTATATATTGAAAAAAAAGAAGTCTTCTACCTTTTTAAGGATTACATCCATTAATTTCAATGCTACTTACCAATGGCCAGTAAAAGTACAAATAATTCCAATTTATTCATTTTTTTTTTCCTTTTTCGAGTTATTGATGCAGTTAAACTTTTATATCTTATTACTTTTTCAATATCTTTGACTACACAGAAACTTGAATAAGAGCACTTTTAGCAACTAACTTTCAATGAACATTTATTTTTTTCTTTCCTCTCTACCTTTTACTTCTTTTTATGATTTTTTTTATTCAGTTTTCAATGCTTACTATGTAAAAGAACTTATTTGATTCTCATTTATTTGCTTTAATCTTTGATGAACAAAATTGCACAGAATATTATTAAAATTTCAAGTACCAAAACTTTCAACACAACATCCAAGCTAAACTTCTCAAACTTTTCAGTTTTTTATTTTTAATCCACGAACTTCACGAAAAAAGCAACAAGACACCTCAGCAATTCACGAATGAATGGGAATAAAGCACAAGAAATAAAAATACTGCATTGGAGTTACCTCTCTCTCGCCTATAAGCTCGTGAATGGCATAGTCAATGCCGGTGAAATTAAAGCCATTAAACTGGTTTTCTACATCCAAATAATAGCGCGATTGTATTGAAATATGTAACTACATGTAGTTATGTCTTTTAGTAGCTTGGTAATTTCTTTGCCACGATCTCGTTTGATTTGGATCCAAGGGATGAGCTTTTGATGGGTATTTTTACATTAAATGTAAATTTTTTCAATCAATTTTAAAATTCAGGTACCGGTTTCTATATTTGGTATGCACTTTATCCTAGAGTATATTAAAGGGTACATATATTTAATCGTATAATTTACCTCAATGAAAGAATTTTATGAAAATTAAGTATATACCCTAGATATCGGCACCAGCACAACCAAAAATAAATTAAAAATTTTTAGCACTCAAAAAGTTCCATGAACCACAATGCATACCTCTTCAATAATTTTTGTGAATCATGCAGCTATAGAAATTAGGCATGGAAATGAACAATAACAATAGAGAGAAACTAAAACTTTATTTACAGCACGAAGTAGCAGCATGTCTTAAATGAGATGAGCATTTGTGCTCATATTGTAATTGTTAATTGTTGAATTATTTTTTTGCGTTGTTATGCAACGCATCAAGCAGATGTTTTTGGATAAAAAGAGGAAAAAAAGAGAGAATTAATGCCGATGAAATTTTTGATGAAGAAAAAGAAGAACAAATAAAAGTGAAAATATTTTTTAAATGCTCAAGTATGATGAAATTTTTTAGTCTTGTGTTGATTCCATGACTTTGTAAGGGGTCATTCACTTATGACGCCCGGTTTTTAAAGGGGTCTGAGGCTGTGTGACAGTTTTAAACAATAGGATTTTTTGAATGGAGGGAGACAGGGGGGGGGGGTTAAAAATCATGATTTTGATGGACGTCATAAGTGAATTTTTCATCATGAATTATGATTTGGTAAAGAAGAAATAATAAATTTTTATTAAAGCATAAATTAGAATTTCTCATGTGTAGCTAAGAACTAAAGCTTACGATTGTTGCTGTATCCGATGTCATATTAAAGCATTTCAGCATTTAACAGAAGTTTTCCATTTAGATCTAAATCTCCACAATTTTTCATTCATATCCACCCTAATGGAACTTCCATGAGCCACACACACACACAAAAAAAAAATAACCATCGCAAAATGTAATGCGAATCAACAAATAATCTTTGTGGTTTTATCAAATGGCAATCGGTAAACCATATCGGCTACGATCTGTATGGGAGTAATCTCACTTAAGTGCTCTCAAACACACACACACACACACAAAAGTGTGAGAAATAAAATGCAATTGTGACGATGAAGAAAGAAACTTTTTTTTTACTCATTTCACTTTCATTTCATTTCGTCTATCTTACATTCGTGCATGACGTGCAATTCTTCTTCTTATTCTTACCTCTTTATATAGTTTTTTTTCTTTCTTTTTGTGCAATCAACAATCACGACGACAGCAATGGGAAGAAAAAGAAAAGAGAGAAATTACAATCGCATGACATTTATAGAGCAATAGATGTAGAGCTATTCCTTCCATATGATTTCATGTGTTATGATCTCTTTTCTCTCGCTCGATGAGGTTATTGAAGAAAGAAAAAAAAATGTATAAGATTCAAAGATGTAATAATAATAAACTTGCATGACTTTTTTTTTTGTATGTATCATTTGGTTCAGACTTGAAAAAAAAAACGAAATGTGAAATGCAAGCAAGGGCCATAAGTGTCTATAAAATGATTACTTCATAACACTTAATTGGACGTTAAATTATGTGATGTTGATTGATACAACTTTTTACCCCTTCTCATTTGGTTGGTCGCAAAAAAATGTTATGAATGAATGAGGAAATTACGGACTGGTGATGAAACTAAACATTGATGGCTTTTTGGAACCGAAAAGAGAATCCAAATTGCAAAAAAATTGATTGACTTCCGATGTATTCAAAGAAAGTTATATAAGCTAATAATGGAATTAATGCATTTTTGTATGCTATGAAGCTAATGAAATTTTAATTAATTTTCAGTGCTGGACACAAAAAACTACTTCCAAAAATTATGTCCTATTTACTCTGGGTTTATAGATCATAATTTAGAATTAAGTTAAATTACTTTGAAATTAGATATTATTGAACTTCTAATTTCAGGTTATGTTCCAATTTTTCACATATTACAACGTTTCCAGATCAGTTCCAGTAAAAACCATTTAATGATGAATTTGCGAACATTATTAAATGATTGGTTCCTAACCCTTGACGTCAAGTCAGTAATAAGCAAATTTCCGATTCCTTTTGGATTAGTCAAAAACTTTAGTTCGTCGATATTTTACAGGATCTGTCGATGAAGTTTTGACGATAAATGGAAGCTTTTGTAACAAAAATATTTTATCTTCCCCTCAGGATGTAAAACGAAGCTCAAATTTTTAAGATAAAGAATGGAATAATATTTTTCGAATCAATCATTAGATTAATCCCTAAAAGTTGTATTTTACATGACTTGAATAGAAATCTTGGTTTAACAAAAAAAAAATAGAGTGAAAAGCCTTTCATGTAGCACCACCAAAATCCTCTCATTTTATTGTAATAAATCAATATTTAAACAAGGAATCCATATTTCTGCTGCTTCCATTAAAACATAATCAATTAAGCTGCCTGAAAAGAGATTATGAGATTTCAATAGAATTGTAAATACAAAAGGAATGAAAACTTTTCTTTCTTTCTTCTATTTTCATTCTTCATCATCATCATCCTTGTCTAAATGCCATAATTTTATTCGCGGTCGCGTAAATAAAAGAAAAGAAAAAAAAATTCTTTCAAAGCTTAGAAAAAAATTCATCAACTTTACAAATTTTCATGTTAGCAATGGAATCTGAGATAAAGACAGAGAAAACATTCTTTTATTTGTTTTTCATGGGTTTTCAGCAAGCAACTTCAAATTATTTCATTTTTCGTCCTTTTTCCATTCATTTCTTTTTCTATGAAATAAAATAAAATGCAAATTCGAAAGAATGAAAAGGAAGAGAATTATTGTCATAAAAATGGTAATTGCAAGATTTTTTTCATGTCGACGGATTTCAAAAATAGGCTGAATCGGATTGTCTGGAATAAATTATACGCATTAATTATTTCTAATCCTCAAAAGACCTTATTCTGTTTTTTGTATTGAAGGAATATGAAAATGGAATTTGAAATGTAATCTGTGTAATATTCTTCTGAATACAAATTTTTACATGACTGTCAACATTATTATGGATTTTTATGACGGTCATGACTGCAGCCATGTCTTTAAGTAGACAATCAAAAATATTGATGTAATCTTTGTAGAAAATACGTCAACGGTCGTTTGAAATTCAAATTATATAACGCAATTAGTTGAATTTCCCCTTGTGTAGTTGTTGTTCCCCTTTCATAAAAATATTCAGTCTGTTTCTGATCTTTGAACAATAAACATCTTAATTATTTTTTTTTACCTGTAAAGGCTTGTTATTTCATTAACTGATTAATAAATATACATTATACATATACCAAGTTAACAGTCTCAAAGATTGTGAATGAACACAGGCACTTCTTTATTTCCTTGAAATCAAATTTTATTTTTAGCTATTGATATTTTGCATTCATGAGGAAAGAATAAACCAATTACTCTTACAATCTGACATAATATCAAACTCTCACAGAAATCACATAAATTGTCTCTGTCCTCTTACACAAAGGAACAACCTTCTTATTGCTTTTTCGGAAGTAATAAAAAAATTGCTTTGAAATAAATCAAAAGGTTTTGATACAGTCGAGTAGGATGAAGAGCACGAGGGATAAGAGCATTTTTCAATCAATGAATTTTTCAATTTTTATCATTTCATTGCTGTGGATGGATTCATAAATGACGACTTATGTTGATGTTTTATATCTTAAGAAACAGTTACTCTCCGTTGACATCAATGATGCACATTCCAATACACTTGTAACTCAATATAAAGAAAATTCAATAATGATTCTTGGAAGATCGTGAAAAATTGAGAGAAGCAGCACTAAGATTCAGCAGGGAAATGAGAAGCCAGCTTAATTTATCGAAAATTCCTTGTAGAATTTGAGTTGTTGATGAATAATTTACTGGAAAATCAAATATTCATGGGATTCAATCAAGACATAAGCAGCTGAGTTATTTTAACATTTTCAGCTGAATCGTTCAAAAATAAATTAATTGAAAGAATGCAACGCAATATTCAGTTAGCTAATAACTTCATCAATCTACAGCATGTTACAGTAAATTAAATAAAAACAACATTTTTTAAGGTTCCTTAAATTTTCATTTTCGTGATTCTTTATTTCTTCATTCCTTCGTTATTATATTTGTATTTATATCTATACATGTTTCTACTGCCCTCATATTTCATTTGAGGAGGAAAATTTCACTTTCATAGACTATAAAAATGAGTGGGAGAGATATATATGGAAATGGAAATATGAACAGCTTCTTTCGCACGTGGGGAACTTAAGACATACAATTTTTTTTTAATAAATATATATTAGATGAATCCTTGGAGCATTTTTTAAAGGCTCAAATTATATCGTGTGGGAGTTCATTTTGTGTCCCTGAAATGCGGCAGAGACATATCGAGTTGGGGGTTGAAATGTATTTCAGAATTAAGACATATTTATGACATTTACGACAAATTTTTCCTGATTTATGACACCCTCAAAATTTCGAGAAATTTCATTTTGAATTTTTGGGCAATTCTCTGCCGCATTTCAGGTTTCAAGTACACCTATATGCTGTACATATTACATGAAAGTTTTTGTGTCTGATTTTCGACACTTTTGAGAAACTTTACGACACCCTTTTAGTTTTTCCTAAAAACTTTCTACTTATGCCCTACAGCAAATCACCCATTTTGGGATTTTTGACAAAAATTTTTCAAAAAATTCTTAAAAATCACTGTGTTTACCAATCGTAATGAAACTTTTTGTAATGTGTTAGTACTATTAAGAGCTTCATTTTGAATAAACAAAAATTTTATTTTGGATGACTTTACGTGTTATAAACTCGAAAATATGCGATTTTTTCGATATTTTTGACTCCTGTGCCAGCTGGTGGTTCTTAAAAAATTATTTTTTTCTGGATTATTATGCCTCTTACCAAGACCAACAAATTAAACATACATTATGCCTAGCAAAAACATGATCTAGTTGGTCAAAAACGATTTTGAAGCAAAAATTTTTGATTTTAAAGTGATTTTTTGGGGTTTTCAGTCTATATGACCCTTAAAATGACCTAAAATAGCTTTTAAGTGATATTTTTATTGTAGCTCAATTGTTAAACTATAATACTAGAATAAAACACAAGAAATTTTTTGGTACCTTAGATGACTATAGGCCTTCAAATGTGGTCATGAAGGGGGTACTCAAAACAAAAAAATTTACATTTTAACAAAATATCTTCCAAATTGGTTAAAACTGTCAGAAATGATAACTAACAACATTAGTAATCATTTTTAGTCATTTATTATGTTATATTATGTCATATAATATTTTATGGAAATTTTTCTGATCATTTAACTAGGTCAATTCCCGACAATCTAAGAATGACGTTGAAATTTCTTTCTTTTGCTTAATTCTTAAAATATATTGTAATATGCATCCAGTGATGTATAAAATAAGATATATACTTAGAATATATCTAAATTTTGGCCTAACATTAAAAAGTTTGCAAGGTTATTCTTCGATGACCAGTAAAATGACTATGTAGTCCTAAAACCACAATTAAAATGACTAAAAATGATTACTAATGTTGTTAGTTATCATTTCTGACAGTTTTAACCAATTTGGAAGATATTTTGTTAAAATGTAAATTTTTTTGTTTTGAGTACCCCCTTCATGACCACATTTGAAGGCCTATAGTCATCTAAGGTACCAAAAAATTTCTTGTGTTTTATTCTAGTATTATAGTTTAACAATTGAGCTACAATAAAAATATCACTTAAAAGCTATTTTAGGTCATTTTAAGGGTCATATAGACTGAAAACCCCAAAAAATCACTTTAAAATCAAAAATTTTTGCTTCAAAATCGTTTTTGACCAACTAGATCATGTTTTTGCTAGGCATAATGTATGTTTAATTTGTTGGTCTTGGTAAGAGGCATAATAATCCAGAAAAAAATAATTTTTTAAGAACCACCAGCTGGCACAGGAGTCAAAAATATCGAAAAAATCGCATATTTTCGAGTTTATAACACGTAAAGTCATCCAAAATAAAATTTTTGTTTATTCAAAATGAAGCTCTTAATAGTACTAACACATTACAAAAAGTTTCATTACGATTGGTAAACACAGTGATTTTTAAGAATTTTTTGAAAAATTTTTGTCAAAAATCCCAAAATGGGTGATTTGCTGTAGGGCATAAGTAGAAAGTTTTTAGGAAAAACTAAAAGGGTGTCGTAAAGTTTCTCAAAAGTGTCGAAAATCAGACACAAAAACTTTCATGTAATATGTACAGCATATAGGTGTACTTGAAACCTGAAATGCGGCAGAGAATTGCCCAAAAATTCAAAATGAAATTTCTCGAAATTTTGAGGGTGTCATAAATCAGGAAAAATTTGTCGTAAATGTCATAAATATGTCTTAATTCTGAAATACATTTCAACCCCCAACTCGATATGTCTCTGCCGCATTTCAGGGACACGTTCATTTTGTCTAAAAAAATTTTATAATAGAAAAGCGTTCTCCAATATCAACTTTTCAGCAACTCCCCAACTTATAGGAGCACACGAAAAAATTTACACAATTTTTCATCATCTAAGATATTGTCCTTAGAAATTGGAAAATGTAAGAAAAATTTCCTCCTTTTGCTGTTACTTATTTTGTGTTGTATATGTACTGATAAAATAAAAATGAAATGAAAAAAGGCATGAGGAACATTATTTCATTAAGGAGGGAAGAAAAAAAAAATATATATATCAAGATGATGCCGTGAGCACAGGGAAAAAGGGCACACAAAAAAAAGAATGTATATAAAATAAAAATTCAAACTGCCGTGTCGTGTTTTGTGTCCATTTCATTGGACATTTCTGATTCTATATCTGGTTTGACAGAAGATAAAAATGAAAAAAGAAAGTAAAGAAGTTTCTTGTTCAGTTGAAAATGTTTATCTTTAATTAAATGGAATTTCGTTTTTCTTTTTTTCGGAAAGGAAGAAATGAAGGATGCTTGAGGAAGGAATGAAAAAAAGAGGCAGCAAAAAAATGTCACGAATGAATGAGCGAACATTCGTTGAAGGAAGAGAGGAAAAAAAAATATTATAAGTGAAAATGTTTGTTCATCAACTTTGTGTCTTCTCTTAAAAAAAGTCATCTATCTCCTTCTTTAACACATATACACACGCGGTTCTTTTACTTGATGATACAATTTTCATTCTTTTTAAAATTCACGATGATGATATTTGTCAGGATCAAAATATGATGTGACAACGACACGATCACTGAATTTTCTTCCAGTCAGCGCTTGTTGAGCATGCTGACAATCCATTACAGAATTAAATTCAACAAATACTTTACCACAGCCTGGCACGTCAACTCCTATATGAATAGATAAAAAGATGTTCAGCATTAATTAATAATCATCACAAAATAATCTTAAGCACTTTACCTTCAATCGGTCGTGGAATCTCGATACTTCTAACAACTCCATATTTGTTGCATTCTTCCTTAATATCTTCAAGAATATCATCATATTCCTCTTCGTCTTTCAATTCATCCGTTGTTACCATATTCAATAGACATAAAACTTCAGTTGCCGGTCCAGATGCACCAACAATTGAAAGACCAGGAACTTGAATCTGAACTGGTGCTGATTGACCCACACCAGTTGCCGAATTTTTAGCTCCAACACTTGCACGTTGTACAATCAATTTTTTATCGCCCAACTGCATTCCATTAAGTCCAGCAATTGCTTGATCTGTTATCGCATATTCTACATATTCAGCAAATGCATACCCTTTACTTAGTCCCGTTGCTGCATCCTTCACTAAATTGAATGCTTTTAATTGTCCAAAAGACAATAGCAATTCTTTGACCTGTGAAAATAATTTATGGAAGACAGAACAATGGAAAAGAAAAAAAAATAATTTAAAGGTAAAATTTTGATGACGGATAAAGTTTCGTGTTGATTGAAAATAATGGAAATTCAATCAAGTTTTTTTATATCTATCTATTCCACCCATCCATATTCACGTCTCTGAAAAAATCTTTTTTTTTACATTTTCTCTCTTTTTTCTGTCTTAAATCTCAATGCTAAATAAAAGTTATACTGTGTCCCTAAAAAAATTGTGTCAATTAGCAGTGTCCCTTTAGAAAATAAAAGAAATTTACACAAGTTAAAAAAATGTTTGTTCATTTTACCAAAATCAACCGTCAGTGCTAAATATTAGATATTAAAATTATGTTGCTTTTGGGGAAATAATTTAAAGGCTCTTTTATAATTGATTATGTGCGCAAGTATTAACCATTGGATTATGAGCTAAAGGCTAAAATAAATTTGGGAATAAATTAACATAAAATTTGAGCTGAAACAAAAGTATGAGCTGAAACGAAAGATTTTCTTTGTTTCCATTACAATTTCCATGAAACCTTTAAAGTGCTTGCAGCAATTCAATTTATCTGCTGGATTCCTCTGCCTACTTTAAATTATTTAATTTACTTGAAACGTTTAAATTGTAAATTGAGATATTGAAATCGAGATTTTTCTGGAATCTTTTCCTGTACTCTATTCTACAGTCTACATTTTTTGTTTTTAACTTTAAGTACTACTTAATCGATCAATTTAATTAAAGTGGATCGATTATTCTCAAAATTGGATTAAAAACCTAAATATTTGAACAAAATTTTCAATCTCAGTCTCTTTTGATTTTGATTTTCGTACGAAGAATAAATACTTTTTGCAGTCAAAATCCTCTTTTTTTAAATTTCGCTATCATTAAAAAACCCAAGTAAAGATTTAAGGAAGATTTGAAAAATTTATTTTATCAATCATTCAAAATGGGGATTTCAGAAAATCAAAATTGTTTCAAACCCTTGCAAGCCCCGCTATAAATAGCCCAGATATAAGATTTTTCAAAAAATCTCAATATGAGGAATGAGGAAAATCCACTTTAATGAAATTGACCGAATAGTATTTAAATTTAGGTATCAAAATTTCGCGTATGTATTCCTCGGAAATACAAGAATTAAAAGCTTCTAATTATAAAATACCGCGAAAGTGGTAAATGAATGTCAGCTTGAATGATTTTAATTAAATTACTGACAAGTTACATGGAAAAAGCACTATCGTCCTGGTGACGATATCTGGTAAACTGATTTAAACTTTCTCTTCTTTCTTTACTTCCACTAAATCGCTCATTCTTTGGGTGGTTAATTATTTTTTTATAGCTATAAGAAAAAAAAATGTCCACAAATATTTCTCTTCTTTTATCGTAAAACCATCGAGTTGCACTGTTAAAAATAAAAATGCTTTATGGCTGATCTTTTTTTTATGCTAGAATGTGGGATTTTTGTGTTAAAAAAGCTAAAAAAATATTTTTTTTTGTGCACAGGCTGAAACAGAAGAGTTTGCAGCTCGCCTCTAGACCACAGAATTTTTCCCCCTAAATTAATGAAAAAGCATGTCACTGTAAAAAAGAGCTAAATGATCCTAAAGGGAAAGAAAAATATATTTTTTTGATCATCCATGAAGTAAAATGATTTCGGCGAATCATACTTAAATAAATTTGTCTGACAGTCTGTGGACAGCTAAATTGAATGTAAAATAAAAAATGTTCACAATTGCCAGCTCGCACAGAACATGAACTTTTTTTTTCTATGCTGTATAGAAGAAAAAATGAAAATAAATAAAAAAGAAGATAGAAGAATATTTCTTTCGATTCTTTTGAAAGAAACGCAAGAGTGAATGAATTTTCTGTCTGTATGTTTATGGTGGCACTTAGATTTCTGTGACGAGCTTGAAACCTGAGGCAAAAATTTTTGAAAGAGACATACGTTGAGTTTGATTTTGTTATAAATATAAAGGAAATAATATTTTTTTTTTATCTAAACCCGCACGATTTGAAAAACATACCTGATCTTCGTTCAAATAATTTGGTAAGCCACCAATAAAGATTTTATGTGGTGAATCTGGAACGACTGTTGATATGACACCAAGTACAGGAGTTGCATTAACTGGCATTGAATCTGTCATTCCAGGCATTGGTTGATAATCGTGTGGTCTACGAATTTTCAAACTTTGTCCTTTGAAGTTAATTCCTGAAAGACATAATAAGAAGCTTTTAGTACAAAATACTTAAAGTTAAAATACAAATGAATATTTACCATCAAATGCCATAGCTTGTGTTGTCTCATCAATTGATCTAAATTCTAAGAATGCAAAATTCTTATCCAAATTAATTTGACATGCTAGAACTGGATTTCCAGCTGCTTGTGCCAATCCAGACAGATGCATTTGTTGATTGAAAAATTCCATCATTTCCTCTTCAGTCACACCAAATGGAATATTTCCAACATATAATCGTCTCGCTTGTCGCGTAATTGTTGATCCAACAACTGGAACAGCTGCTTGTGGAGTATCAGCAACAATATTGGCTGGAATTTGTCCTGCAGCTTGCATAGCTTTATATTGTAATGGTGTGATGTGTTCAAATCCTGGTGGAGGTACGTCCCAATATAGGGATGGTTTTCGTCGTCTCGATGACTTATTTCCTCTATCTCTCGAACGACTATAAATGTTCACTGGATGTTATGTTCTGGATGTTTAAAGAAAATATTTTTGAAAATTACCTTTTTCGACGCATATCTCTTTCTCTGGATCTTGAACGTCGTCTATCTCTTGAACGTGAACGGTACCTTCTATCTCGTCTATCTCTTTCGCGGTCAGCTGGATGTGTGAAAAAAAATCGGCATTTTATGAGAAAAAAATGATGCTTACGAAAATTTGCAAAAAAAAATCACTAAATTCATCAAATTCAATCAATTCTGATACTTACACATTGTTACTAGATATTATATTATAGTTTTATGCACAAATTATATCTTAAAAATAGCGTTTTTGATGAGAATTCAATTAATTTTTAATGTTGTTTATTTTTTCTTAGCGATTCGAAACCTTACAATAATGTATGGTTTTCAAAACTTTCAAACAGTTTTAAAAATTTAAATTTTTTTTGACCGTTAAAGACAAGGCTTGGTCACTCAAATAATTTTTATTTATAAAATTTTAATTACCTAAAAGTTATTAATTTTAGTTTTTTTATTTATTAATTAATTTGACTTACTGATGAATTTCGTGATTTTCCCGTACGAAATTGAGAATTCATGAAATTTGCAAAATAAAGGTTTTGAAGTTGCTATAAAACTTAAATTCAAAAAGTTCGTTAATGATGCTATAAAAATTCAAATTCTGAAAGTTCGTTAAATTATTTCATATAATTTTTCGATTTAAAATTTCAAAAGTTCGTTAAATTCAAACAAAAATATCGATGTGAACTTGTTGCAACAATAAATAGGATAAATTAAAATTTCCCGTTACAAATTTAATTTAATAAAATAATAAATAAGAATAATAACACAAATTAATATTGATGTTTCTTAAATAATCTTTTTCAATATTTTTATTTCATTATTAAATTGTTTTCTGAAAAGAATATCTATAATAATTATAAATAATAATGATGTTTTCCGAGATACATTGTGGATTGTTTAATTTTTTGTTAATCAATTTTCATTTTTGTCTTTTTTACAATTTTGAATTCACAACTTTATCGTCTAAACTTATCCGTTTGCGAACGGTTTTAACACTGTAAAAATTATTAATTTTTTTTTTGTTAGTTGATTATTCTTTGTAATTTTTTTGGTACAAAAATCACCATCATGGTTATATGATTGGAACATACATAGTGCTGTGAGCATTTGACTTTTATAATATATATATTGTACAATATAAAAATTCGTATGTATGTATGTGTGTAAATGGCACATAAAGTTGTGATAAGTTTGCTAATAAACCAGTGGCCTGATGATCAAAATTAAATTTCATATTTTTTGTACATTTTTTTTGTTATAAAATTTTGCGTCAGAAATTTTTGTGTTAGCCCAAAAAAATGTAAAGAAAGGAAAGAGAAAAAAAAAAAAAAATAGAAAAAAAGTTTTTGTTAGTAACAATGAATCCCTCTTAAATATTATATTATTTCAATATAAGCACTTATCGGATGGGCATTGTTGCATACCTTGTCACTGAATGATCATTTCCAACATCTGCAAAATGACTTGTATTCTTAATTACATATTTTCTCGCAAAATTTGATTGCGATAATGCACCATCGGTTTTCATTAAACAAATCATATGTATGACCAAATATATACAGAACAGGACGTAGAATATTGAAAATATCACTGTAAAAATTAAAATGAATCATTTTTAAATTAAAATTCTTTAATAAAAATTGTATACATACCAATTAATGCTATCCATCCACCAGTCAAATGAGCCAAACTTATTCGACTTATAATAAATGCTAAATTTATTCCTATTACGGTAATGCTCAACAAAATTGATATCAATTTATTCCAAAATCCATTCACAAATTCTCCCATAATTGCTGTTATGAATTAAAGCAAAATTAAATCAAAATAATTTAAAAGCAATTTAGCTTAAAAAAAAAATATTTACCAACTGAAGATGAAAATGCAATTGTTGGAATTGTTGCAAATGGTAATTGAAGTGCCATTATGGCATTCAAATAATCATTCATTTTTGTTACTTGCTCAATTTCACTGTAAAATGCTGTTGAGAAAAATAATATTAAATGGAAAATGAGGATTTTATTTCATGCATGATTATGCTTAATTTAAATTTGAAAGAAAATGTATGAATGTAGTTAGTAGTGTATATTGCATGATATTAGTGCCAATTGATCAAATATTTGATAATTAGTATTCGATACGATGTATGTGTGAATTAATTGCTAGAAAAATTTCGAATTTTGTTGTCTGTGAATCTAGAAAAGTTATATGTAATGTGTCATTAAAAATTCAACTTACCGACTGCAAATGTAGGAACTACGGCAATCATTCGTGTAACAAATACTCTATGCCATCTAGCCCATTTCAAGTTGAGGAAGCCTTCCATTGCAAATTGTCCCGAATATGTGCCTGTCATCTAATAATTAACATTTAAAAAAATTAAATAACTGAAAAATCCCAATAATTAAGGATACATTCACAAATGACGTAAAAGAAGGGGTGAGTAAAGATATGTACCTTTGATTTCAAATTTTCCTACACTTTGATCCACCTTTTTAAAGACATATGCTAGGTATCAACTCTGTAGGTATCTAATCGTTAGTTTCAGACGTCATTTGTGAATGTTCCCCCCAAAAAAACTATAAATTCCTTACTGTTGAACTCTGTCCAGCAGCTAAAATTCCAATTGCCCATACGTACATGGCAAAGACTCCGAAAGTACAACCAAGGAAAATTCCACCTTTATAAATATCAGCATCCAATTCATCACCAACAAATATTGCTTTAGCTTCCTCATAAATTGTCTTATTTTGACATTCTTGGACAATTTGCTCGTTTGTCTTTCCATTAAGTCCATGTGCAAATACAGCAACAACAAAAACATTAATTAAAAATGAGACCAAAAGTGCAATTGATGCCTCAATAAAGAAATAATAATTTGCTTCCTTGACTTTTGCCGGTTGATGTCGATCAACTTTTCTGGATTTAACTAGTGCTGAATGGAGATATAAATTATGTGGCATAATAACTGCTCCAACAATTCCAACAGCTTGAAGTAATGCTCGACTATCACAATCTGTACACCATGGAATTAACGATCCTTTTATAATTTCCGTCATTTCAGGCTTCACAATGAAAAATTCATAGCCAAAAGTAACTGCCATGACTGTGATTAGAAAGGCAAAGAAGAATTCCAATTTTCTCAGTCCATATTTGTCCATTAGAAGAAATGTGAATGTATCAAACACTGTTATGATTACTCCAACGTAAATAGGAATTCTAGAATTTAGAATGATTAATAATAATGGAAATTACATAATGTAAATCAAACTTACGCTTTCATTGATAACAAATAAATTGCAATTGCGCTGTAATTAATAAATAAATGATAATTAAATTAAATTCCATTAGCATTTACAGACAGATCATCTTACGTTCCAATTACTTCCTGCATGTCGGAACCAATAATTGCAATTTCAATCATTATCCATAAAATTATTCTAGGCAGTCTTTTATATTGTCTATAGCACATTTCAGCTAGATGTAAACCAGTCACAACACCAATTCTCATAGATAATCGTTGCATTAGAAGACCTAATATTGTGGCCCACATTAGAACCCATAATAATCTATATTTTGCTATAAATCCAGATTGTAAGTCACTTTCAATATTTCCAGGATCGAGATAAGCTAAAAATTTATAGGAAAAATTTAAAATTAATCGGGGAATAACTTAATTATTAAGTTAGAATCATACCTATGCTGTTTATTCAATCCACATTTGTTTGTTTGTTTTTATAATTTTATTATCATGAAGAAAAAAAGAAAATTAAAAAGATATTAATTTGCGTTGTGATACTCAATTTCCTATTTATTTATTTGGGGATATTCCCAGATAAGATAGCAAGGTACAGCAGTGACGTAGCCAGGGGAATGATTGAGTGAATTTTTACCCGCCTAACTGGCAAATTTCTATAATTTGCTAGGGTTTTCGCGAAAAAAACGTCCAACCCAAAATTTTCAAAAAAATTTCATACAAACAATTTAATTTTCACTGCGTAAACTGTTACAAAATCCTTGAAAAGTGAACAGTCCCCAAGTATTTCAAACATTCTTTATCTTATCAAAAATATTATTGGTTTTTATGACACTTAGGCTGCTTAGTAAGCTGCTTAGAATGTAATATTCCAAACTTCTAGCATTCATAATGTGTAATAAATTACCTCATAAGAAATCCAGGTCCTGTGAATGCCTACAAAAATTTAAGAAATCATTGACATTGAAATATTTACAATCAAAAACAAAACAGTTCACTCACCCATAATTTTTTAAAGCTAAATCGGAGCTATTTGAAATTAGGAATAAGAAGAAGGCAATAAAATTATTTTAGATTATCGTAAATTTAATTTAAAGAAATTTAATAAAGCAAGATAAATCGTATCTTATCAGAAGTTTTTTGACAACGCTTAAAAAAGGTCAAACAACACCAATCCTTTGAGAGTCTAGTCCAGTGTTATCCAAACTTTGTGACACGAATAAATTTTTGAAAAAAATTGACGTTTCTTGATATACATTAGAATTTTATAGACGGATAGGGTCTGAGGCTGTGTGACAGTTTTTTTGAATGAAACATTTGTAACAGAGAGGGCTGGGGGTCTAAAATAAATGTTTTTGAAGGATGTCGTAAGTGAATAGCCCCTAACACTGCTATTCAAATTTCTTTGCATCATGCAACATACTTTGAATTAGATTTAAATCTAACAAAATTTTAATGACACCCTAAAAGTAAGTTTTTGACGTAAGTTCTTTTAAAAATTTAGCAAAAATTTTGTTTCACGGATTCACGCGAGAATTCTGGAAAAATGGTCTAAAAGTTGCTAAAAGTTCAATTTTGAAAAAATTTTGCGACACCATTAAAAATCTTAAATGATACCACGATGACATCCTATTTAATCATTAGGACCTAATGTGTCGCGACACTCAGTTTGGAATATATTGTTCTAGATGCACAAAAAATTGTAATAAGAGCTTGCAATTTTTGCGAAACTATTGAATATGCAATGCAAATTTATATAAACAGTATTTCTAGTCTTCTTCATGTGACTCATTCAGTTTAACATAATCAAGTGACATTCTAATCGAAAATTAAATAAAAATTGTGTGATTTTTCAATTGTTTCTCATTAAAATTACATTTGTAAATAGCAAAGTACATCTCGCTCAGCATTATCATCTCATGCAAATATCGACGAGATGATATTTACTGAAGAAAACAAAAAGTTCACTGTCAGCTGCACTATTTAAAAACCTCTTTTTTTCGCAATTTAATTCAAATATTTTTCTCGAATAGTCGTTTAACGATTCCATTATTTTATTTTTTGCTGACATCAATAGTCATTATCAAAAAATATTCTTATCATGTCATCCACCGTTTACATTAAACTTCCCGCCAGCATTTAAAAGCTTATATTTTTTTTCCCCTCAAATTATTTATTTTAGGAATGAAAAGAATGTAAATCGCACATCATCGAAATTTAAGTTATTGTCACGGTCAGTTATATACAAATCGTGCATATAATAACGATTATGATGATGATGACTCAAAGGAAAGGTTGTTATTTGATAATACGACATTAATGCATGGCAACTTTGAGTAATTCCAAAATATTTTTTATGTCTCTTGTTTTCTCACAAAAAAAAAGTCTCATCACTACAATAATTCAATATTCACATATCGATGTATTGGATGCAAATGTATTAATTTACAGAAAAAGGAATTACTTTGTCATCATCTGGAAATGTAGGAATATCAACTTTCTGGTCTGTAAAGTATGTCGAAAATTCTGGCTCTTCATCCTCATAATCCTCAAAATGTCCATCATATTGTGAATATGGTGCAGTTCTATCATTTTCTTCACTGCTATATCCTTTATTGTCACTGGCCATTATATACTTTAATTTTAATTTCTTTTACATTCACAAATTTTTTCTGATCTTTTTTTTGATACTTTTAATAGCACTAAAAATATTAAATTCTGATTTTTTCACTAATCAGCTGTTTAGCAGCTGAATAACAAAAATATTTCTTCTTTTTTACAGCCACGACACGATTAAGTCACCGTTTTTAGCGCATTTTTGAAAACTTGTTTTCAAAAAGGAAGCTCAATCATGCACTTTGATCGGTCGTTCGGTCGTTCGGTCGTTCGGTCGTTCGGGTCCCAATTATCTCTTGATCTAGACTTCGTAGCAAGCTCGGAATTGTTTTAATAGCTTCATTGAATGTTTTTATTCCCGCCGTTTATATTAAAAAATCAAAAAACACTCATTAAATAGCTTAATTCATCGATTTTATATTTCAAAAAAAATATGTAAACAATGCAGGGCAAAGCTATGCTGATGATAAGTTTGAATTTTTTCTAACCGTTAAAAAATTTGAAATTTTTTTGACCGTTATTTCGGATTAAATTTTTTTCTTTTATACTCCTTAATTAATTAACATTTAATTTTTTCATACAAAACAAATATAAGTGCGTTTAGAAATTTGAAAAATAATGGATGTGTTCAGAAATTTGAATTTTTTGCTAACGGAAAATTTTGAATTTCAAAAAACCGTTAAATTGTAAAGCTATTTTTTGCATTGAACATTATAAAAATCAATTTTAAAGGAATTTTGATTTTTAGTTTTAAACTTATTATTGAAATGAATTATGACTAAAGAAACAGCAATAGAGTTTTAAAACTCGAAATTCTTTTCTATTTAATCAATTGCTAATCGCTGCGTCAAAAATGCGCTGAAGTCCCTCGATATAAAACACGAGGACTTTTGTAATTTTTTTGTAAGTAAACTAGCCAATATTATTGAGCAGTGAATTTTACTCTTCGGTGACAAATTTTGTACTGAACTCGATTTTCTTTTCTCTCTCGTCTCAAAAACACTTTTCGTATAAAGCAACAGTAAGTCTTTCCTTCTTTGATGTCATAGCATATAATCTATGTGCATTAATGTTGTCATTTTATCAATTTGTCTGGCTGGATCTTCTTTTTTAGAGATAATTTTGCTTTTTAGATATTTTATGTATTAAATTATGATTTTACATCTAAATTTTCTGATGTTTTGTTAATGCGTCGTACTTATTTCACATATTTAATGAATTTCTATACTGGATGTTAACTTTTTGTATTACTCTTAAATTAGACATAGTTCACTACTTTTAATGATTTATTTCACTGTATGTTGTCTTTAATTTCATTTATATCACTGTATAATATGTCACATGAGCCTAGAAACTTCAAAAACTCAATATTTTAATTCACAAAATAAATTTTGAATTTTTGCGCACAAAAAATTGAGCAAAAAACTTCCGTGCTAAAAAAATTGCATTCAAATATTAGGCAAGGAAGTTTAAAAGTCTCAGTGATCATTTGCGTGTTTTGGTTTGTGAAAAAATCGGAAAATTTATTAAATTCATTAAATAATGCCTCCAAAGATCAATCATCGTGATGTATCACCATTTCTGCAGGCTGTAAGAGCATTCTTACTTGGTGTAAGTGTCAATTTTTATCAAAATTATCAATTTAAATTTTTACATAATCAATTTTTTAAAAATTCATGGAAATTTTGATATTAAAATTAATTCCAGCGTACACCAACAAATGCATTGAGATTTGAGGATACAATTGCAGCACGTACTCAACCACCACCAGTTATTCCAGACGGTCCATCACATAAATATTCAGCAAATTATTATTTATCCAGAGATGCTAGACGAGAAGGTAAATTAATTAATGTCATAAAAGGATTTTTGTTGTAATTAAGTTTCTTTAATCTTACAGTTTGTCCTCCAACTAATTTAACACAACAAGCTATTGGCGATGGAGTTAAAAAGTAAGTTTAAATTTGTGTAATCCAGAATATGGAAAGATTTTAGACAAAAAAAGATAAATCCGTTAGTAAGGGCCGAGTCTTTTCGAGGTAGAGGCACTGCGATTCAATTAAGTACTGAATCTATTGTACCACATCTATTAGACCTAACTGTAGCTACAGTTTATAGTGGGTTCTAAATCACTTTGCATCACTTGATTTCGTGTGTGTAAAGTGCGGTGCTGAAATCATCCAGATCCAAGTATATACTAGCAAAAGAGACACAATATGTGCCAAAAACCTCAAAACTGCACTCAACACACAACCACTTAATGATTCCATTTTATCCAAACTAGAATGTCATATCTGGAAGTGATAACAATTTAGTGACATAGCAAGTGGCGGTGATTGGGTGATTTTTCACCCGCCTCAATGGCAAATTTCTTTACTTTGCTATGGTTTTGCATAAAAAAAAGAAAAATCACACTCCCGACCAAAAATTGAATTTTTACCCCCTACCCCCCTCAAAATTCTTGACTATGCCATTAGTTACATTTGATCTAATTGATGAATCTATTTCATTGCAGGACTAAATTACCTCAGCCTGGAGTTACTTTTGACTGGGACAAGCATTAAATGTGAAACTAAATGAAATGTATATTTGGAATTTTGTGAATTATAGAGAACATTCATGAATATATAGAAGATTAAACTCAAGTTATGTTTATCTAGGATTTAATTTATAAAATGTCATGTCTTGACTTTCAGTAAATCGTCATTATAGAAGTATCAGAATGCCGTGCACAAGATTTCCAACATCCAATTTGACGTTCTTTTAAGAATGATTAAAAAAACCGTTAAATAGGGTTGAGTCCAAAAAATATTTGAAAATGAAAACTGACGTTCAGAAAAAAAGGCATTCGAGAGTGCGTTCAAAAATTTTAAATTTTTCAGGGGGTTGTCAGTTAAAATTAGAGTTTTAAGGGGGCTATCAACAGTTTTGAGTTTTTCATTTAATATTTTCCTCAAAAACGTAAAGTTTTTCGCGAATATGTACAACAAAATGAATGGATATAATAATTTTAGAGGCTCAAGGTGAATTATTAAGTGATAATAATTGTGTGAATGCCAAAATTAATCATTAAAGTGTATAAAAAGTGTCTTAAATTCATAAAAATAATTTTTTTCTTTTCTTTTTTTTTCATACATAAAAAAATTTTTCTCTTCAACAACAAAAAATATAAAATTTTTGATCCTGATTTATGCGATAAAATGAATTCAAAACATAATAATAATAATTGGAATATGTTTGATGGTATGAATAATAGAAATGGCCGTTTCTTCTCACATTCATTACCATCAGGAATCGTAAGTATCGCTTGCATGTAGCCAAAATTGGGTTTGCGCGTTTATTTGTGAAATATCGGGAATGAAGAAAAAGTTAGACTTAAAATTGGATGTGTATAGCCAGCAAGAATAAAAAAAAGAGTCATAAAAGGATCATGAAAAATTTTTCATCAAGGAATATTAATGTTGTGTGATTTATGGATGATTTGTGATAAATTTCATCTGGATGTCATTGACAGAAATGGATTTTTTAATGTATTCTTTTTTTTTTTTGAGGATTAATGTGTTGTGATGTGAAATTGACAAAGACATAATGTAATAAAAGCTAAAAAAAAAAAATAACAAGAACATGGACATACATATATTGGATTAACGCACTACTCAATATTGCCTGTTTGTCTTGCCAAAAAAAAAAAAAAAAAAATATCCATAAAGGAAAAGAGTTTTTGGATGCTCGTGGAAGCTCATCTTCTACTTCCAATCCAGTGGAATACATGTGCCTATATAAAGGTGAGAACCTTACAATTCCTTGATAATTTGTACGGTTTTTCTTATAAAAAGATAAGTTGTTCCCTTTACTCCTCCAATAAGTGTTGGGGCGTTGATTTCAACGTTCCAATATCACTTATCTGAGGCATTAATTGTGATGATATGTGATAAGCATATCGTCCATTTTTCTTATAAAACCATACAAATTCCAACAAAACTTTGCCAAATTATCAAGGAATTGTACAGTTCTCACCTGTATGCAGGTGCCTGTATCCACCTTCATCAAAGTAATGTCTAAAGAAGTTTCGTTCATTAACACCTAAAGTGTAAAGGTATAAATGTGTCCTGTACAGAAAGAAGTGTATATTTCTCACAAATTTGCTTTAATTCAGTTATAACTTGATGTCTACAACAATGTGACGTCAGTTTTTCATTTCATTCATTTACACGAGGTCCTCAATTTGAACAGTTGTTTTGTTCTCAAATTTTTTTTTTAATTCAAATCGAAACGTTTGAAAAATAACTGCTAAAAATGAAAAATTTGAATTTTTGTATGTGAAATTTTTGGTTATTTAAATAGAATCTGTTCAAATCGAGGACCCCCTGTATTGTTAAGCTGTTAAATTAATTTGTTATGGCGCGCTGCCTCAATTTTTGTTTTTTATACTCTTTTTTTATGCTCAAAAAGGCATAGAAACGAATGAAATTAAAAACATTCCTACATACATGACATAAACAATTTTTTTTTTGTTCCTTGCTTTTCTCACTCCTTTTCTGATATTTATGCAGAAATGCTCACAAAAGTAGGGATAGTAAAAAAAAAATTACCGAAATAAACACTTTAAAAAAATATTTATTCCCTATAGACATGAAAAGCTTTCAAGTAAATGATGAGTGAGTGAGCTTAGCATTTACCTTTTTTTTCTTCTTCTCATTCTCTCTCAATTGATAAAATTCCCACGCACTTAAATGGATAAAGGTTTCTCAAGAGTCATTGACTGTGAAAATTCACTCACCCAATTGTTCACATTTTTTTCTATTAAAGCCTTTTAAGTAATTTTAAAGTACATAACAGAATATACGAGTCCTCACTATTTCGATAAATATACATACTTTACACGTATGCAAAAATAGACAACATGGAAATGTGGCGTACGATACATAACAATTTATGATGATGCAATTCATTTATATGCTAATTTTTATCATACAATATATTTTAAAACGTAAATTATGTTAAATTTTTAAAAAAATTTTAAGCGCATTTTTATATGTAAAACGAAAGAACAAGTCGACATACGATGAGTCAACTTACATGTTTTATGTAAAAAAATGCTTAGAATTTCGATGCCTTATGCCTCCTCATTCTTCTGATTCTTATGCATAATACGTATATCAAATAAAGAATGAATAACAAAGAAATAAAGTGAAAAAAAAAATAGTAAAGGATGAGGTGAAAAGTGAGAAGAAAAATGGTGAAAGTGCATTCTATTCATGATGATATAGAAAAGAATGAGGATTAGTGTCAAGGATTTTTTTTTTTTTTTTTTTTTTTGATGCTCCAGATCGATAAAACTGGAGAAAAAAAAATAAATAAAGAAAAGTATTAAGTGATTGGCAAGTGATTATTGTTATCTAGAAAAAAAAGGAATAATTTTTCTTCCTCTTCCCGGTGTTTCACATCGTTTCCGAAAAGCCCTAAAAATCGCTTTTGCAAAGTTCAAATTCCGTTTCACTGTTTCAGTCAAATTATGCTTCCCATTCAACATCATTTGGATTTAATCAGGATACAGATTTTTCGTCAACACCATATTCAGCACGTGCTCGCATGTACGATTTACCATCAAGTAGTACATTTGGTGCTGCACCTCATCATATGTCATCGTCAAGTACGAGTTCTTTAACAGGAATAGGACTTAGTGGTCCATCGACCTCAACAGCTGGAGCTCAAAAACGTGATGACTCATTAACAAATTTAATTGTTAATTATTTGCCACAAGATTTGAATGAACGGGAGCTACATTCATTATTTTCGCCAATGGGTCCCGTAGAGACGTGTCGTGTAATGCGAGACTTTAAGGTGAGTTTCAAATTTAGTCATTTATTTTATTTTTATTTTTTTTTTTCTCGACTTTGGAAACGTTTATTTCATGGAATTGATCCTTTCTATACATAATCATTCTTATTAATGAAATCTAGTCGCCAATATAGTCGTCTACAGAATGTAAATATATAGGATTGTACTTATAGCAAAGAAATGTGCAGAAAACACGAAAGTAATGAAGCAATGTTAATCAATAATCAATTTACTTAATTGATACCGACAAAAAAAAAGAGAGAATATAAAATTTGCGTTGTAGACAAAATTTCAATGAATTCACTTTTGTTTTATAAAAATCTTCATTTATCTTTCTGTCACTTTCTCTCTAAATTAATCGATGATGAGATTAATTAATTTGTGTAAAAAGTTATGAACAAATTTAAGGGACAATTAAACCTAGACTCAAGGTGTGGAATTGATCAAATCGATTTTTGATCATTTTTGATTAATATTTAATCAGTTTTACACAAGTTTTACACCCTTAGACCTAGACTAGTCATGCATTACGCACTATGATACTAGTAATGTCTCGATTCAAAATACTGTTGAATGCCTTTCCCCAATTGTATGATTTTTTAAAAGAAAAGAAAAAAAAAACTTTTTTAAGGAAACCAAACATGAATGTCAAATTAGTTGTTAAAGCATGAAACGACAGGAAAAACTTTGCTGTTATCTTTAGAATTTTTCATGAAAAATCGGCAAAACTTCTCGCATGAAATTAAGTTTAAATTGACTTGTATTGTGTATATATATATATATATTGTATAAAAGGATAATTCATGATATTAAGGCGGAAAATTTTCATTTGGAACCACTGAATTATTGATTTAATGAATATATATGATTTTGCAGAAATGTTTCAATCAGTAAAGTTAATGTCATGTGTTTTAAATTTACTCTACAGTGAATGATTATGAATTGATATCTCTGTATCAAGCATGATTTCACTTTCAATCAAAACCTTACTTTTTTTTATTGATCATCTGCCTTAACTCATCCTTGAATGCTTTCGATTTCAGTAAAGATGAATGAGGAGAAAATCAATATTTATTTAATAGATTTTTGAACCTTTATCATAGTCTTTGGACGGTCAAAATCGATAGAAAATATTTAACTAAAAATGTCAAAGAATTTGAATTTTTCAAACATTTTATCAACTTCAATCATATTTTACATCCTTTAAGTGTTGAGAAAAATAAAACCTCAAATTATATTATGTGAAAAAAGACTGCATTCATTATTCATAACTGCCATAAATCTTACTTTCAACGTAAATTCATCATGATGATATCCACCTACAATCCTTTAATATAATTTCCTCCTAACTTTTCATCCCTTGAGCAAAAAGGCATGAAATATCATCTCATTCACTTTTTCTTCATTCTTCTAATTTCCTTTAATTATTCAGAGTATATATAATGGAAATTGTGTGTTCCTTATTTTCTCCATCATTCACTGATGGATTTTTTTTTTCTATGATTTAAGGTTTGCTTCCTATCTCAAACTAAATATCAATATTTTTTTTCATCTTGTGTTTGTTTAAAATTTCTTTACTACGATGTTGTTGCTGATTTCATTTGGGACTTTTAACGGATAGATGAAGTATTCGTACATACATAAATTATGTAGAAAAGCTTCTCTTTAAATGTTTACCGTACCAATAAGAGTTTAAGATTATCCAGTTAGTGGCAATAAGAAGTTCAACTCTGATGTTGTTTAACGACATTCTTATGGAATTTTCCTAGCATCATATCTCATCTCAATGTAACAAACATAATTTATTTAAGGCAAATGAATTTTTGTGTGGCATAAGATGAAACACTTCCGTTTGCTTGATACTTCTGACGCTACTATTATACATCCATCCATAAAAATCATACATCATACATCACACATTTATTTCAAGTATTTATTTATATGTATACATGCTACTTTATATATCATCTTTCTTCTTTCTCTCATGATTGATGGGAGAACTTACTTTGGCTGTCGATGTGAAATGCTTTCTTGTAGTCTCATTGCTTGTAAATATTCCTCGTTACTCTCCTTCAATTGCCCATTAACAATGCGATATCACGTTTGTGCAATCATACCACCCTAGATTTTTTTTTTTTTGTATTTTCTTTCCTTCGTCTGTTCATTTTTGCTTACTTCCATCATGTTTTCTTACCGAAATTACAGTTTGTTGTAATGGACATTATATATCACAGTCTATGTATTTTTTGCTTACACTATACAATGAATATTATGTTAACTGTAAAAAAAAATCGTAAAAGACCTGATTCTAGCCATTTCGTCTAGAGACTGGTCAGTTAAGACGGATAAAAAAAATATAATAAAGTTAATTTTTAAGATAAGATTATAAATCTTTAAAAGTAAACTAGAACGTGGAAAAACTGGGCAGTAGAATGAAATTAAATCATTGATTTTTCTTTCTTCCTCCTTTGTTCCACTTTCCCTCTGTGATGTTATTTCGTTTCCTTTTTTCTTTTTTTGGCACATCTACATAATGCATAAAGTTGCACATGGACTTGGGAAAAATTAAGTGAAATAAAAGATTTTTAGTTTACGAACGCACTAAAGTAAGGATAAAGCGCTTTATAAGCTTTAAGCTGTTTCCAAAAATGAGTAAAAAGTAAAAAGAATCTTGGCAACATCTATTACTCCGTGTGAAGAAGAGCGTTACTAAAACAAAAAATGCATAAATGAATAATCTCGGAGACAAAGCAATTTAGAAAGGAAATTCCACCATTTAGTGACACATATATTCAGAAAATTATGAAATTGTTGTCAAGTTTAAGCAGTAATGAAAATGGACAAGGATGCAACGAGGAATAAAATTTGGCTTAAATGTAGTAATTGCAAGTAAATTCTTATGTTTGCCAATTCTCGCGACAGCAATTTTGTTGACGCCTATGCTTACAATAAAAAATAATAAAAGGGGAGGCGATTTGGCAACATTGAAGTTAACAGTAAGCAACCACTGTGTGCAGATGTTTCACATGATAATAGCTAGAGAACAGTAATTGAAATTTTATATTTCAATAGCAAGCGAGCTTGTAGTTTCGAGATATATTAAAACTCAGTAAATTTTTCATAATTTTTTTTTATTTAAACTTCCTCATTTGATTTTCTAACCCTCATGTTACATTTTTTCTACTTCACACTTTCCGTGATGTATTGTTGGAGAAAAAAATCCTTCGTGCTACGAAAATTGACATTAAGCAAATATTTTATTTTTATTCCATTTCACTCCTTTATTTTTCATTCACGAGTAAACAGGAAATATATAAGAATATTGTTTTTCATGATTCATGCATGCATAAGCACTCTAGTGTGGCAAATGCAGCAGCAGAATTTTTTTCAATACCAAACAAAAAAAAAACCTGTACGTGTGTGATGAAATATGTGCAAAACCATATGTGCACTGCCTTTTCATCATAATTTTAATCCACTTGAAAATTCATAAACACAATGAGAGAGAAAATTTATTTAAATTATTCAGCTATCAAAGTTGCTATATCCACTATTTCTCTCACCAATTTTCCTGTGTGTATAAAATAATTTAAGGATTGTATTTATGAACACAACAGAGCACCACACATGGAAAAAGTATCTTTTAATTTATTTATTTTTTTTAATTTTTTTTTTTTAAAAAAAAATATTTATTTCTATTAAATCATTACCACGCTAGTGTAGAAATCTTTTTAAAAGTAAAATTTCATTAAATTTTCCCCCATAAAATTAAAATATTAAAAGTATGTAAATTCAATCGAAGATAACAGTGAAGCAAGTGTTCTAGTGTTAAAAATTATCGTACAGTTTGCAGTAAGAATTTATCAACTTATTGTTCTCCAAAAATCTCATTCAATCGCATTTTCTATCTACTAAGGTCGAGGAACAAAAAAAAAGATCTGCAACCATTGCTCATTATTCGCTATTGTATTTTCTCATGAAATTGGCAACTTTGAAATGATTTTCTCCCATTTTTTTTTTACATTCAATTTTAACAAAAGGCCAAAAATAAAATGCTGCTTCTTCCACTTGACTGCTTTTAATAACTCCTTTCGTCCTCCAAAAATCATGATTTCATTCAGCATTTTTCTTTCTTTTTCTTTTCTTTTATCCTCATTCTATTCTTTTTAATAAATGAATCTGTAAATCTCTGATAATGATGAGACATAGGGATTTTAGTATCGAAATTTTAATATTGCAACAAAAAGAATTGATAATGAAAATTTTCGTTGAAAAATGATTAGGTTCGTTCACTTATGATGTCCAATTTTTAGAGGCGGAGAGGGTCTGAGGCTGTGTGACTTTTTTAAACAATAAAATTTTTTGTATGAAGATTTTGTGACAGAGGGGGGGGGGAAGGTTTTCTAAAAATCCAAGATTTTGATGGAAGTCATAAGCGAACAGAATCATTTAATACTGTTTTTTATCAATTATTAAATTAAACAAAAAATTCTCATTAATTCAATATTACTCCAATGGCAATTGAAAATTGTTCATTTTTCTGCTCATCTAACATGTCCTATGTGAATTGAATGAATGAGCTTCCTGTATACGACTCTCCACTCATTCGTGAGTGAAATACTTAAGTGAATGAGTAGGAAAAAATGCAAGAAAAAAATGTCACAAACAGGTTTAAATGACATTTCATTGAATGCTCATCACTTATTCTATTTATAAATCCTGAGAGCTTTAAGCTTTTAAGCTTAATTCTTATGTTCTTTAACATCCTTGTACTTTCTGTCTAAAAGATGCTTAACGACAACGATATCATAATTAGTTGATGGAACATGATGTAAATCGTTGTAACTTAAAAATCACGTAGAAAATAAAAACTTTGTAATTTGAACTTGTTAAAAAAATAACTAAAAGCATCAACATAACATTATTACCGCCTGTCGACACGAATAAATTAGATCTGATTTGTTGTTTCAATGGATGTGAATGAATAAATGATAAGAATAGTGGATGTTGATTGTTATGACCATATTGGATTTAAATGACATTTAATGATGAATTAAAAATGACGAAACTGTTGGAAAGTATTATTTGTTTGAGGAATTAAGTCATTTAAGTTCAATTACTAAAACTTTTGTGAAAATATTCTTCATTAATTGAGTGGCAACTTTTTAATATTCACGTCAACTTTTAGTCATTAATAAATTGTATTGTTCTTGTTATCCTTTGGATTAATAACTGTTTATCATGATAGAAGAGCCTAATTTTTTTTAGAAGACACACATCTAAGTTGTTGTATATTTGAGAGCTTATCTAAGCTTGATGATGAAACATTTCTGGTTTCAATTTACACACTCGTTCATATACTTATTGTAGTAAGAAAAGAAAAATTGAAAATAATAAAAATGTGGAAGGAAAAAGGAAAATAATTTTCCATCATCATCTTCATCATCATGATTTTTATGACATGCTTTGTTGAATGACATGAAATGTGTATTGTGAAAAGAAATAGTAGTATTAAGTATTCTTACATCCTTATGTACAACATAAAATGTCACAAAGCATTTTCTATTTCAGTTCATTTTCTAGTCTAAGTAGATTAAGTCAATTAGTTAGTATGTCTTTTATAATTCAAGTTTTGGTGCATATCAATTTCTTATCAAACAATTTCGAGATTTGTTTTCATGTAAATTTTACCAAACCTTTAATTTTTATCTGTATTAAGAAATATAAATTAAAAAAATATATATTTTTTAATTCTAGAATAGAATTAGGTAGTTAAAAATTTAACATTGTCCATAAATTTTTCAACAAATAAGACTGTTTAGAGAACATCCTAAATCTGTGATAATCCTCAAAATTTTTATTAAATATTCAAAATCTTAACATTTTCATCGTCGTTTCTTAAAATTATCATAGCTCTATATGAACTTAAAAATGATTCAGAAAAAATAATAATCTTACTTAAACTTTTTACATTAATTTTTATTCACAAAAATCATTGCTCCAATTTTCATATTTTCCCTTTATTTTGCCTCGTGTGACTATTATGAATATTGTGTGTGTACTAAAAATATTTTTTCTTATCTTCCATCTATTCATTTTGCTTTCTCAAAAAAAATGAATTGTCCTTTTTGTTGAGAAAAGGTTTCTTCGTTTCACTTCCTTCACACAGAGTTTGAAGATTTCATTTCCTTTAATAATCAAACAAAAATTTTCTTTTTTTTCCTTTTTTTCTGTCTACAAAAACCTCATTCTGACTCAATGAATAGAAAATTAATTTTGATTTCATTTTTAGCAGTCATCCAACCACAAGTTGGCAATATTGTGTATGGGTATTATGGGTATATTAAAATGATCTCAGTATCATAGACTAGAATTACGATCGATAAATCGAATTTTCTTTCTTTTCTACTTCTAAAATTCCTTCATTTTATCCTCGTGTCGTTATTTTGTTGTGAAAGTTCAATCGTCTGTCAATAATCGATTTTTCTGTCGTTTTTTTTCTATTTCTTTTTCGGCGACGCTAAATAAATTTTTGTCGTGGAATGTTGATAAAGTTTATTCATGTTACAAATGAAGTAAATGATGTAAAATTGACTCCGTGATGAGATTATGAAGTATTTCTTTGGATGAGAAAATTTATTCTCCTTTGATTGATGTCAAAAAATATATGCGTAAGATTTTATTTTTTATTTTATTAAATTCCTTGAAAATTTCTAATTACACGAAACATATTTTTATGCATTTTTATTATGAATTAAAAAATTTCAATTTGAAATTTCTGTTGCTAAATCAAGAAATTGGACAGAATTTTTAAAGAAAAAATTAGGCTTTCTAATCAGAAATTATTACATTTGATAAAAAAAACTATTTCTACTTATTTTCATATCTATAAAAGAATTTCCTCTAGCACCAAGCAACTCAAGATTATTTCTTTTTTTATTACAACTTGCAAAAATGAAAAAAAAAGGAAATTTCATCCTCATTTGCCGTTTGCAACATTTTGCTGACGGATTTTATCGGCATGCTCATAAAAAGCTATTTCAAATTTTCTCTTCCTAGGATCTAACATCTCCTTTTAAGTTTTGTGATTTTCATTTATTTCACATTGACTTCTGTTATGACAGTTACTGTAGTATATTTTCATTGTCATCATGTAAATCTTTTTAAAACATTCTCTGTTGAATCAAATTGACTTCTCAATGTTGTTGTTAATGTGATATGAAAATAAGCTCTAATCAAAATTTTTAACTGAAAATTTATACCAATTGAATGTTAAGAAAATTAATGCAAAATTGTAAAAAAATGTAATTAAAATTTAAATTCATTCTTATGTATACTTATTTTCTCATATTTTATGTAAAAGACGGAAGAAAATATTGACTTAATTTCAAATAGTGAAATTAAATTTCATTCACAATCTCTTCAGTTTAACATTTTGATACATACTTTAAATTCATTCCGGATATTAAATAAGTATTCATTTCTCGTTCAAACTATAACTAAGAATAGCAATGGATGTAAATTAAGATTAAATTCACTATGGAAATAAAATTTCCATATTGTATCATGTTGTCGCCATCAAAAATGTAGGACATTCGACTATGATTCTTTTTGTGTCTCTAATTTTTGCATCCTTTTATGTCATTCTCATCGTTTTCGTCCTTGACTCAATCCAGCATTTTTTTTTTATCTCATTCTTTTGTGGGGAAAAAAATTTATTGCTTTTGTTAGTCAAAGTTATGATAGCAACTGAAGCAATCGACATTGCCAGTTTCACAAAAATCTTCTTTTTTTGCCAACGTGATAGATTTTTTTTAAAAAAAGGAAAAAACGCACAAAGAAGTTATTAAAATCAAAATATATTATGATTTCATGATAATTTAAGTCAGATTTTGATGTTACATTGTTACTTCCGTGAGCTAATTTTGCTAAATTTTGTTAACTAGTTTTTCATAACATAAAAGAAAATGAAACATAATGCCTGTGTCAAAACACAAAATAAACTTGTAGTGACCATGAATTCCCTTTTATTATGCGACATTTGACCTATTTTCATTACAAAAGAGGGAATAACTTTTTGTGTTTATGTTGAAATTATTTAGGGCAGTGTTTTTATGTACAAGTATTTTGATAATAAGTTTGAGTATTATTTTGAAATAGAACCGTTAATTATTATTAATTTATTATAGAAATCAAGACCAGATGTATTTTAAATTGAGTATGAACATTGGTTTACATGATAAATTTTATTTTGAAAATTTTAAATCATAAAAAAATTACAAAGAAAAAAAACGGCAAACATAAATTTTTATCCTTCACGCATCTCTTACAAAACACCTTAAAAGTCCATAAACACCATTGGCATTTCCATAAATTGAGAGAACAAAAAAAAAAAAAAACGTTAAATTTACGATCGTAAAAGAATTTCATAAATTTTTTGTTTATTTTGCAACCTTAAAATTGTGATTTTTTTCCCATCCATTTATACCTTTCTATATGATTCATAATTCATGAAAGGTAAAAATCTAAAAAACATATGCCACTCAAATGACATTCACATTTATATTTTCGCATAAAATGAAGATGGATGATATGATTTGTTGGTGATAAACAAATAAAATATATTTTATCACACTTTTAGATAAATCTTTGTTTTTTTAATATGCTAAATATTTTTTTGCATTATTCACGCTCAATTTTTGTAACAGGCTTCGCACGATTTTATATCTAAATTTTGATCAAACATAAAAAATATCCTGAAGTCAACTCCAAGACATTTTCACATTAAAAGTCTGATCAAAGTGCAAAAATATTGATTCTGTTTATTTAATATTAAGACATGAAAACAAAAATGTTCACAACTGACAAAAAAAAGAAAAATTCCAAAATGTTGGTGGATATGCAATGTATGTATGCTCAGTAAGGGGTTAAATTTGGTACAGCCATTATGTGCTATGTAAAATGGTAATAACATTGTTTTTCTTCTTAATACAAAAAAATAAATAAATAAAAAATAAAATAAAGACTGAAGCGAAAAGAAGAAAATAAATCCATTAAGGAAATTCCAATGTATGGAAATATTTTGTTGTACATAAGATGACTACATTTTTATATGTTACAATTCTTTATTATCTTCATAATCTTCTAACAAGCTTTTTTGACTATCAAATTCTTTTTCTTTGTTTTATCTTCATTGTGTAATTGAGTTGTAATGATTTATTTTGAGCTTGAAATTTAGTGACAATTTAGAAGACTTCAATTTAAGATTATACTTAAAAGCTGCTTAAAATTAGGAGATTGAAATTGAAAGGTTGAAAAAAATTAAGATCATAATGAATTTGAATCCTCGATTCGAACAGTTTGTTCTGAAATCATTATTTTCAAATCGAATTTACTCAAATTGAAACATATAGCCGTTAAAAATAAAAATTTGAGCTTTTGTATGGGAAACTTTTGGTTATTAAAATCGAAACAATTCAAATCAAAGATCCCCTGTATTGAAAATAAAATTAATCCTTGTTTTTTTTTTAGTGTTTCAATGATTACGATTACGATCAATAATTTTAATCAAAGTGATCGAAATTAAAAATTTAATCGAAATGATTTTAATCAAAATTTAATCATAATCAAAATTTGATCGTAATCAAAATTTGATCATAATCAAAATTTGATCATAATCAAAATTTGATCATAATCAAAACTTGATCATAATCAAAATTTGATTGTAATCGAAATTTCTTTGGAGAATTTTTGTATGGAATTCAATTGTTTTCATTGTTTCATGAGGAATTGGATGCAATTTTGTGAAAAGAACTGCCCAATCACGTTCCATATGGAGATACCATACCTAAAATACTTTAAGGAAGTAACGGAAGTGCCTGGTTCCCGAGATCTGAGCACCTCTCTAAAAAGTTGTGATTCGTTGAGAAATGAAATAAAATTTTTTTTGGCAGTTCCATCCAGTTGGATATAAGAAGTTCATGCTGTTTCTGTCCTTTAAACTGTTAAATTATCATTAAATGGAGAATGTTAACTCAAGTTATCAAGCTCATTACCAGATTCTAGGCTCTCTTACTGCTTTTAAGTATTGAAGCAAGAGGAAGCGGTGCATTCTTGTCATTTATGTTCAAATGCAGATATTTTCAGCATCAAAATCATTTAAAATATATAAATCATGAAGTTAAATTATGCTTTCAATTGAATAACTATGAAGAACTTCTTATGTCCAACTGGGTGGAAGTGCCAAGAAATTTTTTATTTCATTTCTCAACGAATCATGACTTTTTAGAGAGGTGCTCAGATCTCGGGAACCAGGCACTTCCGTTACTTCCTTAAAGTATTTTAGGTATGGTATCTCCATATGGAACGTGATTGGGCAGTTCTTTTCACAAAATTGCATCCAATTCCTCATGAAACAATGAAAACAATTGAATTCCATACAAAAATTCTCCAAAGAAATTTCGATTACGATCAAATTTTGATTATGATCAAGTTTTGATTATGATCAAATTTTGATTATGATCAAATTTTGATTATGATCAAATTTTGATTATGATTAAATTTTGATTAAAATCATTTCGATTAAATTTTTAATTTCGATCACTTTGATTAAAATTATTGATCGTAATCGTAATCATTGAAACACTAATTTTAATACAAAAAATATATGAATATGCAAGCATGTTATTGTTTTCAAATCTGATGCTTACAGACAATCCAATTAATTCTATTTTTATCCAAGAAAAAAAATTCAAGCATAAAAAAGCTTCAATAAAAATCAATTGCATGCAGAATTGAACAAAACAAAAAAAATAATCACATAAGTTTGTCAATTGCATTACGGCAAAAAATGCTTATTTTTCATACAAACAAATTATTTCCACTTTTAATTCTATTCTTAATAAAACAATGTTCTATAATCAATGCATTCTTTCTTTCTTTCCAAACTAATGACACCAACGATTAATAACTCAGCATGAATTGTAATTAAATAATAAAAGCAGCAGAAATGTAATTAAGGAGCACGGAATAACATTCTGTTGAATACATAAAATGAATGTAAATTTTTTATGAATGTGCTTGTGAAAGGTTGTGAGTATGCGAGAGTAATTAAAAATGTAGTAAGTTAAAAAAATCTTTATGCAAATTACTACACAATCTTCTGTTTTGCTTGTTCAGATAAAAAAATGAACACTTTTTTGACTCAATCTTGAATAATGAAATTCAAAATAATTCTTCAAGATTTTTAAATGACATTTCTTTTATTTCTGCTTCCATCAACTTCTAATTTATCATTTATTTTGCTACCTTTTTTCCTAAAAATGTCAAATAATCTTTTTCATATTTTATGTCAGTTTTGAAGAATCTGTTATTTTCAAATAAATTTTTAAAATTTTAGAAGCAGATTCTTTGTGAAATCTATTCTATTCAATTTTTAAAATTTTCAACCTTTAAAACCGAGCTTTTTTTTTTTTTTTAAAAAAAAAAAAACTTTTTATTGTCCTAATAAATAAACTTTTTCTAACTATCCATCTAAAGTGCGGTAACTGTGGTTTCTAATGCATATACATGCTTAGTCGGCTAAAATTTTACTTTTAGAACTTTTATTTGGCATTGTTTTTTACCCACACTTAACCACACACTACAAAGAGCAGAAGAGAAAGAGAAAGGTTTAGATCAAATAATAAATTAATTTCCGCATTCAATAAAAGACTTATTTTAGCAGGAAATAAGCTTTAAATCTAAAATCTGATGTGACAAAGTTTTATATGTCTTCATTCAAATCAAAATAAAACTTTCGAATAATTTATAAATTTTCCTAATATTATAAATATTTTAAAAGCCTATAAATGCGAATAGAAAAGGTTCAAAAACATTATTTTAATAGATTGTTATCCACCTTCGTTAGGTTTGAAAATTTAAAATAGAACTTTTCTGATGAATTCGTTTTGGTACCTTCAAAATTAAATTTTAAATTTTATAGATTCTAATGGTTAGTGTAAGAAGCAATTCTCTTTACATTAAGTCAACATAAAGTCTTATTATGTAACAAAGTAAATTTCCTGATTTAATTTCCATTTCCATATCTCGCTTTATTTACCTAATCCCTTAGCAAAAAAAGACAACAACTATTCAACTTCAACGAAAATTCGCTTGTCGCTTTAAGCCTTTTTCACAATTTATTCACAGTCTATGATTTTATTTAATTACTTCTTACTATATCGTGTTATAGTATAGTACAATTACAATCATAATGAAAAGCTTTTTCATTTCAAACAAAAATTTTCTAAACATGCCACGCCAATTGCTTCCCTCATGCTTTTCTATAGTCAATTATTTGTGAAAAAAAAAATCACATTGAAATAAAATGAGCAACAAATTTCTTCCTACGCTTTTCTTATTTTTTTTTTTTCCTCTTTTTAATATTTGTAGCATGACTTTTGTACACAGAAAAAAAAGAAAAGTGAATAAAAAGGAAAAGAAAACACGGAAATCATTCACGAAAATTAAATTGACATTAAACGTAAACCTGTAGGCGGAGTGAGGATGAAAAGGATTTTTTTTTTCTTGTATAATGAATTTAATTTTTTTTTTTTTCGGATCGATTTGGTATGAGGAAGTAAGATTAATACTTTAATATTCGTTTTTTGGTGCGCTCGTGTATATAAAAATCACATTTTTCTAAAAATTGATAGTTGAATTAATCTTAAAAATTTTACAAAAAATAACGAATTTTTAATTTGAGTCATTTTCGAGCGACTAGAGACAAGCCAAGAGTCAAGTCAAAACGATCAGAAGAAAGAAATTCTAGTGTCTTTATCTTCAAGCTTTTGAATTGAACAAAATGGATGAGAAAAAGTGTGAGGAAAAAAATGCAAGGGAGGAAACAGAAACAAGCATGAGCTTAAGTGATTATGAATGCAAGACATTCACTGCTTTTTTCACTTTCGTTTTTTCTACTTTTTTTGTTCTGTGTGCTATGTGTACAACAAGAGGGGAGAAAGAAATGAAAAAAAGTTTTGTGAAGGAGTGACAAAAAAAAAAGAAAAAAAAAGTTTTTTAAAAGCTTATGGCAAATGTTTTGTGTGTGAAATAGAGTCCCTGAATGAACATATTCTACTTCTGTTATGATCAAATGAACAAATTCATAAAATTCGTATTTAGCTTTGAGTATTAAAAAACAGATTGCTGCTGCCAAAAAAACCGGGAATATAACACGCTAAAAATGTCTGATGTGTGTCATTGCTGCTGTTGATCCTTATGTTGTCATTTATTGTTGTTCACGTACATCGATTTACATTTTATTTGTATGAGTCTGTGTGTATGTGTGTATGTGTATATAAGTGATTAAGTCAGCAAGTGTTTGCAATATTCGATGAGAAAAGAAGACAGAAGAAAAAAAAATCATAGCATGTACGTAAATATGTTAAATTGGCCGCAAGGATTAGTCATTGATAGAGGTTTATTGCTATTGCTGTTGATGTTCATCGGCTTAACTATCTCATCTCACTATCTACTCATGTGAATGAGTTTCGTCGTCTTCCTTCCATATTGTTGTGTATGATGATAAAAAAGCAAAAAAAAGTAGATATCAAGAAAAGGAATGAAAAAGGAGATTAGAAATGATGAGGGGAAAAGTGGATATAAAATCAATAGCAACATTGACATTAATGTGAGTGCGTGGATGATACTGACTTCCCGAAAAAAAAAGAAAAGATGAAATTATTCAAGTCACATATTGAATATCAATTTTTCTTCTATTCGATTTGGACTCTTTGCTCTTACTGTTTTGTGGCTGCTACATTGGAATCAGTAATCTTATTGCGAACTTCAATTCTTTTCATCTTAATTTTCTCTTTTTTTCATTTCATCATATTTCATTCTTTTTTTCCTTCTAAACACTCTGAGAAATGAATATAATGAATTTTTCTTTTCTGTTCTATCTATTTTTGTAACTTGCGTCTTTTGATTTTTCTCTGCAAATCCCAATGAATTCAGTCACGTTGTTTCATGGACAGTATCTCATCGCACCAAAGAAATAAACATGGCAAAAATAAGAAAAAATCTATTGAGTGTGAATGAATGAAAAGCTCATTTAATAAGCAATTGCTTTCTATTGATTCTATTATAAGCTTTTAATTTATGGCATTTATGTGTACATTGATCATGTTTTTGTACTTAGAAATTTTAAGTAATTAATTGTTTATGGGAAATATTGATTGCAAATGTTATTTTGCTGATTCTGTTTTAAATCATTTTACATAATGAGATTTCAAGAATTTCAAAATATCCATCAATTTCATAAAATTTTCAAAGTCATTTAAGAATTGGCAGAAAACCAATAGAAAGCTAATAATAATAATAATAATTTATCTTGTATATATATTTTTTTAACAGACTGGCTACAGTTATGGATTTGCATTCATCAATTTCGTAAATGAAGAGTCAGCCACACGTGCCATTAAATGCTTAAATGGTTATACGATACGCGGTAAACGACTAAAAGTATCATACGCACGTCCACAGGGTGAGGATTTAAGAGAAACAAATCTTTACATAACAAATCTTCCGCGTACAATAACTGAACAACAATTAGATGTAATATTCGGTAAATATGGACACATTGTACAGAAAAATATTCTTAGGGATAAATTGACCGGACAACCACGTGGCGTAGCTTTCGTTAGGTAAGTTCTTCAATATTGTAATTATTTGCTAAACATATATACTGAACTATAATAAGTGTCATTAATTGTACTGTGACGAAAAGTATAATATGGTAATTTGATTAGTCTGCAAATTAATAAGTGGTAAATTAACATGAAGGTTTTATTTTGCATGAGTTGTAATTATAAAGCAATTATGAATCAACAACAGTCATCAAAGTTGTAAAAGACACATTGTATTATTTATTATGCAAGGGATAAAAAAAAACTTTATTCTAATGGAATTGATAGAACTTTTTTTATAAATGATTACTTTAATTGAAACTTTTATGATATTTGAGACAAAATTTCAAACGTTTTTTTTTTTTTTTTGTTTATTTCTTGTTCGTACCCTTTAATAGATATAGTAAACGTGAGGAAGCTCAAGAAGCAATAGCATCACTCAATAATGTGATACCACAAGGTGGAAATCAACCATTAATCGTTCGCGTTGCGGAAGAACATGGAAGAGCAAAAGCAGCTCTCTTCCTGCCACAATACAACCAATTTGTTCAAAATAGAGGTAGAATGAGAGTTCGCAATCAACCATATTAAAAACATTTCTATTAATATGATGATGAAACATAAAAAAAATATTTATTACGCTAATTAGTTCATCATTGTCATCATAAAACATTAAAATGACAATTTTACTACGCGTTTTAAACCTTTGAATTTATTTGGCTTTATGATCTTTCTTTTTTTTTTGTCTTGCTATAACTACTAATTGCGATTATTATTAAGCATAATATTTATAAAATAAATTACATTAAAATATGTATTTTGCGTCATATAAATCTTTAAATTAATATAACCCTTGAAATACATGAGATAAAAAAAAATTAAATAAATATACTTTTCGCGTTTGACTAGATTCAATATTTACACAAAAAAATGGATTTTAAAAGCTTGTTCTTTAAGTATCATAAAGTGAACAATTTGACGATTAAATTTTATTGCAAACAATTGAACACTTGATACTTGACTAAAATTCGTATAAAATGGCTCTGCTAATCAATTATTAAGATTGGGACAAATATTATAGTAGTAAATATTCCCAGATCTGTATGTAGATGTATACATTTTTACTCAAATTTACAAATTCATTTATTATAAAGAATACCTCTGCACTTTAGAATGATTGATAGATTCAGCTATTAATATCACTTGACTCTTGATACTTTATGATTTTTTTTCTAAAGAAAGTCATAATATTTGCAAAATATTTTTTTTTTATTAGAAATACGATAAGATTCATTAGAAGTAAGATTTAATGAAATTAAATGTTTTTTTTTTCTTGTATTAAACATAAAAATAAATGATTTGAATAATTTTTGAAAACATAAATTTTTTGATTGGTGAAATTCAACAAAAAATTACCCAAATTAGAGTTCTATAAACATAATTGTTTATTGTGAAATTTAAAAAAAAAAAAAAAAAAAAACCTGATTTGGTCTCTACTTAAAGTGTTTAAATTCGAGATTCAAATTCGTCTTAAACTTTATTTTCAATGGATCTCATCAATGATTTACTTTTATTCTATATTTTCACTGCTTATTCGAATCTATTTGATTATTAATCGATTGCGATCAGAAATTTGATAAAATGTATTTATGAAATAGGATGAAATATTGAGTTAGACATTTAAATCGTTAAATAAAAGAAAATTTTTACATTATTAACTAAAATATAAAATTTAAAACTTGATGAAAAAACTTCAGAAATTTACTAAGTTAATTTAATTTGCACGCTAACTTGAAATTACAACATGAAACAAATTTAAAAAAAAATACCAAGTAAAATTTTTCATGATTTAAGAAAAATGCATTCAAAAACTTTTCAACCGGAAAAAAAATAAAAGAAAAACTTAATAAATTTTTCTACCTTGACATCGATTTTCTTCATCTACATTCTTATCTGTTTTTCTTGTTTCTACTGTTTGTATATTTCAAGACTATATGTTTTTTTTTTCTTCCAAACAACTGAAATGGAAAAACTTTAAGAAAAATTGAAATAGTCGAAGAATATCTTTAAATATTACTTGATGTCACTAAAAAAGTTTTTTTTGCTCGTGAGAATTTCAAGTTTTGAGCTAATAGATGAACATAATATTTCAAAAGAAAAAATGGAAAAAGAAAAGCTTGAAATGTTATAGAACCTTTCATGCTTTAATAAAATAAGAAGATATAAAGCTTTCAGACGCCAATTTCAAATAAAAGAAGGCATCAAAAATGAGAATGAGAAAATTGAAAATTAAGACATTTCTTACTTCTTGAGGAATGAATTAAGCTATCAAAAAAGTATCATATTTAGCATATGCTTGACACTATTTGTTTTAAATTTCGCAAATAAACGCTGAATTTGACTTGATTCTATGACCTCATGAAAGCTTACATATATGAAGATAAACTCGTGCCTCCTAAGAAATGTTCATTTAATAAGATGTTCAAAGTATAAAGAACTACAAATAAAATAGAAAATAATGATTGACATAAACATCAATGAGATGGTACAGATGAATGAGCATAAATGAAATTCATGTGAATGTCAAAATAAGATTGAAACTGAGTGAAGCACGTCGTTCTCACATAACATCGATGATGACAAACAAGCTGTATACATCTTATATACATTTGCATAAAATTGCCAAAAAAAAAAAATCCGGAGATTTGTACTTCTTTTATGCTGCATGAACAGAAAAACTTGATTGATTTTTTTTTTTTTCAATAAACTGGTTTTGGGTTTCATTGTTATTTAAATAAAGAAATGCTCATGAGTGAAATTTGAAAATGAATAGAGAAAAAAATATGTTGCAAAAAAGCTCATTTTGCAATGCTAGAATTTATTTTCAAATGTTTGTTTCAATATTAATGTCAAAAAAAAAATCTCTTTAATGAGAAGTCCTCCAGAGTTACAGACATTTTCATTCATCTCTATTAATTTTTTTCCCATGCTGATTTGAAATTGTGACATCAAATACAATCATAATATTACAAATTTTAAATTATTTGAATTTTTCTAAACTTAAAAAAAATTCTTAATTAACTCAAACCATTATGGGATGGAAAGAAAAATCAAAAATTTTTATTCCTAGTTTAATCGCACTTTTAAAACAATAAAAATATTAATTTTGTAGACCAAACAAGAAATATAAAAGTAAATTTTAAGTGAGTGAAATTAAACATTAATTAAATAATTTAAAAGCTATTGATAGTTTCTCTTAATGAGAATTTTTCAATATCTCTTAGTAAATGTTAAGGAAAACAATAATTTTAGATATTGTCGTTTGAATCCTTAAGAAAAGTTATTTCTTGTCAAAAGATGGCGCGAAGGTTGGTCAATGTACTAGCTTTTCATTTTTGTGCAAAATATTAAAGTCCTTTAGTTGGAGAATATAGAATATACGTTTTTAAAATCATGGTAACCGTTATAAAAAATATTTGTATTTGACTTAAAATAGAAATTGGTATAATACAATAGTAAATGGCAGATGATTTTTTTTTTTTAATTATAAAAAAGAAGTTGAATATAAAACTCAAAAAGTAAAAAAAAAAAAAAAAGTTGATTTTCCCTTAAAAAAATATTACCTAACTGAAAAATTGAAAAAAAAAAAAACTAATTATTGAAAAATTTAATACAGTAAGAAGCTTTTCAATTATAATATAATCCAATAGAATCTACATATTGGTTCTATATTGGTGAATTAGAATTTTTAAAAATAACCATAACTTCATAAAATATTTGATGTTAGAAATTATTTGTATTTTTTCTGTAACTTAAAAGTTTTAAAATTTACAAACTACATATATTAATCAACTCAGTAATAAAAGTTTTATGGGATTATTGAAGTTCAAGTAGAGAAATAAAAACATTTTTTTTTTTTCAAAAAAAACTTTCAATTCATTACGATTAAGAACTTTTAAAATCAATCAATGAGATATTAGGATATTTTGGATGAATTAGAAAAAGATTGACTAATCATGCAGGAAACGTATCCTAAATGAAAGAAAAGTAATATTTTTTTTATCATCAATTGAATTGAAAGTTTAATTTTTTTTTTCAGATCAACAAAAAATATATTTTTTTTTTATAGCTAACTTTAAAAATGTTAAGTCGTTATTCGTAAGTTAATTTTTTTTTATTAAAACTGAAAACTTTTTTTTATATTTTTTTTTATACCTGCCTACCGATTTTTTTTTTTTTCTAGAATTCATCATGTGAAGTTCAACTAATTCTAGTTCTATGTAAATAAAAGTTACATGAATATGTTTTTTTTCTTTTTTTTTCTAGAAACTCAGAATGACTCAAAGAAGTGTTTTTTTTTTTGAAATACCTACCTAAATAAAAAAAAAATAATAAAAATATTTACTAAGTCAAACTAAAAATATAAAATTTAATGTATGAATAATCAACGTATCATCAGAATATTAAATTTTTTTATTTTATATCGAAACCTTGTAAAGCAACAATATTGAAAAAAAAATTATTGATTATCATTAATATTACTATTTAATCATTTTAAAGTTGACAATATTTTTTTGGTACTTAATCTTTTCTTTTCTCTTTTATTTCCATTTCTATGGACGCATTCATCATGTGTACATTTTTGGACAATACTAGGCTTACTCAATACACCCTCAACATCATTCGGAAATCTTGAGGATGGCATTGATGGTTTGTACAGCAGAAATAATAAATTTACGTATCCTTACTGATATTTAAGGTATTATTAGAATTTTTTATTAAGTAACAATATTTTTCGTCTTTTTAAACGCAATCTCATTTTCCTACGAAGAAAATTTCATGTCTTAAAAGCGTATTCTTCAATATTTCCTTCGAATCTATTCTATCCCTATTTAAAATTTTCTATGCCCGTACTCATTACGAATAATAAAGAATCGACAAAAATAGATTTATTTTTTGCAATTTAAATTGAATTATTATTAAACGTTACTGTCCCCTCTACATAAATTCAAATGTTCCTAAATTTAAAAAAAAAAAAATGAGAGGAAATTTCGCATACAAACAGAAAAAAATATCATTTGCTAATTTACTGCCATTGGTGCTGCCTTAAAAAGAAATTTTTAAGAAAATTTCATACTAAATGAAAATGAAATGTATGTGATATTAAATAAAGATCTCATTAGCAGACAGCACTTTAAAGGTTTACCTAACCATCTTATCTTTCAAAAATAATAATTCACTACTAATTTTCATGATCAATGAGTTTCCTTCTTAGTCAAACGGTATATGGTAGAAGTAAAGCTTCCTCTCACTTTTTACCTCCCAATTTTTAATTAAAATAAATAAATAAAATGAATCAATCAATTACTGACTTTTCTACTTTTTGAAGTATTCGGGTGTTTCCTAAAAAATTTCCGATTTTTCTTGTGTTTTTAAAATCTTAATATCTCTGAAGTTAAAAGAGATATTAAACTGAAATAAAAAGCATTCGTTCAGGTAATATAGCGAAAAGTTTTTAGAATAAAAATCTTGGAAAAATTTTCATCGGAAAATTCAGGAAAAACTTCCAAGTACAGTGGAAAATTTGAAATTTTTGATTGAGTTTTCTTACTTCAATTTTCTGAAGAATTTTTCCACTACGGAAAATTTTCTTTTATATTGCATCCAAAGCTACTAAATTAAGCTACAATTTGGCACTAGTTTCATAATTTTCCACCTAGTGGTTTTTCCGGAAAATTGATTTTTGTTGAACCTACAAAAATGTAGCAGTTTTCACAATCTTTAGTTTTTCCGGAAAACTAAGTTGAATTTGGAAAAACTAATGATGCATTTAGATAGGTATTATGATAGACTATTTTATGCCACCGGAAAATGAGGAAAACAATTTTCCGAAAAATTTTCCATTTTCCGACGATTTTCCATTTTCCAACTTTTTGGTGGCATAAAGTAGTTTATCATAATACCTATCTAAATGCATCATTAGTTTTTCCAAATTCAACTTAGTTTTCCGGAAAAACTAAAAATTGTTAAAACTACTACATTTTTGTAGGTTCAACAAAAATCAATTTTCCGGAAAAACTACTAGGTGGAAAATTATGAAACTAGTGCCAAATTGTAGCTTAATTTAGTAGCTTTGGATGCAATATAAAAGAAAATTTTCCGTAGTGGAAAAATTCTTCAGAAAAATGAAGTATGAAAACGCAATCAAAAATTTCAAATTTTCCACTGTACTTGGAAGTTTTTCCTGAATTTTCCGATGAAAATTTTTCCAAGATTTTTATTCTAAAAACTTTTCGCTATATTACCTGAACGAATGCTTTTTATTTCAGTTTAATATCTCTTTTAACTTCAGAGATATTAAGATTTTAAAAACACAAGAAAAATCGGAAATTTTTTAGGAAATACCCGAATACTTTAGTCAAGATAAATGGGAGATGTAATTACGATGGAACGAATTAGGATGGAATTTTTTGGCCCAAAAATTTTTGGCCAAAAAATTTTGGTTCAAAGAAAATTTAATCGTCGGATTTAAAAATTAAATCACCCAAAAATTTTTGGCTAATTTAAATGAGCCAAAAATTTTTGGCCCAAAACTTTTAGGCTGTATCTTAAAAAATATAAATAAATATAGAGGCCAAAATGTTTTGGGCCAAAACTTTCAGGTTGAGACTTAGAATTAATCGGAGTTTTGTAGCCAAAATATTTTGGGCCAAAAATTTCGGGTTGAGACTTAGAATTAATTGGAGTTTTGCAGCCAAAATATTTTGGGCCAAAAATTTCGGGTTGAGACCTAGAATTAATCGGAGTTTTGTAGCCAAAATATTTTGGGCCAAAATTTTCAGGTTGAGACTTAGAATTAATCAGAGTTTTGTAGCCAAAATATTTTGGGCCAAAAATTTCAGGTTGAGACTTAGAATTAATCGGAGTTTTGTAGCCAAAATATTTTGGGCCAAAAATTTCGGGTTGAGACTTAGAATTAATTAATTGGAGTTTTGCAGCCAAAATATTTTGGGCCAAAAATTTCGGGTTGAGACCTAGAATTGATCGGAGTTTTGTAGCCAAAATATTTTGGGCCAAAAATTTCGGGTTGAGACTTAGAATTAATTGGAGTTTTGTAGCCAAAATATTTTGGGCCAAAAATTTCGGGTTGAGACCTAGAATTAATCGGAGTTTTGTAGCCAAAATATTTTGGGCCAAAAATTTCAGGTTGAGACTTAGAATTAATCGGAGTTTTGTAGCCAAAATATTTTGGGCCAAAAATTTCGGGTTGAGACCTAGAATTAATCGGAGTTTTGTAGCCAAAATATTTTGGGCCAAAAATTTCGGGTTGAGACCTAGAATTAATCGGAGTTTTGTAGCCAAAATATTTTGGGCCAAAATTTTCAGGTTGAGACTTAGAATAAATTAAGATGCCCAGTAATAGCATCGAAAAGGAATAACTTCACTTGGAGAGTAAATCGCAAGTTTGGAATAAAGTCGAAATTATTTTTATCATTAGACCGTAATAACTTCACTTATATATCCCAAGTGAATTTATTCCGACACGGCGATGGAATAAATTCACTTACAAAATATAGGTGAAGTTATTCCTGAGATTTGTAAGAATTTCAAAAATTATTCGTACACGGCCCAGGAATAACTTCACTTACATTTTGTAAGTGAATTTATTCCATCGCTGTGTCGGAATAAATTATCATCATTTTATCTTTCGATATTATTCCGAAATTGTGCATAGATAAATTTACAAGTGAAATTAATCCAGTTTTGTGTAAAACGAATTGTAAGAAATTTTATATTTTTTGACGAAAATATTTTTGTATTTATTTAGATGCCTATATTTTATTTTTATTTAAAATTAATATTTTTTCATCCGAATACTTTCAATTACAACTTAAATCAACAAACAAAATAATATTCAATTTGAATTGAAATTAAAACCGATTAGGTTGGTGTTAAAATTAAACAAATGTACTTCGAGCAGTAAATCAATGAATAAAAAGAAGCATTATCATTATTATTATTTAAAATCTGATAACTTATACATATATATTTTTTTTGAAAAGTTCTAAATTTTTCATTAAATTTAATATCGAACAGCTTAAAAAGATTGTGGATCAAAGGAACGACTGAATTTTCTGCAGAATTTGGCTGAACATTCGCCAGAAATTTCTGTCGAATTCTACAGATTTTTCGAAATATTAAAAGATCATTTCGATTTCAGGTAGTTTTACAAACTTTTTGTGAGAGGAAAATAAAAAAAAATGTAAAAAATTCAAATTTTTTCAACTTAAAATAGTTTTCCTAAGCTTTTTGTAGAAGGAAAAATATTAGTAAATATATTCAATTTACTTAAAATTCCATTAGTATTCTTAAATTTTTTGTAAAAGGAAAAATACTTATAAATCTTACAAAAATTTTACGGATATAAAAAAAAAATCAGCAAAATATTCGGGAGAATTTACAAAAAAATTCTTCTGAAAATTCAGATGAAAATTCTGCATTCGTGTTAAATTTTTTTTCTGTTTTGACCAAGTTTTGAAAAAACTTTAATTTTGTTTACAATGTATAGTGAATTGAAAAACTCTTGAGCAATTTATAAGTTAAAATTTTTGTTTTTTTTCTGCGGCTTATAAAACTAAATTCCAGTATAGTTAGGACTATGACATTTTCACAGTACATACAAGCATATAAGACCTTTAATATACTTTTTATTTCAAGTCTAAAGCTTATTCCTATCAAAACTTATAAGGATTTGAAAAAACGTGTTCAAACTGTCACATTTTTTAGAACGCACCAATAATTTAAAAATATTTTCGTCAAAAAATTTAAAATTTCTTACAATTCGTTTTACACAAAACTGGATTAATTTCACTTGTAAATTTATCTATGCACAATTTCGGAATAATATCGAAAGATAAAATGATGATAATTTATTCGGACACAGCGATGGAATAAATTCACTTACAAAATGTAAGTGAAGTTATTCCTGGGCCGTGTACGAATAATTTTTGAAATTCTTACAAATCTCAGGAATAACTTCACCTATATTTTGTAAGTGAATTTATTCCATCGCCGTGTCGGAATAAATTCACTTGGGATATATAAGTGAAGTTATTACGGTCTAATGATAAAAATAATTTCGACTTTATTCCGAATTTGCGATTCGATGTTATTCCTTTTCGATGCTATTACTGGGCATCTAAATTAAAGTTTTTTAGCAAAAATATTTTGCGCCAAAAATTTCAGGTTGAGACTTGGAATAAATTAGGAGTTTTTTAATCCAAAAAATTTTGGCCTCTACATTTATTTATCTTTTTTAAGATGCAGCCTAAAAGTTTTGGGCCAAAAATTTTTGGCTCATTTAAATTAGCCAAAAATTTTTGGGTGATTTAATTTTTAAATCCGACGATTAAATTTTCTTTGAACCAAAATTTTTTGGCCAAAAATTTTTGGGCCAAAAAATTCCATCCTAATTCGTTCCATCGTAATACCCCAACTCAAGATAAATCAACTTATTTGAGTAAATGATCAACAAGCTTTAAAAATATAATGATAGAAGGTTAAATCGAACAAAAAAAGACGAAAAATTGAATGCAACTTAATAAAATTTCTAATATTATTTAATTAAACATATTTAAGACTTTGTATAGAAAATAATCGTTAAGAAATTGCTGTAAGCATCGTGAAGTATTATTAGAGCAATTTCTCTTCTATTTAAATGTGTTTTAAAGGATTGGAAAAAAAATCTACTATTGAATTAACTCTAATTGTATATACGCGTATAGATGAGTTTATAATAACTTAAAAACATCTTTTTTGTGAGTTTTTACGAAAGCTTAGATACTTAATTTTTTATCTTAAATAAAGATAGTCTTGACCCTATATAGAATTGGATCAATACAATCTAATGATAATTCGAGCTTTCTAAAAAAAAAAATAAATAAATAAATAAATTAAACCCGTTTACCAATGAAGTATATTCGAAAATTTTCCAATCCTTGAAAAATCACATTTTTTTCCTCAATTTAAATTCGCGTTCATATATATAAATTAAAAATAAGAGTAAACAGATTCAATGAAAATGTAGATACCGGAAAACCTCCAGCTTAAAAATCTATCTACATCATTTTTATATAAACTTTTCATTGAGAATGATTTCTCTCAAAAAGGATAAATTATAGACAATTATGTAAAAAAAGAACAAAAAATGAAAAATGAATATATTTAAGTAAAAAAAAAGAGAAAAACCGATATTAATGAGTGTCTTGCATTTAATCCTCCTTTTTTCCTTTAATATCCTCGTACTTAACATTAAAACAATATTTAAAATTAAAAATAAAAATCAAACAACAACCATAGTTAATTAAATAAATAAAATGAATAAAAAATTCTATATCCTCTCTCCTGTTAATTAATTATATATACATATAATTAAAATCTTTCAAATTTAATTGATTTAATTTAAGTATCTATTTAATTAAAGATAAAACTAATAATATAAAGATTTAATAAAATTTCAATAAAATGAGAAATAATAAAATGAATAATCACAGCATCTGAAAAAATATAGAAAATTTACCTTTTGAAGTTTGCAAGATCAATTATTTTCTGCAAGAATTACATAAAATTCATTTTTTTTTTCTTAAAGCATTAATTTATTGTTCATATAATAAATTTTCCTATTGTTCATACAATAAATTTTCAATTAGTATTTTTAAGCTTCCAAAAATTTTAAATTTTAAGATTAGTTGCATAAGCTTGTTATTTATTATATTATGTTATTAGTAAGATTTACTAAAGAAAACTATTTTGTTGAAATGTCTATAAAATATTATGTCAAATTTTTTTTAAAAAATTTATTTATTTGATAATTTTATGTAAGAATCCAAAATTAAGATTAATTAGGAGAAATGTTCCTTTTGAAATTTCGCAAAAAGATTTCGTAATGTCAAGTTTCTTGGAACATATGTCAAGCATAAAATAAAAGCGATAAAAGGAATTTCGGAATTAATTTCATCAACGCAGAAAGTTCAGTTCTCCGGAAACTCCCTTCAAAACGAGAACGGAAATTTCATCTCTAGGAAGGTGTTTTATCACTCGGAAGAAGAAGCTAAATTAAATAAATTTTTTACGCAATTGAATCAAAAGAAAAAAAAACGGAAAGCCTTAAAGCAATGAAAATTGAAATTACTTTGACCTCTCAGTCAGACGCTAGAGACGATTTTCCTCTTCTTATATTAATTAAATCAAGCAGAAGGCAATCGAAAAAAAATCAATTGCTTTGTGCTTTTAACATCTGTTAAATTAAAAAGAAAACGAAAAAATGACGAAATTTTAGGCAGATATTTTCACTTTAAAATTCACAGTATTGATCTGAATCAATAATCATTCGAGGCTAAAAAAAATAAAAGGTATCATAATGAATGAATAATTTTTATGAATTGACTCAAATCGGATGTATTTAATTTATAACATTCCATTCAACATTCATTTCCTAATTGAAAATGGATTATTTACGCAAGCTTCCATGTTTATTTAATGTTTATAAGTTTTAAATTAAAATCTTTCCAATTGTTGTTTATATTTTATTTTCTAAAGTTTTTTTGTTACAAAACTGTAAAAAAAAAAATATTTATTTTATTTTTTAATTTCATGCAAATTCTAGTCAAGAATCGTTTTTACCACTTAGTCGTGTTTATACAAATCCTTAATTTATTTAAGGTGAAATGATTCATAGATTTTTAGCTGTGATCAATTATTTTTGGTTGTGTCAACCAAAAGAATAACATTAATACTCAATAACAATGAATAAAAAAAAATAAATTCTTAAATAAAAAAGAAATAAAAATAAAAATGTTCAATAACTTTAATGAGATTAAAAAAAGAATAAATAAATCATGAAATGGTAACAAATGTAAATTTTCACTTAAAACGTTTTGAAAAGTCGTTAATATAAAGAAATTGTAAACTTTTAAACTAAATCTTAATTAAACGATAAATTAAAATCATTTAATCAAGGTTAAAATAAAAATAAAAAAAAGTATAAATGAAAAATTATGAAAATGAAAATAAATGAAAAAACATAAAGAGTTGTATCGCTGAGTGCAATAAATAAAGTCATAATAAAAATTTAACTAGAAAATGAATGAAAAAAAAAAATGAAACAAAAATTATGTGGTTTTACTGTTTATTTCAGAATCTTTCAACATTATCATTCATCAAAATAAAACAACAACCAGAGCTCAGTACTTGAACAATATTTTCATCATATTCATTATACATTTAAATTCAAAATTAACCTTACTTTTTGAATAATTCTTCATGATTCTTTTCTCAACTGAAAATTAATTTATGAAAACAATTTTTTTTCTTGATTATGAAAAAAATAAACTTCTTGACACTAATTTTTCTCAAGAAATGTCTAATGAGATTAAATGTCCATAACAAAATGTAAATGAAAAACGGAAAAGTTAATCAAAAAATCTTTTTACACGGTAACAAAAATATGAAAAAAATTTCTACGTTCAGACAACTTTTCTTTAATAATTTAAAAACAAATTATATTTATTCCTGCATAAAAATTTAATTTTATGTTCATCACAATAGAGCTGTCAACCTTGATTAAAATATCTGCCTGAAAAAACTTCTGTATTACAAATTTATGAATCATTTTTCTTTTAGGAGATAAATGTTAGGTAGATAGGTACAAGTTGGAAATTATTTTTGAGAATTAATAAAGAAGATTTTCATGTCATAATCTTCATTTTTGATTGAATGAGTTTGTGCTTTTTGTAGTAACATTTTCTCCAAAATTGCAATGTTTAATCACTTTATTATGTTCTAAAGTTGTATAAAATAATGAAAATTATTTTTAACATTTTGGCCAAATATTAACAGTGCAGCATATTGAGATTAAATATACTAGATAAATAGATCAAATTTCAAGAGTGCTTTTACATCAAAAATATACTGCTTATAAAAAGCCCAATTGAGCTTTTATGATGTAAATAAAAGCTTTTGTTTGTAATAAATTTCAACTCATAAAATTTTCTCTTTATAGCCGCGGTCTGTTCTTAAAAATGATTTTTCATAGATTTAAAAAACCAATAAAATTTCAAGTAATTTTTGAAACTTTATGTAATAGGCGCAATTTTATGAAACTTGATATAATTTGAATAAAATTTTCTCTACTTAAAAAAAGATTCAATGGAATTGTCCGACATTTCGAAATCTATACCAATACATCATTTAATAATAACAAGCTGCCAATCATACATAAAATTTTACAATCCCTCCGAGGATAAAATAATAAAACATTCACATGATAATCCACAAAAAAAAAATTCCATTTAATCTTAACAAATATTTGCCCAAATTTTACAAGCTTCAATTGTCATTTGATGTTATCCAACAACCACCATCATCAACATAGGCAATAAGATTTGAGTATTTTTATTTAGAGACATTTTCATGGTTGGACGGTTTAAAATTTCGATTATTTACTGTTTGCTAAGTTTAATGTCTGAAAAATAGCTTTTTTATCATTTTGAGGAGAATTCAAGTGAATAAATGAGAAAATCACTTGACATGTAAATAAAGGCATTGGAATCAAAAGTCATGCCAATATTAGCTGATGTTGTAGATTTTTATTTATGACTGAACACGAATCTTATCACTTATTTATAAAATTCTGTGGACATTAATGAGAATTCTGATCATCAAAGTGGATATTTTTTGGAGCTAAGCTAATTTTTTTTCATATTTTTCAGGGTCGTAACTAGAAATTTGAAATAAGTAACAACCAGAAAAGAATAGATTATTATCAGGTTCAGTTCCTTTTTAAAGAAAATAAGTACATTTTCCTTTTGTAGAATTCATTTAAATTTGCATATTTTCACTTAATATTTAAATACATTTATTCATTCCCTAAAGCTTAAAAGTGAGATGAAAAGAATAACTTATTGCAGGAAGCTACAATATAGCTTTACAATCATCATGTTACATTAAAAAAAAAAGAACAAAAGAAACGATAAAAATGTGAAGCAGACCACATTAATCTTAATTCTGCAAAGCTTTCAATTTTTCAACCATAAAATAATGTGAATGCGGAAATAACAAGGGTATGTCTTTAACACACCAGATTGTTCTCATGTTGTTCACAAGTTTTTGCTTTCTTTATTTTAATTGAAAATTTTCAGCATGAAATTTTATGATTTTATATGCAAAGTTAGATTCATTCTCTCGAGAGTTCCAAGCTATGGGAGATAATCTTTTAAATTTCATATAAAGTAGGAAAGCTATGTATCTACATAAAAGGTATTGTGAGCTTGTCGAAAATTCTAATTAGATTACAAATTAAGTTATTCTTACCCTTAAAAAGTTCTTAACTGTGCCAGATATGATAATTTTGTGAATTGTCCACATTAAATCAGTCAAAAACTAGATTGACATTACAAGACTTATGATATCAAATAAAATTAAACTTAATCCTCAACATTCCAATCAAATAACTCAAACAGTCAAAATTAATCCATTTGTCACTAGTAAATCCAGTCAAAACGATTGATAAAGCATCATTGATGTAAAAGGAAATCTCCTTATTACAGCAGTTAGAAATAAAATTATCTTTAATTACAAAAAGCGTTAATCTGACGATAGCAATGTAAAATGTAAGTGGAAGAAAACATTTAACACAAAAGACATGAAATAAAATACAAAAAAAAAATCGACGAGCGAGCAAAATATTCCATCTTTATATTGAATTGCAATCTTCAGTGACACTTGAGAGATATCATTCTTCGACTTAATTCCACTTGAAGGAAAAAATTTCACTTGACGTAAAAAAAAAAAAAGATAAGGAGAAGAACGGAATGAAAGCATGTTTTATGCTGCCACCACTCAATGTACTGTTGCTTTTTTTTCTCTTATTCGTATCGATTCCAATTGGTGTGATTTTACTGTTTGCTGACTTAATGCTTTTATAGGAATGAATGAGAAAAACGAAAATTTTTTAATGGATTTTCAGCAATTCATTTTGACAGTTTGGAGATTAAAGAGAAAATTGCTCCTCGAGACTGAAGAGTAGCTACGGAGAACTGAGTTGGAAGGAGAATTTTTTTCTTTTCGTGATAAGATTCATGTTTGAGTTTTTCACATTGAAAATTTTATTGAATTTTTTGAACGCAAACGGTGTTCCTTATGTTGAGTGGCAGTTGACTGACATTGATGCTGTATGATGAGTTGATACTTTAAACTCTTGAGGATAATGCTGATATAAATTTAGTGAAACAATTGTTGAATTTATTTTTGAACCAAGAGGAACTTAATCGCAGCAATCATTTTGAAATTTTTTTTAATCTTTTTTCCTTCAAATTTTAAATAACACGAAAATAAATTATGAATGCGTGTGAATTACAACTAAATTTTATTAATGAATCTTATTGGAGGAGAATACCATGGGCTTTAGCGTGTAAGTTAATCAAAAAATTTATTTCTTAACCTTTTTCATCAATTTTTTTCTCTCTCAAGTCAATGAATTTAAATCGAAATCTGCTTCCAAATTTTTACATGAATCAATTGGACATTACGAAGAATGTGTAAAATTTGAGTTTGATGCTGCTGATAGAAGAATTGGAACAATTCAAGGAAAATACTGTACAATTCTTCCAAATTCTTTACATGACGATCTACCTGACATTGATGTACCAGAATGGATTGGCAAGTAAGTTTTAACTTTTAAGTTTAGATAATCAGAATTCCTTTATCTCTGTCCATTTAAATAGATTTATGGAACCAAAAAGAAAATCAGTTTTTCAAAGTGGAATTTGCGTGCCTAATAGTTGCAGTGAATCAGAAATTTCTCGGTGGATTAGTCCAACTTTTAGTGGTACTGGTGTTCGACATTTTTTGTGCCAAACTGACGAGTTTCATCCACTTCATGTGCTTGATTATTTCATAATGTAAGTGATGTAATGAGGATCCTCGATTTGCATAGCAAAATTTCTTCCACACAAATTTTAATTTTAATTTGAAGCTTTCATGCCGTTTTAAGTCCTGAAGTAAGACCGTAAAAGTGCCAAAAATTAGACTTGCCATATCCAGGCACAGGAAGTAGGACGAAATTTTTATTTTATTTTATGAGAAGTAATTGCGCGTAATATGGACTTAATTTTGACAAAGTTTCGGAACATTTGGTCATGATATGTTGTCTTACTTTAGTCACACAACTGGTGCAATTTTCATAAATTTAATTTTTATAAGAATTTCCCATTTTTAAATAGTTAAACAAATCAAGGAACCCCTGCATTTGTAATAGAATTAAAATATTTACTGTCTATTTAGGTTTGTTTTAGCACTTCTAATTACATCAATTATTGCAAGCACCATCTATGATATACTTAAGAGAAAACAATCAGGTAAGCTTTAATTCTATTACGTTTAAAATTAAGACCCAAAAATTTCCCCATTAAAGTTCCAGACGAGGTTAAAAGATGCTACACAGCATTTTCATTATTCACAAATACAAAAGAATTGCTTCAAATCGACTATTCAAAATCAAGTAATGTCATTTATTGTATGCATGGACTACGAGTTCTGTCAGCTTTTTGGGTTATTACATCTCATAGGTTAATGCGAAAGGATTTGTACATGTCTTTATGGGACAAACCGAAGAATATTTTTGGTATAATTATTATAGAAATAATTTATAAAGCTGGCCATGCTGTTGATAACTTTTTTCTAATGTCTGCAATTCTTGCAACGCATTCATGCCTTCGAGGATTTGAAAAGTATGAAAATTTAATCGAAAATTATTTTTTCTATGCCTAATTTGCAATAACTTAATTCACAGGAAGAAAATTAACTTACCAAAATTTTATCTCACTCGATATTTACGTTATGCACCTTCAATGATGGTTCTAGTTCTGTTCACAATCAGCTCTTTTCCTTTGTTACTTATTGATGGACCAGTTATCCGATACTTTTATGACGTCGCTTGGAATTGCCACAAATATTGGTGGTCATCATTACTCTTGATTCAAACTTATACAAATGTTGGAAATATTGTAAGTTACAACTTTTTTAATTTGAAATTCTTTATTTCAAAGCATATTTTTTTAGTGTCTTGGACATACTTGGTACCTCAACACAGACTTTCAATTATACGTTGTGTCTCCACTTTTTGTTTACATTGCATGGAAGTTTGGATTTAAGAGTTTTTGGATCTTTGGATCGATATTGGTTGTTGATCAAATTGCAATTTTCTTTTTGACCTATTTGTAAGCAATCTGAATTTTATTTGAAAAAGTATGAAACCATTAATGAAATTTAATTTTTAGTGACGTATTAAAGTACTCTGTTGTTTATAGACATATGCATTTGCGTCTTGGACAATGGTTAATTGGAATTGCTTTTGGTTACTTTATGTACAGATTTAAGGATGAATCAAATGAAATAAGAATCTCAAAGGTAACAAAATCACTTATTTTCATGCAGGATGCAAATTAATTTGTCTAAAACTAATAATTTATTACAGAAAGTTCATCGTCTATGCTGGATTGTAATTTTATCTGCATTAATAGGACAAGCAATTTGCTATTATTCAGTGAATCAAAAATTTTATAATGAATTTTTTCATGCAACTTTTCGCATTATATTCACATTTTTTGTGGGTTGGATGATATTCTCATTTCATCATTTAAAATCTGGAAACGTAATTCGTTGGTTTCTGTCACATCCTTTATGGCAGCCACTTTCAAAATTAAGCCTAAGCATTTATCTTGTTCATGATGTTTATATAATATTGTCCGTTTCGAACACAAAAGAATTAGCACTTTATGAAATGAGTTGGTTTATGCATGTTATCAGTGGTGATATTATGATGAGTATCTTATATGGTACACTTTTGTATTTATTCTTTGAGGCACCAGTTGCAAAACTTGTAAATTATTATATAAAATAAAATTAATTTTCGAAATTCAACAGTTCCTAATGATACAAAATATTATCATCAATATACATTTATGAGCTCATTTATAGTTTTTAGCTACGTCATAATAAAAAAAGATAACAAAAAATTGATAAGATAAAGATATGTGCATTGCACGCTTGTCAATTCTTTACAGTAATCATTATGGATTAGAACAGTCAAAATAGGGTAAAAAATCTAAAATTTCGGATGATTTTGAAAAAATCAACACAAGAAAAATGTATTTGAAGAATTCTTTAAAACCATTGATTCCACAAATTCTAAACTAAGACTCATTTGTTCTATGACATAGAAAGTTTTATTTTCAATACTCATATCGAGTCTTTGCTTCCTGTAAGCTACTCAAAATTGTCTTCAAAGTTTAAATTTAAAAATTCGGATGAAAATTTAATTTTTCGGATGAAAAAATTTAATTTTTCGGATGGTTTTTCAACAGCAATCTTTGGAAAATTTCAATTGTTTTTTTGTAAACAATAATTTTTTTGGGAAGAAAATTAATTTATTTTAGCTTTTTATGGCCAAATTAGGCATCATGTTTGATCAATTTCAACATCTTTTAATTTATACAGTATTATACTACATAGAACTCAAAATTCAGGACACATTTTGCTATGTTTGATGTTTTCAAAAATATTTGCTGGAATTTTTGATCATGTACAGGACTGTGAACAGCCATTCTGATTTTTCGTGATATCTTTATTTCAGCATATACTGTCTTACAAAATTTATGTTATCGACTAATAATTCAATCAAATAAAAAATAATAAAATAAAGGCTCTTAAGTCGTTTTTGTTCCTGATGGTATCTGCTCCTCAAAAATTCTCACTTGATATGAAAATCTATCCCTACATGCTTAATTCTGGTAAACTCATTGATTTTAAAAATTTTATAGACCAAAAGGAAATATCAAGTCACGGAAACTACAACAGACATTCAATTTAGGACCTGGTCGTTTTAATCCTCTTCTTGATGCTCTGAAAAAGTTTTAAATGGCATTCATGGGATGTAACAAAGCATCCAATATTTAAATATTTTTCCAAAGATGAAGTTTGAAGCATAAACGAAGCATTTCCATCTAAAAAAAATTAATTTTCTTTGTTTTGTTTACATTAAAATATGAAATTTGTCAATGACAATTACGATTTAAGACCATCCGAAAAATTAAATTTTCGAAAATTTTCATCCGAAAAATTAAATTCAAATTTGAAGTTTAGTAAAATGGTAATTTCTCATTAATGACTGAATGAATTCAGACCAACTAAAAAGAAAAAATAAGAACACATGTGTTGCCATCAAATAAGACATCTTTTGAATATCTGGCATTTCCAAAAGTATATTTTTTTTGTGTTTGAAAATTTGTTGAAATTTGTATGGAGAGGAGTAATTGACGATTTCTGAAGCCTTCTTTGACTGGAATAGCCAAAAATTGGTAAATATTAATCCAGAGTAGAATGCTTCATACTTTTGCATCATTACTTTTTTCTCTAACAGCACAAGATAGCCAAAAAATATTATTTTTGGTTTTTTCAACTTCATCCGAAAAATTAAATCATCCGAAATTTTAGATTTTTTACCCTATAACAATTTTTTTGTTTATTTTAATTTTAAAAAGTTACTATCTGATTATTTAAAGTGAATTGTTTCAGTAAAAGTAATCAAGATGGTGTTAAATGACTCACTGTGTCTATCACAGTTAGATTATTTTAATACATCGCTATCAAGACGTGATTTTTGGGCTATGAGAAGTAAATGAATGTTTTTTTCTGTGAATTTATTGAATTTTACTTTAAAATAATGATTATTTATAGTGCCGGACATGCATGCGAAGCTGCCACCAGGAATATTGCATAGAAATGTTCGACAATTTGGACTTTTTAATGAATGCCTTAATCTCAAGCATGAATCATCAGAAGAAAATATTGGCTTAATTCAAGGTCAATATTGTACGATAACACACATTTCTTCTTCGAATGGATTGCCAATTAATAATGAACGATTAGTATGGAGAGACATGTAAGTGTAAGTGTATGTACATAAATTGATTTCTAATTTCTTTAATTATTTAGAGGACTTTTGGCAAGAGATCGAAATTTGAGATTTGAAAGTGGAATTTGTATTCCAAATACGTGTAGTGAGGATCGTGCAAGAATCTATGCAAATTCAATACTTAAGAAGGCTGATCTTACAGCTGTGGGTGCATTTTGTCAACAAAATGAGGAAATTGTACTTTCAGCTCTTGACTATTTTGTGCTGTAAGTAAATCTTGTATTTTATATGAACAGCAACATGTGATTAAGAAATTTCATACCACAGCGTCATGTTGGGATTATTGTCGTTTGTTATAATTGAAAGTACAATTTATGAAATTTGGACAAAGAAAAAATCTCGTAAGTTTTTTCTAATTTAATCATGAACTGAAAAAAAAATATAATTCTTTGATTTAGATGAACCCAAAAAACTTTTTACGGCATTTTCTCTCAATACAAATATAAAAGAGCTTCTGCATATTGACTACAGGAAATCACGAAACGTCATTGCATGCATGCACGGAATGAGAGTATTAGCGGCATTTTGGATTATATCAGGTCATAGAATATTTCGTGATAGTCGGTATATGTCACGTCCGCTAAATCCTAGCAATATCGTAGCGACGGCAACTCTTGCATTATTGATGACTGTTGATTATGCAGTTGATATATTTTTTCTACTCTCAGCCATTCTTGTTGCACAATCATGTTTGCGTGCTCTCGATGGGTAAGAGTTTTGATATTTGTTAAAAATATGTAGATTTTACAACAATTTTGAAACACATGTTAAAGTACTTCAAATGCGCTTTGAGATTCTTTGTTCAAGGCCTCTTGACTTTATATCATTTTATTTTATTTTACTTTTTTTTCATTTAGAAAAAGGTTAAATTTGGGTAAAATTTATTTCAATCGTTACATGCGTTACACACCATCAGTTGCTATTCTACTACTATTCATGTTAAGCTTTGTACCATATGCTCTTGTTAATGGCCCATCAATTCGGTTACTCACTACAAATGTCGAGAGATGTCAGAAATATTGGTGGTCGACATTACTTATGATACAAAATTACGTAAATGTTGATCAAGTTGTAAGTTTTTCTTTTTAAGTGAACATATACTTTTTTTTGAGTATGGGATGTTAAAAAGAACCAGGACCGTAGTCAAAAAAAAAAAAAAAATTCTAGGAGGGTTCAAACTTTTAGTTTTGAAAAACCCTAGAAAAATGAAGAGATTTCTGTTCAAAGAGGGTTCAAGACCCTCTCGAACATGCAACCCCTGTTGCCAGAAATTTTTTGAAGGTGGGGAGTTTGATATCTTTTTGTATGGAACGAAAATTTTATGGGTGTTTAGGATTTTTTTCTCCAAAAAGCCCTTGCAAATTATAGTAATTACCAAAAAGAGGGGGTTAAAACCCCCAAAACTCCCTTGCCCCTACCCCTTGACTACATCTTTGATTTACTTTATTTTGTTGGTTGCTCTTTATTTTCAGTGTTTAGGACATGTGTGGTATTTAAATGTTGATTTTCAACTCTACTTAATATCCCCAATTTTCATCTACATTGCATGGAAATTTAAATACAAAAGTTTTTGGATTTTTGGAGCAATTTTGGTTTCTGTACAGACAAGTTTATTCTTTGTTAGATTTTAGTAAGTATTGTGATTTCAAAGCTGAATATGATTTAATGTTTGAATTTCTTCATGAACAGTGAAACAATAAAGGAAGAAGTTGTTTATCGACAAACACATTTTCGTATTAGCCAATGGCTAGTTGGTATCTCACTAGGCTACATCATGTATCAGATGAAAGACGAGTCGAGAGAATATAAAATGCGGAAGGTAAGTTTTCATAAAAAAAAAAATGATTGCTTATGGCCATCGAGATTGAACAAAAATTTACTGATTTTTAAAATTTTTTGCTGTTCCTTTATAAACTGATGAAATCGGTATAAGCTCATTTAATTTTCCAATTTCACAGAGAATACGATACACGTGCTGGTTTTTGACAGCATCAGCTCTGATATCAACAGAAATTTATTATCAACTATTCAGAACTGAACCATTTCCTAGAGCATTTTATGAAGCTACTCACCGTATAATATTTACGTGCTTTATTGGATGGATAGTTTTCTCTTTTCATTATTTAAAATCTGGAAATATTTTTCGAAAATTTCTATCGCATCCTCTATGGCAACCGATATCAAAATTAAGCCTTAGCATTTACCTTGTACATGATATTTACATAATAATGTCTGTATCAAATATTAAAGATCTTTCGTATTTTGATATGAGTTGGATGCTTCATATTATTGCAGGTGATATTTTCATGACAATTTTATATTCTGTTCTGCTTTATCTACTTATTGAGGCACCAATCAACAAACTTCTTAACCTTTACCTTAAATAGAAATGTTTTCAAAGTCATTTTGATATTTTCAGTAAAATAATTTTTGTGTGTTAATTTTAAAAATTTAATTTTCATATTTTTAAATGGAAGTTCAGTTTATTTTTGAGTTTATTCATCCTTTCGAATATATTCAAAAATAAAGTTAATATCAATACTAAGAAATGATGTAAACAAATATTGATGAAAAACCAATAAAGGAAAAAATCAATGTAATTTTTAAGGATTCATATAAAAAAATATTTATGTGTTGATGTATAGCAAAAATAAAATATTTATATTGAGTTGGAAAAATTTGAAGAAAGAATGTTTTCATTTTATCATATTAAAAATTACAATTCAAATTTTATACAATTACAAAGACAACTTTATATACATCCAGTTTGATCAGTTTGGCTAGAACAGTTTATATGAGTTTATTTTGAATTTTGAACTATCAAGTGACGTACTGTGACGTATTATACTAAAATAAAAAAAAATATATAAAAAGTCGTTGCATACAATATTGAATTGTAAGATTTGATGTACACTAAAAATTCAACGTTTGAAAAAAATGATCAATAAAGCAACATTAATTCTATCGTCAAAAAGCGTCACATCGCAACAGTATTATTTTAAATAAAGCTTTTATGTGAAAAATAAACTGGAATTGATTTTTATTAGTTGCAATTTAAAACTACAGAAAAAATCTGTAAAATTTTATTTTTCTCATGTTTTGTTCAATGTACTTTTAAATTTAACTTGCAGCAAATGTCATAAAACTTTTATTACAACAAGGATTTTTATATTTATCTTGATTTATTTATTTTTTTTATTTTACGTATTTTGTTGCATTATTTCAATAGGATTTTAATTCTATTCTGGCTTATTTTTAATTTTTTTATAAACATAATCTTCTATAATTAACGGTGGAGCCTCAAATCCTAAGTAGAAAAGGATAGACAGAATAATTGATACAGCTATATCACTTAAGTATAATGGAATCTAAAACAAAAAATATTAAATTTAAGAAATAAAAAATTATATCAAAATCAATTAAAATTAAGAACTCACCAACTGCCAAAAATTCATGTAAAGTGGCACTCTTTGATTCAGGATTGATAACACTTGAAATGTAGCACTGACTAAATACATGCTCAGTCCCATTCTACTTATAGGCTGCCATTGAGGAAGTGAGAGGAACCATCTTATAATTCCGCCTGTTTTTAAATTTTGGCATGCAAAAACTATCCAACAAATTGCAACAGCCCAAAGATTTCTTTGGAGTGTCATGAATGTAGCATGAGTTACCGTCGGTATATCTCTTGTCGAAATCGAAAAGGCAAAGGATAAAAATGCTACTGTGCATAATGTGCTTAAGGATGCAATCCACATAAAAGCATTGAAAAACTTGTTGACTACGATTTTTTCACCTCTTTTAACATAAAGGAAATATCCAAGTATTATGCCAATAAACCAAGGACCTGCTCGTGATTGTGTTGGAAAGTAAACGAATCTTGAATAATCTGGATCATCACCTTCGCCCGAAGCTAACCTTGGTAATTCTAAGTTGAATACCATTGCAATAGAAAATATATAAATCATCGTGCCAACACACAAGATTGCTGGAACTGATATACATTTCTTTCCAAACTTATGAATCAGATAAATGATGAATGGCGAGATTACAAAAAGTTGAAAGTCTATACTTAAGTACCAACTATGATTAAGACATATTTCTGAGTCAGGAAGATAATTTTGGATATGAAGCAGTGCCCACCACCAATTATTAATACAATTGTCACGCAACATATCCAAATATAAAGGTCCATTTAAAGTGAATCTGAATATTGATGCAGCACCAAAGACAAGTGCAGCAAGAACTGGTGTGTATCGAAGATATCTCCTCCAAATCATTCTCAAAATGTTTAATTGCTTTTTCTCGCAATCCTTCAATGTTGACCAAGTCATTAGTAAGGCTCCCATCACGAGAAATGTGTCAACAGCTAGATGATAGCTATGCAATGGCATTGCTATAATTCTTTCATTCATAAATGCTCGATAATCTTTCGGATTTCCCCATGGAAATTGCAAACTAATTCGATGACCAAGAATAATCCAAAAAATTGATATTGCTCTGAGTCCATGTAGACAGTTTATCGAACTTGGTGACTTAATTTTAGTCACATCAAAAAGTTTGTAGCCATTTGTATAGGCTGAAAATGATGCAAGTAGTTTATTCGGTTCTGCTTTGTCAGATTTTGATTTGATAATGTCATAAATTGTACTTGCTATGAAAATTATTGCAATAATTGAGAAGATCGAACTGTTGATGAATTTAATAATGAATTAAATTGAATTGAAATTTGAAGTAATAACTTACATTGCAAAATAATCTATAGGCTCAAGTTGCATATTCAGATCTCTACAAACACCACCAACAGCAACCAAATCGTTTCTGAACATAAATGCTTCATTTAAAAACTGCACAGTTTTATTAACTGAACAAGTTTGAGGAACACAAAAACCATTTATTGTAATAAGACCATTCGAACGGAAAAAGTTAGCTCTAATTTAAAGGAAAAGTCTTGAATTATTAAAAATTATAAGCTTAATTAAATTTTGAGTTCCTTACAAATGTTTCAAACTCAAATCAGTCCTATCAGCATCTAAACTAGATTCTGACAATGCTGATAACGCAACTAAGCAATGCTGACCTTGAATTATTCGATTAGGCGCGTGTGCATGTTGAAATCTTACACAACTGTCAAAATCACCATAATTAAATACATTTTCACTTAAAAATCCAGCTTGAATCTTGGCCCAAGTGTCAGCTAATCTAACTGCCCAAAGTTCACTTCTTTGTAAATTTTGTTGAAAAATTGCCAAATCTTGGTCACAAAGTTCATTATTCACGGAAGATCCTTCCTTTATTTTATAATTTTCAAAATGTAAGAAATTTTCAAAATTCATCACTTTTGAGGGATCGTGAATGGAATGAACTTTTGAAATCACAAAACACACGATTATTAAACTTTCCCACTTCATTGTCTTTACTTCTTAACTGTTCATATGCTTCTGAATATTTTTCATGAAAAGTCTTATGTTTTTAAATGTTTTTAATTGTTTTTTTTAATCAAATTTATCTACATGAGTAAAACAATACTAGACGAAGGGATTAAAGCAGGTGTCACCTTAGTCATACTAAAATTTGTTTTATCAAATATTTTTTCAACCATGTGGAAAACCTTTGGAAATTACTCATTGTATATGTTTCTTATCGTTGCTAAGAATTATATAAAAGTAATTTAGATAAACTCAATAAGATAATGATTCAGTAGAGGTTATTCACTTAGATTTTTATTTAGTTTTTAACTTTTTATACAAATAATCTTCAATGATTAATGGTGGAGCTTCAAATGCCAAATAGCTGATTGTAGACAGAATGATGATCATAAACACATCGCTCAGTAGGATTGGAACCTTTTATTTTGAAAAAAAAAAATAATAATAATAATAAATTAGTACTAAGATTGGCGCTGTTTTCTAGGGTATATCCCATACTCTAGAGGTATATCCTAGAAACCCAAACAAAGAAGTTGTCAACAATACTTACCAAATGCCAAAAATTCATATAAAGAGGTACTCTTTGATTAAGTATCATCATAACTTGGTAAACAGCTCCAATTAAATACATACTCAGTCCCATTCTGCTTATAGGCTGCCATTGAGGAAGTGAGAGGAACCATCTTATAATTCCACCTGTTTTTAAATTTTGACATGCAAAAACTATCCAACAGAGTGCAATTGCCCAAAGATTTCTTTGTAAAGTAAGGAATGAAACGTGATATCCTCTAGAAATTGGTCCGGTGGCACTTGTAAACCCAACTTGTAGATATACGACCGAAAATAGTACACTTAATGAAAAAATCCACATGAATCCATTTAAAAGTTTGCTTATAATAATTTTCTTTCCCTGAATCGTGTACAAATAATATCCAAGAATCATTCCTACAAACCAAGGACCAGCACGAGCGTGTGTTGGAAAATAAATAAAATCTATATAGTATTCACTTGTTGCTGGTGCCGGCATTCCAATATCAAAAACGATTGAGATTGAAATTATGTAAATTATTACTGTTAGGAACAAAGTTACAGGAATCATCAAAAACTTCTTGCCATACTTGTGAATAATAAAAAGTATAAATGGAGAAATAATGAAAAGTTGAAAATCAGCACTCAAATACCAGCCATGATTAAGACACATATCTTTTTGTGAAATATAATTTTGGACATGAAGTATTGCTAACCACCAATTTTTCACGCAAGTATCTCTCAATTGCTCTGAGTAAAATGGTCCTTGTAGAGTAACTTTGTAGAAACAAACAGTAAGCAGTATAAGTGCTGCAAAAACTGGTGTATATCGGATATATCTTCTCCAGATCATCCTTGGAATATTCAACTGTTTTTTATCACAATCTTTTAATGTTGACCATGTCATTAATAAAGCACCCATGACAAAAAATGTATCGACAGCCAAAGTGTGTGCATTAATGACTGCTGCTACAATAGATTTTCCAAATAAAACATTTTGTACATCTAGTGGATTGCCCCATGGATATTGATTATAAATCCTATGACCAAGGATAATCCAAAAAATTGACATTGCTCTTAGTCCATGAAGACAATTAATGGAACTTGCTGATTTAATTTTTGCCATTTCGAAAAGCTTATATCCATTTGTGTACACGGAGAATGCAGCAAGTAATTTGTTTGGTTCTGGCTTTTCAGATTTTGATTTGATAATTTCGTAAATTGTACTTGCTATCACCACTATCAAAACACATGAAAATATTACACTGTGGATAAGATTTAAGTCTTAAGTTCACATTTTTTTTTTTTTTTTTTTTTTTTGTTTGATAAAACTCACATGGCAAAATAATCTAATGCATCTAAATTTACACTAAGATCTCTGCATTGACCACCAAGAGCTATCAAATCATTCCTAAATAAAAACCTTTGATTTAAAAACTGAACAGTTTTATTTACTGAACAAGATTCTGGTGCACAAAATCCATTTGTAACGACGGTCTTAGTGGCGCGAAAAAAGTTTGCTCTGTTTTTGAAAATGTAAAGATAAATAAATATAACATCAAAGTTCATACAAAAAATATAACTTACAGATTTTTTAAACTTGTATCGCTCCTATCAGTTTCAAGTGTAGAATCAGGTAATGCTGATAAGGCTATTGAACAATACTGGCCTTTAAAAATTCTGCTAGAAGTCGTTTGTTGTTGTAAATTCACACAACTATCAAAATCACCAAAATTAAATGTATTTCCACTCAAATATCCAGCTTGAACTTTTGCCCATGTATCAACAAATCTAACTGCCCAAAGCTCATTATTTTCTAAAGCTTGTTGAAATAATGCCAAATCTTGATCACAATGCTCGTCATTTATATTTTTAGAATACTTCTGAATATTCTTAACCGTATTAATCTGCTCATGATAATCTACTAACTGTCGATAGTCTTGTATTGAATATACGCTTACTATCAAGAAAATAAAAACAAACAATTGCTTCCAGTACATGGTCTTACTAATCAAACAACCAATTTACTAATGATTTGATTGCCGAAAAATACCATACTTTTAAATGATATTTCTTATCAAAAAAAACAGCGATACTGCTGAAAAGAATTATTATAAAAAATCTTGTTATCAATCATGTGTTTATTCGGTAATAATAGTGCAATTCTATTATCAAGTCATCTGACTCATACTTGAGAGCTTCCTAAGATATGACCAACGTGACTCATTCATGAGATTACTTAATTGAATTTGACAATTTTAATTCATAAGATAACGAACTTTTGATTGGTTCTATTGGAGCTAGATACACTTTATAAATAAAAAAACCTTAGTTGATAGTGAAGTTGATAAAAAAAAACAAAGCTACCGTTCAATCATTGAGCAGATGGAGAGATAACTGACTGATACATTATGAACTTCACAGTCCAGTTGATGGAAGGCCTTTGTTATTACAAAAGTGATTTGGGTGTGTATGTGTGTGTAGTTATGCATGATAATGCTATCAATCAAGTTCATTTGATTTAATTTTTTTTTGTGAAAGCACATTTCACTAAGCATAGGCTTAACAATCTGTGCCAATTAATTATTATGAAATGAATAGACCATGAAGTTATCTCTTCATTCTTTAGGTTTATAGCACGGACCATATTTTTATAAACTAGTTAGGATCATGCTTCATATGTGTTCTTAAGAAAAACGTAACAAATTTTTTTATGGACAAAATCTCGGACCTTTACCCGCTTCTAAGTTTTGCGAATTTCTTCACAGCAAAATTTCAATTACTATTGTAAATTATCCAAAACCTTAAAAAAATACAGAAATCAAAATTAATAAATCCTCTAAACATTTGCAAAATTAAAAGCCTAAATGTTATACAACCACAAAATTGGCATTACAAAAATTCCCCGTCATAAATGACTCAAAAATTTCAAATCCAAAAAACATTTTCTAAATTATTTAGGCACATTCATTTTACAGTAATAATTTCAAAAATCCTTTCGATTAACGAACTGGAAATGCCTTTTCTACTGTATAATTTCTTTCTCTCCATTTATGATTATTGTTAGTAACGCACTAAACTTGTTTGAATATCATTGGAAATGAAGATTACGAGAAGGAGAATGAGAAAAGGAAATAATACTAAAGGACATTTTGAATTCAGTTTTTAAAAGCTTTCTCAACAATTTCCATTAAAATAAATATGAAAATTTACATAGGCTCTTATGGACGGATGTTAGTTATCATATGAAAAGAAATATTAAGCCCATCATCATAAAATAAAATTTGAATTGGTAAAAATGTAAAGTATGTGAATTTAATAAACTAAAGATGTCAAAATGATGCGCAATATGATTTTTATCATGCAAATGTCTCTTTAGAAGGCAAAATGGGATCTTATTTTTAACATATTTCAGTGGCGTAGCTAGACATTTTGAAGAAGGGGGGGGGGGGGTAGTAATTTTTGTATAAAAAATTTTTGGTGGGGGGGGGGGTCGATTTTTCGTTTTTTTTTTACGAAAACCCTAGCAAATTAAAGAAATTTGTCAATGAGAGGAGGTGGGTGAAAATTCACCCCTCTCCTCCTGGCTATGCTACTGACATATTTAAAGGGTCATGCTTATGGAATTAAAAAGAAAATTAGAATCATTTTTTGTTCCTCATATTTAATGTACTTTTAGAACCTGATAGTTAAATATGAAGTTTTCATTATTTTTTGTGGATTATTGAACATACTTTAAGGTGAAAAGATAATATTTAAATTAAGTCAAAATTATATAATTTTTCAAAAATTACTTTAAAAATTTCAAAAATCTTCTTCTTTTCCATTGCCAACAGCCTTGCTTTAAACAAAGCAAGGACAATGAAGTAGGAGACTCTGACCAAGGTCTTACATAAAATTGTTCACAGCCCACGTAGTAATTTTATAGCATCACAATAAGAACGACAACTCTCTTGAATGAATATAAAATTTAAAGGGAACAACAACAAATCGTCTATAAGCACCACAAAAACAATATCAATTTTCGATCAAATTTTTTCGATAAAATCAAAAGGAGATGCACGAAAGAGGTACATGCAAACATTTTCATTTTCATTCCAATCTCTATAAAATTTGTTATTCTACCTCCATTTAATTTGATAAATTTCTATCGTCTATGTTTTTTTAAATGAAAATGAAATTGAATATTTTAGCATTTTCAATCAAGTTTGATTGGAATTTGAGAATCGAGATTCTTTTTTTTACTGTCATTCATTGGTGGTTGCTGATGATGAAAATGAATTGAATGAAGAGTAAGTCAATTTCATTACATGACTTGTATATTTCCAATTTTATATCTTCTAAAAATACTACAATTTGTAGCAATAAATTACTTTGGAATTTGTCTGAAATTGAAAATTTTGTGCGTCAAAATCGGTAAGATTTAGGTGAGTTTCTTTTTTTTCAATGGGCCTAAGTATGGAATATATCAAATCAAATTTAATTACAATCTCAAATATGCTAACCCTTTTTAATTAATTAAGTTAATTTACGTTGCCATCTGTTCATCTTGATTGTGCTGTATAGAAAAGAAACATCAATAGACAAAAAAGAAGAAATTTTCAAAGAATCAATTCATTTTCATCAACTTTTGATAGTTCAAAAATTTAAATTTTATTTTTGACCAGTTTTACTAAAAATTCCTTTAAAAATGTGTAACTCAGCTTTTGTGCTTTAGCCTTACAACTATGCAATAAGCTTGATTATGCCACCCTTTGTTCTTCTTTCTAACCACAATCAGAACAGTTGTTAAACAACATACATAGCCAAAAGCTGAAACAGCTTCAAAAATTTGGTATTAGTTATTACGGTTCATAATCTACAGCTGTACAAAAAGAAAAAATTTGAAATGAAAAATTCCGCTTTGGCACACGTTTGTTATTATTAAGAAGAAAAAGAAAGAGAAAAAAAACTTTTTTCCACTTTTTACTTTTTATGCGTAGCAAATGAATGAAAAAAAGGACCACTCATGGTCAAAATTTATTGCAACAATTTAAGAGCCACGAGCTGAAATTTAACATTTTCATATTCACACCGTTTCACGTTGTGAATATATTGTTTTCGATATATTTGAAAAATCGTTTTTTTAGTTTTTTGGCGCCAAAACTCAAAATTTTCGAAAACTGTTCGGTGTGAAAAGTTTGGCCTTAAAATTATCTACAAAATACAAAAAACCGCATTGAAAAAGGTTTTGATGCCTCCGGACACGACCCCAAATAGTGGTGGTGTATGCTTACAAGCAAGTTTGTTCCTCGCAGAACTCAAATACGAAAAAACCATTTTATGTCAAAAATGTCTCAAAATGTGCGCATTATCACTCAAATGTGCACCTCACACGTTGGTGCCGATCCATGTAGATGGATCTGAGAAACTAACGAAATAGTGTGTTTTTAAGCATATTTTAGCCGATTATTGCAAAATACATTTAAAAAATTTCACACAAATTGAAAATTGAACTTTTTTGATCAAAATCAATAAAAAATGAAGTTTTGTTGGGAAAAAATGCAAAAAAACTTTTTTAGCCACCAGTACACCGCCCACAATTCTAAACTTTCAAAAAATTAGTATCGTTCACTGTGTGGATGGATTTTTATAAACTTATCTGTTTTTGATCAATAAATGCGAGAACTTTTATGGAAAAATACCAAAAATATTTTTAAACCTTTTTTTAGTTGGTCAAAATCTCGAAAAAATTCAAAAAATCAGCATTTTTTGGACTTTATGACCTCCTGTGCTTCCAGTTGAGTCTAAAAAATTCTAGAATTTTGTGATTATTTTAGCTTATAATTAGACCTATAAGACGTACATCCCCTATCATATCAAAAAACATCAATTAGTGCTTGAAAATTGAGTCCAAAAATTTTTTGTCCCTAGTTTCTAAACTTTTTTGAGATGCGTGATTCGCTTCATTATAAGTTCTAACCAAAATTTAATAAACTAATTATTTATTTGCCTTTTTTATTGAACGCTTAATATTATTTTTAAAAAAGTTTATTAAAACCGTCATGTTTTAAAAAAATAAAAATCATCATTTAGATAAGTGATTTTTCATAGATTTTCACTCTTTATTTCACTTTTCACAAATTTTTCTGATCGAAATTTAATAAACTAATTATTTATTTGACCTTGTTTTTTAACGCTTAATATTAATTTAAAAAAAGTTTATTAAAATCGTGATGTGAAAAAAAATAAAAATTATCATTTAGATAAGTGATTTTTCATAGATTTTCACTCTTTATTTCACTTTTCACAAATTTTTCTGATCGAAATTTAATAAACTAATTATTTTTTTGCCTTTTTTATTGAACGCTTAATATTATTTTCAAAAAAGTTTATTAAAATTGTCATGTTTTAAACTTGAAAAAAGTAGATATGTTTAGACATATAACTTGACACTAAAAAAAATATGAAACTTTTTCATATTCAGGTACGACGACAAAAATGGAACTGCCATAAGTCTGAAACGTCAGCATAGTCATAAATAATTCTTTTATATTTGAGTTCCAGAGAAAAAGGAGATGTGATTTGATATATAACTTGACCAAATCATCAGTTTCTAGGTAGAAAATTTTTTGGTCCACAAGCAAAATTTGAGTAGCCATAACTTTCGTTAGGGACATCGCTTCCAAAAAATTTTTGCGGGACGCAATTGGACGTAATTAATAGATCAATTTTAATATATAATATGTCACATAAAGTTAGTTTTAAGAAATCATGTCGTTTTAAATCCTGAAGTACGACGGTAAAAGTACCCACAACTTTGACTTGCCATATCCAAACACAGGAAGGAGGACGAAATTAAATTTTTGCTGGACGCAATTGGACGTAATATGGACTTAATTCTGGCAAAGTTTCAGAACATTTGGACATGTCATGCCGTGGTATTTCAGCCACACCCCGAGAGTCTTAATCTCCAATCTTATGCAAAGCGAAGCCAAAACCCAACCCGATGGATAGTTTTGGAACGGTGTGAATATGCACATGAAGCGTGATCCGCTTCATTACTAGTTTCATCTATATTCTCTCTTTTTTACTGGTCTCGGTCTGAATGTATTTTTTTCAATTGATTTTTATTTGCTATGCTGAATTAAAATTTTCACTCACACACAAATATGTATACATGCATGTATAAATACGGAAAATGTCTATGGCCAAGTCTATGGACCAAGCGAGATAATAGAATATTCTACACGTATATTTTAAGTTGTGCTTTGATAACTTCATACGAAACATATCGATTCTAAAACTTTTAACAAAAATAAAAAAAAAAATACATTTTTAAAAATCCATTTTTGCAAATTAATTTTGCGCTTAAAAGTTTTAATTAGTTTTTATTCCATCAATCAAAATTGAATTGTTATGATTACCGTTTGATTGAATTTTATGGTTCAGAATATAATATTTGAAATGAGATGATTTGATTGGAAAAGATTTATTAATAATAATAAAATTAAATACTCACCAAATTTTATAGCTTAAAATAATTTTGATTGATTGTTGCGACTGTTTTAATTAGCAAAATCATTTAAAAATATTTTTTTTTTTATTTTTAAAGCTCTAAATTTCATCTGTACAAAACTGTGGCGTAGTCAGGGGGGAGGAATAAATGGGTTAATTTTCACCACTCTCACTGGCAAATTTCTTTAATTTTCTAGGGTGTTTCGTGAAAAAATTCCTGGCTACGCCACTGTTACAAGAAAAGCAAAAATTTGATAAAAGTTTGTGTTAGTTTTGATCCTTCAAGCCCTCATTTCTCAGAACGAAAATTCATTAAACTTTTCCTGATCCACTTTATGGTTTTGGTTAATGTTGAGAACAAACAAAACAAAGAAAATAAAACTTTACGAACAAATAGAAGTTTTAATTTTCAATTTTATGTTTTTCTGTGTGCTAACCATAACCGTCATCATTAATATCTTCTCTACTTCAACCACTTCGTCGTTTATGGCGGATGGGAAGAAAAGTTTTCAATATATTAGAATTAGAAGTATTATTTCGTTACATCTCGTTACATCTTAAAATTTCGTTATATTCTGTTATATGTGTCTGTGAAGTTGGCTGGAACGGGTTCTCCAAATGAGCTGAAACTTTGCCAGAATTACGTCCATATTACGTCCATTTTCGTCCCATAATTAAATAATTTCGTACCCTCAACTGGAACTGGATATAGCGTATTCAAAATTTGGGTATCTTTCCGGCCAACTTCACTTTTTGTATCTGGAAAGTTTTGAGGAACTAAGTTTTATGGACAAGTTATATATCAAAATTGATTTACTAATTACGCCCAATTTCGTCCCGTAAAAATTTTTGGAAATGGAAGTGACCATCAAAAGTTATGTGCTGTAGAATTTTTGGACCGTACCAAGATTTTTTTCTTCAAACAATAAAATCAAGATATACAGATGTGTTCATTCAAAAATGTTACCGTTTTTAACGAATAAAAATTTAAAATTCTCAATTTTTTGTAAACACTAACACAACGAAAGAAATTTGTAAAATTTTGTTCCTCAAATTTTTGGACTTTTAATTTTGTTTTCATGGTCAAAAAGCATTAGAAATGATAATTTACAATATAATGTTGCTATTGTAAACACAAAAATAAGATCCAGTGAACAAATTTAAGTCAATAATCAAAATTTAATTTAAAAATTTTTTTTTATAATATTTTTTCATTTGTTTGTTTACAAACAGAAAAAAAGCGTATGGTCAAGTATGGTCGAGTATACTTTGTATGAACACATCTATATATCTTGAATAAAATTAATGTAGCATGTGATATATCAAATTATATCTATTTTTCACAAGCAGTTCAAATGTAGGAAAAGTTTTAAGTACAAACGAAAAGTTTTGGACATATGGCAGTTCCAATTCTACCTGACTATTCAGTACAAAGTTTCAAAAATTTGGTCAAATGCATGTTATACATCAAATTACATCTATTTTTCCTCAGTAATTCAAATCTCTGCAAATTATTTATCATAATATGGACATTTTGAACTTACGGAACTTCCAATTTAGGAACCGTACCTCAATATCAATGAGATTTTTTTTTGGTATAAATTTTTTATTTCTGAACATTTTTACAAAAATTAGGATTCTGAAATCATATTTAAGTTTTGTTAATTAAATTCTTTTTTTTTTAATAATTGCATTTTTATGATAAGCATTTTCTTCTACCTGTAATAAGGTATGCAAGTACTTTAACTTATCAAAAAGTTTCTCGTTTTTAAGATTTTTAAATATTCAGGTAAGAAAAAACACAAATTTAAAATTCATATTTTAAATTTTTTAAAAACGAAAAATATGTAACGCTAGTTGATTTAGAAGCAAAATGCTTATTATAAAAATGCAATTATTAAAAAAAAGAATTTAACAAAACTTAAATATGATTTCAGAATCCTAATTTTTGTAAAAATGTTCAGAAATAAAAAATTTATACCAGTCCAAAATGTCCATCGTAAGATAAATAATTTGCAGAGATTCGAATTACTGAGGAAAAATAGATGTAATTTGATGTATAACATGCATTTGACCAAATTTTTGAAACTTTGTACTGAATAGTCAGGTAGAATTGGAACTGCCATATGTCCAAAACTTTTCGTTTGTACTTAAAACTTTTCCTATATTTGAACTGCTTGTGAAAAATAGATATGATTTGATATATTACATGCTATATTAATTTTATTTTTTGATGAAAAAAATCTTGGTCCGGTACTAAAATTCTACAGCACATAACTTTTGATGGTCACTTCCATTTCCAAAAATTTTTACGGGACGAAATTGGGCGTAATTAGTAAATCAATTTTGATATATAACTTGTCCATAAAACTTAGTTCCTCAAAACTTTCCAGATACAAAAAGTGAAGTTGGCCGGAAAGATACCCAAATTTTGAATACGCTATATCCAGTTCCAGTTGAGGGTACGAAATTATTTAATTATGGGACGAAAATGGACGTAATATGGACGTAATTCTGGCAAAGTTTCAGCTCATTTTGAGAACCCGTTCCAGCCAACTTCACAGACACTGTTATATATATATAACATAACTGTTATATATATATATATATATATATATATATAACTGTTATATATATATATATATATATATATTTTTTTTTTTTTTTTTTTCAAAAAAGAGATAAATGATGATCATGCTCTGATGTAGTGACAAAATATTTTGCAACAATATTTTTTTTTTTAAAAAAAAAAAAATAGTAATAATAAAATTCTCTTCTTAATTGCAGGTGTTTTTATTTTTTATTTATCATTATTTTATTTTTTAAAAAACTTGATTAAACAGCAATAAATTTTTGAATAAGTACCATATAAATTTTTTTTAATAAACATATGTAGAGTTCAAGGATTGTCGGCCAAAATCATGTCTGCTGCCTTTTCAGCAATTGTATAAGTTGGGCATTGTGTGTTACCAGCTGTAATAAGAGGCATGACACTAGCATCAACGACACGTAAACGTTTTACACCAAAGACTCTCAATCTGTTGTTAACAACAGAGTCGGTTGAGAATGTTCCCATTTTACATGTGCCTGATGGATGCCACAAGTTGAGTGTGAAGTACTTTGCATAGCAACGAATGTACGAATCCGAACAAAAGCTGTAGGAATTACATTCAGTGATATTCAAATTCAATGGTTTAATTCCAGCATTTCTAGCTGCATTTGTATTGAAAATGTTGCAAACTGTCTGCATTCCTCTAACCAAAGTATCTAAATCGTCAGTAGTGTTCAAATAATTGCCATTGATAATAGGTTTAGCAAATGGATCTGTGCATGATCTAAGGTTGACTGTACCACGAGATTGTGGTTGCAAAACAACTGCCATAACTTGAATTACTGCATTATTTTTGACAGCATCGATAATTTGATCTGCGTATTCTTTTTTGTATCCCCATTTATCATTGACCAATATATCTATGTCAGGATTGTTTTGTTCATATCTGGTTGTAACAATTTGAACATCGGGACAATTTGCTGCACTGTTAAGTGTATTGACGAATCCACCATAATTAATTCCATGAATTCGAGAAAAGAAACCTGAGAAATTATTTACATATTTTGCTGCTTCAGCAGTAAAGAATGTTGATGCCGAAAAATTAGTTTTAGTAAAACCAGGAATGGTCCAGAACGTCTTTACATAGATATGATCCATTAAGTTTTTACCAACAGGTACATCGGTTACTTGTGAAATATTACAAGCATTTAAATCAGAAGCTTTTCCAATTCCAGAACGTTGTAAAATCAATGGTGAGTTGTAAGAACCAGCTGATAATATAACCTCTTTAGCTGCCTTAAGAACAATATTTGGACATTTTGAACGATTAGTTATGACATTCACTCCTGTTGCAACCCAAGCACCGGTAGAATCTTTTGTAGTAATCACCTTTGTCACTGTACTGTTACGCATGAAATAAAGATTTGATCTTTTATTAAGAGGTACTAAAAATGCTCTTGCTGCACTTTCGCGTTGACCATTATAAATTGACATTGGAATGTTTGCAAATCCAGTGAATGGAGGTCCACAATTTGCACTGCTTCGCTGAGGAAAATTAAGTTCCATTGCAGCACTTTTCAAAATTGGAGTTATATAGTCGGAACTGCTGTCTGAATTTGTAAGTATTAAGGGACCACTAGTTCCTTGATATGCTGCACAACTTCCAGCTAAGAGAGATCCAGTCGAATCTTGGACACTATGTGATTTCTTCATGTACGGTAAAATATTTGCATAGTTCCAGCTAGAATCATTTGCTGCTGTTGCCCAACTATTATAGACCTCATCACATCCACAAACGAACATCATAGCATTGATTTCTAAATTATATGCATCACTAAACAAGCGAAATTAATCTAAACTTAAAGATTTCCTACCTGTTGTGCCACCAACACTTCTACCAGCATTGCAATTGATTCCATTTTTATACGCATTTCCATAATTTGGTGAAACTTCTGCGTTGAATGTATAGGCTGCAGAATTATTAAGGTTGAATAAGAAAAGTGGTGGAGGCTTTAAAAATATCAATTATTAATTGTTGTAAGAAAAAAATCATTTATGAATAGTCTTACGACTGATTCGATGATGGGATCACTACCAGACTCGATAAGCAATACTTTTCGATTTATATTAGCAAGAGCTAATCGATAAGCCAAAACCGATCCAGCAGCACCAGAACCAACAATGATGTAATCAAAAACAGGAACTTTGATAAGAAAAATTGGTATTAATTATAACTTTAAACATCCATATTAAATATATTAATATAATTTTCTCACGTTTGTTTGCTACTGACAGATCACATGCATTATCACAAATTGTAGTAAATCCAGTCGTAAATGAAAAGCTTATACTATTTGGAATTTTTTTAAAAAAAAAATCAAATTAATTTATTGCTACTAAAAAATTATGTACAAAAAGTCTTACGTGCAACTGGTAATTCTTGTAAGATAATCTGATGGCCAGTTATATTCTGGAGTGAACAAAAGCTTCAAATATAAACTCCATAATAAAACTGAACGTAAAAACGTTTGACTAAGAAGATCTGGCAAAAATCCCATTTTCTCGATTCCTTTTTCTTCCTATTGAGCGACAATAATGATGAGTTGTCAAGTAGATTGAAGTTTTTATACATTAATTTTGAGTCACACTTCGGATACTGCCGATTAAGTGATATCATCAATTTCGGTTTCTTTTCGTTCAAAAATATGCAATATGTTGAAAACAGTTTAATATTTTTTATCACCGAGTTTTCTCTTTTTAAAAATTAATTTTTTGTCTGTATCTTCAACTTTATGTTCAAAAAAAATCTCCACAAAATGCACATAAAATGCACTTGACAAAAAAAAATCAAAATCCAAATTACTTACAAATAGTTTTTTAGAGCAAAATGTTGCATAGCCAAAAACAAACAATTTTAAACAAGTATAACGGTGGTCACTCGTGACCGACGAAAGCGCATTTTCCGCGATCAGTAAATACACAAAGAATTAAAACCCCAAAAGTACAAAGCCAAATATTTAACTATAACCATTCTTTATTTACCCAAAAATTTAAAATTGACAGAAAAAAATGGATGAAAAACATTATGCATTATAGAATTAAAAAAAAAAAGCAAAAAAGTATTTTGGTCACGGGCTAGGTTTGAACCCATGACTCTCATGATAGGAGTTGCGCACTCTACCACTTATGCCACTGATGCTCTTTTTTATAAAATATTAATGTGACAATTTGATTATTTATATTGATGAGTTTTTTTTAATAAAAGTGAATTATTTTACAATTTTCACAAAATTTTCCGGAAAAATTATGAAAAATCCATGAAAATAGAAAACTAAACAACTAAAATATCAAAAAAATATAAAAAAGTAATTATCTATGAAAATTGTATGAAAATATTGAAAATTTTAACAAAAATCGTCGGAAAAACTCGAGAAAATTGTGAAAATGGAAAATTATGACATGATTTAATATTATATGTCATAAGAAATCAAAAAAGTATCAAAAAAAGCAAAAAAAAAAGTTTTTGTCATCGGTGGGATTTGAACCGAGGAAGGCTGAGTTTTTGAAAAGTCAACATTTTAGTGCATTCGACCACACTAACACATACAAAGAAATGGCATTTTGGCACTTTTTACGCTGGTTCCAGCAGAGGAAGTGACCATTCGTGCTGATTTTTGGTTACATGGTAGCCAGACATGTCACACACATTTTAAGCCAAAAACCGCATCAAAAAAGCTTAATCCCTAGGAGGAGATGCGATGACAGACAGACAGACGGACGGACGGACAGACAGACAAAGTGCGGATAATAGCGTCCTTTTCCCAAGAGGAAAATGCGCTAAAAAGAATAACATTCTCGTGAAGGAGAATAAACATAAATTCTAATATTCTAATATTAAAAAATTCATTTCTTAGTTGCATATGTTTTTTTTTTATTTATTTCAATTTGTTTCAAAAAACGGGCAAAAAACCTGTTTAAATAATAATTATTACTTTTTATTTTTTATTTATTTTAATTTTGAATAAGAGCAGTATAAAAAATTGATAAAAAAACCCATAAAAACGACTTAACATATGTCTTATTTAAGGATTGTCGGCCAAAATCATGTCTGCTGCCTTTTCAGCAATTGTATAAGTTGGGCATTGTGTGTTACCAGCTGTAATAAGAGGCATGACACTAGCATCAACGACACGTAAACGTTTTACACCAAAGACTCTCAATCTGTTGTTAACAACAGAGTCGGTTGAGGATGTTCCCATTTTACATGTGCCTGATGGATGCCACAAGTTGAGTGTGAAGTACTTTGCATAGCAACGAATGTACGAATCCGAACAAAAGCTGTAGGAATTACATTCAGTAATGTTCAAAATTAATGGATTAATTCCAGCATTTATAGCAGCAGTAGTGTTGAAAATGTTGCAAACTGTCTGCATTCCTCTAACCAAAGTATCTAAATCGTCAGTAGTGTTCAAATAATTGCCATTGATAATAGGTTTAGCAAATGGATCTGTGCATGATCTAAGGTTGACTGTACCACGAGATTGTGGTTGCAAAACAACTGCCATAACTTGAATTACTGCATTATTTTTGACAGCATCGATAATTTGATCTGCATATTCTTTTTTGTATCCCCATTTATCATTGACCAATAAGTCTATGTCAGGATTGTTTTGTTCATATCTGGTTGTAACAATTTGAACATCGGGACAATTTGCTGCACTGTTAAGTGTATTGACGAATCCACCATAATTAATTCCATGAATTCGAGAAAAGAAACCTGAGAAATTATTTACATATTTTGCTGCTTCAGCAGTAAAGAATGTTGATGCCGAAAAATTAGTTTTAGTAAAACCAGGAATGGTCCAGAACGTCTTTACATAGATATGATCCATTAAGTTTTTACCAACAGGTACATCGGTTACTTGTGAAATATTACAAGCATTTAAATCAGAAGCTTTTCCAATTCCAGAACGTTGTAAAATCAATGGTGAGTTGTAAGAACCAGCTGATAATATAACCTCTTTAGCTGCCTTAAGAACAATATTTGGACATTTTGAACGATTAGTTATGACATTCACTCCTGTTGCAACCCAAGCACCGGTAGAATCTTTTGTAGTAATCACCTTTGTCACTGTACTGTTACGCATGAAATAAAGATTTGGTCTATTATTAAGGGGCACTAAAAATGCTCTTGCTGCACTTTCGCGTTGACCATTATAAATTGACATTGGTATGTTTGCAAATCCAGTGAATGGAGGTCCACAATTTGCACTGCTTCGCTGAGGAAAATTAAGTTCCAAAGTTGCATTTTTCAAAATTGGAGTTATATAGTCTGAACTGCTGTCTGAATTTGTAAGTATTAAGGGACCACTAGTTCCTTGATATGCTGAACAATTTCCAGCTAAGAGAGATCCAGTCGAATCTTGGACACTATGTGATTTCTTCATATACGGTAAAATATTTGCATAGTTCCAGCTAGAATCATTTGCTGCTGTTGCCCAACTATTATAGACCTCATCACATCCACAAACGAACATCATAGCATTGATTTCTAAATTATATGCATCACTAAACAAGCGAAATTAATCTAAACTTAAAGATTTCCTACCTGTTGTGCCACCAACACTTCTACCAGCATTGCAATTGATTCCATTTTTATATGCATTTCCATAATTTGGTGAAACTTCTGCGTTGAATGTAAAGGTTGCAGAATTATTAAGGTTGAATAAGAAAAGTGGTGGAGGCTTTAAAAATATCAATTATTAATTGTTGTAAGAAAAAAATCATTTATGAATAGTCTTACGACTGATTCGATGATGGGATCACTACCAGACTCGATAAGCAATACTTTTCGATTTATATTAGCAAGAGCTAATCGATAAGCCAAAACTGATCCAGCAGCACCAGAACCAACAATGATGTAATCAAAAACAGGAACTTTGATAAGAAAAATTGGTATTAATTATAACTTTAAACATCCATATTAAATATATTAATATAATTTTCTCAAGTTTGTTTGCTACTGACAGATCACATGCATTATCACAAATTGTAGTAAATCCAGTCGTAAATGAAAAGCTTATACTATTTGGAGATTTTTTTTAAAAAAAATCAAATTAATTTATTGCTACTAAAAAATTATGTACAAAAAGTCTTACGTGCAACTGGTAATTCTTGTAAGATAATCTGATGGCCAGTTATATTCTGGAGTGAACAAAAGCTTCAAATATAAACTCCATAATAAAACTGAACGTAAAAACGTTTGACTAAGAAGATCTGGCAAAAATCCCATTTTCTCGATTCCTTTTTCTTCCTATTGAGCGATATAAATGATGATTTGTCAAACATTTTAAAGTTTTTATACATTAATTTTGAGTCACACTTCGGATAATGCCGAATATGTAAAAGATATCGTCAACTTCAATTTCGGTTTCTTTTCGTTCAGAACTATTCAATATGTTAAAAACAGTTTTAAAATTTTTAATAATTTTTTTTAGCAAGTGTTTTTTTATATTTTTTTTTCTTTCGATTGTTTTAAATGCTGAAGAAAATGCTGAGTAACCATGTGTTCTTGAAATTTTTCTTCTAAAAAATTTGTGTAAATATTGTTTTCAATTCTATAAAATTTTCATATGATCACATTTTATTTGCATTTTATATTTTTTTTTTTTAATTTTCTTTCAAAAATTTTACCCAAAATCACGTTAACATTATTGTACAATATTTTCAAATTTAATATTTTGTAAAAATTTTATGTGTTTATGATCAGTAGCTTTGATCAAATAAAATTGAAGCTAATTTTTATATTTTCATAAAACTTTTGCTACGTCTACGTGTCCTCTCATGACAAATTGTTTCTCTAATAATACCATACATCAGTGTTGTCCAAACTGTGTGCTGCGGCACATTGGTGTGCCGTGAAACATGTCAAGGGGTGCCGTGGAAAAAATTTTAAAATCCCAAAAATAGGGTGTTTTTCAAAATTTTCAAATTTTTATGTATTTTTACCCAAAAATCATTTTTAGTACCAAAATATCAATAATTTTTTAAAAATTTTTGATTTATTTGATCAAGGATGAAATCTTTCATGCAATTGGTACTATTTCTGCTAAATTAAATTAAAGGTGTGCCGCAGACAAATTTTTTTGAGTCAAGGTGTGCCGTGGCCCAAAATAGTTTGGACAACACTGCCATACATTATGCCTTTGTATGAATTTCAGCACAAGATGAAAGAAGCACATGAAAAATAAATAAACTTATGCTGTGATTCAACATGAATGTATGAATGTGCCATTATTAATGATTTATAATGCCTTCTTGCTACACATGACATAGAAAAGAAAACATCAAAAATAAGGATTTATTAAATCTCATAGCAAAATATCTTTAAAATATTTATTGTGTACTTCGAATGGCAAAAAGGTGATCATTACGGCTTAAGTTTTCAATGTCGTACCATATGACATTTTTTTTTTCATTTGATTAAATACAATTGTGCAAATTTTTGCCCACTTCTGTATGTAAATTTTTATATTTACTTAAGAAAATTTAAAATACATAGCAAAACTGTAAACTTAACTTGTTGACGTCCCTACATAAAAGGACATTGGCAATTCTACAGATGAAATTTCGCACAAAAACTTATTTTTCTCTTTACTCACTAATTTTTCCATTACTTTACCTATTCTCAATGATGTATTTCTTCATTTAACCCCTTTAAGACTTAATTATGCATGTCAAAATACTCTAATTTCCGAGATATTTTCACTTTTATGCCCGTAGCTTATACCTTTTTTTTTCGGAAATTGCCAAGTTTGAATTTTTTGAATGCTTAATTTGAAGCTCATGAGCACTTATGACGCTACTTTACTGAACTAACTGATAGTTCTTTGTTTGTTCTATCGCTATTGCATGATGAATATTTACTTCAATTAATTAGTAATAAGATAATTAATGATGAAAATTGATTATGAAACTTTGACTGTAAATAAAGATGTTTAGCCAAAGGGGTCGCATTGTTAAAAATTCGCCAACTTAGATGAAAATTTGACTGGCAACAAAAATTTTTGATTTCAAAAAAATTTTGTATGAAAAGTGAGAAAGTGTGCCGTGATGAGAGAAAAATCAAAAAATGTGTAATGATTTTTTGTTCCTTTTATCTACAATATTAAGCTTTTAAACGACAGTTGGAATAAGCCTGATCACAGAAATGGCTTTATTTCCAAAAAATATTGTTTAAAACCTTTGAAAAATCAAATTTAATTTTGACTCATGGCACACTTTCTAACTTTCCATACAAAATTTTTTTAAAATGAAAAATTTTTGTTGCCAGTCAAATTTTAATCCAAGTTGGCGAATTTTTAACATTGCGACCAGAGACCATCAACGATCATTGATCGTGATCGATTGATCGTGATCGCTAAAAATCGATCAAAATCGATCAATGATCGATCGATCAAATGATCGGTCGATCAAAAGGAAAAAATGATCGATCGATCAATCGATCATTCGATCAATTTATCAGAAAATTGATCGAATGATCGTCGATCATCGATCAAAAAATTCAAAATTGATCGTGATCGAGCGATCAATGATCGAAAATTGATCGCTCGATCAAATGATCGTTCGATCAAAATTTCTATCTTTTGATCGAGTGATCGATTGATCGATCGATCAATTTGGTCTTTTGATCGACCGATCATTTGATCGATCGATCGTTTGATCGGTCGATCATCGATCAAGCGATCATTTTTCGATCAATTTTCACTAAAAAAAGATCGACAAATGATCGAATGATCGACTTTTGCAAAACATAAATAAAACATAAATTTACTGCGGAATTTTCATGATGATCCAAAATCATTAGTGATTTATTACAATTCATCAATATAATATGTGTGAAATTTTGGAAATTTTTTGTTATTGCAAGGTTTTTCATTTACCTATAAGATTTTTGTATTAAATTTAATATGGCTTTAAAAAATTTTAATTTTTTTGACAGAGTTTTAGCACATTTTCTCAATTTGACCCAGAATCATGGTCAGGTTTAAGTTTTTTTTAATACTGTTTTTGACTTAAAATGTGTTTGACATGTATAGCTGCCATTCAATCAAAAAGTTGGTACCAATATTTATATATGTCTTCATATGAGAAAAGTGACCGTTATTTTTTTCAAATTTTTAAAAAAATTCACTAACACTATCAAATTTTCAGTACAAAAAACTGAGCAACTCAACTGAGCTATGGTCGGCGTTTGGTCGATGCTCAGTTGTATGAAGACATATATAAATATTGGTTGGTACGAATGATCATTTTCCCTGTTTATTTTTATTTTTTGAAAAACTTTTTAAAAATTTTTAATACATGAGTCATGTAACATGAAAAAGTTCGGTTTCGGTACCAGACATTTTCAAAAATTCGTGGGTTTCACTGTATGGATGAAATTTTGCAAACATTTTTTTCAAACTAGAAAAAGTCATAAACTAGTATCAACGTGGTCACTCGTGACTGACGAAAGCGCATTTTCCGCGTATAGCAAATTAACCGGAAATAAATTTAAAGCAATTAAAAAAAAATAAGATCCAATAAGCATTCATGACCATAAAATTAGATTTAGTAAGCAGTTATGGCCATAAAGTCAGTTCCAGTCATAAGGAATCGAAAAAGTATCGAAAAAAAAAATTTTTTGTCATCGGTGGGATTTGAACCGAGGACAGCAAAAGTTTTGAAAAGTTAACATTTTAGTGCATTCGACCGCACTAACACATATAAAGAAATGCAATTTTTTCACTTTTTACGCTGGTTCCAGCAGAGGAAGTGACCATTCGTGCTGATTTTTCCGCCAGCTCTAGCCAGACATGCTACACACATTTTAAGCCAAAAACGGCATCAAAAAAGCTTAAACCTGAGGAAGAGATAGCTTCCCAGACGAACGGACAGACAGACAGACAGCGTCCTTTTCCCAAGAGGAAAATGCGCTAAAAAACCGTTTTGAACGTTTTGGCCTAATAAGCCTACAGTTAGGTCTTAAAAATTCTGAATACCTGTTATTCTTATAGCTTATGGTTAGATTTAAAAAAATAAATAGTTACTGTGTTAATTATTTAAATGTATGAATGGTTTTTTCGCTAAAGTTTACTAAAAATTTTTAAAAAAATCTTGGCCACTTCGGTCTCCAGAAAATGATTCCCCATTCCTTTTTCCTATTAAGGAACACATAAACTCATAGAAAAAAATCAATTAAAAAATAATTTTACTGAATTTTACTAACTTTTTTATTATTTGTTAACTAAATGATTTTAATGTTTCATCAATTTTATTCCCTTTAATAGAGTGTACATTAAAAAATTAGTCTTTTAATCAAGATTTAAAGGTTGGCTAAAAACACATTTCTATAAATTTATGTGACAAAATAAGTTTAACACTTAACCAAAAGCTAATTACTAAATTTTCAATATAAAATTTATCTAAAAATTAATGGTTACATCCAAATTAAATATTTTTTTCATAAATTTTGTTGCATTTCTACCTTTCACTCATTTTTTTATTTATAAGTATCTGTTCAGAGCCATTTGATCTTTAAAAAAATTATTAAGGATTGGATTAGTGAAAAATCTTTGGATGTCGACCAAAATAACAGTTTTTAAACGCTATTTGAACAAACATTTGGTTAAAATTTTCAAAAAAATGACAAAAGTTTAGTATATTCTTTTCTATGAGTGTAATAAACCTGTGTACAAAATTTCAAGTGATTTTGACTTAAAGAACATGTATGAAAAATGTCAACAACAGTCACTTTTAACAGCCATAACTCCAAAAGGGAGTGACCAGATTCAAAAACAATAGCGCTTATCGACTGAAGTCGGAAATTGTACTAAAAATATTGAAAAGACTAAAAATTTCTCGTCCAAGTGATATTTCTTTTGCATGACTTTTGCATCTCGATCAACGATCAATAATCTTTGATCGTCATTGATCGTCGATCAATAGATCGAGAAAAAAGATCGAATGATCGTCGATCAACGATCAAAAAATTCAAAATTGATCGTGATCGAGCGATCATTTCTCGATCATTGATCGCTCGATCATCGATCAATTCGATCAATATTTCAAAAATTTGATCGAATGATCGATTGATCGATCGATCAATTCAGGCTTTTGATCGATCGATCAGATGATCGGTCGATCAATTTTGGATTTTGATCGTTCGATCAATTGATCGATCGATCAATTCTTTGAAAAATGATCGAATGATCGACGATCAATCGATCAATTTTTGAAAAAAATGATCGAATGATCGATGATCGCTCGATCATTCGTCGATCTGATCGTCGATCATCGATCATGATCGAAAAACGATCAATTGATTGTCTCTGATTGCGACCCCTTTGTGTTTAGCTCAAGTTTAGCTAGGTTGCATAAAGTGTTCATTATGATAAATAGCAATTTTTTACGGATTAATTTTTTAATGAACACGGATCAATTTTTTGAATTTTCAAAAAATCCAGGAATCTGTAGAATTGCCCACATGATATGCAAACCAAAACAAATTTATTCAAATATAAAATTTTATAAAAAGATTTTTATTTTTTAAACGAAAAATTCAATGAAGTGTAAAGAATCTATGTACCTGATGAATAAATAAGTCTCTCACTACACATAATTTTTTTGTACATATATAAGGAGAAAATGATTTGAATATTTTCTTTTGTATGTGAACAGGTAATTCATTTTTTTTAGCGCATTTTCCTCTTAGGAAAAGGACGCTATTGTCCGCACTTTGTCCGTCTGTCCGTCTGTCCGTCTGTCCGTCTGTCCGTCTGTCTGTCTGTGGAGCTATCTCCTCCTCAGGTTTAAGCTTTTTTGATGCGGTTTTTAGCTTAAAATGTGTGTAGTATGTCTGGCTAGAGCTGGCGAAAAAATCAGCACGAATGGTCACTTCCTCTGCTGGAACCAGCGTAAAAAGTGCCAAAATTGCATTTCTTTATATGTGTTAGTGTGGTAAAATACACTAAAATGTTGACTTTTTCAAAAACTCAGCCTTCCTCGGTTCAAGTCCCACCGATGACAATTTTTTTTTTGCTTTTTTGATACTTTTTTGATTTATTATGAAATATAATATTGAATCATTTCATAATTTTCCATTTTCAAAATTTTTCCGAGTTTTTCCTATGATTTTTGTTAAAACTTTCAATGTTTTCATACAATTTTCATTGATAATTATTTTTGATATTTTAGTTGTTTAGTTTTCTATTTTCATGGATTTTTCATAGTTTTTCCGGAAAATTTTGTGAAAATTATAAAAACTTACACTTATATAAAAAAAATCATCAATATAAATAATCAAATTGTCACATGAAAACTTCGTAAAAATGAACATCAGTGGCGTAATCGGTAAAGCACACGACTGATACCGTAAAGGTCATAGGTTCGATCCTAGCCTCCAGCAAGTTATTTTTTGCTTTTTTTACTTTTTGATTTCTTATGACATTTAATATTTATTTTTTATGTCATAGTTTTCCATTTTCACGAATTTTCCAATTTTTCCGAGCATTTTTTTTAAAAAATTCTTAATATTTTCATATATTTCTCGGAAATAATATTATTTTTAAAATTTTTTTATATTTTAGCTGTTAAATTTTCCATTTTCCTAGATTTTCATATTAAACTTACATTTATATAAAAAATCTCATCAATATATATAATTAAATTATCACTTGTTGCATGCGTAAAAAGTTATAGAAGTGGCTTAAGTGCTAGAGCGAGCGGCTCCTAATTTGAGGTCATGGGTTCGATCCTAGACCATAGCCGATTCTTTTTTTGTGTTGCATAATGTTTTTTATCGGGTTTTTGTGCTGTCAATTTTAAACTTTCGGTAAATAAAGAATGGTTATAGTTAAATATTTGGCTTTGTACTTTTGGGGTTTTAATTCTTTGTTTATTTACTGATCGCGGGAAAATGCGCTTTCGTCGGTCACGAGTGACCACGTTGATACTAGTTTTCATTTATGCTTTAAAACTAATCTTTCAAATAATAACAACGAAATTTAGACATACTTATCTTTCTTTAATGTTTTCTGCAGTTTGTGATCTACTATATGCAAATTAATAAGTTGTAATTGCTTTTATCTTCCTTTCACGTCTAATTTACGAATTTTTCACATTTAATTCGAACATTTTTACACAATCTTTGTTTACTTTGTCTGAGATGACAAATTTTCATCAAACTTGGTTAACTTGAAATTTTAAATCAAAATTGGTCGTTAAAATTTTAAAAGTTAAATTTTCGAAGATTCCTTTAGTATAATTTATTACGCACTTTAATCGAAATCTTTTAATTAGTATTTATTTCATTTTTTAAGCTAATATCGAGCCAAAATACAATAGAAAAAATGATGAAAAATATTATATAATAAAAAAAATAATAAAACTTTTCTTGCTTTTAATTTCATTCCAAAATACAATTTTTTTGTGTTGATACAACTGAAACAAGCCTAACACGTGTGCGTGGATGAAAAGGAATTTATTTTCAAACTAACCACATTTTTTTGTTAGATGCTCAAAACTAATAAGTGTACTTTATATCTCATGCTCCCCTTCTCAGAAAATTCAATTAATTCAGCCTATTATATTTTTTGTTCTATTTAATTCCTCACCTTTCTTATAGTAATTTTTATGATAAATATCACACATCCACGATCAAATAAATTCAATGAATCTGATATTGTGGATTCTCGTTACAACTATATCATAAAAATTGATTAATGTTGACAATTGATAAAGCACGCAATGTGCGTATTTGAGAAATTGGTTTTCCATTCAATAATCGATTGTATTCTATTATAATAAATAAACCGGAATTTATCAATAAGGAGAAAAATGGTTAAGAAGATGAAGAGTAAGGAAAATATATATAGTATTAATAATATTCGTGATTGAGATGAAAGAAATAGGAAATTTATGGAAATCATATTTGATTGTGTTAATATGGTTCAAAAATAAATATATGATAAATTATACACTTATAATCTCTTTTTATAAAAGAAATTAAGGGAGTCAAAGATGTTCATCAAGAAAAGAAAACATGTGCGTATCTATCGTAGGTATTTATTTTTCATCTAAAAACAGAAAATTTCCAATAAAATAAAATTAAAATTCATGTTAAGCACTACCCAGCTTATAAATCAAGCAGAACACTTTCATCAATATTCCTATTTTGCAAATCACAAAATTATTTATTCATGTTGTGGCATTTACAATTTTCACGCGTCATAGTAGAGTAACATTTTACCAACAATTAATCACATTAAGGTGAAGGCGCAAATATTCAAAAACCAAAAAATAATGTTCATCCATAAGTCATTTGAACGTGGTACAATCTTATTGATGTAATTTAGGCTTCATCGGCAGAATGATAAGCTGAAAAATATGCGGTATATCACAGCATGGAAACTTGAGTTAGACAAAACGTTAGGTTTCTATTTTATAAGGATTCATATTTTTTATTTTAAAAAAAAATTATCTGTAGAAGAAAATTAAAAAATTTTAATTTCCTTGCTGCAATTTCTTTAAAAAAAAATTTTAATAAATTTTTCTATTGGGATGCTTTTTTCATTTTCTATAAAACACATACTTGTTGCCTTTGGATATTTGTGAAGGAGGAAAATCAATCTTTTAAAAAATATTTTCAGTTGAAATTATGAAAATTTAAAGTTATTGAAACAAGATATAATAATGTTAGGAGAAATTTAAAAAATTTTAAATCAAATATTTTTTATTTTAACTTTTTATTCTATGTAAGCTAAAGTGTCATGTTATGGAACATATTATGCAAGTTTTATTTTAGATGTTTGCACATTTTTAGTAAAAAATTTAACACGTTATTAAGACTCACTATGATGTACCACCAGCTGCATATGTGCATTCGTAATATAAGTCAAGTGGCAAACAATAATAATTCCTGAACGTGACAATCCTTAATCTTATGATTCTCTGACATGAGCTTCTTTCATTTGAATTTATGAAGTAACTATCCTTAGAGAATTATAGAAAAAATTTTAAATGCATTTGCTATGAAAGGATTATAAAGAACAGTAAAATGACTCTAATTCCACAAAATTTTCTGCAAACAAAAATTTTCTTCATCAACTCCGCCCACTCAATTTAACATCTCTTAAAAATTTGAGAAGAAATTTTTAAATCGTTAATGCATAGACCAAAATTGTTAAATAATGATAAATCGTAGAAATCATTATTTATAAAAAAGAGAATGTAAAAATCAGTTAATAAACAGAACACAAAGATATAACAAAAATATTCGATACCCTCGAGGGACAGGGGTCAAGGATTTTGTAACGCTTAATATAAAATTTTTCAAAACCACAAACAAACTTTGTTACGACCAGGAAGGGGTCAAAAATGACCATTCTAGAGTTATAAATTTTACGAACGACTCCTATCAACTTAGTTTGTTCGATTATTTTACAACTATTGGAAATTTATATAAACAATAATAAAGAAAAAAATCAAAACTATATTTGCATCTACCCTGGCATCTACAGTGTTGTATGTTGAACAAATTTTTAACTTTTCCTGAAATGATTGAATGCTTGAGTAGTTAACTCAAGAAGAATTATGTTAATATCCTTTATTATATTCAATGAACGACTTTTCTAACTTAATTAAGTCTTAACAACTGTTATCAATATTTAATTATACCTAATTAAATTAATGCAGCTTTAAAAGTATAAAAAAACTACCAAAGTATTGACAGAATATACCTAAAAACAACTGAAAACTAAACCTCAAATTTTGCATCAGTTTTGCTTTGCTGAATTTAATAAAATGAATTTTATTCCTTTCCACTAAAAAAAACCCGTGCTAGTTATGACAAGAGGATTTGACCATCATTCTGATACAAGCATCTCTCTCTCTTTCTCTTTCCATAAAATGAAATAAAACTTTTGTGATTTATGTGCGGTTTTCATTGCATTCCATATACTTTTTGCATTGCATGTTCATTCAAAGTGCTATGAGAATGATGCAGAAAATAAACGGAGATTGAATAAAATGAGGAATTTATTCCATAAAAGTGTACTCTTGAAATGAAAAGTATGCTGATTATAATAGAAAATAAATTTAGTTGCCATGATTTCTGCAAATGCTTTGAGAAATAAATTAAAAATAAAGTTTTTTAAATGAAATGAAAATATTTTTATTTTGGAAAAATTGATTGAATTTTTTGAAGATGAAATAATACACAATTAATCAATTTTTTACTAACAAACATATCAAACTAAATGAAAATAGAAAAGTTGGGAAAAGTTTTTTTTTTTTTAATTTTCTACCCTAGCAGCAATTTGGAACGAATCTGGGCGGAATTTTTTTTCCTGACAAATTCGTTTGTTTTTCCGGTCATAAAATGAAAGAATTTTACGAGAAAAATTTCCTGGGGTTTTCTTTCAAAATCTGTCATAAAATTTTTTTTGAAAAAAATTTTCTGGCCGGAAAATGAAAGAATTTGTGAAGAATTTTTCTTTCGTTTTTCTTCCATTTTTCCTCGCAGATTCTTTCATTTTCTGTTATCACAAAAAAAAGTTGCAACAGAATTTGAAGGAATTTTAGAGGAAATTTTCTGGCAGATTTTCTCTTGATTTTTTGCACATTTTTTGGCATTGAAGAATTTTAAGAATTTGGAATGTAATTATAATTGTTTCTGTTAAAATATTGGAGTTTTCAAAAATTGTTTTTCCATTTTGCAAATTAAAATTTTTGTTCCGTTAAATGAAAAAATTTTAATTTTTGACTTCGTAATACAACTTTTTAAAGTTTTTTATTTTGAAAATCATTACCAGAATATAAATTATGCTCTCTAGTCAAGATTATGCTAAAATCCATACTTAACTTTTAGCTAATAAATTAAAGTTACTTTACCGTTATGTGTTCGTTAAACATAAATTTGTTTAAAAAAGAAAACTGTTTTATAGAAAAATAAATACATAGAAATTCATTGAATTCATGGAAAAACCACAAAAAAGAATAAAAAATAGCTTAAAACTATTTTCAAATTTAAATTCTAATTAAACATTTTAAAATTCTCCTATTGAAAAATAATTATGATTGAAATGATTTAAATTCATTTGATTAAAGATTCTTTTACAAATTACTCATATTACTAATAAATCATTTTAGTATTTTACCAAGATATAAAATCGTTAAATTGAAATAATATTAATTAAAAAAAAAAAAAAATAATAAAAAAATTAAGTTCCCTTGAAAGAATCATGCAGGATTTATGGAAGAATTTATTTGGTCCCCCTGAACCCCTTGGACCCTCCTGAAGCAACCCCACTGGAATAAAGCGTTATAAGTGTTAAAACAATCATAAAAATTATGGCAAAAGAAATTAGCAACTTAAATATGTCTTTTCGCCAAACATAATTTATATAATTTCAGATAGCGGTAGCTCAGCGGTTAAGTTCGGGACTTTGGTTTCAGCGGTCATGGGTTCGAGTTGGCAGAATTTCAACAGAAAATTTCCTTACAAAATCTTCCAAAAAAAAAAATAATAATAATAAAAAAAGAAAATAAAGTGGAGAGAAAGTGAGAGAAAAAGAGGCGGAAGAAAAAAAAAGAATTTTTTTTTAATACTTTGAGAAAAATTCCCGCAAGATTCTTTCATAATTCCTGCAAGATTCGTTCATAATCCTCTCATATTCTTTCATTTTCTGTCAGATTAGTACAGAAAAAATGAAAGAATTTGTGAGGAAAAATTCCGGCCGGAAAATGGCCAGAAAAAACGCATTTTCCGGGCACTTCCGTGCAGTTAAGGAATTTTCCGGCCACTTTTCCTCACAAATTCTTTGTGATTCGTGAGAAAAAAAATCTGGCCGGAAAATTTCCTCACAGATTCTTTAAGATTCGTTCTAAATTGCTGCTAGGGTAAAGGAATATGTTTATTCGAATAAAATTTATAATCTTTTTTTTTCAATTAGTTTTCAGATTCAATTTCCAAATTGACAATTTGCTCCTAAAATTAAAAATTTCTGCCAACCTTTCGTAAGTGTTATATTACCTCATTTTAAGTGAGGAAGTATTGAACCTAATTTATTCCTGATGTGAGCAATTCAAACATTGTAGCCGTTACAGTTTCCAAACAAAAGTGCAAAAATGTCATTTTTGTCTGTCTGCCATGCGAAATTCGAAGTTAAATACCCCTTGTTCGAAAATTCGAAAAATTTTAAACTCAAATTAAATCATTTTCATGCAGAATTTTTTAAAGAAAATGATTCAGTCCATGATTAAGGGCTGCAATAAAGTCAAATAAATGATAAAACTCAAAAAAGTTATCAAATTCAAGAAAAAGCGTAACGTATTTTTTTGAATTTGAGATTTCCGAACAAACTTAATTGAATACCCCTAGACTTTCGATAAGTCTGTCGAACATGAATTGCGCACATCAGATTTATTCCTATCACATTTTTTCTATTTTACTAACCTTCAATTTTGGTAATTTTATTTAAGTTTCATATTCGAATTAAATCCCTTTTTCACTTTATTTAATTTTAGTTCATGGGTATCTTTTGGCTATTATAACTAATTTATCCGTTTTTAGAACGTAATTCAAATATTGGCGTGTATTTTGCAATATAGGCTTGCTTTTTTTAAAAAAAAATCAAATAATGGAAAAATATTATTTGCTATGAAAAAATAAAAATTGCATTAATCAGTTTTATTTTCAAGCATTCAAACTAAATTGTCATATTGTCTTCCTGTAGAGATTCCTTTAGTAAACGAATAAACAGAAGTAAAATATTCATTTTTTGTTGACGATGAACTTATAAAGATTTTATCAGATTTTATCAATATTTTCCTTGTTTAAAATTAAACTTAAATACAAAATTATCTTAAGGATGTCTGTAGATATTAAGGTAAAAAATCAAGAAGGAAAATTTCAATTGGATTTTATAGTTCGTTATCTCAACAAGATATTTACCTGCAATCAACAAAATTTATTTTCATTATGCAATCTCTTCCATTTTATGTAGATTGAAAATTGTAATCGAGATTGGCTTCTGAAGATAACAAGAGAAAAGTTTATGCTCTTTACAATTTTTTATTTTCTATTTTCTTATTATTGTAAGTAGGAAAGTTACCGTTAAAAAGGGGGAAACATCTTATTGTATTATATTTTTTAGTAAAATATTTTCCACAATTTATATTTTAAGAAATCAATTAGGAAAATCAATTTAAAAGAAAACTTCTTAAGAACATTGTTTTTTAATTTCTTGAAGGATTTTAATAATTTTTATATTAAAATTGGTTTCTTTAAAAAAAGAAAACTGATAATCATAAAAATTAAATTTTTCTGTACTAAATCGAAGCTTTTTTTCTGTACAGTCACAAAATGCAGCTGCAATTGATTCCATTTATTTATCATAATAGATTTGAATAAGAATGATGTGCAATGACAACAGCATGAAAGAAATGATTTCTTTTTTTGTGATTGTTAAGATGTCAAAATATTTATTTTAGTTTAAAAATGCAGATTCATAAAAATAGTATAAGAATGTTGAAATATATTTCAAATTCTTCTGTTCATCATGACTCGATGCAGTGAAGATTGATATTATTGAATGAGAAATTATTCATGTTTTCTTTTATAATAAGATTTGTTCGTTCTAAAAAAATTCGATTATATCAAAAGTGTTTTTATGTCAAGAAAAGCTTTGCATGTTGCATCTTGAGATTTGATTTTTATCAAAAAATTTAAATTTCAAGGAAATTTTAATAAAATTCAAGAAACTTATAAATTATTTTATGATTCAATTTACTTTGATTTTAATGAGAAGAATTTAAAAATAATATTATAAATTAGTCAAAGGAAATTTTTCAATAAACAAGATTGATAGGAGCTGAAAGATTTTCCTGACATAAACAAAATCGCCACGTGTTTGCCAAACAATAGCCATCCCTTTTTCTATGAGATTATTTCAACAATGAGATGTGATTTCATTCAAATATCTCAACATCATTGATCAATCATAGAACAATTTATGCCAAAAATGCAAAACAAAAGATACGAAATCTTGGAAAATGGATAAAGAAGATAACAAAAGAATATATTGTAGAAATCCTCAATTCTTCGAAAGATGAATTAATGTAAACTTTTAAATTAAAAGTTAAGAAAGCAAAGGATTTCTGACATGAAGAAAAAAGAAAGAAAAAGAAATAAGAAACAAAAATCACTTTAGTCCTTTTCACATCTGCCTGCTTATCGGAAGTTGAAAAATCTCACTTGAGAACGCAAAAGTTATTGAAGGAATCACGAAGCATCATGTGCGCGTGTTGAATTCAGGGGAGCAAAGAAAAAGAAATTGAAACAGATTGAACTGAATTATCCATTTCGACAATTTCTGTACGCAAATTGGATCCTTTTTTGGTTTAATGGCTTTTACGCTTTCAAGCTTGTGTCAGCCGGTTCTCCTTTTTTTTTCTTTTCATCCACTCGTAAGCTCTTTTTTTGTACTGCTCCTCGCTCAGTAAAAATGATGTTGAACTATAGAGCAATGTGGGCCCTTTACGACCTTTCATTTATCTATGAAAGCTAAGGAAGAAAAAATAAAATAAAGCTTTTTTTTCTCTCTTTTTGTAGATGCAAATCCTTTGAGGCATCATCATCATCACTACTTTTGTGCTCGCATTTTTTTCGCAATATCATTTTATTTTCAGTTGCTTAGCAATAATACAAAATCTGTGAAGAAAATTGGACGCACATTAAAGCTTCTGTCATTGAACAATATTAAGTTAATTTAGACTGTTCTCTAAATTAAAGAATTCAATTTTTTATTTTATTTCAAAAATTATTCAGGATTTATAAATCTGAAGCACTAAAAAGCGTGTAGAAAAAATTTATATTTTTTTAGTTAATGAAAATAAAGCAATCCCACATCATACGACAGTTCTACCTTCACATTATCATTTCATCTTAAAACTACCACTAGGCATGACCTTCACATCAGCTCACAGTGAATCTTTTATATATTTCAATAGTGTATGGAGCAATGTAAAGTGAGAAAAAAAAACATGAGCGATAATGAGGGTGTGCTTATGGGACTAATCTTTGAACTAAAAGCATATACATTGTGACATACGATGACCTTTCTCTGAGATATTAAAATACTAAAGGATGCAAAAAGGAGCTAAAAATGAATGAAAAGTAGAACAAATTTAAAACTGTGATGTATGAATTTTAAGCGATAAACTAGAGATGAAATGAATAATTTTTTTAAAAAGACGTCCAGACACTTGAATTTTATAAATTTTCATAAATTTTGCAACTTTTAAAAATGTCATTCAACTATTTTTTAAAAGTTTTTTTTTATGAAACTAGAATTTTTATTTTTAAGTTTTCATGCTGACTGCACTGCCTTTAAAGAAAATAAAAATAAGTTGACAAGAGAAAGTACTTGAAAAACATTTCATTCTTCACCTAAAACTTTGAAACTTTAATCTTTCTTGAATAAGTTTATTCAAAAAAATGAAACTTAATAATTTTGCATGCACATTGTTTGTTGTTTTGTGTAAATTTTTCTGGCATCTTGGCATGTCTTTTTCACAGACATGAACATAAAGAGATAAAAAAAGTAAAAGAGTTTTTCCATCATTCAAGGAAACATTTCTTCCTTTTAGTTTTTTTTTTTTTTTGTAGCGTTTTTCTCTTTTGTCCTTAAAAAGTTGAACATTTATTAGATGTTTCATTTTTTATATGAAAAAGTACGAGAATGTGCAGCTTATTTTGTTGTCAACTGACACTGCAATTTAATAACAACTGACATAGTGAAGTTTGGATTTTCAACATATTAAATAAATTGTTATTTTAGTAATACTCTTAGAATGTTCCAAAAAAAGATGTTGTTAAATTAGTTTTGACACTTTAATAAACTTTCCAATTATAATCAAATCAATTAACTTTTTCATTTAGGAGTCTTTCACTTATTACGTAACGCTGATTAAACTCTGTGATAACAAATTTGAAAAATTTATCAAATATTTTTATACACAATAACTTTTCTACTTAATATTTTATACAAATTAATTTTAATTATATTTAGCATTCGTTGACCAAAATTTTATTCTGTAAAATCAGCATGTCAAGAAAAGTTTTTTAATTAGAGCTTAATTCTAGAGTTAATGTAAATGAAATTATTGTAATATTTTTTTGTAATTTTCATCATTTTACGCACACATATTCCACAAAAAATCTCAGAATGAACACAAAACCAAGACGAGATTCATTGACAACAAACAAACAAAAAAAAAACTTTTTCTATTTTCTTTAATGGCATTTCTAAGTGTTAGGGAAAAAATGAGTTTTATTTTAAAAAGCACAAAAAAATAGTAAACGAAAAAGTTTTATGCATGTGATGATAGTTCAAGCTATTAATACTCTTTTGTTTTTGAACTAATGTTAGCTTTTTTATCATTTGAATATTCAATTATGGAAGCAAGTGGAGATCGTAAATTTAAAACCAAAAATAAATTAAAAGATTTATTTGGAAGATAATTTGCTCAGACTTTAAAGAAAGTTTTATAACAAATTTTACTGAGGTTTTTACTGAGAACTTTAGAATTGAATTTTTTTCATTTAATCAAAATAAGTTACCCAAAATAGTTTTATATAAAAAAAATGTCAATTCATATAATTTAATGTAAATTAAAGACAATAGATCAGAATTCCTAGACCAAACCAACCACACGAAGAGTAAAAGTTGATCATGTAAAATGAAACGAAAAAATGTCGAATCATTGTCAATTTTCTATCCAAATCCATAAGAATAAGAGCTTTAAAATGCTCATTCAATCATGACTGAGTATTTGAAAGGGAAAAAGGAAAAGGGGATTTTCCAACTGAAATGCTTAAACTTTCCCATGACTGGTCACTTTTTGAATGACTTGACTTGATTTAACTCTTTACAGTTTTTGTGTAGATAAATCAACCATAAGTTCTTAATCCTATTCTCAATCCATACATACATCTACAATACCATCATATAGATATACAAAAGTCAAATACTTTCCGAAAATCAAATTAAATGTTTTATCATCCTTCTTTAAAATGTCGTCAAGTTAAATTTTTGGCATTATCAAAAATTTAGAAAATGTTTAAAAAAATAAATCGAAAGTTTTGTTTATTAAGAATTTTCTAATTTTTCGACACGTGCAAATAAACAAGTTTAACATACTCTTAATTAATGACTATGGCTTTCGTTTTAAAAAATTGTAAAAAATGACCTTTAATTTAATGTAATTAACAAGTTAATTATTTTGTCTAAAAATAGCTTCATTCACTTTATAAGAGATATTAATGATGAAAACAGATTTATCATTACGGGATCATATTTATGAACTAATTCTTTAAAAAAACTATAGTATTCATCCATATAAAATATTGGATTTGATTAATTTATCACATCAACATTGATCATTTATCTTTGATCTAAATGACTTCACGAGCCGATCTCAAAATGATAAGAATCTAATGAAAACCTAATCACAGTATATTAGCTCAAAGTTTTTCCAATCAGCACAATAGTCAATAATTAAAACTACTTCAGTAAAGTCACAAAAAAAATGTTTCTAAAATACGTTTCAATAATCACAGTATTTTCAAAAATTCTATTTTTACAAGTAAATGCAAGAGTAGAAATTGTTACTGGAGCTCGTAAGAATTCCTTAACTTCCAACAATTCATATTTTACTAATTCATAACATTTGAAAATTCTTAGATTTTGAAAATTGCACAGAACCTAGCCAATATTCAAAAGCAAATGCTATTGACGTGTCACAACTACATCTTCATACAGAAAATGATACACACACATTTCTTGATGGAACTGTCAAATTTCTAAAAGGATTTGATGTTTTACCAGGTAGATTTTATACAGAAATGTTTGATCGTGGTCAATGGTTTATTCAAGCATTCGATAGATCATATCCTGATTTATGTACAGCATTTCATGATCCTTTACAACCATTTTATAATTACTGCAAACATTTTCCAATGTGTCCTCATAAAACAGGAGTAAGTAAATATATTTAAATTTATTTAAATATTTTAATAATTTAATATTATTTTCAAACAGTTTAACTGGGATTTTAATATGAATCATTTGGATTCTTCTGAAGAACTTCTTGAATCTATACCAAAGACGTATATGGGGAAATGGAGGATGGTAGTTATTTTTGATTTTATTATTGACAACGTCCCTAAACGTGATTGCTTAAGATTTCCATTTGAAATTTTTGATGTTTAATCTTGAAGCTGTTCACTTATGATGTCCATCAAAATCTTGGATTTTTAGACCTCCCTCCCCCCTCTGTCAAAAAATTTTCATACAAAAAAAAACTACTGTCACGCAGCCTCAGAACCTCCCCCCCAAAAAAATTGGACATCATAAATGAACCACCCCCAATCTATTAAAATTAGTATTTTGTATTTTTCTTATAGTTTTTATTTCTACAGAATAAAAAGTTCAAAATAAATTTACTTAAAATTTTTTACAATAAAAGATCTTTAAAAGTGAGCTGATTTTCCAGGAATTAAATTTCATCTTCTTAAAATGAAACCAATTTTCTCTTTGAAGCTGTAAAAATGTCTTTTTTTTTAAAGATGAAAGAACCTTTATATTGTAAATTTTCAAAACAATTCAAAACGATTATGCTTATATGACACACAATTGTTTAAAATAACAAAAAGAAGTGTGCGATGAAAATGATACTTTAAGTGCTTTTATTTTGTAGATTAACTTTTTGAGAATTCACATCCCTTTTTGTCTTTTTCTCAGCATGCACGCATGTAAGGATTACAAAGACAATCATGAGAACGCTTGTGAATTGTATTTTTAATTCGATTCTAAATTTCTTTTCTTATTTATTTTAATGGTGTGAATTTGAATTTCTTAAGAGCATTTTTTATGCTTCAATAGCGAGGAAGATGGTTGGATTCCTGTTTTTGGAGAAAATTTGAATTTTTTTGAAATTTATTTCTATTTATAATTTTGAACGAAATTTAATTTTGTCTGAATATTTTTTATGAAATTTAAATTTTTGTTTTTTTTTTTTCTCAAAGTTGAATTGATTCAGTTTTTTGAAAAAAAAAAATAAATAAATAAAAATCCTTGCTATCCTTTTCAAAGTTTAAATCAATGATATCTTTTTCAGACATTCTAGATTCATCATATAATATTATTGTATTTTATTTTATTTTGTCTTTGAAAATGCATAATATACTGGTTGATTGTCTGGAACATTTTTTATCCGGAAAAAGAAATGGGATATAGAGTCTTAAAAATATCCTTAGGGATTGAAAGTATTCCGTTGTTGTTCATTCATTCATGTTTCAGTAAAAACAAAAGATGTATTTCCTTATTCTCATTCTTCTTCATCATTTTTTTTTTTTTTTACATCCTGAATTAAAATGTCATTCAACATAAAGGTTAAAGATGAAGTCAATGTTTGTAATGCCTGCTTATGACATTTGAAGGATTTCTTTTTGGTACTTTTTTTTTGTTGTCATTACTTTAAGTTTTTCATGAATGAAAAGTCGCTGATATTTGCCGAGGAAAAATATCATTGAATCTTGTTTTGAGCTATTGACATATTGTGTAAATCATCCTGATTGATGTGAAAAATTGAAATGAATAAATCTTAAGATTTCTTTGATCATAAAATGGAAATAAATCTAAATATGGTCTCTATGAAGAGTTCATCATACTAATGTAAGTTTCAAAAGGTATCAAAAGGATTGCCGATTTCTAATATCTATAGAAAATTACTCATATCATTCGATAATAAACCAATAGAAAAACAAGAATACAAAAATGTATAGATGATGATCAACAGATTAAGCTCAGGTTTATTATAATATCAAATATTTATTTTTGGATAAAAGTAGTAATGCAAATTTGATGCGCATGACTACGACCACTTTTTTATTTTCGAAAGAAGAGGGGCTATGCGCACTCAATAAAATTTCATTCTATTTGAATTATAAAAAGCTTTTTCGAAGTTTTTTATTTAGGAAGGGATAAAAGTTCTTTAAAAATTCTGTACTGATAAGAAAATTTCAGTATTGGAGGAGGTGAAGTAAAGCTTTTAAAATATATATATTTTTGTATAGAATAAATCCAAAAGTTGAATATTTTAAAAATTTTTAAAAAAAAAATTGTTAAAAAATGAAAAAATTCTGAAAAATTCATTTTTTTCTTCAAAATTAAAAATTCAAATTTTTCAGCAAAAAATAAAAACGAAGTAAAATTTTTCAAAATTTCAAAATAAACTTCTCAAATCTACCGTCAAGTTGGCAGCACTAGTCACTAACTTTTTCTCTTTTACAAAAAATCAAAGTGCAAAAGGAAAGAAAAATTTACTTTATTCTTTTGTTTATCTATATTCTATGTGAAAAATAAAACATTTCTCATTGTAATAAGTGTATTGAGGACGATAAGAGACTAAATTTTTAACGAATTAAAAAACTTTTGTCAGAATATTGTGAAATCATTGAGAAATTCCAGCAAAACACATAAAGTGAGTATTTTTATAGATTTTTATTTTTTTTTTCTCTTTTCATCACTCAAATCAATTTATGGAAATTTTCTCATCATCGTCTAATCGACGAGAAAATTTTCATCGTTTTAAATTTTCATTCAAACTAATCATCGTACTTAATTATTTTACCGAATCTGACAAAATCAACAGAAAATGATTGAACCAAAAAATGTTGCGCAATTATCAAAAAATCAAATTAATTAACAGAAAATTTGCAGCTTTCATAATTCACAATGATCTGCAAATAAAATCTTTTGACTTTTTCATTTTATTTTCATTGACTTTCATTGAATCATCAAAACTGAATCAAAAAAGATGGGAGAGAAAAAGAAGATACGAAATAAAAAATCATGAAAATAAAGTGAAAATTGAATAACATATGATGTTCTTGATTGTATTTGTGAATGTTCAATGTTAGTGTGTACAAATTTCTATGTGCTGCTTCAAAGTTGTAATTCATTGCTCACCCATATGATTTGTAATGTACGACATATAATTTTTGTTTGTGTGAATGTTTTATGAAAAATTTTTCTTGCTGTGTTGGAATTTTCACGACTTTTAAGAAATTTTTTTATCGATATTTTCTAGAAGCTTTTAAATGAATCTTAAAAAATATTTAACAAATTCAAACATTTTCGGTTTAAATTTTAATTTCTTGAAGTATCTTAAAGAATGTTTAATTTACAATTTAAATTTTTCATATAACTTTTCAAGATGGAAAGTAATGCTGCTGATTTAATTGTTGGAATTTCTAATGTTTTTTTAAAAATGATTCTGGTTTTTGTCACTGAAATTTAACAATGCTAACTTAATTAATTTTTAAATCAAAGGATAATTGATCAGTGGATAAAATTTGCAAATTTAATTCTTGCTAATTTTAACCTATTTCATTCTTTCTTTCAATATAAAAATATCAAATTGCTAAATCAACATTTACCTGCAGCATTAAACATTCATTGAATGTTTTTCAGAAAATTTTCTTCTTGATTTTTTTACTCACATTTTTTTCTCTTTATTTCTTCATACTTAAAACTGAAAGTAAATATGATACAAATGAATCTAAATAAGGAATTCAGATTAGTCTGATGAATTCGATGTTGACATTTGATCATCATTTATTTGAATAATAATGTTTCAAAACCACATAACTCCATTTTATTAAAATTTCATTGTTTTAATTGATAAAATTATGAAATTCATTTTTTTTCTATGAATGTTTACACTGATAAGCATCGAGCAACTCCTCCCAATGTGCTCATTTATTTACATACAAAAATTATTTTTTCCTTATGTTTTCAATTTCACTAGAGTTAAGTCTTCATTTGTTATTTTATATAATTAGTAAAAAATGTCTGTTGAATGATTAAATTTTTTGATTTTTTAAATTAATTTTTTATTAGGTAATTAAATTTTTTTAAAAATCAAAATTTTTATCTAAATTACATTTTTCAAGTTTCAAAAAATTTTTCAAAAATTAAATTTCGATATTCTTAAAAAAATTAAAATGTGACGCAATATCTATCATTCGAATAGAACTCCAATTCAGTACAAAAATGGTTTTGTGCTGCTTAAAGTAAGAAGAACAAAATACATGAGTGTGAATTCTATTCTTAATTTGAGTGTTGCTTATACAGATAAGATGAACAGAATTTTTTTTAGCGCATTTTCCTCTTGGGAAAAGGACGCTATTGTCCGCACTTTGTCCGTCCGTCTGTCTGTCTGTCTGTCTGTCTGTCTGTCTGTCCGTCTGTCTGTCATCGCATCTCCTCCTAGGGATTAAGCTTTTTTGATGCGGTTTTTGGCTTAAAATGTGTGTGACATGTCTGGCTACCATGTAACCAAAAATCAGCACGAATGGTCACTTCCTCTGCTGGAACCAGCGTAAAAAGTGCCAAAATGCCATTTCTTTGTATGTGTTAGTGTGGTCGAATGCACTAAAATGTTGACTTTTCAAAAACTCAGCCTTCCTCGGTTCAAATCCCACCGATGACAAATTTTTTTTTTTTGCTTTTTTTTATACTTTTTTGATTTCTAATGACATATAATATTGAATTATGTCATAATTTTCCATTTTCACAATTTTTCCGAGTTTTTCCGACGATTTTTGTTAAAATTTTCAATATTTTCATACAATTTTCATAGATAATTACTTTTTTTATATTTTTTTGATATTTTAGTTGTTTAGTTTTCTTTTTTCATGGATTTTTCATAGTTTTTCCGGAAAATTTTGTGAAAATTGTAAAATAATTCACTTTTATTAAAAAAACTCATCAATATAAATAATCAAAATGTCATATAAAAATTTCTAAAAAAAGAACAGCAGTGGCGTAAGTGTTAGAGTTCTCGATTACTACTGTGGAGTCTAAGGTTCGATCCTAGCTCCCGGCAAGTTTTTTTTTACGCTCTTTTTTACTTTTTTGATTTCTTATGACATATAATATTTATTTATGTCATAATTTTCCATTTTCACGAATTTTCGAAGTTTTTCCGAGCATTTTTTTGAAAATTTTTAATATTTTCATACATTTTTCTGAAAAAAATGATTTTTTTTACATTTTTTTTTATATTTTAGCTGTTAAACTTTCCTTTTTTTTAGATTTTCATAATTTTTTCAAAAAGTTTTGTATATATTATAAAAACTTACATTTATAAAAGAAATCTCATCAATATAAATAATCAAAATGTCACATTATAATTTTAATAAAAAGAGCATCAGTGGCGTAAGTGGTAGAGTGTTAGGCTCCTACCATGAGAGTCATGGGTTCAAACCTAGCCCGTGACCAAATACTTTTTTGCTTTTTTTTTAGTTCTATGTTGCATAATGTTTTTCATCCATTTTTTTCTGTCAATTTTAAATTTTTGGGTAAATAAAGAATGGTTATAGTTAAATATTTGACTTTGTACTTTTGGGTTTTAATTCTTTGTGTATTTACTGATCGCGGAAAATGCGCTTTCGTCGGTCACGAGTGACCACCGTTATACTTGTTTTTTCTTTATTGTATTTGTTGCTCGTTTTTTTACATATGCGAATGTGTTAATTCACGCGATTGCTTACAATTCAATTTATTCACTTCTTTTTTTTATTTTATTCGAGAATTTGTAAATAAAAAGTATCATGATTCTTCTTCTTCATTCTTCTACTTCCAATGTTTTGTTATTAAAGCACTTACAAGCTACTTTTAGTGTATATCTGAAGGTTGCGTTTATTTAATATTGTTAAACATTTTTTCGCATCCCAAAAAATAAAATTGTACAAACATGAGTAAGATGGTCGATTTAATGTTAATGAATCGAGACTTTAACGCATTTAAATATTGAATCAATTTGAGATGTTAATTAATTTTTTTGCCATGCAAACATTTTATTCTTCTAAAAGAATCAAGCATACATATACTGCAGAGGGTCCTCGATTTGAAAAGATTAGATTAAAATAAATTAAATAATTATGAAAAACCAATTCAACTTTATTTGCGATTAAAATAGCCAAAATTTTCAAAAAAAAAAAAATTAAAATTTTTTGAATTTATCGGAAACTTTTCGTACGATTTGATTCGAATAAATTTGATTTGAACCAAATTTTTCTTCAACTAAACAAATCTTCAAATTGAGGACCTCCAGTATCAGTTTTTAGTTATCTGAGTCTCAAAGTCTCTCTGTAACAATTCATTTGAAATAGTTGAAATATGAAACAGTCTATAAGAAAATCGATATTGATAAACGTTATTAACTTCAATTTATTCTTACATTGGAAATGACAAAGTGCTCTTTATCGATTCATTAATTTTATCGAGTACATTACAACACGGTGGCTGTGTTAAATGTTATGAATTCACACAGTGCAGCACATATATAAAGTAATAATTAATTAGCGCTTCTTCTACTTGTTGCTAGCGTTATATAAAAAAATGAAAGTTAAAGATATATTTTTCCCCAGATATATATAAAAAAATATTTTGTGGATATTTATTTTATTTATGTTATTTCTTTCTGATGCTGCTCATTCAAACGAAAGATTTGAGATTACTTTGTTGCCATTTTGTTGTCTTTGACATATTTAAATAAAAAAAATTAATTTATGCAAAAGTGTAACATTTTGGATCCCTTTACTTAATTTATGTTTCTATGTCTATAATAAATTCATAAAAGTCATTTATTTTTATGGTGTAATTTTCTATCATTTCAAAAATAAAATTACATGATATTTAGCCTTGAAAAATATGGATATTATTTATGAAAACTGCAGTTATAGTTTTACAGAATATAAATCAATAAATTTTTACAAACAAAAAATTTTTACATGACAATAAAGTTTTCATGATCAATTTTGAAAAAAATCTTATCCACAATTTTAATTGAGGTTTTTAATTTATACATTTGTAACTTTAATATGGATGGATAGGAAATGAATTTCAAAGTTTGTTTAATTATTCAAAAAACATTGAAATGAAAACTATAAGCTGTTAAAAAGTTTTTAAATGTGTCGTGACTTTTTAATTTGTTCATTTTAAATCGATAGTGCTTTTCATTAAAGAAATTTCAAAGTTTTTAAATTTGCAGTAAATTTTCTGAACAATTTATAATGCTTTAATAGGAATGTTTTTGCATGTTTTGTATAAAATTTTTGTTGTATTGGTAAAAATATTGAAGATTTTTGTTGCTTCAAATTATTGTTTTGTATAATTTTTTAAATATTTTTCTTAAATGAAACATCTTATCTTAATGAAAAAGTCAAAGATTATTTCAGAATGTTTCACTAGATATGACTATATTTTTATCAAAAGTAATATTTTTTGATAATTTCAATTCATAAATATCATTATCAACAATACACAATTAACAATTGAATGTTTTTGCAATGTTTTTGCTCGATCTAAAACATTGTAGTCATATGGCCATACGGAATTATGCATTGTATATGAACACGAAGTGTAGAGAGAAAAAGAAGCAACAACAACAATATTTTTATTTTTCCTTCAGCACGAAATCTAATTGTGTGTACATTTTTGACTCAGCAGATGATGTTTAATCGCCACTGCGTCAAGTGCTTATTTTTGAGTTTTTCGTGTTATTTAATTTAAATATTTCTTACTCACACACACACAGAATAATAGAATAAAATTCTATATTTTTGTTATCAAAAAATTTTGTGGAGAAATTCAAAACTTTTAAGTGACACAAAATAAAAAAAAATATTGAAAAGTTTTCAGAAAACTTTGAAGTGATAAATGAAATTTTTGAGCTTATTTTAAAAGTTGTGAAATAAAATTTTGACTTTTATTTAAAATATTTTAATTTCTATTCAACTTTTTCGATTAAAAATCAACAAATCAAAAACATTTAATTCACCTTTGAATGAGAAAAAGTGAAAAATTGATGAGAACAGAACAGAAAAAAATAAAAAATGGCTGCCGTGTGATGTGACCTTGAATAACAATATTCATTGCTATTTGTTGTTGTAGACTTTTATAGCTTTTTATTTCATGCATATAGTCTTCTTTTTTTTTGCTCGGTTGTTTTGGAAAAAAGAGAGAAAAATAATATTGTGAAGAAGAAGGCAAAAAAGCAAAGCTGTGGAGAAGATATACACGCGTAAATGTATGTCAGTGGACTAATAGCGTCCAACAGTTTAATTTTCATTTCATATTTGGAAGTTTATTGAGTGCTTTTTGAAGAAGTTTTCAAACAAAAAGTGAATAAAAATCCAAAAAATATTTTTTTTGTTATAGCGCATTTTTGACTATTAAATGATTTAAAAAAATATGAAAATTTTGAAGTTGATTTAGAAAACAAAATCATAGTAAGCAGTTGTTTTAAAATTCAAAAGTACACGTCAGCTGTTTAGATTTGCAATATCGTGTAAAAATCAGTAAAAATAAAATTGTGATAAAAAAGTTTATGACAAGTTAAAAACAAAAGAAAATTACAATTACTAAAATTCTATTCCTTTATTTCATTTATTGTTGTCTAAGAATTGTTTACTTTGATTTATAATTGTATGTAATTAAATGAAGCATTTTTTATTCGAACTTTTATTTTTAATGACAAACATTTTTATGTTTATAAAGTTCCAGCCAAAAATTTACAATGTTCATTAATAATTAAAATATATAGACAAAATGCTAGTTATTGCCATCATTTAATAGAATAAAATGTGCTAATAACAAGTAAGTTTTTGTATAGGAAAAAAAACTTGTCAAATCAGAGTGTGTCCACAAGTCATATTCAGCTAGTGCTAATCAACAAACGAATTTGTAAGACGAGAATTTTTTTTCTTTATTTGTGACACAAACTTGCAGTGTGTATTAAATAAATAAATAACAAACAAGCGAGAAAAAAAACTGTGCAAATAGAAAATAATAATTTCAAATGTATTTGTGACAGTGCCATACATTTGATAACGTATAATAAGTGACTTGTCAAGAGTACGTGTAAAAAATACAAGTTTTTTTATTGTTGAATGGAAAATTATCAAATTAAATGTAAGTTTTTCAACTTATAAATTAAATTATTCCTTATTTTCTACATTTAATGAGTTTTAATTCATCGTGATCGTATTTTTCCTGTCCTTCAAATAGTTTTCATTAATGAAAATATTTTTGATACGATGATGAAAATTTTTTTTCTTACCAATACACACGAAAATGTATTTTCTGCCTGATATGAAAAAATATATTTTTTCGTTCATTTGTATTAAAAGTCATTTTTTTACTAAATTTAATATATTTTTATTTTCAATATCAGTGTATAATCACGCATACACACTACCCTGTACACAGCTGAAAATATTCATTTTCTGAATGTAGAGAGCGAAAAAAAATGTAAATGTGACCTCAAAGTCAGATGGTCAATGAGTGATCAAAGTTATAGTAATACCAATTAAGTTTTTAAACAAGTTAAGAACATTTTATTGAATGATGAATAATTTTTAATTTTGAATAAAAATTCGTGCCATAAAAATGAATTTTGCAGCAGAAAAAAACTTAACTGGTTTATAGCCAATATTTTTTTACTTGATTGAAAAATTTAAAATACAAAGTTGAAAAAAATAAACAATAAATTTTTATGTAGCACAAAATTATTGATTTTGTTCTATAAAAAGTAGACACGAAAGTCGACTTCTTTAACTTATTTTTCCTTGAACAAAATTGAATATTTTGTATGACTTTTTATATTTTATATTCTGAAGTGAATTAATCTATATTTACATGTCTGAAAACTTTGTTATGTTTACTTTAAGATTTAGATTGAAAATATTTTAATACATAAAATCCACTCAATGCCCTTCGAAACTTTAAAAAAAGAATCAGGAAGAAACTCAAAAATGTGATTGTTGATAAATAAACATTCGATATTTTTATCATTAGTTCCATTCCAAGGTCATACAGTCAACAACATTTTGATATTTTACAAAAAAAAATCATATTGCATTTGTTGATAAAACTTATTCTATGTATTTCTTGATGAATTTTTTGTATTCTTTCATCTGCCTGTGTTTAACACATTCTCGCTTGTCAAATGTCGATGTAAAGTTTTTCATCGTACGGACAAATTTTAATTTAACATTCTCAAGTTATTAAAGTTATTAACATTTCACACGTCATCATTTCGCTGTTAATTATATGCCAAGAAAATCCGCTTTTGATGTAGATGTTACAAAATATTTACATTAAATATTAAGGGAGAGATAATTAGGTCGTCAGTATTAAAAAGATTTGTGCTTAGTAAGTTGAAGCTTTAATTGAAAATTTAATAGTTTGTGCATATAATAATCATAAGTTATTTGAGTTGTTTATACTGAGAACATTGGAAATGTATGCATCTATTTTCAACTAAATAAACATTTCTTATCGTTAGAATGCATTGACTTTTTGTTTAACAAATTGATCATATTTTTGTTTTAGTGACATTTCAATACATTGTCATAATTTTATTGTTCTCACATATAATTATCTCTCAGCAAGTGATGCGTGTTAATAATAAAAACATTATTGTACAAGGATCATTACTCGTTAAGTAAAGACACACAAATTAATAAATTACAGGGGGTCCTCGATTTGAAAAGTAGATTTGTTCCAAAAATTTTTTCTATTCAAATCAAATTTATTCAAATCTAAATGTATGAAAAATGACAGATAAAAATTAAAATTTGAATTGATTATTCAAATCAAAACTGTTCAAATCGAGGATCCCCTGTATTTATATATTTACAATGATACCACAAAAAATGTCTTAAGTAACAATTAATGAGAATTATATGACATCAAAAATTTATATTTTTGATATTATTCTTTTCCCATAATAGTCTATAAATAGTCGATAATACAATATGTGTACCTATTGTTTTATTTCTCAAATATATAAAATTAATGAATTCAAGATGGCTGTTTATTGCACTTGTGTGAATTACAATTTGACTTTTTTCTGATAGTAACAAAAAGAAAAATTATTTTCATGTAAACAAATTTTCGTGCTTCTATTATTGACGCCTTATTAGACATATAATTGACTATTCAAAGATCTTATCAATCTCAACAGCAAATAAATTTTTGTATTCTTTTTTATTCGTCTCGATGAATGACTGTGAAATAACACGTACGTGACCAACTTATTTTGTATGATAGAAAATATGTTGTTAGTTCTACATTAATACTTGCTCTATCATTGGAAATCAAGTGTATAAAGCAATAAATAAACAAGATTCTTAATAGAAAAATAATAAAAGTAACAACAGAAGAGCTCGAGGTTGTCTGGCTCCTGGATAAATTTTTGTTATTTTAATTTGCTTAGAGATTGTGTAAATATTCAGCAAATAATTATTTCAAATGTACAATTTGATGTTCCTTAATGTTGTTTGTTCAATAATTTTCCTATTCAAATCTAAACTTTAATTATTCAAATCGAAACAATTCAAATTTAATCTATTCAAATTGAGGACCCCCTGTATATCATACATAAATATTAATTCTTATCAGATGACACGATCAACTTTTTCAATTTTTAAATGCACAAAATCATAATCATCAAAAATTTAAAATTGATTTTTATGAATCAATTGAAAATTGACTTTTTTAATCCAAAAACAAACTATAATTTAGACAAGCAAAAATGTTGAAGCTTTAAAAATTTTAATAAAAAAAATCTCAAAAGGCTGCAAATATACTCGATCCCCTCATCAATATTCAATAAATAAAATTAATTAATACGAGAAAATACTAATGGTTAAACATGGGCCATTAATGACTTAATTAGAAAATTTGACGATTTTAAATATAGAAACTGTAAACTAAATTAAAACTTACAATATTATATAAATTTTTGAAAATTCAATAAAAAATTAAGACCCAATTTTGATTCCCATGTTGACTTTTAATTCATTAAAAATGTCTTTCGGCTATCAAAAGGAAACAAAACCTGATAATTGGTGTGTTATTTATGGAAACAAGAAGTGTGCTAAATAAAAATACACATTAAACAAATTTTACCATTAGCATAAAGAATTCATTGGTATTTGTGTTATATAATAGTTATCCACACAAAGAATATTACTTCCTCAAAGTTTGATCATCTTAATAGTCGACCACGAATAAAAAAATTCTTTTTTCGCATTTTTTTCGTTTACCTTGAAGCTTAATTTTTTTTGTTCAAGATACTAAGAGAATATTTACACACAGAACGCACGAAGCATTGAATTCGTTGTAAAGCCAGAAATGTTCAAGGTCTGTCCATTGTCAGCAGTTGGCAAAAAAAAAAAAATATTTAAAGCAATTTTTTGCAACATATACTTCAATAAAAATTAAAATGTTGATGATTGACATCACGTGAATAAATTAAATACGCACAAAAAATGAAAATTACAATGCTAGACACTCAATTGAGGAACTAATGATTTGGCAAAAATACCTTGAATGGTTTTTTTTTGCAAGATTTGCAAAAATAAATTGTTGAATTAGTGAATTGTGAGGCGGAAGGTTTTTCAATAGATTTACACATAAAGTTTTAAGGTCATAAATATTTTTTTTATGCTTGTAGCTCTAGCTAAATGTTGCAACATGAAATTAAAATGCTGTCATTTATTTTGTACAAATTTTTGGCCTCATAAACCAGGAAATGCGTCTTTTGAACTAATAACTTCCAATTTCCTGCAAACTTTCTTCTTCAGTCCATCAACATCGTCAATATGGGTCATCTTCATTTTAATTTCCATTTTTTTGTTTTCTATTTCACATTAATTCAGTCATTTCTGTATAACGAACCCAACAAATATGAATACACAAAAATAAAACTTTTTATGTGTCCAAAATGATAATGATGGCAATTTGTGGTAGTAGCTGTTCGATGTTGAATAATAGAAATGAAAACAAAAACAAAAAAAATCGAGCCTGCTTTTTTTTATCATCGTAAGGCACACAAACCCACACAAATGCAAAATCTCACGTGCTGACTTTCGACATCGTGTCGTACACAATAATGTAAATGAATATAAAAATATTATAGCAGAAGCAAGAAAAATGGAAATAAAAATATCAGAAGCAGTAAATATTCAAATTAATCGGGAGCAATTTGATTGATAGAGTGAATTTACAATAAAGATGCGGATTTAATTAAATTTAATTTTAAAGCAATTAGAATTGAGGCTTTTAATCTAATGAAAATTCCAACACAGAGTAAAATAAAATTGAACCTCGGAAGCATTAATTAATCAATTTAAATTGTTCATTGTCGTGTTTTTTGAAATGAAAATTCAGCAGTATTTGATTTAATTGTTCTAAAGTAATCGATGAGAAATTAAACTTGAATTGAATTACTGAGGAATGAAATTTCAGCAAAATAAGCTTGAATGTTGAAGAGTTTTTTAAAAAGAATGTTCAAAGTCCTCGTGTTGTTAATCGAGGGACTTAAGCGCATTTTTGTCGCAGCGATCAGAAATCGATTAAATAGAAATTGCTTTAAATCACAAAATTCCTTAATTCTTCTTTTATCATCAAAAAATCCTGCAAGAAAATACAATTTTTATAAAAAAACTGTATAATAATAACAGAATCCATTAAATTCCGTCTTTCTAGCATGCTCTATGCATGAAAAGTCTGTTTTCTTGATGATAAATACAAAACCTTTCAAAAAGAAAGAAAAAAATTTTGACCAAAAATAACGGTCAAAAAAATTTTAAATTCCAACGGTCAAAAAAAATTCAAATTTTTATCGAGGGGTTTTCAACGATTTTTTTCCTTATTTAATGTTAAATCGTTGATTACAGGAATTGTAGATCGTTTAACGATTTTTTAATAAGCGATGCTGGAATAACTCGATAGTAGAAAGATAATTCATCATAACAGAACTCTTAACTATGTCTGGTTTCTGAGATCTCAGAGCTCATCCAGCCTTGAACCAGCCAGCCAGCCAGCCGAACAAAGTGAAACTATAAGCGTCATTTTTTGCAAAAATGCGCTAAAAAGAGATTAAATCACTGGAATCAATTTTTTCAATTGTCGAATTGGAATCAATTGTCGAATGACACAGTGACACAGCATAAATCAACTAAAAGTTAATTGTTCATATGAAGACATAAAATACAATAAATCGATGCTAATTGATTGTTAAAATCCTTTTAAATTGTCAATATTTTATTGAAAATTCTCTAAAATTTCTTATCTTTGATTTTTGATGAGTTTAAAAAATTATTTTACGAAAATGCTAATTAATTTATAGATTTTGATTTTAATATCTTTTCCAAACTCAATTTTATCACTAGTTGAACAAAACTTTCATATAAATTTTCTAAAAAAAAAAAAATTTTCTTCATTTTGAATTTTTTTTTTCTTCATTTTGAAAAATTTTTTAAAATGAAGAAAAAAATTTTCACTTTGCAAAAAAACAGCCTTGAGAAAGCCAATTCCGTAACATGACAGTAAAAGTTATCCAAAGTTCCACTTTTTCTGCATGAGAACGCACCTGACTATAATTTATCTATTTTCAATAAAGCTACAATTAGTTGTTGCTACAAGTGCTTTCTCAGTTAATATATACATTACCTCATTGAATGCCGCATATACACACATATATACGTTATGGATATCTAATTGACATAGAGTGAATTTTGAAAACGTGTTTATGCACGTTTTTCTCTCTTTCCTATCTCCTTCTCACTTGAATTGCTTGCTTTTCTATTACAACTTGTAATTGTATTTTAAATTATTGATATTTCTGCTACTATCTTGTATCGTGTACACGCATACAATGTGTTAAAGTAAATCGTGATTTGTATGGTGAAGATGATTGATAGTTTATAAATATCAAATGAATTGATAAGTTGTTATTGTGATTGAATAGGCGATAAACAAGGAAACGTCTTCATTTGTAAATGTCGAGTTGGGTGATAAATTTAGATAAAGAACCGAAAATAAGTTTGAAGTAAAATTAAGGAAAGCCCACACAATTGTTATTCTATTGCAATAAATAAATTCATAAAGAACAATTAGAATTCTAAACGAAGACAAATTCCTTTTTCTCCCACAATGTATGTGCTTAATATTCAATGAACATGTATTTCTGTCTGTCAATATAATTGGTGTACAATTAAATATGGTTGTGAATGTTTGAATTTATAATAGAACCATACCACACCTGGATTTTGATAATTTAAGTTTAATCACATTACTAACAAACTTTTTGTGAAAGGAATATTATAAGTTTTTATTATAATCTTGAGAACTTATCACTCTTCAAATTAGTCACAGGATCCAACTACAAAGAATCCATTGGATGAATGCAATAACATTCATTAAAACGGTAAAATGGCACAGAAAAATGAAAAAATTAATACAAATTCTTGACAATTTAAAAACTACTTTCTCATATCCACAGAGTCCATAAATGTCTAATATAAAAATCATAAATGCTCACGCATATTATTGCACATGCTTAGCCTAGTTAATAATTTTACAGAATATAGTGATAGAATCAAAATAAAATTAAAATGCAAATTAAACTGTGCATTTAATGTTCATGACATGCCCTGCTAAACTAATGTACATAGATACAAAACTAAGTGTCTCACTACCAACTATTTTTTTTTATCGTGATGTACTTACTTAACTTGGCAGTTATTTGTGACTATCTATTTATACATTATGTGCATAGCATTTTCACGCGCGCGCATGAACTGATAAAAGAACTTTAATAGCTCAAAGCGCATTTTTAAAAAATACTTTATTGGACAATAATTGAAAGTATCAAAGTATCACGACAAATTACCAATTAATTTTATTTGACACATTAGATCTCATTCATGACAGTTTATAAAAGAAATTAAGCCACTTAACTACAAAAGAACTTAAAAAAGAAAATCGAAACTTAATCAGCTAAATCATGGCTGCAGTAATAAAATTACTTTACTCCATTCAATCATATCCAATTACTTTATTAAGTAGAATATTGTTACTCTTATTAATGCTTTTTCAATGGATTAATACTCGATATATTACGATCAAATACGTTGATAAGTTGAGTAATGGTCGTCGATCATATTAGAGCAAAATGGAATAATTTATACTAATATCCATTTTAGTTAATCTGATATTAGCATTAAATTGAAAGCAATAGCTTAATTAAATGCTTCATGTATCGAAAGTTAATTTTTTAAAATTTTGACATTAAGCTTCTTATTAATAATTAACAAATAATGATGAAAAAGAAATTCCGACTACACTTTAACTAAATTTTTGACATCATTTACGAACAATCCATGCTAAATAATCGAGGATCAAGCTGCATTATTATTTAAACAAATCTCAAAATCTTACAAAACTTCCCAAAAGAAAAACAAAACAACTATTAAAAGAATTTATAAAAAGTAGCTCATTAGCTTCTCTTGACCTCTTGAAGTGGTATCACATTACACTATAAAACCATGCTGCTACTCCACAAATGCTCAGTATATTATTGCACAGACACTTAAAGTAACAGTTAATTGTGTGGAATTAAAGGGCTCAGTAGCATGGGACCTAAAAAAATTCCGCGGAATAAGTTCCGCGGAAAAAATTCCGCAGAATTTATTCCGCGGAAAATTTTCCACAGTAATATTTTTTTATTTTTCATTAAAGACTTCCGCGGAATATATTCCGCGGAAAATATTCCGCTACTAATATTTTTAAAATTCCGCGGAATTTTTTCCGCACTTCATTTTCTTCTATATATGGTAAAAAAATTATATATATTTTTCTAAAATTTTTAAATGAGGATATTTCATAGTATCCTCATTTAAAAATTTTAGAATAATATATAGAATAATATTAGAAGCATTATTCTCTTTATATTCTGACTAAAATGGGTTAAAACTAAATAAAAATGTTAGTTGAATAGATTTATTCGAAAAATCTTATTCCAAAAACCATAAAATCGGTGTTTTTTTCTGAAGTGACTAAAGCAAAATATTTAACAAAAAGTTTAAAGGTTAATTAAGTGCCTTTTGATGTAGCTGTAAACACGAAAGTTCTGAGTTTACAATTAGAAAATAATTTTGTCTTTAAAAGTTATTGAAAAAATAGGGCAAAATAGATTTTCATATTAGTCATTTAATTTTAAATTTTTGAACCAATGCTGAATTTTTATTTGATGAAATTAATCAGAATCTATATAGGAGGAAATCAGAATTTATTGATGTTTAATTTTCAAGATCAATATATCAATTTGTTTTTTTCTATTCTATTTCCTAAATAATGATTTAATCGTAACATTATTTATAAATTATATAATTTTTTACTAAGTTCAAACATTACTTGAACATTACTTACAATGATGGGAGTTACTTAGGCGTTCGCTGAATATCAACTGTACTCACCAAATTTGAGTGAAATTTTAACTTTTGTTTGGCACTTAAGTGTAAATTGATTTAAACCTGGTAACTTTAAAAATACCTAGAAAACATACGACAACTTCAGTGGCAAATCAAAATTTATTGAGCAAACCCCAAACAGATGCTCAGTTTATTTTTAATCCTTTGCAAGTTTTGCATATGGATATAAATTGCGAAAAATTAAATTGTTTTTTACCTTTATCTTTTACAAAAAATATTTTTAGACTTCTATAAAACGGAATTTTTTTGTAGAAGGAAAATATAAGTTTTAAATAATTTTAGAGTTTTTTTAATCATAAAATATTTTTCATTTTATATGCGGAAAAAATTCCGCGGAATTTTAAAAATATTAGTAGCGGAATATTTTCCGCGGAATATATTCCGCGGAAGTCTTTAATGAAAAATAAAAAATATTACCGTGGAAAAATTTCCGCGGAATAAATTCCGTGGAATTATTTCCGCGGAATTTATTCCGCGGAAAATTCCGCGGAAATCTTTAGGTCCTATGCAACGCACCCGAATTAAAGTACAAAGAAGAACATACAAAAAGACGAGAAAAAAAAAAGAAAAATAAATAACAATGAAAATGAAAATTATGTTGAATCACTGTAATCTGTAATCCATAATAAGCTCTGCGCTTTCTTTCATTTAATCTTACATTTCAATTTCATTCAATTTTGTTTGTAAGAAGCCTGTTGACTTATTTGACTTTATGTATTTAATTTGAATGAATCTTTTTTATTAATTTTTAATTCATTTTTGATGGTCATTTTGTCTAAACTACAAAATAATTCATTAGGAATTTTGCTTTGTAATAATTTACTTCCGAAAAATTTTCATTTAATTAGATATTTGAAAATTAAGATCAAAAAGTTATAATTTTAATTAGGGGTTGTTCACTTATTACGTCTAATTTTTTGGAGGAGTCTGTGTGACAGTTTTTGAGCAATATAATTTTTTTATTTGAAGATTTTGTAACAGAGGGGGAGAGGGGTCTAAAAATCCAAGTTTTTGATGGACGTCATAAGTAAATGGCCCCTCAGTTATGTTTCACAAACTTCTTTAAATAATTGTAACTTTTACACAGCCAATCATTTATGACATATTGAAAATTATTTGATGCTGAAATATTATTCATGCACAACTTTTTAGAAATTCGTCATAGACTCCTAAAAAAATATGTTTGAATTTTGTGACCAATTCTGAAAAATTTTTTTTCATATAGAACATAATCTTTCCTTCAAAGTGTTTAGTATGAGTAATATGAAGCATGTAGTATCCAACATTGTTTGGAATGAAACTTATCTCATTTTTAATGATTTGTTTATTTTTATACCAAATAAGAAGAAAGAACAAAAACGAAACATTTTTACCCGATATTTATATTTTCTTTATCAGCATTTTGGAAGGAAAGAAGAAGAAAAAAAATCTCAATAAAACTGAAAGTAAGCATATGTAGTTGTGTATGTTAGTAAAAAAAAATAAATGAATGCGAAAAATCGAACAAAAAAGATGAATAAATTTTAATTTACTTTACGATTATTTCATAACACACAAAAATGCTTTGTGATTCAACAGATTTTCTTCTTTTTCATTCAATTCAAAGATTTATAATTTTTTTAATGTTTGTTTGTCATTTACAAGATTTTTGCTTTAAAAAATTAAAATTTGATAAAATTCAAAATTGTAAAAAGCAAGTTATAAAAAAAATTTAATATCACATTTCTTGCCATGCTTGATGGATTTCGATTCTAGTAATCGAGCTCAAAAAGTTTTTAGCGCATTTTTGCAAAAAATGACGCTTATAGTTTCACTTTGTTCGGCTGGCTGGCTGGCTGGCTGGCTGTATGAGCTCTGAGATCTCAGAAACCAGACATAGTTAAGAGTTCTGTTATGATGAATTATCTTTCTACTATCGAGTTATTCCAGCATCGCTTATTAAAAAATCGTTAAACGATCTACTATTCCTGTAATCAACGATTTAACATTATATAAGGAAAAAAATTGTTGAAAACCCCTCGATAAAAATTTGAATTTTTTTTGACCGTTGGAATTTAAAATTTTTTTGACCGTTATTTTTGGTCAAAATTTTTTTCTTTCTTTTTGAAAGGTTTTGTATTTATCATCAAGAAAACAGACTTTTCATGCATAGAGCATGCTAGAAAGACGGAATTTAATGGATTCTGTTATTATTATACAGTTTTTTTTATAAAAATTGTATTTTCTTGCAGGATTTTTTGATGATAAAAGAAGAATTAAGGGATTTTGTAATTTAAAGCAATTTCTATTTAATCGATTACTGATCGCTGCGACAAAAATGCGCTCAAGTCCCTCGATTAACAACACGAGGACTTTGAACATTTTTTTATTTGCCTATGGCCCGGATATTGGTTGAAGATTTTCCTCTTGTATTTGTTCTTTCTTTTCTTCAAATAAAAGTGAAAAGAGCGGAAGATGAAGAAAAAGAAAGTCTTCATGGGTAAAAATGTGCGAAATTATAGACCGGACAAAAAAGTTTTAGGTAATATTCATGAATTCACAACGATTTATTTCTTTTAATCGAAAAGCTTTTGTTCATGTAAAAACTTCTTTTTACAAATAAATTTGAAATTAGTAATTTATTAAATATTTGCTTAGTAATGAAGTATCACGTGAGAATTATTTAACACTGCTTTAAATAAGCTAAAGTTTTAATGATAATTGAAGGAATTCTTAGCAGAGATGCATTTCTTAACTAAATATTTCGATATTTTTGCAAAATTTATAGTCTTGATATTTATCGTTCGACCTCAATAATTCCAAAATATTTGGTAAACAACACTAAACCTATATTTTTAGATTTTTTATTAGATCCCAAAAATCCCAATTCAAGCAAAAGGAAACTTTTACTCATATAAATGATTTATTTTTAAAAAATCTCTGTTTTTATGTTTCATGCTAATTTTATTTCCATCATATCTCATTTAGATTCGTTATCACTATAAAGTTATATATGTGTTCATGTGGCAATAATTTTACAGTCACTAGATGGATTGTCTAACTTACATGAATATATGTTTAATGTATACATGAGAAGAATGATGTATGTGAATTTATTTTATATGCGCTACGAGCATAAAATATATTACCACAGTCACTTCATTTATCTATGTTTTCATGAATGTATGTAGTGACTTACTGTCAGGATTTTTGCTAAAATGTTTTTAGTTGTACTATAAATAATTTAAGTTTGTATCTTTGCTTTGAAATATGTTTATTTATGCATCATCCTTAATCGTAATAATAGTTGTAAATAATGACTTATTTTGTTGCAATAATTCTTCATTTCTGTTTACAGATTTGTAGTTATTAATGAATTTTATTCTCAATATTTAGTTAAATCAATTTCTTAATGCCATTATTGAAATTCTATTAAAAAATTTATTAATACATTTTGATTTTTAAAAGAGATTCTAATCGAAAAGTTCATAATTATTTTGCTGAAATTTTTATAAATCATTACTAATTAAAAATCGCTTGGATGTTCATAAATTAAAAATATTTTTCTAGTGTTGATTTCATAATCTCCAAACATCTCAAATTATCCATACATTATCTCACATCTCTCTTTTACTCATTATTCACATAAGTTTTGAGTTGATTGGAACTGATTTATATGTGTGCATTCCATTTCAATAGATTTCATTCAATGTTAATGCCTCGTTAAATAACATTAATTTTGCCAAATGAGCAGAGCGTATACGATGTAACAAGTGGCAAATAAACTACAGACAGTCAATTAATTCAATAATCTAGATTATTGCGATATGAATTTTAAATTTTAAATTCGTGTTGGTAGCTCCTGCTGCTTGAAAACGTGAAACAACAAAACTTGCCTGTGGGAGATACTTAAATGAAGGAAGTAATTTTGATGTTTATTGTTGTTCAATGGAAACACAAAATATTGACATGACCTGGACACTAATCATGTTTTGTATATTGAATGGAATTTAAAAATAAATTTGAATCATTTGGGGTCGTTTGTAAAATTTATAACGACTAAGGAAGGGGGAAAAAGTCGATGATTTTGCTAGGGCTCGTTCACTTATTACGTAACGCAGGGGGGGGTCGAGAGGAGAACAATAGAATTTCTGAGAATTCCATTGTTCTTTTTTGAAATATGACCGTTATTTTGTTACGTAATAAATGAACGATACTCTATGTCTTGTATAAAATTTACTACGACGGAGATGGGGGTTGATCAAAAAGTGATCAGTTTTGATGCGTTTCAAATTTTCAAATTTTTCAAACGACCACTTTATTAATTTTTGGACGTGCTAATTTGACCCATTGGACCCATTAATTAATAAATGACTGTAGATCCTTCCCATGTAACCAAAATGTTCCATTCGTTTTCCTTTTCCTTCAATGGAAGATTCAATGTACTGTCAAATTTTTCATACAAAAAATTGTTTTACATGAAAGTACCAAAAATTTTCCATTGAAGGAAATACTTCAACGCGAATAAGTTCAAGTCTCAAAAAATCTTGATTATATACTTCACAAGAGTATGCAGAAATCACTTTTACATCTGGAATTTAAATTTGTATGAGACTTTAAACATTTAATTATGTTTTTAATATGTGTGATGAAGTCTTTTGATTTCATCAGTGTGCAACTTAGTAAAATTAAGTTGCTTTTGAATATTCTATTAAGTATTAGTGTTTGTTAAATATATGAACACTAATACATTAATAATAAATTATGTAAAAAATACAATAGAAATAGAACAAAAGAACATGTGATTTTTTTTTTCATTTTTTATGTTCCATAAGTATTCCATCAAAGTATTACATCAGTAGTACATAAGTATTACATTGATGTATTACATCGATGGAAAACGCGATCTTCCCTATTTTGTTCCATTGTCATGCGACAATATGTTCCTTAGGACGATACATGTATAATACATAGGTATTATACATGGAAGGTTCTAATGGAATACATTGATATTCCATTTGGTTACATGGGTTTGTTTATATTTCCTTTGTTCAAACGATGTTGCACAATTTCTTTGTAAAGTAAAAGTCATAAAAATTACACAACTCTTGAAATCTTCGATAAAAGTTATAACAATTAGTTGAAACAAAGAATTCTGATAAAAAAATGTAAAATTCAACTTAATGAAACATCTATGAATGAAAAAAAAAAAAATTAATACAAAATTTTATGTCACATAAAAAAAATTCAATTAAGTAAGCAATAATCATTAATTTGACATTTTCTTTCATGTTTTCTAATTACAGATAGTTCGAGTGAGCTAAAGCATCAAACATAAGTAATAGTCAACAATCGAGTGTAGTCAGAGAAAAATTGAAAAAAAAAACAAACAAAGTTCAAAAATAATTACTTGTGAAATGCCACCATAATTACCTCGCAATCGACTCGATTATTATTTTATTTTTTTTTTCTTTTGGTTTAAATGATTTTTTTAAAAAAAATCTTCTTTCTTGCTATTTATGAAGCACGCACTTTAAGAAACTAAAGAAAAACTTATTTTTGTTAAATTTTTTGCGTTGATTTTTTTTTTTTTCTTTCGAGTGAAAATTGAAAAGAAAATTTAAATGATTTAGTCACAAACAACCGCACGTGAAAGAGATAAAGAGACATACACAAAATATACACATAATGTTGAGTAATATGAATCAACAAACGATGGATACATCCATCCTGTATTATAATAGTCATACAACCAAAAATGCAACCACATCTAGTAATATTAATAACAATAATGATAATGCAAAAGAATTTTCCATTTACCGTCCCGATGTGGACTTTTCAATCAACTATGAGCCAGTTGGCCAAACAAAAAGTGAACGTACGCGTCTAGTGAATGATGCCAAAGATTCTGTAAAAGTTGATGTTGTACGTAAAGCTCCTGGTGAGAATTCATCATCAACGACAACAACACATTTACAGAATGGTGATGTTAATGGACGCAGGGCTGTGATGATGTCATTTGGAAACGAATATCCAACAAATCTTCACAATTATTCGAAAGTGCCAGATATGATGATGATGAATGATAGCGATAGAAATAATAATAAAAATAATAATGATAATACTAATCATAATAGTAATGACAGTAGTAGTAGAGATGTTGCATCGAGTGACATAGAGGATGATAATGATAATGAGAATGGTGAGAGTCGAAGTCGAGATGATAATAATAATGCAAGCAATAAAACTGATGATATAAAACCTGAACATCATGTTCGTCGACCAATGAATGCCTTTTTAATCTTTTGCAAGCGACATCGAGCACTTGTTCGTGAGAAATACCCAAATCTTGAAAATCGGTAAGTTAAGCTTTGACTAATTTAATTTTTAATAAAATAATTAATCAATTATTTTTTTGCAGTTCAATTACAAAAATCCTTGGAGATTGGTGGGCATTTTTACCTAATGAAGACAAATTACCGTATAAAGATTTGGCAAAAAATGTAAGTGGATATTAATGTTATGTACACAAATCATAGGTTATTGATTTATTCATTATATTTATTCGCAAGTGGCCTTGACATTGAAAATTTGATTTAAAAATTAGCTTATAATTTCATTAGTCATTTTTAGCTAAATATTAGGAAATTTAAAAAGCAAAAAGATTCAAACAAAAATTTGAAAAAGTTTAAATGAAGTAAATAATTTATTGCTCATAATTGTAACCGAATCATCCTGATGTATAATTCATCATTTGAACTGTGACACATTTTAGTATCATTGCAAATTTATAAAATCTGCATCAATTTTTTCAGTCACACATGAGCGAATTTTCTCATCAAGGTCAGTCATATGTGAATTACAATGACACTAATACAGATAGAGTAAATCATATGCATATTGTAAATGCACTCACAGATCACTTCATGAATTCTCAAATTTTTTGTTTTTTGAAAATTTCTGAAATTTTCTAAAAGTCCAAAAAAAATATTTAATCTTGGGGATTTTGTAAGAAAATATGGAATAACTTGTGGACGCAGGTTTAACTTAAAATTGCTAAGGTCAAAAAGGTGAATGTGAAAAAAATCTAAATCTCAATAAGTAGCAAAATCTCCACAAAATCTAATTCAAAAAATAAAAATTTGCCACATCAGCACGTGTAACCAGCAGTCACCTGCTGTGAACATAAGCTATATTTTTGTACATGCATAATTTATCCTTAAAACAAATTCAATGACAGTTTTCCTTGCCATTGCTTTATGAGAATCAGAAATCCTTGAACTACAAAGCAAAATATTACAATAAAATGGGAAACTTGCAATCAATTTTGTGCATTGTTTTGAAAGGAATTAGACGCTTTGGTAGAATTTTTTATATATAAGGATTATTTTATTATAAATTTGTCTCATTTATAATTCATTTCTCATTTTTATTTTCCTCGAATACTTAATTTAAATTACAACGAAAATTTTTCCATGAAAATTCATATCTTGATGGTACTGCTAGAACCATTACTCAAAAAATTCTCAACAATATTTCACAAGGCAAAAAAAAAAAATGAATTTTACCAATAAGTCGAATGAAAAACCAACAATTGCCATTTTTTCCTGTTATCGCTTTCTTCAAATCGTCGTACACTGAAAATTATTTTCAATGCCAAGAAAATTTCAACATAATTTTTTTTTTTAGTTTTGTAAATATTTCGCAAAGCAGCAAATTTAAAGCTATGAAAAGTTTGTTTTATGACATCATGTAAAGCCATATGCGATAATTATTGTAGTTGACTGAACTGACTGAGTAAGCGAATTTTTATTAAATGTTGTAAATATTTTGAAAGACGAATTCAAATGATTTTTTTTCTTCTCTCAAACATGTCTCAATTTCAACATATTGCATGCAAATTGTGCGGTGTTTATATTTATATTGACTTTGAAATTAACTTTTTCTCAGAATTGATTTAGATTTTTTAATGAATTTCAATGTTTTTCTCACAATTTTAATTGCTTCAATGTGTCGCTCTGATGACTTTAAGTGCATTTTTATTCTGTATAATAAGTTTTTTTTTTATTTAGTTTGATTTACTGGGTTGAGCGATTTATTGAGTTGTTTTGCAACGGTTGAACATGGCTGTGAATATCTTATACTGACTTGTTTTATTCTGAGTGATTGACTCGATATGTTGTTTACTAGAATTCACACGAATTATTCTATTATAATTTCCTAGACATGTTTTAAGAAAAATTATTTATAGATATTATGTTTCAAAAAGATTTTAATAATATGAACTGTCTTGGTGATGAACATGCCCCTAAAAACCGGCTACTTTAAATTTGTAAATTGTAGACCGATTTTCGCAAAACACAATATTAAAAATTATCGATTTTAAACGAATATTCAATTTGTCATTTTTTCATATCGTTAAAAATCAATTTAAAGTGATTTCTTGTAATAATAAAACATTACAAATTGAATTTTCGTGTTTAATCAATATTTTTATAATTTCATGTTTTACAAAAATCGGTTAAAAAATTTCAAATTCGAAATAAACGGTTTTAGGGTCACATTCTTCAACCAAAACATTCATTTAATTTATTAATTCAATTTCTAGAATATCAAAAATTAATTTTTGAACACTTTATTATTTAGTAATTATTTTTCAAAGTATATTTAAATTCAATATTGTAATTTTCAAAACTAAGTTTATTTCTATAAATTCCTGATATCCTATAAAAATTCATTTGAATATTCAAAGTCACTCCTTATTCGGTACACATTCAACATTTACTTTTTTCCTTTTTTCCATTAGGGGCCGTTCACAAAGTACGTTACGCAAAAAAATGAGTTTTTAGACCCCCCCTCCACCCCTTGTTACGCTTTTTGTATAAAAGTTCTTTTGTTTTGTTTAATCTGTTACAAAATCTTAGACCTCCCCTCCCCCCTAAAAAGCAAACGTACTAAGTGAACGGCCCCTTATCAATCATTCGATTTGTTATTCTAAGAATTTGTTTACTGAATTTACTTTCAGACATTGTTCATACACAATAATCCCATTAAAAATCAGTCAAACCCAACAAATTCTCCTCCTTTTAATTTCATTTTCATTGATTTCACTTTATTCCATTATTCTCGTTGCACGTGTACTCATTGGCATCATGAAGACTCGCGTTAAAATAAGAAGTCTACTTCGGTGATGCCACAAAAAAAAAATCACAAAAAGTTTACAATAAAATTTTACTTCAAGACATTTAAAAGCGTTTATCACATGTTCTCGAATACATGTGCAAAAATAAAAATGAAAAAAAAAATGGATTTAAAAATAGAATTAAGAGAGAGAAAAAAATAACAATTGAAAATAAAAGTGTAGGAAGTTCTGAAGACATCAAAATTACAACGCATTTATGGGATGTTTGTTTATAATTTATTTGAAATTTATCAACTTCAAAATTAAATTTTTATAATACAAATAATAATTAATTTAATTCATATGAGATAAAAAATTGAACTACCAGCATTTGATCTATCTGTATTTAGGATTAAAATAAATAAACAAAAGATAAGAGCATAAAAAATTTATGTGTGACCCATATTGCGGTTTTTGTGTTTTTGTTTTCATTTAAAATTTATTTGTTACTCTTTCATGTCTTTCTCACAGTTCTGAAAAAATTATTATTGAATCATATATTTTTCCAATAAATATCAGAAGGCCGTATCCAGTCATATCCATTATAAAAGATTAATATTTAATTGGTTAAATTAATAAGCCTGCGTGTCACAACTTTTGCAACTGCATTATTGTAAATTGAGGGCAACAAACTAAATAATTATTATTCAAGTTTAACAGGTGAACGGTTTATAGCACCAACTTGCAATAAAAGGTTAATGTCTATCTAAAGAGGAAATAACTTAAAGTACAAAAAATACTCAACTTGTCGAATTTCTTTATTTCTTATTTAAATGAGTGTCCAAAATAAATCAAAAATTGTGGTTTGTTTTTGTTACTTTTCAATTTCAATTGTTTTCATCAAAAATTTCTTTCGAGTCAGTAAAAAATGTAGAGTTGAAAATGGAATAATAAATAATGCCCATATTATATGCTTCATTGTATTCTTTCAACTTTTTATATTCAAATGCATTAATTGAATTTTATCACTAATCACCACAAACGTATGGCTTTAGCATTGAAATGTTCAAGAGACATTGAGGCGAGAGAATAAACGATTGTATGCAAAATTATGTATGAAAACAAAAACAATAATTATTGATATCAATTTAGTAAAATTGATGAGCAGTTGATTCAAAAAAATTTTAGATTTAACTCATGATTAAAAATAGAATTTTTTTCACTTGAAACTCCTTTAAAATGTTTACACTTTCACGAATGGACTCAAATCAAATATGTTAATAAATGCAATAAATATTGTCAATTGGCACTGATTTTATTTCTTTCATATTTAATATCATTTTAGTTCAATGTCATCCGACATTTATTAGAAAGAGAAAATCGATTTGTTGACTAAAAAAACTAGAACTGGTTTACTACATTTTCGATTTCACATAATATTTTTTACATGATATGCAATTATATCAACATAATGACCATGCTAAAATTACATTAAGCTGGTCTGATATTTGAATCATATTGAGTGAATTAATAAGAGTTAATTACAATAAAGGTGGCAAAATAATTGAAAATAAATTTTTAATTTCTCTTTTTTTATAAATTGTAAAATTGTTTAATCTTTATCTTAACTTTTTAAATAAATTTTTTAAGATTTTAATCCACAAACAGGAAAAACTTAACTTTTAATTAAATTTATGAAAAAGATTTTTAAATTCAAATTATCAAATTATGACTAACATCAACTCGAGTATTAATGAGAAATAAAAATAAGAATTTTATTCATCTTAATGTCAATTCCGTGTACACTTATTAAAATATAGTAAATTTATCTGTATTGTATTATATATATTTAAAAAGTAATAATGAGAAAATTGCCTTATACAATTTATTGAGAACACTTGCGAATGAATAAACTTCCATGTGTACATATATAACTTCAGTTCATTAACCTCATTGAAAAACCTAATCTACGTAAACAAAAATATTTATATAAACATTTTTTTTTTTTTAAATTTTAGTATAAGGATGTATTTTTCTCAAAAAATCCAAACTTCAAATGGTACAAATTACCAGCACCACCATTACGTACATTATCAACAAGACCCAGTAATGATCGTGATCAAAGTACATTGACACCATCATCACCAATTCCAGCGGGAGAGGAAATTATTGAAACAGCACCAAAGGATCGTACAGCAAGAAATGTAAAAGTATCACAAGGTAATTCCGGAATTGGTCAATTTAAATTAGCATCAATTGATCAAATGGGTGGATTATCAAGTCTCATGATTGAATCATCAACGTCACCACGTATGAATGGCACAAATTATGGAGATACTCACAATAAGGACGATATTCAAGATTCTCAAAATAAGAAGCGAAAAAGTGATGACATTGCCGATATGTACGATGATGAATTAGCTGGTAAATCGCGAGCTTGTAAGGGTAAACGTTATGAACAATTTATGACGCCTACGAAAAAAACAACAAAACAAAAAAGTACAAATGCATTGACATCAAAAATTGCATCTGCACACTTTCCACATAATGGTTATTGCAAACCACAAGAAGTATCAATGCATGTTAAACATCAACAATCAAATGAGCTCATTGACTCATCTGACGAAATGGCCCATTCACCTGAAAGTGATGAAGCATCTGAGGCACGTAATGCTGATGCAAATGATTTTAAATTGAATGATAAAATTATGACATTGCCATCACTTGATCTTGAAGACTATTTAAATAGGAAGAAGGCAATGAAAAAGAAGAAAAAGTTTTCACGTAAGTTTTACTTTTATGATTTTAATGTTGATCTCAGAACGTGATTAGAAGTTGAAATTTATAATTGATTATCACGTCTAATATCAATGTGACCAACCTTGACAATGAAACTTTGCCATTTTATGCTAATTTATTGTATCTCTAATTTTAGACAAGGCAAAACATCGTCAACAACAAAATGCACAAGCTGTACCCAAAGATAAAACCATTCCAAAGCCAATCACAGCTGTTGGAAGTCAAAAGAGGAAAGCTCCAAAGCAAACAATTCGTCGTACTGCAGATGTAAATGAACAAGAGATTTCACGCGTAGGACTCATTGGACTTGATACATTGGCCACATTAGCATTAGTTCAGGCAAATGCCAGCAGTCCACAATAAGTCTTAATGATAACTATTAAATTATTAAATAATTATTATATTATACCATATACAAATGTAATGAGAAATGAATGAAAAAAAAAGAAACACTTACAAAAAAAGCACACAAAAATGATGAAATTAAAAATGTCGCTTAACCATTTTTTGCTAAAAACAGAATTATTAAGGAATGAATTATTGATGAAAAAAAAGAAAAAAATTATTTAAGTAAGAAAAAATAATTATAGAGATCGTTAAAAAAATTTAAAAATTCTATATATCTGTTAATTAGTATTTTCTTCTTAATTAATTCATTAATAAATTAACATGCTACAAAAAAGTAATAGAAAATAATAAAACAAAGTCAAAAAAACATGTTACAAATTGTCACTCAAAAGATTGAATTGGTTAAGATTTTTATGGGGATTTCAAATTTGATAAGATTGCTAGCAGAAGCGCTTAGCGTTTCAGTCTTAATCCAGTCTTTGTAGAATTACTAGTTTTCATCAAAAAACACACCAAATTATAATACAAAGAAAATTTCATTTTATGATTTTAAAAATTTCATTCTAAAATGGATTCAACTAAAGATATTTCAGAGAATTGAAATTGATTAAAATTTTGAGCATCAATTTGCTCATTTTTGACGATTTCTATACTTAGAAGTTACAATTTTCTAACAGACAATGATTATTTTTTTTAAAAGTTCCAGATTCGTAGCCAAGGGGGAGGGGGGGGGGGTGGTTGGTTGAGTTTTCTTTAATTTATTAGGGGTTTTTTGTGAAAAAAACGTGAAGAATCGCCCCCTCTAAAAAAAAAATTCAAAAAAATCACCACCCTCCCCCCCTCAAAATTCCTGGCTACACCACTGGTAAGTTCATAAGAATTATTTTATTATTATCTGTTAGAATTTAACAATAAATTTCAAAACAAAAACATAAATTAGGGATCAAAAACATATAAAAAAGAGAAGAAATTAAAAATTTTCAAAATTAAAAATAAATTTAAGTGTGTTAAAAATTTTCTTGTTTCCTTTCAAAGAAAAAAAAATATTTTTTTTTAATTTAAATTTTTATTATGTTTGTAAGGCATAAAAATTTGTTTTCTTTTTTTAAAGATTGAGTCGCTAGATGTTTAGTAACGGTGTGCAAAAAAAAATAAATTTAATATTGAATGAAGCCTTTGAGGCAGATTTTCAAATTATTAAATTTTAAAACATTTTGAAAGCTTTATGAACTAAAATTTTTTAAAGAATATATATTGGCAAATGGGAATTTGATGGTTTGGAATTTAAAATTATTTATTTTTTGTTGTTTTCTATGAGTATAAATATATACGGAAATTTTATACAAAAAAAAAAAAATGTGACGAATCTGATGAAGAAGAAAAAAATTATTAAGAATCTAAAAAAAATTAACAAATTTGACTGAAATGATTGAGAATCATTTTTCCTCTTTTTTTACTCGACGATGATCATCATTAAAATTTTATTTTCATCTGGAAAAAAAGAATGCACATTGGAACCTGAATTATGCTGTAAGCATATGGAAATTTTCACTTTTTCTAAAGTGACATAAAAGAAAAAAATCAAATTTATGCCTCTGAAAATTAATTTTCCATAATTCTTGCACGACATTCAAGTGATTTAGAATTAACAAAAAAAGAATAAAACTTATAAACTGCACACATAGTTTACAAATGTCCAGTAAAAAAAAAGATAATTTAAAAAGAAGTTCAAGAAAATATTTTTGCAAAAAAAAAAATTGAAAATAATAAATAAATAGAAGGAAGATTTGATCATTTATATAAAGTAAAGTAACAAGTATGAATTTAAAAGATTTTGTTTTGGAAAAAGTTAAAAGTTACTTTTAGATTTTAAAAAAATTAAATCATCAAGTGCGAACCCATATAACCAAAGTATTCCATATGTATTACATTGACCTTCCTTAGGAACATGAATGGAATACATTAGGTCGATTTTGGCTACTAGGGAAAGAACATTCATAAAAAAAGACTTTCAAATCGATATTTTCACAAATATTTTTTTTTCTTAAATTTCAAAAGATAAAAACAAAAAAAAAAAAAAACATTTAAAACTTTCAAGACTCAAACATTCATCAGGAAATTTTAAAAATTGAACAATTTTTTCACGCTTTTTTTACAATTTTTCAATAAAAAAATTTTCCAATTTATAATTTTTAAAAATTAAAAAAAAAAAAAATTAAAAATTGTAAAAAATGAACAACTTTCACATTTTTTTGACTGAAAAAATTGGAAAAAAATTGTACAATTTTACAATTTTCCGATGAGTGGCTGAGCATTGACAATTTTAAGAACAAAAAGGATTTTTATTATTTTCATTTTCATTCTATCTGAAAATTTAAGATTTACTGAATTCTGAGGAAAAATATATTAAATGGGTATGAATGGATGTTATTTGTTATTTCTGAGATATGTTTGTTCTAAGCTCCTTTGGTCTTAGACATTCTTAATCCTCATGTGTTTTTTTCTATGTTAAAAATAGCGTTTTAAAAAATTAAATGTAATGAAATCAAAAAAAGTCCAAAAAAAGGTGAATCAAAGCATCGTTTATAGCTAGCTAGGGTTATGCGATTTACATTTGATAATTTAGAATGCAAAACTTAATTATATTATTAATAATGTTAAGTTGTCCAAAAATGTTTCTTTATATTATTATTATTGAGTTATTTCTAGTCTTTAAGTTTTTTTTCTCCATTAAATTGTTTACCTTTTTATTGAAGTTTAATTTAAGAGTTATTTAATGAAAATTGAAGAAATTGAATAATAAGAGAGGATTTATACTCATTCAAGCTATTCTATTTTTTCTCCCCCTCCCAAGATAAATTATATGATCAATAATCAGAAATAAAGAAATAGCCGATTTTTAATTGATCATCAAAAAAAAAATATTAAAAAAAAAATTTTCAAATATTGATTTGGAATGAATTGAAATTTTCTAAAGAAATTTAACAATTAAAAAAATTAATGACGAAAAAAATTGTTCTGTTAAATTTACACATACTTCATTTAACACTTTCTGTATTTATTTTTACATTCACTGTATATGATTTCAAAATTTCAGAATTATATAAAGTCTAAATAAACATGAAAAAATAATTGAAATTTGTTTTTATATTTATTTTCCTTTTTTATAAATTTCAGAAATCAACATTACAGCACAAAGAATATTTTTTATAATTTAATAGTTACAAATTCATTTTCAAATCGATCAGAAAAAAAATTTTAAATGATCTTCAAAAAGTAACGGTCATAAAAAATTTGAATTTTTAGTTTCGAAAAAGTTCGATGGCGGGAATTGATTAAAATTTATTTTTCTTGATAATTTATTAATTAAATGAGTTTTAAGCCATTTTAAATACTTATTCACACAATTATATTGTAAGCAATGGACGAGGACTTATTTGCGTTTGATTCACAGTATCAGGAATTGTTAAATGAGGACATAAATGAAGGTAAATAATCCAAAATCAATTTATCAATAAAATTTTAATTTTTTTAAATCAATTTTAAGAACAACCAAGCATAATTGAAGATTCACATCAAGCCAAAGAGACAATAGACATATTTTCGTTTTATTTCAACTGTCATGGAGAAACGTCATCTGATGATTTTGAGGAAAATATTTTTAAAAAGGATCTTGAAAATTTATTCAATTATCAATCATTGAACATTCCAAATGAAGAAATAGAGCTGTTTGAATTTGATTTCGATACAGAATTCAGCAATTATGACATCCTTATACAAATGGCAAGATCAAATATTCAGCAAATTGTAATGTCATCTTTAGATTCTGTTGATCAGCACTTCCAGCGAACATTTAACTCGCTCAGAAATGATGTCACCAAATTAATGCTTCTACTGCGCTGTAATTATCAAAATTTGAATGATAATCAACTTAAGAATATTAGGACAATATTGGGTACATTCGATTCCATGTCAAATTTTTCAATGATTCATTTGTCATTATACAAAGACGGAAATACCTCAACATCATCAAGTTATCATCTTCTACATCTTATGCTTGAATGTCGTTGGATTTATTTAACAATTATCTACAAATTAGACTGTATAAAAGGACAAATTGGAAGTGACGATTCTGAACTTTATTGTGAATTAAAGTTATTAATGTTTGACTTAATTATGCTGTCTGTATCAAAATTTCAAAAGTCAAATTCTGCAAATCTCGTCTTCTCATCACCATTCATTTGTTCATGTGTTAAGGATATGTGGAAATTACTTCATTTATTTATGACAAGACTTGATGATAAAAGTTTAGAATTTTGGAGCATATTGTCAAATGTGATTGATGAAATTGGAACTGGAAAGAGTTTTTATGAGAAATTTAATTCAAAGAAAATTTTATTAAGGAATTCACAATTTATGGCATGTAAGAATCACGATCAATTTGGAATTTGGTTAGTTTGTGGAATAACCAAACTTATTAGTCAAGAGGAAATCACTGGCAACAAAAGCAGCTACGAATATTTGGAAAATTTAATTGGAAAGTATTTAAAAACTGATCAAACGGAAGAAAATATGCGAGTTTTATTAATCATGATAAGTGAAGTGATATTAAATGTCTGGCAGCCAAAATCAGAAATTTTGATGACTTTATGGGAATATTATCAACGAAAAATCAATTCTCCATTTTTAATTGCCGGTCAGAATCCAAACTCAATGGCTGTATCGAATTCAACAGTTACAGCTTATTTGGAACAAATTAAGGAACAACAAAAAACGCTCGTTACCAAATTGAATATTAATCTGAATAGTTTCAATATGTTTGTATACATCCTTGCCAAAATGGTACAAAGATTCACCGAAGATGGACAAAAAGTTCAAGTTTTAAAAATTTTTGGACGAATTTATACAAAATTTCCACCAAATAAGTTACAACAATTAAATGAAATGGGAATTCATAATTTTATGAGATTATTAATAAGTTTATCAATTTCTACAAATCTAATCGACGTTGGACAGAAAATAACCGACACAATGCTGCAAATTCCAATGGAGAAACTCAATCATCAAATACAAATTATGAAAGGTCACATGGTGATGTTAATTTTATTCAGTCAAAATCACATGAATATTTGCAATTATCTCACAAAAATTATGAATCAAGTCAACAGCATTTTACAAAAGACAAATTCAGCAACAAGCATTTTAAAAATTTTATCCGAATCACTTTCATTAATTTTACTCAAAAATCTCGATGAAAATGAAGAAATTTTAGAAAATGGAGAAGATTTGTTGATTGATTCATGGATAATTAAATATTTTCAAAATTCCGTTCCTGCCGAACAAGATCGACTTTATGAGTCGCTAAATAAAATAATTAAGAAAATTTATGAATTGCAAAATAGTCCAATTGTAATGACAAAAGTGACATCGTTAAAGGAAAAAATATTCAACATTTTGCTGCCATATATTAAGCAAGTTTTTGGAAAAATTGATTCTGTCTGGTTGCCTGAAATGGTTGCAAATATGTGCCTTTTAACCTCTTCAACTTCTACTGCTTACATTCCAAACTTTAGCACTTTATTCAAGACATTTGTTGACACAAACTCTACGAATCTCGATCAAGGAATGAAATTTTTGACAATAATTTTAAAGAATTGTGAGAATAAAGAAAAACTTGATGCTGTGCTGATCATTCAAAATTGGATAAAATTTTCAGTTCTACTTAGTGGAAATAATAGCGATTTAAAGGATTTAACAGCTCAAATAGTATCCATAAAGGAATTTCAATTTCTGTGCGAGACATCGACGATAAAAGCTGAAGAATTCCTCAATTCAAAAGAAAGACTTTGTTCCTTTATCGGTGATATTGGCAGGAAATATTCAACATCAAGTAATCAACAAAAATTTCAACTTATCGAAAAAGTTCATGAATATTTATCAACATTTGAAAAATGGTCACTTCCATATCTTCAGCAACAACAGCAACAATCAACAACAACACAAAAGCCAGCACCAAATGTCTTAGTTGATGAGTCAATAATGAGAATTTATTCATTCATTGCCATTACATTTCTTCATTGTTCGGAATTAATTTATGTTCGATCTAAATCTTCATGCTTTTTCAACGTTGCTGTTGCTCATTTTATACTTCCATCGACTTTGATGGTTGGACAAACTTTACCACGTGCAATTATAGTTTCAATGCACAGAATATGGCCATTATTGATTGAAGGCATTTCAAGATTAAATTACAAATGCGATCAGCATGTAACAAAGGTTTTAAATGATGTGATTGTAAAATGGGCACCGCTTATGAAAATCAGCAATAATTCAAAATTCGTAGCTAAACCGTTCATCAGTATTACAAATTTTAAGAATTTTGAAATTATTGAATTATTTTGGGGTAAAATGGCAAAGAATTTTATTGCTTTACAGCCTGGACGTAAGTCAAATGTAAATTGCTGTTTAATTCTCACAATTTTTGAAGAAATTCTGCATGTGGTTGAGGCTGAAGAATTAAGATTGCTTGCTGTTTGGAAGAATTCAATCCAACAAATTGTTGAATGTGCGATGCTACTCGATGAAATTGAACCTGCTAATAAGTCAGCTTTCAATCTTATCGAAAGATTTATTAGGAATAAGAATTTTGGAAATTCAAATGGAATGAAGGAATTGCTTGTCAATAACTTGAAATTTATAACAGAATCGAGTTTGTCGTATCATTCCGCATTGTATTTTAGGTGAGTTTTTATTTAAATTTTTATTATTCTTGAATTGCTGACAATTTCTTTAAAATTTCCATTCAGATATCTGACTAAATTATTGAAAGTCAATAAGCCCATTGTTAGCAACTTTTTACCCCACTTATTGACTCAAATTCAAAAAGTTGAACAGCTGCGTGGAAGTGGCCGTGATGTTAAGCTTAGAAATTTATTCGAACAACTGCAATCGACCTGTAAAAAAGTGTAAAATTCATTATCAGTGTGTCAGTCATTATCACCTTTCCATATCTATGAATTATGAAATGTACATGCAGGGTTGTTGTTAACTAAATAAATGAAAATGATACTAAAAAAAATACAAAAGTACTCGTGTTTTATATCAAGGGACTATAACGCATTTTTTTGGCGCAAGTTAATCGATGTACAATGCCCTTGGCAGAAACTAATAATTTTCAAAATTGAACAAAAAACTTTTTTGGTTCAAAAAGTTTTAATAGTCAACGGTCAATGGTCAAAAAATTGAAATTTCTACCACTTGAAGATGCAATCGTGTTTTAATTTATTAATTTATTTTGATTATTTAAGGTTTAATAATAAGGCACAACTTTAAGACTGCAAAATATATTTGCCCATCTGGACTCGATAAAAGGAAACTAATAAAATAAATCCTAAATTTCTACGATGTCTAGATCAAAAGATAATTTTTTTCTTTCTGTCGGTCGAATGAAAAAGTGTCTTCCATTTTGAAAACAATTTTCCAAAAATGCGCTAAAAAATTATCTTTTTGGTTACTGATGATAACAAATTTTTTAAAGCTCTATCAACTCTGCCATACATCTAAAGTACCTGAATAAAAACAACTGATATATTTATAGATGTATTGTGTGAGAACCTCTAATTGGTCTGCTATGCTTTTAATATTTTTACAATACATACATTCAGCTTCATATTTTTTTTTATCATTTCATTTCATATTGACGAACGCAAACTAATTTAAATCAATTTAGTCACTCCATTTATCTTATCGACTTAACTAAGAAAGTTTTTTATTTTTTGAAAAAATGTATAAATTTTTGATTCCAATAATTTTTTTGACGTTTAACATATTAAGTAAGTAATTTTATTGTGAAAAATAATTTAATTAAATTTTTCCCGGCAATTATGACGAATAAATCTGTTTATAGGAGTTGATTCAATCAAATGTTATCAGTGTACAAGTTTAAATAACACAGGCTGTGGTGATCCATTTTTTGCACAAAATACGCTCAGTGAATGTCCAGCTTTAGGTACTCGAGATGCAATTTTGTGTCGAAAATTACGACAAACAGGTGAAAAATGTTGACAAAATTTCATTAAACTCTTAATTTGACTTGCATGCATGTTTTTTTTAGTTGACACGCCAAAAGGAAAAATTGTCAGAGTAACACGATCTTGTGGATATATCCCAAATGCAATTAAAGAACGAGATAATGGATGCTTTAGAGCATCATTTACAGCTCAATCATCATCTCGTTATTGTGCTTGTATGAATGATGAATGCAATTCAAGTTATTCATTTCATGGAATGTCTATTATCGTGAGCGTGATTGCTGTACTTATCTGCTTAATCATATAGGCAGCCTTAATTTGTAGAAAGTAAGATCCAAATAGTGAAATTTTTAATTGAAGGTCATTTGCTTATTTTTTCAATTTAGTTACTTAAATCTTGATGATTTTTTTTACTATTAGAATTAAATGACAAATAGGCTGCACAAATCAATAAATTTCCATGCCAATAATAAGATTTATAATTTATTAGGTTAGATGAATTTTTTTTTTTTTTTCATTAGATATTGTAATAGTATTAGTTAATTGTCTTTACATGCATTGTGAAAATAGAAGCTATGAGCTATTATTGATAAGTGATATTTAAGCTACTTGAAAAAATCTTAAAGACTCATATTTTTGTGAGGCATCGTTACTTTAGAGAATTTTTTGTGTAAAATTAAAATTATTAATTTAAATTCATATTTAAATTGACAACATTTTTCTCAATAAAATTATGAAAATTATCGAACAATTCTGAAAAAATTGCAATCTTATTCTTATCATTAAAAAACGTGATTCAATTAAAGATCCGACAATCTCATCACTTGATAGGATCATGACTTCAAAACACGTCAAAATAAAGATATTACGTAAAGTCAGTGATAATTTGAATTTATAAACAAAATGAGAATTGTTTATTTATAGAAAATAAGCTACTGCAAATAAAACTTGTTAATCAAGTACTTTAAATTAACATAAAGCACATAACAATAAAAATTGATTTAGAATTTAGCAAGTTTCTATTATTGACTGATGTCGATTATATCATAATAAAAGATAGAGTTTCCATTAGAAGATAAAGGAATCAAATAATTTTTTTGATAAATGTTAAAAGCTAGTGACATCATCTGTAAAATAATCAGCATATATTTTATTTGTTTAAAACATTCTCGAACATTTCCAAAGAAAAAAATTTCCAAGAAAGCATCAAGTTTTGTTGATTATAAATTCAGAGGCTTGGCACCAAACAATCTCTTAAAAAAATTTAAATAATTTAATATTTTGACTCTAAGATAGGAACAATTTACGACATAGCCAAATTTATAGTCTACATGAGAGATTTTTTTTAAAATTAATTAACATATTCTGAGTGAAACTCGGAAGAATCGAAAATAAATGATTGCATAATAAATTACTACAAAGTTGCAATAAAAATCCACTTCAAAATGTCCCATTAATTATTGAAATAATTGATATAATTTACGTTAATAAAATTCACTTGCAGTCAGTCATAAATAAATACAGGGATCCTCGATTTGAACAGATTCGATTTGAATTGTTTCGATTTGAATAATCAAAAATTTCCCATACAAAAATTCAAATTTTCTTTTTTAACAACGGTCATTTTTTATAGGTTTGAATAAACAAAATTAGGAACAAAACAACTGTTCAAATCGAGGACCCCTTGTAATTGTTTTTAATTAGGTATTTTTTGTTATCTTAAGAATTTATTTTTGTTATTCTTCTGCACATGGCAATGAATGACAGTTAAACACGAGCCCCCAAAAAACAACTTGTTTGTCTCAAAATGATAATTCCTTCCTTAAAAAAGCTTAATGTATGCGTATTTTTTCATTATGAATTCTGACGTAATTAATCGAATCAAAATATTTTCAAAAATAGCTCAGCTGTGTGGAGCAGATAATCACAATTCATTCACAAAACAAACAATCTACTGACATATTAAATAAAATCATTTTATTTCATATTTTTCAAAAGAATCTTAATATAATTATTATCATTATTATGATCCATTAAAAAACAAAACATAAGTACTCAATGAAATATTTACATAAAACTTAAATAGTCTAATTAAATGCTTTTATGGAATGTTTTAACAATTCATTCAATATCATCCGAGTTTAAAGTCTTTCATTGATCTTCTCGACCATTCGAGTTACGAAGTTTGCTAAGACATCTTGACGCTTGGCTCCAGCAGAAATCACCTCTTCGTGGTTGGCTAAATAAAGATAAACAAAAACAGAAAAAAACCAGTTTGATTATTTATAGATTTGATATTTTTTTGGGGAGGTTAAAGTATCTGTTTTGTTTTGGTAAAATAACGGTTATCCGGATACTTAATTACGTTTTATTTTTTACAATAATATTGCGTTGTTTTTTAACTATTCAAATATTTTCATCATGATTGGGTTCGTTCATTTATGACGTCCAGAGTTGCAAACAGATATCTGTGCACGAGATGAAAGCCGTACAATTCCTTGATAATTTGTAAGGTTTTGTTAGAAAAACCTTACAAATTATCAAGGAATACGGTTCTCAACTGTTTACAGATATCTGTTTGCCACTCTGATGACGTTTAATTTTTAGGCAGAAAGGGGGTTTAAGGCTGTTCTTGAATGATTATTTTGTGACAGGAAGGGGGGGGGCACCAACCGTCTGATAATCCAAATTTTTGAAAGACGTCATAAGTGAACGAGCCCAAAGGGTATTTTGGGTATGAATCTCATTTAAATAAGCAGCATAAACATTTAAAAGCTATAAATTTAGGATGAGATAAGCTAAGATTTTTTTTGTGACATTTAGTCAACAACTCAGATCTTTTCCAAGAGCAAGAACTTGAAGAACCTCATAAAACCTCATCATTAAATTATATTTAATTATATTTACCTTCTCCATTTGATTCATAATCTGTTATACATTTATTTGTTATTAGTGAGAATGCAAACACTTTGAGATCACAATGACGTGCAGTAATTACTTCATGGACCTGTTTATTGTAATGAATATTTAATTAGGTTTATTTAAATAAATATCATAAATTATTTGAATAATTAAATAATATAATAATAATTGTAGTAATCCACTTACAGTTGACATTCCAACGGCATCGACACCTAACATTCGCCACATTCTTAATTCTGAAACTGTCTCATAACTTGGACCGCCTAAACAAATATAAACTCCAGTGTGTGTTTCATCTTCAAGTCCCATTTCCTTTGCTAAATCTTCAGCTATTTTAATCAATTCAGGATCATAGGCGCGATTCATTGGTGGAAAACGTGGTCCAAATCTTGGATCGTTTGGTCCTTGAAGTGGATTATTTCCTGCAAATCCCATAATATTGATATGATCCTTAACAAACATCATATCACCAATTTTATATGAATCATGAAGTCCACCAGCTGCATTTGTAGTAATCAAGTGTGTACATCCACAAACCTTCATGACTCTTACAGGCATCGAACATTTTGTTAATGGATAACCTTCATAATAATGGAATCTTCCTTGCATGACCATAACATCAATTCCATTCAAATATCCAAAAACCATTCTACCTGCATGACCTGGAACTGTGGAGACTGGGAAATGTGGAATTTCTTCATATGGGAAATAAGTTGCATCGGTTAACGTTTCACCCAAGTGACCTAATCCTGAGCCACAAATTATACCAATTTTTGGCCGAATTGAAGTTCTTTTAAGAAGGAAATTTGCAATCTCTTCAATTGTATCGTACGAGTAGCTGTAAACAGATAAATATTTTAATTTTAGTTAAATACAGCAAACTGATAAAAATTTTTCCGACAATTTGACTTAGAAAACGTGGATGTTTTGCTAGTTTATTAACTTGATAAGACAAACAAATGCGATAATAAAAAAATGTCTGATTAAGTAAAGTCTGCTTCGTAGGAGATCATGACACGTCAGGCGATTTCTACCCCACAATAATAATCTTATTTTGATCACTGATTAATCAAGTATTCGCGTGTTGCTAAACAACTCTAAAGGAAATAATATAAACATTGATTTGCTATTGATGTTTTTATTTTTGTTTGTCATGATTGCTTATTACTCCTTTGATGCTCATTTGATGTGTTTAAAAAATTGTTTTAACTGATTTTGATCATTTGATAATTTATTTGAAATTTGTAAGAATATTCGAAAGCTTCTGCACCTTGGTGACTAAATAAACTCTAAACTCTATGTTCCTGATAAGGGGCCGTTCACTTATTACGTAATGGGGAAGGGGGGGGGGGGGGGGGTCCGAGAGTTTGTTACGGTCTATTGTTTCACACATGATTCATTTGTTAAAAACGTTATGGGGGGTGGGGTAAAAAACCCGAATTTTAACGTTACGTAAGAAGTGAACGACTCCTAACCTTTTTCTTAGTGATACCGAAAAATTACCACATATAATTTATATTCTATTAATAGAAATTGCTGATTACTAAAATACCAAAATTATCATCGAGACAGTCGCACGACTTCATTTTTCGCTTCAATAAATCGAATAAAAAATAAAATAAGAATATTTTGCGAAAAAAATAAATAAAGAATAAAGATAGTCAAAATGTTGGTCACTAGGGTCTCTCGATAATTTTTAAATGAATGTTGTCAATAATCTAGAATATACCAAAATAAATCAATGCACATCGCAACTGTAAAAAATTCCATCATATTATCACGCGAGGTTTATGATGAAGAAGAAAAATAATTGGCTTGTGCCGAAAACATAAATCTCACTTATCAGTTCATAATGTGAACTTCTAGCGGAAACTTACTGTTCTCCCAAGGTTGGGGATGAAGTTCTTGGTGAAATACTTGATGTGGAATGAGAATTGCTTTGTTTCTTTCCCGAAATTGGAATTGCAGGCGTTTCAACAAACAATTTTGTTTCTTCTGGCATCTTCGATTGATTTAATGAGAACTATTGACACAACAAACAAAAAAACTTTCTCACAATTTTTTTTTTTTTTTTTTCAAATTATATTTTTAAAACTTTTATTTAGTTCCGATCACTTCAAATGTTTGTTGCAAACTGAATGTTTAATTGAGAAGTTGTTGCTATTTTAAAGGCTTCAATTTTGCTATGAGACAGCAAAATGATGATGATAACGCGTTTTGGTTGATGACGATCCCTCCTCAATACATAAGAATACGAGAAAAAAATAAGGCTGTGTGTACACAGATTGACCTCTCAATTTTATGACGTATTGAATATAAATCTTAAAATGTGTGAATGAAAATAAGGAATTCGCAGTTATGCTCGATTTTCTCTCTCTTGGTTGCTTGGTTGCTTGATTATTAGAGGAAAGCAGAAGAAAGCTTTGATCATTTGAAAATTATTGCTTTGTATATCAGTCATTAGTACTTAATCTATTTTTTAATGATCATTTAGTGACAATGACAACATTTTTATTATCAATTATTGAGTTTCTTATTTTTTTGATGAGTGAGTGCTTATTAGAGTTTCGTTGATTCCTGTTCAATTCATTTATTTTTTGTAGAAATAACCACTTTTAGTAAGGGATCGTTCACTTATGATGACCGGTTTTTTAAGGGGGTTGGGGGTCTGAGGCTGTGCAAAAATTTTATACAATAGGCTTCTTTGTTTTTTATAATTTTTTGTCGCAGGGGAAGGGGAGTTTAAAAATCCACATTTTTAATGGATTTCATAAGTGTTTACGGAATGAATATTCCATGTATGCAACCTACACTACAGGTTGATGCTGAAGAGTTCTAGAGAGAGCATATTTTCTCATAGAATTAATGTAATTAATAAAAATAAATAACACGCGATGCGTGGAAGTTAATTCAATTAAAAATTCCAAATTTTAATTCCTAGCTTTAGATCAATAAAATTAAATTTGTAAATGGAGAGAATTTTTTAAAAATATTTTTTTAAGTTTAATTCAATTTTCAAAAAGTATTTATTATTTATTCAAATAATAAATAATAATACATTTTCTGTAATCAGTGGATTTGCTAATATTACAAAATTATCAACAATTTTTAAAACTCATAGAAAATTTTAGGAACTGAACTTAAGATTTTCTACTTCAATCATTATCTGTTGTAACTTTAAACTAAACTAAAATTTATTATGAGTCTTAAAATTTTCAATTTCTACTGGCATCAATGATTCTAGAAACCCTAGTCACCTTTGACATCTAACGAGTTTTTGTTTATGCTACGAAAAATATAATATTTATTCTATATTGGGTTTGTTTTCTAGAAAAAAAATATTAAATAAATATAATTGCTACGGAAATTATTGTATTTTGAAGGATTATTGCATCAGATTTTTTTTTTTGCACTATTTTGTTTGACATGGAAAACAATGACGTAGATAGAGTTTACAGGAAAGGGATAAAGAAAACTAGGATTTTTTTTTTTTTTTTTTTTTTTTTGAAAAATGAATTTAAATTTTATTATGTAAATTTCAAAATTTAAATTAAATTTTAAAATTGAATAAATTTGGAAATTTTAAGTTTAAAAATACCTAAACGAAATTAAATTTTTTGAATGAAACTTAAAATTTAAAATTATTTTAAAATTAAAATAAAATTATTCAATAATCTTCGGCATACGTACATAGCAATCTAAAAATGGAAATTCTCTTCTCTAATTCACCGACTCTTATCGCAAACTTTTTTTTTTTCTAACTCAGATTATTCTCACGTTATAGAATGACCGATCATTATTTTAATGTTTTGTTTTCGTCGTTGTAGCTTCGTTTCCACGAGATCAATTAAGCAATTAATTAAAATAAAATAAATTTATTCACGTGAAAAGCACGATTTTGGTTTTTTGCTGACTGATTGAAATGTCTCTTTCCCTCTTTCAATATTTTTTAAAAAAAAGATTTCTTATTTCTAAAAACTATTCAATGTTCAATAAAGTTAAACAATTAAATAAAATTAATTACCTAAAGTTAAAGCTTTTTATTTGATCTATAAATTTGATTTTTTTTTTTGAAGAACTCTATCAAGTTTAATTACTCATGATGCTCAAAATCAAGGTTGAAATTGTCGGCTGTTTAAATAAGTTTATATTTTATTTGCAAAATAAATAATTAAAATATATGATAAGTGTAATAAAAATTTGCTCTTTATAATCTTGAAAAATATATTGTTTCATATAATTTTATTTATTTATCTTCTGCTAAGTTGAAATTATTAATCATTCTTAACCATCAAGAAAGACAATCAAAGATGACTAAGCTTTTAAAAAAATTATGTAAAAATTTCAACAAAAACGGATAAAGTGAAATGATAAAGTTTAAAAACTGAGAATTTTTATGATTTAACCTCTCTAAGATATGTAACTTTAATTAAATTGTTGCAAAATCAAAACAAAAAGTATTACAATAAAGAAACAATTTGATAAGAATGATTAAGATGACTTTACCCCAGGAATTGACACCTTCATCCAGAACAATAAGATATTTCATCCGGATGAAATCGTGTCAACCCCTAGACTATACCCTCCCTTTTCAAATCACTAAACATTTTATTTATTATTATTATTATTTTTTTTTAAATAGAATTAAGATGCTTACAAGAGGTCAACAATGTTATCAATTATACATGTGATGTCTGTAATGAATTTTTCTAGAAAATCTTAGTTTTTTAATAATTTATGATTTTATTTACGCATTTTTACTTATGTTTATACACTTAAATTATATACTGCTTTGCGTCTGTTTCAACGTGACACAATAAAAATAAAATAAAAACAATAAAATACAATGGAACTGGTACTTATGAGCTGTTGGAATAATTTTTGTTTTTTTTTTTTTTTTTTAATGATTCTTGTTAAGTTCTTGATTGATTTGCTCAACAATTTTTGTGACAAAAATTGTAATTCTGTCTTGACGTTGTAGTCCAATATTAACAACATCATCGTGATTAGCTTCCTCATTTTCCTCATAATCTGTATAACACATGTTGGTAATGAGGGAAAATGCAAATACTTTCATATCGCAGTGACGTGCTGTTATTACTTCATGAACCTTTAGACGAGACATAAGAAAACAGATATAAATTTTTTTTCATTCACAACCTTGCAAGCTTAATCTTGAGCAAATAATAATAAAATATTTTAGAACAAAAAGATAGCTTACGGTTGACATTCCAACAGCGTCGACACCGAATAACTTTAACATTCTTAATTCTGCAACAGTTTCGTAATTTGGACCACCTACGCATGTATATACACCAGTTTGAATTTCATTTTCCATTTTCATTTCCTTTGCGACTTCTTTTGCCATTTTTACAAGTTTAGGATCATAAGCTCTATCCATTGGTGGAAAACGTGGACCAAATCTTATCAAGAAATAAACATGACAATAAATCATTGTGCAAATAATAATAAAATAATTATCTAATTACCTTGGATCGTTGGGACCTTGAAGTGGAGAATTTCCTGCAAATCCCATGATATTGATGTGATCCTTGACAATCATTATATCTCCGACTTTATATGAAGGATTTAACCCTCCTGCTGCATTTGTTGCAATTAGATGAGTGCATCCACAAATTTTCATAACTCGTACAGGCATTGAGCATTTACTTAACGGATAACCTTCATAATAATGGAATCTTCCTTGCATGCACATCACTTCAATGCCATTTAAGTATCCGAAGACCATTTTTCCAGCATGACCAGACACTGTCGAAATGGGGAAATTTGGAATATCTTCATAAGGAAAACTATCAACGTCAGTCAAATTCTCAGCCAAATGTCCTAATCCCGTTCCACAGATGATGCCAATTTTTGGACGAATTTTTGTTCTCTCAAATAAATATTTTTTTATTTCCTCAATAATTTCAAATGTAAAACTGTTAAATAAAGAATAATGTTTAAGATTAGCGGTTTAAAAAAAAAAGAATCAAGAATTTTTTTTGGATCTGACTTAAAAAACAACAAAATTCAATCGATTAGCATTTAAATGATTTTTCTCGAGAAATTTCAGAGATATTTTGCCGATTCACTTTTCACATAAACTTCTTTCTGTAGGAGTTGCAAAGGAAGTAAAATTCAACAGAATAATTTCAAACAAGTTTCTGGATCAAGAATCAATTATTTAAATCAACATCTCCCTACTTTTTATATTACCTACATCTCATTGAATTTATTTTTATTTTATAAATCATGTAAGTAAATATTTTAGAAGCGAGGCAATTGCCAATTGGTTCATAATAACACGTGAATGATTAGCAAGATTATCGCATAAGGGCAAATCTACGAATAAACGGAACTCTGAAAATCGACTAACAATTTTTCTCAACTTGCAAAATTCAAAAAAAACCGTTAAAGCCAAATTGTTCTATGTTTAATTTATTATCTAAATTATGTAGGTTGATATTTTTATCTTAAAATCATTAATCATTGCAGCAATGATTACTTAAGTTGAGATAAATTAGTTGAAAAGCTTAAAATAGTTGATTTGCATATCGATTTTAACGGAATATTTCATTTCAAACTAGGATTGTGTTTTGCAATAATGAGTTAAAAAGTTGACAGTCTAACGCTATTTTTTACAAATATCTCTTTAATGAAGCATTTCAACAAAATAATAAGAACACATATTGAAAGCTTATAAAAAACGTAATCTAATGTGTATCAATACTTTAATGTAAGGTAATTAATTAACGCGAAAAACGATAATTTGTGAATTTTGATTTTGGAAAAATTGACAGTCTAACGCTCTTTAAACTTAAATAACTCATCAATTAGACAGTTCATAGTACTTTAACTGTATAATTATTGTTGCATTTATTATTCTTAACAATCCTAGATGCAAAAGAATCGGATAAATCAAGCTGATTTTGAGAAATTTACAAAAAATATATATTTTAAACAAAAAATTCTTTCGTAGATTTGCCCATAAAGCAATTTATTTACTTACTTTTCTCCAAAATAAGAGAAGCATGGAGATGACGTTCTCGGTGGTGAGTCATTGAAGAAATTTGACTTTTCATCTTTAATTCCATTTCCATTCGAGTATTTTTCACCATTTCCATTTTTCACAATTATATCGCACGACATTCTTGATGTTTAAGATTGAAACTTTTGCACTGACTTTAATTTAGTTCACTAACTTTATTTTATCTGCGATTTTTATTTTATTTTTTCTTGTTCTTATCTTCAATTGATGCTTATTTGCTTAATCTTTATAGTTAGTTCTATCAAAAGAATTTATGTCACTTCTTGAAAAAAAATCCAAATTAAATTAAATTCTTTCCAAATTTCACTGCAGCTTACTGAACAGAAATTATACGACTGAATTCTTTTCGTTAGATGTCCATTCCTTTTAAAGCATTTTAAAGCAGAGAGTTTGAGGGAAAAATATGTAAATAAAATCAACTGCATGCGTTTTGAGAGCAGGCGAGAAGATTTTTTTTTCCTCGTGTGTTTATATGCTCATAAGATAATAGAGAATCAAGCTTAAGTGGAGAATTTTTCACTTGATGTCTGTGTGAGTTAAATTATGCTCTTAATATTTGACTTAATAAAAAAATAAAATGTTTTTCCACCCGACTATCTTTATGACTCTCGTATTTAAATCAGAGTGATTAAGAGATACTTTTGTAAATGTTAAACTAATATCTTTTGAGCATTAAGGTAGTTTGTGTTGATTATGCAAAAAAAAAAATGTCTAGAATTGTTTCAGATTCTCAATAAAAAAAAGTTGCAACTTCAATATTTTTAGCACATATTTGTGGGAAATGAGCTATTGTCTTTGAATCGTACACATGCTTGTTTATTTATTTATTTTTTTATATTCTAAGCAAATAAATTTAATCTTTACTCGTGTTGCTAACAGATTTGCTCAAGTATTAGAACACTTTATTTCATTTTCGCCATAAAAAAATGCACTTATTCTATTAGGGTCGTTCACTTAAAATTAAAGTAATCCAAAATGTGTGTCGTCATTTTTTAGCGCATTTTTGAAAACTTGTTTTCAAAAAGGAAGCTCAATCATACACTTTGATCGGCAGCAAATTTTTGAAAAACTATCTTTTGATCTAGACATCGTACAGAGTTCGGGTTTGTTTTAATAGCTTCGTTTAATAAAGTTATTGTGGCCACGGCTATTTAGAAGTCTTAAAATTGAGTTTAAACACCTTAATTATCAAACTTAATTTTTTCATACAAACAAAATATGAGTGCGTTCAGAAATTTGAAATTTAACGGTAAAAAGTAATGGATGCGTTCAGAATTTTAAATTTTTTTCTAACGGAAAAATTTGAATTTCAGAAAACCGTTAAATCGTAAGAATATTTTTTGCATTGCATGTTATGAAAATCGATTTTAATGTATAAACTTTAAGAGAAAGTAAGGTTTTTGATAATTCATTTTAGAAAAGGAATTTTGATCATTAATTTTAAGCTTTTTGTAGTAATATTATGACTAAAGAAATAGCAATAGAGTTTTAAAACTTGTCCATCTTTTCTATTAAATCAATTGCTAATCGCTGCGCCAAAAATGCGCTAAAGTCCCTCGATATAAAACACGAGGACTTTTGTAATTTTTTTATGAAATTTCTTAAAAATTTTATGACATTGCAGGTTTGGTAAAATTTCACGAGACTTTTTTGAGAATGTTAAAAATGTGTAAAATTTGTAACACTTTGGGAGGGGGACACTCCATATAAATTTTTTTTAAAAAATACTATACAAAATTTGATATTTACGTTCAGGAGGAGGGGAGGGTCGAAAAAGGCTTTTTTAAGTTACGAAATTTACGAACGACCTCACTTACGACGTCCATCAAAAACTTGAATTTTTAGACCTTTCTCTCCTCCTTTGTCACAAAATCTTCATCCAAAAAAACTTCTATTGTTTTAAACTGTCGCACAGCCTCAGACACCCCTTATCCGCTTAAAAATTGGTCATCATAAATGAATGATCCCTTAAATAAATTCATGTACATTTTGATTTGACCGCAAACTATATGTAGCTCAATAAATCGCTCAATTCACTAAATACGTTCTAGTAATTTGCTACTTTTATCGTTGACGTTGTAGGTAGTTGATAATTAGTCATAATAATGCAGCACATGTATGCATATAATTTCAGAACTGCCTTATGTTGATATTTCCAAGTCAGGTTTGTTTCAAGTGCATGTCAATATTTATTAACATTAAAACTTATTTTAATGTGTCATAATTTGAAATAATTACATAAGATTTTGGTGGTTCCTGCAAAATTAAAATATCAATTTGCTCAAAAAACGTGTCATAGTAAAGATATTCAGGCAAATAAAGTCATTTATAGTAAATTTTATAAAATGATCAACATTTTTTTTTAGAAAAGATTAAAATCATCATTTAAGAGAAACTTATAGCTCGATTAACATTTGCAATGATGTCTTTTTGATGGTCGTAAAATTTCATGATATTCTTATTTTTGATCTTATTAAGCAAAACTGACCAGAACGCAATAGAATGTTGAATAAAAGCAAAAAATTATTTAATATTAATGGATTCATTTCGTGCGATTTTCTTCCATAAATATATGCATATTAATTTGGAGAATTAAAATCCTTGTTCTAATCCAGTGTCTTCCAAGTCTTCCAAACTTTTTTTGTGCAACAACAAACGTTGATTGTAAGCTATCACAGAAACCGCACACAGCATACGGTTCATGGTAAGCTATCATATAAAAAAAATGGCGGCATGCTAATGTGTCGCGACACATAGTTAAATGTTGTTCACTTATACATCCTATTATTAGGGAGGAGGGGGTAGGGGTGTAACCAAGAATTTTTTTGAAGGGGACGGGTTGCTGCTTTTCGACGTTTTTTTGGTTCGGATCTGAAAAGTCCCGAAAATAGGGAGGATTTTGACATCCAAAACCTACGTCCCTCCGAGGAGGGGTCTGAGGCTATGTGACCAGGGGATTTTGCCCCCCCCCCCATTTTTTAAGGAACAATTCTTCAATTTGCTAGGGTTTTTTTTAGAAAAAAATCTCTAAACCTCCTAAATTTTTCTTTTCAATAGTCTTAAAAAACAATTTTTTAATGAAAATTTTGTGACAGAGGGGGAGGAAGGTTCAAAAATCTATTTTTTGATGGACGTCATGAGCAAACGGTTCTAATCATTTCTTTCTTTTAAAATATGCGTCAATGACCAGTTTGAGAATTTAATTAAAATTTTATAAAAATAAGTTTTAAAAAATAAGCAAAAACTGGTTCAATGAGATTTAAGAGAATTTTTTTTTTTTCACTCATGATCTTGGTTACTAATTTTAACTTCTTTTTCTTTAACTTTTTTTTGGGTCCAAAAGATGGGTGTGATTCTTTAGAATAATTCTCATGTCTAACATTTTAGTTGATTGCTTTAATTTTTGGACAATAAAATTTATTTGCAGGATAATCTTGAATGCTTTTTTGTGAAACAAAATTAGAAGCTATTTGACACTTTATAATAAATTATTGAAGTTTATCGATGACCAATATTTCCTGCAGACCTCAATAATCCAAATGTTAAAAGTTTTCTTTTAACTTTTTTTTATTTAAGATTTTTTTTCATCAGAGTTCTGACATGTTATTAACAATTTATTTATGTTTTTTCCCAAAATAAAATTTTCTAGCACTGCTGAACATTTTTTTCATTCAATCATTTACTTTTCAGCTGGTTTGGTATCAATTTCTTCTGTTGCTGGATTTGCATTACGGAAAGTTGGAAATTGTTCCCATGGTGCTGATAAATCAAATTTACGAAACTCTTGGGCTAATTCAAGTGGCTCACATACAACACGTTTCTTCTCGTCATCATATCGAAGCTGCAAAGACATGAAAAGACACTTTAGCATTTTTTAAATCAATAATTTAAGAATGTTAAAAACTCACTTCAACATATCCAGAAAGAGGAAAGTCACGACGTTGTGGATGTCCTTCAAATCCATAATCAGTTAAGATACGTCTTAAATCGGGATGATTGGCAAAGAATACACCATACATATCCCAAATTTCACGTTCATACCAATTTGCTGCTTTAAAAATTTCATTACATGAGTCAATTGGTGAAAGTTCATCTGTGTATGTCTTAACACGAATTCTTGAATTATAACGAACTGAGAGGATATTATAAATGATTTCAAAACGATATTCGCGTGATGGAACATCCATTCCAGCAATATCAACAAGATTTGCAAATTGTGCTTGATGATGATCTTTTAAGAATTGAAGCACGGGCAAGACGCCTTCGGGAGCAATTAAAATTTCTAATTCATCTCCAGCTGTCAATTGAACTTTTTGGACATACTTTGGTAGACATTCGGCAACATATCTTCCAAAATCAATAAAATGAGCTCGTTGTACGGTATTTGGTTTACGGACAGTCGCTAAAAATTAATTCAATTCCATTAAACTTGATCATTATCATAAAATGTAATCCTTACGTCTTGTTTCTTCAACAACAGCAGGTTCTGAATGTTTAAACCGTCTTACAGATGACAAAATTCCTTTTCAATAATAACAAAAAAAAAAAAAAATGAAATGAGAACTAATTGATTTGCACAATTTTTGTCACTTTTTACCATTATTTTGGGTGAGTCCACTGCGTAAACCTAATGAGATGCTCCTCAATAACGACGCCATTCTGTAAAAATCCAATTTAATTAAGGAATTAAGCTGGAAAATTAATAAAATGAATATTAGATAATTACTTCTTTGATACACCAATACATTCACAAAAAATTGAATTTTTTTTTTGACTATTTCGAATTTTTTTTCGAACTTGATTTGAATTTGAAAAAACCGTTGAAAATAATTCTGTTTTGAATTAAATATAACTTTGGGTAACAATGTGAATTCTTATAGGAAGTTTAATATCTAAAAGACCATTTATTTAACCTTATATTCAAAGAGAAATCACGAAATTTTCAAATTCAAAAAATCTAAAGAAATTTAGAACATGATTCAAATCTGAAATTTCCGTTAAATTTAGAACATAATTCAAACCTGAAATTTCCGTTAAATTCATAACAACAAAAAAACGTGTTTATATTAAAGTTTACAATATAATTGTCAATAATAAAAATGGGAATTAAAGGATTTTATGGATATTGTACGCGTAAAATTGAAGCTTGTCACAAGATAGTTAATATAAGAGACGAGATTATCAATGCAAATGAGTAAGTTATAAGAAAATACAATTTTAATAAGATTCCAAATATTAAGACCTAAACTTTCAGTGAAAAACCAAAGATTATGATTGATTTGCATACATTGAGCTACAATTTCAAGATGAATAAAAAGGAATTGCTTTGTGGCTATCAATTAAACAAAATCAAATTTAAAGCTGAAGAATTCTTCAAGCAATTAGTCGAGTGTGGAGCTGATCTGATTTTTGCGTATCAAAAGGTATGAAAATGACATTAATTGATCTACTTACTGTGTCTTTAATGTGAATTCCTAAATTTTACAGCCTAATGGAAATGATCAAGAGTTTCTTACACGTCGATCTGATGACTACAAAACTGCACTTGAGTTGCTTAACAACATTCAGACTATTCAAAATTTTGACGAGCTTTTGGATAGTTCAAAATTCAAGCGCTTTCCATTCAATGTCATGGTCACAATATGCTTAATACAGTCAGCTAAGAATTATGGAGAAGTTTATGGATTTGATTCCGTTAATCATCCACCGTCCATTTTAATGGCTCAATTTGCAACAAAGGAAAAATGTTCTTGGATACTTGGATTAAGCACATTCAAATTTTTAGTTCCTGGTGATTGGAAAATTTGGTCAGATGAAAAGTTAAATATGGAAAAAATGACAGTTCTTGAGATTAATAAGGAAGCAATTTTGGATCATTTTAAAATCAGTTATCATCAAGCACCGCTGTTCTTTACTTTAGCTGATAAGCTTGAATGTGAAGAAAGTTTAAAGAGAAAGGTTTCTAATCATTTTGGATCTGTAAGCAAGTTCCCATCCATCGCAAGATTCATACAAAGATTAAATCTTCCATTGACTGAAGACTCGTACATTATCATGGCAACAACAATCTTTGGAGAAAATTATCCAAAAAGTTTCATTGAAGACTTGAAGAAATCAATTGAAAAGCATACAATTAATCCAATTGAACCTTTGATGCCTAAAATTGCAGACATTGATGATGATACATTGAAGACAATCAGAAATGAATTTATGAGCTTTGCAGAAGAAATTTTATTCAATCATAAGCCAATATTTGTGTCACCAGTGTTTATGGACTTAAATTCACCAGACATGGAAAATTTCAATTCATTAGTATTGCCATTAATTCAAAAGACCGCTGGAATATTGATGAAAAATTTATCAGATCGTGAAACTCGTGAAATTGTCATGCTTGACGAAAATGATAATAAATTCCATAAATTTCCACTTGAAATTATTTATCCCGACTTTGAAGTTCAATCACTCAACGATATGCTAAATGGAAACATATCAACTTTTGATAAAATGAAGATGTTATTTTGGATAATGGACTTGAAATTAAGTGATTTGGAAATGCCATGTATGACGGAAGATTACACAGTTGACTGTATGATTTTAATGTATTTAGTCAAAAAGAATTCATTGACAGTATTAGATGCACGCTGTATCCTTAAGACAATTGTTGATACTCGTTCAAAAGTCTCATCACTTGAATTTATAACAGAATATCCAAAGAAAGTTAATAGCAGAGCTTTACGCTGTACATTCCTCTATTCTAAAATGTATCTCGTTCTATGTTCATGCTTGACATGTCTTGGAATGAAAAATTTGTGTCATGATTTGCAATTTGATGGAGCTTACTTCCAAAAGATGTATTCATTGAACGTATTAGATGAACCAGAAGAAGATGACGATGAAGATGAGGAAAATGTCATCACGGCTGTATCTACAAATATTGCAAATATTCCAGTTAACATGCCACAAAAGGAAGAAATGTTTGAGGAACCAGTTATACCAAATGATAAGGATGTTGATCAAACAGAATTGGTTGACTTGTTCACAAATATTATTCGATTTTAAAACGTGTGAAGGAATTGCAGTCAAGGAAATGAGGATCAAAAATTGATCAAGTAAGATTAAAAATTTTTAAAAAGTATTAATTATGTCAAGATTTATTAAAATAACAAGAGTGGAGACTAAATTGGAGGCTTAAAAGAGAGAATATTAAATAATTGTTTTGACCGTTTGAATATAAAGAATAAAAGTTAGAAATCGATTATTAAGAGACAAAAAACTTTAAGTTTGACTTTTTGATTGGAATGAAAGAAAAATTTAAATTTTATTAATTTTTATTTATTCAAATTTTTTCTAACGAATATAATTCATGAATAGCTCAATGATTGTCATGTATATATGTCATATATATATATATAAATTGGCGCTTCCAATTAACATAAATAATCAGCATAATATCATAAAATATAAGCGCAATAACCAATAAGACATAAACAATAAATCACAAAATATAACATTAAAAAAATATCAAATTGGACCATCAATTGGTTCAAATTGGCAATTAAGTGGCATTTGTAAAAATATAAAGTCAACTTAAACTGTTCAATAATTGATAGAAATGATGATCGATGCACTGTAAAGAAATTAATTTTGATTAGTTCATGGAAAAATGCGAAGAAGTTGCATCATAATAAAATGGCCAACTTCGATGAAAATTTAACTGGATCCAAAAAATTTTGATGTTCAAAAATGGAAATTTGACCAAAAATGATCAAAATTAAACTAACCTTTAATAACCACCAAATGAAATAAGATTTGAGAACTTTGGCTTAGATTTAGGCTTTCTTTCTCGTTGGCTTTGCTTTTTCTTTGATTTTGACTTGGACTTCTCACGTTCAACATAACTATGAACGAAATCATTTGTATTTAATTTTTGAGTAGCTTCAGATTCATTTTGCTTCACATTAGATTCAGAAAATTCATCTTGAGCTTCAGTATTCGAGCCTAAAGAAGCTTGTTGTTTACTCATTAATTGATCAATAGCGACAGGAACATCAGATTCTACTGGATCATCTTCGATTTTGATTTTTGCATCTGATGTATCTTCAACCTGAGCATCAGCTTGGACTGGATCATCCAACTGACAAGTCTCTTCATCCTCAATCATGTCACACCAGCTCAATTCCTGTGAATTAGAATCATTACATTCTTGGAGAATTTCATCGGTAGAAGTTGATTTATCTTCTTTAGAAGCCATTGGATTTTCAAGCAATTTTTCAGTTTCATCAAGAAATTTGTCAGTTTCATCTAAAAATTCTTCAGTTTCTTCATGACTTTTATCGACTTGACTTGCCTCAGATAATTCAATTATCTCTTCATGATATTGAGATTCATTTAATTCCATCGATTCATTCACAAAATTATCATAAATCGCTTCATCTTCTGATTGATTCAATTCATCCTCGTTGTGTTCTTCTTCAATGTAATCGTCGTTAAAAATTCCATTCTGTTCAAGTAGGAAGTGTAAATTATCAATGTAAGCATTCATTTTCCTAATATTCGATGCGTATCGTTCTTCCTTTATTTTCCAACTGTTGAGAGCATGTCCATAAAACATCTTTGCTTGTTGAAGTTCTGTTTCTTTATGAATTGCAAGAGTTTTCATACGTTTAATCTGATGCTCACGAGCTGCAACATGGATATTGCAATTTTGTCGTCTTTCAAGAAATTTATTTGTCAGTACTTGATTTGAGTCTGATTTATCGTTGATAATTTTCGTCCACATCTCAATATCATCCTCAATCTTGGTAATTTCTTTACGAAGTGCTATAATTTCATCATTTCGGTAGTTACGATTGTAATTCTCAACTATTTCTGTCAATTTTTGAACTGTTGAATCGTTGATTCGTTGAATTTCCACTGGATTTGCCATTTTTCGAGAGCTTTGCAAAAATGCGACTTTATCGTTCAACAAAAGAAAACTGTTTGAAATTTTTCTGAGAAAATTTTTTTAACAAGTTTACTGAGATGAGATTTTTCATTTGAAAATTTTGTTGAAAAATTTCTATTCAATATTGAGAAAATTAAAGTTTAACTACAATTAAAATGAATTTCCTTCAAATAATCCTTTAGTAGTAAGTAGAAAATATTTTGCAGAACATAACCTTTCTAAATACAAAAGATTGCAAGGGGTTGCAACTATATGGAGTAATTTTAAGAAAATTGAATAATTTTAACTGATTTTAAGACTCAAATCATAAAATTATTCAACCATTAATTAGTTTGAAATCTACAGCAGCAGATTAAATTAGCAAATCGAAAAATTTACACAATGAATCTTTTTATTCAGCTTAAAAAATAGTTGGAAAATAGAACAGATTGATTGAATGAAAAAATAACGTTGAAATGTTTGAAAAACAAGGAAGATCCAAGTTGATCACCAAACACTTGCTGAAAATTTTAATAAATTCAAACTATTCAAATTTCATGCCAAGGAATCTGGATAGAGGATTGAAAATTCGAGTTCGAATTTTCAATCCTTTTTTTTTGTTCGAAGACTTTCGAACTGAATTCGAAATATTTTTTGTCGTTAAATTTTTTCACATTTTCATGTAATTAGAGCTTCAATTAAATTTAAATGTATTAAATTCAATATAACTAAGCTTAAAACGCTTAAATCTTTAAGTATTTCTTTAATTAAACCATAAATTAAGAATAAAAATTTTATCTTCCGATTTTTTGCAAACACATACTAACACAAACAAACTTGTTTACATTTTGAGAAGAAAATTTTAAATCACAATTTTTGTTCCTTATTTTAATGAACAAATATACTGGATCTTATTTAAACGAAGCATTATGATTTAGTAATGCCAACTAATTACAGATTTAGTGATGATCCAGTCTCAAAAGAGATAAAATATTGAATTTTCTAAAAAAAATAATTTCGAAAAATTGTAAACAAAACATTTGAACCTTTGCAAAAAAATTCATATATTTTTCGGTTTAACGTAAGACCTTCTATCCAGATTCCTTGGATTTCATGTTGTGTCATCTCGAAATTCTTTTTCTATCCAATAAATATTCATACCTAATTTCTAATAAAATTAACAATAATGCCCAGAAATTCCAATTAAAGTGTTTAAATATTAAAAACTTGATTCCAATTGTTCATCATATGTTCGAAAGATTGCACAAAAGACATGGACCCTCACTGGAATATCGAATGTAAGACGAAAGAAGGTGTAATGAAGAAAATATGAAGGAGAGTGAATTTAGCCTTCAAGCAATGCGGTTCGATTGTCGAGTCGGTCGCTTAAATATTAATTCAATTTTGATATTTTATTAAGTTTTTAATGCCATAAAGTTATTAAATCGTGTACATTAATGTGTAATAAAAGTGATTTTAGTGAGAAATTTTAACTAGATTAAGTGAAAGTTGGAAGAATATTGAATTTAAAAATTTTATTAAGGATAAAAAGAAGAAAAAAATTGATTGTGGAAAAAAAATCATTTTGTAAAGGAATTTATGAATTTTTTTAAAAAAACATGTTTTGTGTCCAAAAATGTGAAAAAAAAAATTGTGAAAATTAAGCTTTAAGGAATTATGTAATAATGAATTCTACAATATTTAAGTGAATTAATTCAATGAAAAAAGAAATGTCAGAGGTAAAATTTAAAGCACAAGAATTCAAAAGACTTCAATTATACATCACGAAACGAAACGAAACTCAATTCTTGTCTTTCTGCTCTCAATTTTTTTTTTTTTAATGTTTCCATTGGACATCTCATACAACTGACTTTATAAGAGTGTGTGTGTGTGTCATATGTGTGACAGAATAAATGGATGGATGGATGGATGACTGTGTATCTTTCACTCTCATGTATCATGCAATTCATTGCATGTGCAAGTCTCTCTCAACATTTTTTTTTGTATCATTAGAAGGTCAGGTAGATGTAGAATGTAATTGTATATGTGCGTTTGGATATAACGAATGTAAATGTAACGTAACAAGTTGATGATGCCCGATAATCACAATAATTTTAACTTTTTTTACATCTTGATATACATTTCTTTTCTTCCTGTTGTTCCAACTGATGATTCCTTTCTTATGTGGCTTTAACAACAACAAGCTCTAATTATGGAAATTTTATGAGAGGTTCCTGCTTAATTACAAAAAAAAAAAATCTTTTTATGACTGAAGATTCTTATGAAAAATTCAAGTTTAACTAGAATATTTTTTTATGGATATAAGAGGTATGCTAATTTGGGGGTCATATTGAGTTGCTTGAAATTTTAATATTTTGAGCATGAAAATATCTCAAATTATTGATTTAAAGGATTTAATTTATGTCATAAGCAAAATAAAGTCAATTTTCAACACATCTTAAAAACATGAAAAAATTGCCATAAATTAATTTTAGCCGCATAAAAGGGTGAAAATAGCCATTGTAATCCAACCAGCGCCACTGAATAATTTCTATTGAAATTTCACATGAATGTTGAACTTTCTGGCAAACGAAAAAAAAAGAACTTTATTTCTTCTTTCTCTGTTCTTACAAGCATTACACACATATTTCATCTTTTTTTTTGCGGTATCGAAAATAACAAACAACCGCATCTCGTTTTCATTAAATTTCTTAAAGCAAAAGGGAAATACACAAAATATGTTTTTTATGTTCGAAAAGTTATGATTACATTTTTTTTTTTTTGTATTATTTTATGTTCCATGTCCTCTCTCATTTCAATCCACTCGAGAAAGATTCTGGCAAATGTGATAAGAAGGAAAGGAAAAGAAGAAATGCAGGAAAAGTTTGTGATTTTTGAGTTTGTTGAGCGCATTTTTAAATTGTGAAAATTTTTGAAAGGTTTTTGATGTTAAAAGGATTAGGTATTTTTAAAATGTAAAATGTTGAAAGAGAAAAGAATTCAAAAAAACTGAATTTTTATATCAATCAAAACCATCCTAGATAAACAGGATATAGTTGGTCACTCAAATTCATAATTTTAGAGAAAAGAACTTGTTTAATTTTAAGTTTATTAAAATCAGTTATGTAATGCTTCAAAAAACGTTCATAGCAAAAATCAAAGATTCCTTAAAGTACAAAAAATAATCAAAAGCTTCAATGAAAGAATCGAGTCAAGACAACTCAACAAATCCTTTTGCATTTCTTGTAGAAAATTAAATCGAAAAAGAAATGTGGAATGAGGAATAAGTACTGAGTTTAATTTCGGGTGAAATATTATTAAAATGTTATTTTTCTTCTTCATTTGTAAAACTTTCTGAATTTTTAACCAGAATCAAAGAAGTATCGAGCCGATGAGAAGGAATACTTGCAACCTCCAAAAAATACCAAAATAAAAAAAAAAAAAATATTGATAAGGTCAATAAAATATTAATTTTAATGGATATTCGAAATTGTTACTTACAAAACCAATGAACCACAAAATCCAATCGCGTACTCTCTTTCTTTGTTCCTCATTCATTTACTTTATCCTTGCTATTCTCTCATATTGCATGATCTTCCATCGATCGCGTACACCTAGTTGAATGTTATGAACCCCATCATTACGAATGCCGATTTTAATGAGATTTTTTTTTTTTTCATCTTATTGCTTTTGCCTTCACCAAATCCGAATGCTTTGGTACGGATTGTTATGTGTATCTTTCAGCTGCTGGAGTTCAAAATTATAAAATATTTTTTTTAGCAAAGAAGATACAGCTACAACAACAATCAAATCATTATCGGTAATGCCTTCTTTAAAATCATCATAAAATGTTAAGTTTATTCCAAGCATTAATAAAAATGTTGGTTTTTAAAAAACATTTAAATGTTGATCGCTTTGTCTGGTTGCTCGACATTCCTTTTAATGCAGTTTGATATTAAATAGAATTGAACAAAAGAATGAGAATTAATTTTTTGAAAAAGTTTTCGTTATTTGCTTTGTAAAAGTCTCAATTTTAAATTTAATTTTGATTGTAAGAACCTAAAAATGCGCTTCAAAAAATTCTTCATTTCATACTTGACTTGATAAAGTTTAACATAAATGTTCCCATATCCAAGCAGGTATATAAAGTGAAGAAGCTTGAATCAGTCATTATTTTCTATAATATTTTCGCGCTTCAACCATAAAGAGTTATTCCAAAACTATTTACCTCTATTACAGTCTTGGATCTATACTCAATATGCATAAACAATTATTACCTTTTAATAATTTTTAATGCGTACTTTAAAATTTTGCTGTTATAGCTTCTGAACTCAAATTGCATTCTCCAACATGTGATGTGTTAAAGGCATATCATAGCATTCAATAAACGATCAGATTTGCTTTTTGCATGTAATTCAGATGAAATTCAATGCGGTCGCAATGGATGAAGAACACAGAAAGAAAAAAAAACCAATTTAATATTTCTGGTGAAAAGAAATTAATTTCACATATTTTTGTTACTTCTTCACTTATTTGGTTTTCTTGCGTTCCAATCAAATGCAACAAAGAAAGTTCTTAACAGTTTTAAAGCGAAAAAATTGTTTCATTTTAATAATGATGCTTCATTTTGTGGCTTTGCTCAATTTTTGTATTATTTTTTTTTCTTGTTCTTCACTTCTTATTTGTTTCATTTCTTTTGAATTCAAATTTTTAGCCGAAATTTGTGCAAAGATGAAGCTGCCAAACTGGTTTGAATATATTTTTGGTTAAACTTTATGCAGCACTATTTTATAAAATTTTAGTAACTTTTCTAGCTTGTGAATCAATTCTGATAATCTTTAAAGCTTCAGGATTGCAATATTCAGTAGTAGATGTGCTAGTCAAGCAGATTCAATCCAATATAAGCATTTAAAATGATTGAATTCAAGATACAGAAATTCAAAAAAGCCTAAAATTTATGTTAAGTCACTATTGAATCATTTCCAATCCATCCTAAAAATGCATTTTATTCAAAAAAAAAAAAAAAAACAATCGCTAAAAACGATCAAAAGAAAAAAAGAGCTTCATTTCAGAGAATCAAAAGGAAATAATTGAAGAAAATTTGCTTATACTTATATATTCATTTCATCTCTACCACTTCTCAATTTAGTTTAAATGCTTTTCGATTCAGAAATTCATGAGAAATAATTTTTTTTTTCGTCGAGCAGGCAAGATTTTTCAGGGATTCTGTAAATCTTCACTCTGAATGTATTAAGACATGATAACAATTGATATCAGCCAGTTACTTCCCTCGCTTCTGATGTTCCTTATTGCAGCCATTCTAGTGTCGTCATTCAAATAACAAATGAAATGCAAAAGAAGGAAGAAAGAAGATTTTTTTTTCTCCACTCACATTTCGTGCTTCATTGCAGAAAAGAATGAAAAATATACAAATGTCATGCTCATCGCCCCGAATGTCGCACAATTCTTTCTGTTTTCCTTCTTCTTCACAAGCATTATTCTTTCGTCGAGAATTGCATAAAGGCAAAAAAAAATGTTGATTTGGATGGAATTTGGAAATTTAAATTTTATAAAAGAAAAGAAAGACGGAAAGACTTCTTCAAGTCAATTCTTTCAAGCCATTTGAATTGTCTAAAATAGAATCTGAACAATAAAAGATTCATTTTCAGTCTCATAATAATTTCGGCTAATTTCTTTCTCATTTTCTTAAGAACTGTCAATCTTCTCTTTGTTTCTTTCCTTTTCTGTCGGCATTTATTTGCAAATTGTAAGAAAAAAGTCACAAAACAATACAAGAGTTGAGACAAAATCAAAATGATTATTTTTTAAACGCATTTTATTTAAATATATTTTGGTTTTATCATCATGGATTTATTAGAGCCTTTTCTAAAGCCTATTTGAACTATTATTGTTAGTTTGACAATCACAATGTCTATTTATTAATCAGTTAATAAATGAACAAGACTATACTGATAAAATAATAATAAAGATGTTTATTGTTTAAAAATCAGAAACAAACTGAATATTTGTGTACAAGGGGAAAATCAACTAGTTGTAATTGCATATATAATTTGAATGTGAAATAACCGTTGATGAATTCTTAACATTTTTAAGAATTAACAGATTTTTTTATGAAAAGTTTTAAAACAATCTTACAAGTTCCATATTAAAAATCCATACAGCAACATTGATTGAAAAAAAGAAGCAAAACTAATCGAAGATGGCATGAGTAAAGGCCATATAAAAGAAAGCCAGCTTGGGATTGTCAACAGTCTCATTAAAAAAATCTCATTGGCAATGGGTCGCAAAATACATATTTCTGCAAGGAACCATAAAACAGCATAAAAACATGCAAAATTTACATATAATATTGAAATTCGTCATCTATAAAAAAAATATTTTCTTCTCCTTCCTTTCTGTCCACAAAAAAAAAAAAAAAAAGATTTCGTGTTGCCTTAAAAATTTACTTTTCTTTGTCAGTTAATTCTACTCATGGTTCTCTCTTCATCTTGTCATTTTCGTTTCTTTAAATGCTCAATAAGTTTTCAACAGTCGTTTTTTTATATGTATATTCTCATCTTGTCTTTCTTCCTTTTCCTCTTATCTTCTTTTCGCGCTTTAACAGCAAATTTGCGAAACATGTGGCATCAACTTTTCTTCGACCTTTCTCAATTTTTTCAAGGTAGTTTTTAATTATCGCTATTTGGATGCTGATTGCCTTATTTCTCTTTTCATTTTTATCTTCTTCAATCGTCTGTTTTTTTTTTGGTGAATTTATTTTTTTTAACATCTCTAAACCTGATTTTTTTTGTTAAGAAAACAATATTTTACAGATTTAGAAGTTGGATTCAATATGCTTAGAAATAATTTACAGTATTTTCTCGACAGTTAATTGAACAAATCCATCAAAATAGGAATTTTTTCTGTATATTTGAATATAAAGTTATTTCGCATTAAAATGAGAAAACTTTCAAACTTGATAATGATTTCGTTCCTCTATGTAATTAAATAAAGAAGCGAATCTGTGAGAAAATTTTAGAACAGATTTTTGGTATTTAATGAGTTTGTTTTATTGTCAAAATTGGTGGAACTGAAAATGAATGAAAAATATTGATCCAAAAATTAAATTTCTTCGTTCTTAAAATTTCTTTTTAATCTTATTAGGTAATTTGAAAATTTTGATTTAAAATTGAAAGGTACGCAAATTTTAAATAATCAAAAAATTAGAATATTGTAAGAATATTGACACATACATAATTTTATTAAAATGAAATGTTCGATCCTAGGTATTATGTAATTTATTTTAAAATCCCTCTATCCAAAATCCTTGGTTTTAAAATTCACCAATTTCAACAAAATTAAAAAAAAAACTGTGGTTAATTTTATTTTCTCAAATTATCGATTTAAATAATTTAATTTCTATTCTCATTTAATAATTTTTAACTCATTTAGTAGAATTTTATTATTGATTACAGTTTGACAATCGAAAAAAAAAGATCAATCGAATAATTTCTTTTTTTTTATCAAACTTGCTGTGAATATTTAAAGTTAATTTTGAAAGCATTAATTAATTAAATGAATCGAAAGGTAGAATAAACTCTCATATTTAAGATAAACAAAAAATTCCAACACATTTTAAAATTTTAAAATCTTCAAACGCACCAAGAAAACCACCGTGAAAAAAGTATGAATTATTAGAGTTATGACAAAAGGATGTTAAAATTAAAATTTATTAGTTTTGTAAATATTTTTATGATTCTTTATTCTCATTTATTAAGAAAAAATGAGCATGAAAAAAAGAAGAAGCTTTCATGGATATAAGTATGTAGAAAAAAGATTAATAGAAAATATGTACACATAAATAAATATTTTTTTCATGTTTTATTTATCCACACTTTACTCTCCAATCATCATTCCATTCCACATTCATTAATCGATGGGAATAGATTGAAAATAAGACGAAGAAAAATAAATTGTGTACAGAAGCATCGCTTATTCAAATCAGAGTTGCTGTGCAGGTCAATTCACCTACATACATTTTGTTGGAATTTTCGATGTTGCACCCATAGAAAAAAATTAACAATGAATTGTTGTTTTGTATGAAAATTTTAACAATGCTATAGTTAAAATAGCGTTAACGATGAAATTGTTGAATTTTAACAATGACCATTGTAAAATTTTTTCGCCAACAATAAAATTGTAAAATTTAACTATCGTCATTGTTGAATATTTTTCTGAAGAAAAAAATGGTCACCTATCCAATTACTAAATAGGGTGAACGTTGCTTTACTTCCAGAGGCCGACGATGACTTTTTGATCCGCTGCTTATTTAAATATTTTATAATTTTATAGCAAAAATCAATATTTAAAGTAAGCATTATTTTTGTTAAATTTAAATATTTTTAAATTTTGATGAATGATTTCATTTTAGAATGATAATTTAATGGATAAAAATAAATAAAACCGGTAAATCTTAATTTTCTTTGGCCAAACTTTAACTCTTTTTCCTCAAAAATTATTTTTTTACAATTTTTTTGAAAATTATTGCAGCAATAATTAAAAGCTTAACAATTAAGCATTTTTATTAAATTTTAGATAATTGAAAAGTCAAAATTTATTAAGTTTTTTAAAATCAAATATTAACTATGAACATTGTTAAATTAACAATCACGATTGTTGTGTAACAATATCATTGTTGTTTCATTGTAAAAACAAATTTAACGATAGCATAGTTAAAAATTTTTTTCTTCGTACAAATATAACAATTTCATTGTTAATTTTTATTTACTATGAAGTAACAATGAAAAATGTTAAATTTTTTTTATGAGTGTGGAACTGATTATTAAATATTGACAAAACTTTGAAAAATATTTGAATGAAAGATTATTCAATATATCTTGGATTAATGCCGCTGCAATCGATAGTTTGTATTCTTCAACTCGTGGGAATCATCTCTGATTAAGATGATGAACTGCGGTTAAAAATGCGTATTGAAATAATAAATAACAAATAAAAAAAAGAAAGAAGAATTTAATTTATAAACTAATGAAGCAGCATTAAAGAATCACAAATAAAGCAATTTCCGCCATGAATTTTTCTCTCTCGCGCGCGCTTTCATATCCACAAATGTTAAATATATTCAGCATAGATGTACATTCATACATATTATAACAATCGCTAAGTGGCATCAAAAGCACTAACTCACACCGGTAATTGTTTTACGTTATCTTTCCTGTGAAAATGAAAATATTTTGTTCTCCTATATACATCCATTCTGAATGCTGTGCTGATGTTTTGTACTGAAATAATCATCATCAACATGCCACATGTATGAGAAAATATCATCATCATCATCGTCATAGATAAATGCTAATAAGCATAACGTTAAATAGTGTATGAAGTATTGGAAGTAACAGCAGTAACTAGCAACTGCCGCATCATTTCAAAGATTTAATTAAGTTAAGAATTTTGTTCAATTAAAAAATTCTAGAGCGCTGTTTACAAATAGGATCAAAAGCAGCTGTTTAAAATTTTAGCAATAAATTTTATTGCCAATTTTAATGAATCTTAGCTATATCATGTTCCTAATTAGATAACCTCTAGCTTTGACTTCTAAAGTCAAAATATTTTTTATTTGCTCAAAATTAATTAGTCATTTTTAAAATATTCTCATGACTGTCAAATTTCGTATTTAATTCTGCTGTGCACGGCATGAAGTACCTCTCAAATCATAAAATCAAACGTGGCTTAGGCAGTTGGAATTATTTAGGGTACATAAAAGCTGGAACGACAAACCGAATCTAATCACTTTCCATTTTTTTTTTTTTTTTGCTTTCTTTGATAATATTTTGCAAGTAAATGTGCATGTAGCATTGGCATGTGTGTGGACTCATTCTTTTAATTGTACTTCTGTCTTTGCTCCATTTATCTCCCTCTTGCTTTCCATCTCATTCCACATTCCGATTCCATCGTAACGCCATCAAGTTCTTTTATTAATACTTTTTTTCTTTCATTTCTGTTGCTGCTCAAGTACAATTGTGAATTTCATACAATTGCACCGATGATGTGCAATAAAGATATGTCAAACATGTGAAATAGCTTTTTAATTTTCTCCTTTTTTTATTACATTATGAGTTTTTAAGCATTTCTTTTATGATACTTATGAAGATTTATTAGACATTCCTCACTCGATCTATCCTTTTATACAATGATTATGTCTATATAAAGAGTGAGAGAAACATTTTTCAATTAAAGAGGAATATTTTGCGTAGCCGTGTATTCAACAATGTTGTGTGGATTTACTCTTGAAAAATTATGGATAATGACTTTAAAATGAACTCAAGTACGATTACATGAAGATTAAGTCTTTTTTATTGAATCATTTTTCTTGTTTTGACATCCAATGTGGTTACAATATTGCAGTCGCTAAGTGATATTCCGATTTATTTTTTTTACGATTCTTAATTTATAATTTAATTGCGAATAATGGATACAACACAACATGCATCAAAGTAAAGGGTTTCAAGATATTTGTTCAGCTTAAGATAAATCAACACACAAAAAACTTCCGAAATGCTCATGCAGCTTTTTAATTGAGCCTTTATTCATGTTATTTTGCCAGCTATAATTAAGTTCCAAATCAAGCTAATAAAGATCAAAACAGAAACAGCAAATTTACGATGAGAAAATGCAAAATTATTTAATTTAAATGAAATCCGCTGAAGCCACCCAAAAATCAGCACACATCATATTAATGAAGCATAAAAGCACAAATTAATGGCACAGAGAGAGATCGATTTATTATTAACAGATTAAACTGTGTAAAATGCGCTACTTTCATAAATTCTATACATATTTACTTTCTGTGCATGGAGAGTTCCTCTTACTAGAGTCAAATCAGCAAAGCAAATCAATATTGATTCAAATCTGAAAAAATATAAATCGACTAAATGGTATCATGGATAAGAAATCATGGAATTATTTCAATTTAAATTACATTCAAAAATTATCCAGTTCACATTATGCTATCTCTATATATAATAGAGAGACCTCCTATCAATTTTGCAATCTATAAATACAACTTTTTTTTTCTTCACTAAAATAAAGCGAATCAAAATAGTAGAAGAAAAAAAATGATTTGGAGAAAGAAGCTAAACAAGAAGAAAATGAATAACTGATCGTAGCTATCAGCACGATATTCTCGACTTTTTTTTCTTTCTTTCTTTCCCTTTTAACTTTTTTTGTTGATTCGATCGAACAATGTCAGTGCGAGTGCTATTTTATTTTCGGATGCTGTTGATACTAAATGGAATGTTGAAATATTGATGTGAATTGATGTTTTGTTATGAGAGAATGGGAAAATGTAAAAGAATGGACAAAAAAATAAATGTGTATGTAAAAAGAGAGAGGAAGACGATGATGGAATACATAGTTGTAAAACAAGTATGAAATGTCATCAAAAATGAAATGTGATAAAGTGTTTTCACCTAGATCGATTGGTAGAGATAGGAAAACTATCTTACTTACTTACTTACTGCAACCATGTTCCTATGTGGAGCTTAGGTTACAACAAAATGCTTTCCATCTGACTCTGTTGCTGGCCTTATCACCTAGTTTGTACAAGTTCTCTGTCCGCACATTAAGCTGACATTCCTTCATCACTGTTCTGCGCCAAGTAGCTTTTGGAGCTCCTGGACGTCTCTTCCCTTGCGGATTCCAACCAAGGGCGGTGTAACAAACTTGTGTTTCTGTCCCAGCAATGACATTTTCTCTGGCATTGCGTTTACGAAGTGTATGTCCAATCCAGCCGTACTTCCTCATCTGTATCTCCTTATTGATGTCTTTTTGGCCTGCCAATTGTAGAAGCTTTTCGTTTGAAGGCCAATCACTTGGATTTCCAGTCCACCAGATCCTTAGAATCCTTCTATAGCAGCTGTTTACGTAGACTTGCAGTCTACGCTTAATCTCATTGGTTACAAACCACGTCTCACAGCCATACAGGAGCACTGACTTGACGCATGCATTAAAGATTTTCATCTTTAAGTGCTTTGTTATGCTAGTGGACCTCCAGACATTAGAAAGCTTAGCAAAAGCTCCTCTCGCCTTCTGTATCCGCATATTGACGTCTTTAAGTGCGCCACCATCAGCTGATATGTTGCTGCCTAGATATGTGAAATGCTCAACACGATTGATGATCTCATTGCCTATGTGCAGTGGCCGATTGTTTCTAGCATTCACTCGAATCTCCTCGGTCTTCTTGATGTTAATAACAAGTCCGACTTTTGCAGACTCTGATTCGAGATCATTCAACTTCGCTTGCATGTCCTGATGAGTATGAGCTAACAGACATGCGTCGTCCGCATAATCCAGGTCTTCCAATCGCTCATTATGAGTCCATACTATCCCTCTCGACTTGTTCTTAGTAGCCGAGCGCATTACCTTGTCCATAATGACAAGAAATAATAATGGAGAGAGCAAATCTCCTTGCCTGACTCCTGTAAGGGATATAAATGCCTCTGACTGTACTCCATCATGCAAGACTTTGCATCTAAATCCATTATAAGCTTCACTGATTAGCCTAATAAGCTTCTCTGGGACACCAAGATTCCGAAGTTCCGTCCAGATACACTCTCGATTAATGGAATCGAATGCCTTCTCATAGTCAACAAAAACGAGATAAAGTGCTGATTGCCACTCAATAGATTGTTCAATGATGATTCTTAAAGTGCTAATTTGATCAATACACGATCTATATGGCCTAAAGCCAGCTTGCTCCTTTCTCAATCGAGTTTCGATTGGTTCCATCATCCTTTGAAGAATCACTGACATGAACACTTTGCTCACAACTGACAGGAGGGTGATTCCTCTCCAGTTACTACAGCTACTCAAATCTCCCTTCTTTGGAAGCTTAACAATAAGACCCTCTTTCCAATCTTCGGGTACTTCTCAAGAGACCAGATCTCGTCAAACAGTGGCTTCAACATCATAGCTGTGATATTGGCATCAGCTTTCAAGACCTCTGCTGGAATGCCATCGTTGCCTGCTGCCTTGCCATTCTTAAGCCTATTTACTGCTTCTGTTATCTCCTTGATGCTAGGTGGCTCCGTGTTAATTCTTAACACCGGTGGATTACTGACTACTTCCACACAAATACCATCGCGCTCTACATTAAGCACTTCCTCAAAGTGCTCTTTCCACCTAGCTAGCTGTTCCTCAAGGGTGACTAAGACCTTGCCCTCCTTTGACTTGATCGGTGCTTGCTTTCTTGCTGATTGTCCACTAAGCTGTTTGATAGTGTCATAGAGGTCCTTCATATTACCACAATCAGCTGCTGTCTGTGCTTTTTCAGCCAAACAGTTTAGGTGCCGCCTCCAATCACTTCTTACTTCCTTCTTGACTCGTCTGTCCAGCAATGAATATTGCTGACATAATTCCTCAGCATTTGCTTCCGTTGCACTCAAAAGTTTGACATACACTTCCTTTCTTTGGTCAATGGTCTGCCAAGTACTCTCTTGGATGTAATCATCACTCTTTCTTCTGTTTGTCCCCAATACAGCATCACAAGTCTTTAAAATGCTGTCTCTGATGTGTCTCCACTTGCCTTCTATTGTGGTTTCATTGCAATTCGAGACTTCGGCGTTGATTGATGAGACAAATCGGGACCTGACCTCAGCAGATCGAAGTTTGGTGATTGCAAACTTCTTAACTGTATTCGCAGCCTTCTTATTCCTTTTGAAATAGAACCGAAGCTTTCCGATTATAAGATGGTGATCGGATCCAACATCGGCTCCTCTCTTATTGCGAACATCCAACAATGCTTTGCTCCATCTCTGGCTGATACAAATGTGGTCGATTTGATTACGGTCTCGACGATTTGGAGAATTCCATGTGACTTTGTGGCAATCCTTGTGAGGAAACAACGTGCCACCAATCACTAGATTGTAGCTGCTGCAGATGTCGATGAGCAATTCACCATTCTCATTCCTCACTCCAAGACCATGTTTGCCCATGACATGTTCCACATTCTCATTGGAACTTCCAACTTTGGCATTGAAATCACCCATTAAAATCACCATGTCCTGCTTTGGGATCTTCGCCATTGTCTGATCTAGTTGACTATAGAAAGCTTCCTTGATGTTCAAATCCTTATCCTCTGTGGGAGCATAGCACTGGATAACATGAAGCTTCCCATATTTGACATTAAGTCTGGCTCTGATGATCCTATCAGACACTGGTTCCCACTCCAAAAGTGAGTCTCGAATTGACTTGCTTAACAGGATTCCAACGCCTCTACTATGTTCTGTCTCATGTCCTGAATACAGCAACATAGTACCACATCTTGATGTAATTTGACCGCTTTCAGTCCACCTCACTTCACTCAGACCAAGCACGTCGATCTTATATCTGCTGAGTTCTTTATTGACTTGTGCCAGTTTTCCTTTTTGAAAGAGAGTCCTGACATTCCATTGACCAATCGTAGTCCATTGTCGTTTGCGTTGGGTCGTCGTTATTAATCCAGTCCTATTCACATTCTGTTGATTTCTTTGTACAATTTGAATTTTGGGATGATCGGTTGTAAACCTTACCATCCCTAGCCTGATTGTGGGGCTGCCACCCTTCAGGCAGGATGTTTGGATAGGCTTTTAATCTATCCTTTAAAGTGCTTATCCCGACACAGAGCTCGGTCGCCAGCGGTGTATTTAGCGATATCAGGGAATACCACGGGAAGGTATACACTTGACGTTTGGTCAGCTTCGGAGTCAGACTTCGGCTTTCCCAATCCCCCGGAAAAAAAACTATCTTGTTAGCTGTTTACACTTTGAATGGAATCTGAAGCTGTGTTGTAGGAAATGCTTGTGTTATTAGTATTTCTATGGACTGCTTTGATGATTTATGGATGTGATTACTTGATAATCACAAAAATGTATTTATTAATCAATTAATAATCAGATAATAAATAATAAAGATGTTTATTGTTCAAAGATCAGAAACAGACTAAATATTTGTAAACTAGGGGAAAATCAGCTAATTTTTTTGCACATATAATTTGAATGTGAAACGACCGTTGGTACATTTTTACCAGAATTCAATCAAATTATTTTTGAAAAATGTTTTGTTCGATCCAGTTTCAAAATTTAATGATTAAATTAGTAATCGGTTAATAAAGTGCGTCTCTGTCTCTTCCTCCTCATTATTTCTCTTAAATTAATATAAGAAAAAAATGTTGAAACTAAAAAGAAGTGCGGACAATAAGAAGAAGAAAAAGTGAGAAAGAGAACAAAAATTGAAAAAATTCCAGAGATTTCATTATGCTATTATCACACATATTGTGTAGCAAGAAACATATCTTTGCGATAATGAGCGCCGTGCACAATGATGATAGTGTGAATGCCCGCAAAATTTTTCATCATCTTTATTTTGATTATACAGTAGATAGCATATAGTTAAGTTATATCATGAAATATAGTACTATAGAGTGCATAGTTTTGCTGAAATAGCCAACATTATGGAAAAAAGCATCACGATAAAGTGATTTTTAGAGCTCTATAACATTTTTAAGGTTTTCACGAATGTCATATCCACCGACAATCTAATCATAATATTTTCTCATTCTTTGTATTATTTAATTTCTGTGTAACTTAAAAATTGAAAAATTTACTGCCAGCAACTGTTGTGTCTTACTCATTCATTCATTCCATCGTATTATTTCTTAAAGAAAATTATAATCGCAATCTGTTGTTCATCTATGATGATGAATAATTATTTAAAGAAGAATGGAATAGAGATGGATGGACATAAGAAGTAAAAATCTTCTAAGTGTGTCCATAATTATTTTTTATATCTGATTCTCTTCTCCTTCCTTTTTATTGCAATATCTAATTTATTTTTATAGATCCATGACTCCTTAATTCATTTTGTCGAACTAATGAGTGGTTTTGGAATGTCGAATGAGTCACCTGTTGCTACTTTGAGGAGGTGTTTCAATGGATTTTTTTTTTTTTATTTTTATTTTGTGGTTAAAACAATTAAGGAAGTGACACAGAAATGCGCTTTTATAAAATTTCATGACCCAACAAATTTTGTGCTCATTTCTTTTCTATTTGCTTCCTTCTTCTTTCTAATTGAACTTGAATAAAAGTTAAGATAGAGAACGAGCATTTTTATGTATAATAATAGAAAGAATAGAGAAAAATTTTAATCATAATGAAGAGTCTGTTCCCTTCCTCTATCTGTCCATCTATTAATCGAGAACAAAACAGAAGAAGAAGTAAATGGAAAAGAAAAAGAAAGAAATTTTCAAAAGAATTTGTGTCTTGCTCTTTATTCTGTTTTAATAGCTAATTATGATTGCTATCCGCTCTTCGACCTTCAATTATTTATACTTCATAAGAATTTCTCTTCAACTGAACTGAATGCACTTGATGATGGATTATTGAAGATTTGTATTTATGCATGAAAAGGTGAAATGGTGGAATAAAATGATTGGAATTTCATGGAAATCTTTTACGAGTCTCGCTAAAATCTACATAGCAATTTACTGCGAAATTCAATTTGCTACGCTGTTTCAATATTGTCCATTGACCTGTCCTTAAGTCTTCATCATCATGTTATATGTTTCTAATTCGATATAAGTAAAGCTGTTCCTTTCTTTCTTCATGTATGAGAAAAGAAATTGGCAGAAATGATTGAAATTAAAAAATAAATTCAACCTCTGAGGAGATTTTGTTGTGAAATTTGAATTTTGATTGGATTTTAATTTTGGCTCAAGAGACGGAAGAGATTATCTAATGGAAAAAGCAAAATAAAATTAGACACGCAAAAAAATTATTGAAAATTTAAACAGTTTACTGTGATGAAATTGAAGTCTCAAAAAATACAAAAATCAACACAAGGGAATTAAAACAGCAGAGAAGAGACGAAAAATAAATCCACAAAAAAAAAGAACCAAGAACTAATCAAGCTCATTGGCTCGACGTTTTATGCTCATTAAGTGTTCTCATGTGTGGAAGCCGTTTTTTTCGTCTCTTCTCTTACGTTGATGATGATTAATTTACCTTCCTAATTTTCCTTCTTTTTTTCTCTCTCTTTCTCATTCATCTCTGCTTGCAGAACGAAACATGCACATCGAATTTGCCAGAGGCAAATCGAATGTTATTTTTAGAGAAGGTGCGACAGTCAAATATTGCATGTCAAAATGGTGATTTTTCGACTGCTGTACAACTCTACACCGATGCCCTGTTATTAGATCCAACTAATCATATTCTGTACAGTAATCGATCAGCAGCGAGGTTGAAACAAGGTCAATTTTTATTGGCTCTTCAAGATGCCACAAAGGCACGAGAATTGTGTCCTCAATGGCCAAAGGCATATTTTAGACAAGGCGTTGCTTTACAATGTCTTGGTCGTTATGCAGAAGCACTTGCTGCTTTTAGTTCTGGATTGGCACAAGATCCAAATTCAAAGCAATTACTCTCGGGACTTATTGAAGCATCGGTTAAATCTCCAATGAGACCGGCACTGGAGCCAACATTTGAACAATTAAAAAATATGAATTTAGATCAATCGCCATTTGTAGTGATTAGTGTAATAGGACAAGAATTATTAGGAGGTGGCCATTATCATTCAGCTGTGACGGTCCTAGAAGCAGCTTTAAAAATAGGATCATGCTCATTGAAATTACGTGGATCTGTATTTAGTGCATTAAGTTCAGCCTATTGGGCTTTAAATCAATTAGATAAAGCAATTGCATACATGCAACAAGACTTAGCAGTCGCAAAAAGTTTGGGTGATCAACTTGGTGAATGTCGTGCTCATGGAAATTTAGGATCTGCATACTTTAGTCAAGGATCATTTAAGGAAGCTTTAACTGCTCATCGATATCAATTAGTACTAGCAATGAAATGTAAAGACACACAATCAGCAGCAATTGCACTTACATCACTCGGACATGTTTATACTGCCATAGGAGACTACCCAAATGCCTTAGCATCTCACAAACAATGCGTGCAATTAGTCAAACAAATGGGAAATTTACTACAAGAGGCACGTGAAATAAGTAATGTTGGTGCTGTTTATTTAGCAATGGGAGAATTCGATCTTGCCATTGATTGTCATCAACAGCATTTGAGATTAGCTAAGAAGCTTAATAATATGGTAGAAATGGCAAAAGCATACTCAAATTTAGGCTCCAGTTATCATTATAAAAGAAATTTTTCCCAAGCGATTGTTTATCATGAGAATGTCTTAAAAATAGCTTCACAACTCAATGACAGAGCACTCGAAACGAGATTTCTTTATCGTGCATATGCCGGCTTGGGTCATGCTGCTAGATGTGCTGGTGATTATAGTCAATCAAAAAAATGGCATGAGAAACAACTCGAAATGGCATTAGCCGCAAGAGATAAAGTTGGTGAAGGAAGGTGGGTCATATTTCTATTATTTTTAATTCTGTTATCTCAATATTTTTTAAATGCCTAAGTAGCTTGTTTGTGCTGAAAGGAAATTAAATTATTCAGGCAATTAACTTAGATTTAATTAACTGTTTGAAGAGTGAAAATTAAAGCTTGAAAGAAAAATTAAGATAAAAATTAAGAAGTTGTTGTCATATTTCTATGTCTACATAGCTAATAACTGATTAGAAAAACACTCAAAATTTTAGTCAAAAGTAAATATTAATCATATTTATGTCACTCCTCTTTTTCATATCTCAGATCAATTAGCAACTTGGGAATTGTTTATCAACTACTTGGTGAAAATGATCACGCATTAAAACTACACCAAGCACACCTTGCGATCTCACGTCAACTTCAAGATAAGGTGACAATTCTTTAGTTTGCAAATCTTTCTCATGTAAATTTCACACATAATTCATAATCTTATTTAGGCCGGCATGGGTCGAGCTTATGGGAATATTGCTAATTCCTATTACGCTGTTGGACTTTATGAGCAAGCGATTAAGTATCACAAGCAAGAGTTAATAATTAGCAAAGAAGTCGGTGACCGTTCTGCTGGTAAATTATCTTAAAATATTTATGAAACTTAGCAAATCCATTAACCAATTAACATCAACTTTCAGAGGCAAGCACTCATGGAAATCTTGCTGTAGCATATCAAGCGATTGGAGCTCATGCAATGGCATTAATTCATTATCGTAGTCATCTTAACATTGCACGTGAATTAAAGGATACTGTCGGTGAATCTTGTGCCCTTTTGAATTTGGGAAACTGTTTAAGTTCACGACAAGAATTTGCAGAAGCAGTTCAGTACTATGAACAATATTTAATGCTGTCACAAGAAATTGGAGACGTCGTGGCAGAAGGAAAAGCTTGTCATTTTTTGGGATACGTACATTATTGTTTGGGAAACTACAGAGAAGCTGTTAGATATTATGATCAGGATTTAGCATTGGCAAAAGACTTGCAGAATAAAGTCAATATGGGTAAGAAGGATCTAATAACAAATCATTTTCTATACTAATAATTGTTATTTTATCTCAGGTCGTGCATATTGTAATGTTGGTCTTTGCCACTTAGCATTAGGCAACAATGAAGAAGCTCTAGAATGTCAAAAGTATTTTCTTGCCATAGCTCATATGACTAACAATAATAATGGAAAATTCAGAGCACTTGGAAATATTGGGGATGTTCTGATTAAAATGGGTGATTTAGATGAAGCATCAAAGATGTTTCAACGGCAGTTACAAATTGCTCGCCAACTGAGGGATAGAAATCTTGAAGCTTCCGCATGTGGATCACTTGGATTGGTCAATCGATTAATGAGGAAATTTGACAAAGCGCTTGGTTTTCATACTCAAGAATTGACTTTAAGACAAGAAATGGCTGATATTTTAGGTGAAACTAGATGCCATCAGAGTCTTGGTGCTGTTCACATGGCTATCGGTAATTTTATTCTTGCATTAAAATGCTATCAAGAACAACTTGAAAGAGCACAAGAATTGAAAGATATGGCACAAATATCAAATGCGTTCGGTAATCTTGGAATTGCCAGACTGAATATGCAACATTATGAAGAAGCTATAGGATTTTTGGAACAACAACTGGGAACTTTAGAACAAGTGAATTCACCACAAGTTCAACATGATAAAGCAAGAGCTCTTGGACATCTTGGTGACTGCTATAATGCATTAGGAGATCACGATGAAGCAATCAAATGTCATGAACAGCATCTTCAGTTAGCAACTCAACTTTCTAGCTCCCGTGATCAAGAACGAGCTTATAGAGGATTGGGAATAAGTCACAAGCAGTTGGGAAACTTTCAAGAAGCTCTAGTTTATCTTGAAAAACGTTTATTTGTAGCTCACGAACTAGGAAGTTTGGAAGCAAAAGCTTCAAGTTATGCAGACTTAGGAAGTATACATTGTGCATTGAAAAATTATGAACAAGCTGTTGCATGTCTTGAACATCAACGTGATATTGCAAGGGAGCTTGATGATCGTACAATGACATCCGATGCAATTTCAAGCCTTGGTGTTGTGTTCTTACAAATGAATGATTTTGATGGAGCTTTAAGACTTCATAAAATGGATTTAGAATTGTGTGAAAATATTGGAGCAAATAACATCATTGGACGTGCTTACGGAAATTTAGCAAGCGTGTATGAAGCATTAAAAAATACACATGAATCAGTAAAATGCTTAGAGAAGCAATTATCTTTAACAACTGATCGTTTAACTAAAAGCTTATGCTTTATGAATCTTGGAAGAGTTCTTCAATCAGTTAGTCAGACTACACGTGCTATTGATTGCCTACAACAAGCACTGCAAATTGCTCAATCACTCAATAAAAGTGAAGAAGAATCGAAAATTCGTTATTGCCTTAGCATTTCATTACTGGCATCAAATGACAAGGAAGAAGCTCGTTCTCAAGTTGAAAATGCTACACAAATTCTAGAATCTATTCGATTATCAGATCAACGTTCCTTGCAATCACGAAATGAGCTTTATAGCCTTCAAACACAATGCTATCAGACACTCACTCATATTTTAGTAGAGTTGGGTAAACAGGAAGATGCTCTTGTCGCCTCTGAAAAATGTCGCGCAAGAATAATTTCAGATGGAATGAAAAATTCGCCAACAGTCCCATTAAGTAACAGGAAGTTATTGTTCACTTGTGGCGATTATCTTTTTGACACAGTCGATAAATTCAAGACACACATCATTTATTATGCAATTTCAAATGATGAATTATACGCATGGTATCTACAGCCACAAAAGAAAATTGTCAGATTTCATTCTGCGAAATTAAATTCGAGTGTTCTTGTACTTCCGCCAAGTCAAAAGACAAAGAATAGTAATGAATCTGGTGTGAAACTTTTAGAACGATATATTGCTTATGTACGAGACAGTCTAGGAGTTTATTGTGCTGATGATGTTTCAAATCATGTCAATCAAAGTACTGGACAGTGGAGATCATCGTCATCAGAAAATTTAATCGATGACTTTACAAATGAGCGACAAGGATTTCTAAGAATGGTCAATAGAAATCATTTGCTTAATTCCAGCAACTATTCTTTGAGCTCATTGTTCAGTCTTGGATCAATATCCAGTCTACAAGGTTCTACTAGGTAAGAAATAGAATTTTAATATTTTGTTCCTCAACTCTTAACTAAATTTGAAATAATTTTTCAGATCGATTGGAAGTTTCCATCATGGAGGGTCTACGCGCTCACGTTCGAGTACAATTCCAGCCACATCAACAACCTGGCAAGGTCCATCATGTCTTCATGTTCTTTACAATTTACTTCTTGCACCATTTGAAGACTTACTACCTACATGTTTTACAAGTCCAAGAGTTGGACGACGTGAATTGATTTTGGTTCTTGAAGATGTGCTTTATTTGGTTCCATTTGCAATTTTAAGAAGTGGAGATGAACAAGGAGAATTTTTATCGGAAAGATGTTCATTACTTACAGTTCCATCAATTCAAGCACTTCGTCAACGTCATAGATTTAAAAATCGTGAAGCTATTGACAATATTAATAAAGCATTGGTTGTAGGCGTAAGTATCAACAAAATAAAAATATGCTTAAAGATTACTAACAGATATATGTATTTATAGGTGGGTGGAAACAGAAACCATCCAGATATACAATGGTCAGATCCAACATCGGCTGTTCAAGAGGCTGCAATGATATCAGAGATGCTTCATACTAAACCATTGATTCAACAAACCGCAACAAAAGAGACTGTCATGAATGACTTAACAAATGCTGAATGTATTCATTTTGCATGCCAACTTGCATGGAAACAATCTGCTGTAGTTTTAAGCCCTGGAAATATGGTTGAATCTCAGTCAAACTCCAAGCGTTATTATCCTAATGCAAATAATGAAATCGACCAAGATGATGATTCAAATGATATAAACAACAGTGCTATGGAGATTCCATTAAATGACTACATACTTGGTGGATCAGATATAACAAATATGAGACTAGCAGCAAAACTTGTTGTTTTTAACACAAGCTCTACGTCTGATCAAATTTCTGGTTCAACGGTTGCTAAATTTACAAATAGCTGGTTGATTGCAGGAACAGGAGCTGTATTGATAAATTTATGGCCTGTTCCTGAAATGGCATCAAAAATTCTTCTTCGAGCATTTTATTCAGCTCTACTGCAAGGTTCAAAAGTCGCAAACGCATTAACTGAAGCAATGCAAACAGTTCAGCATACAAAACATTTCAGTAACCCTGTTAATTGGGCTGGATTCATTGTGGTTGGTGGTGCAAATATTCGACTTTCAAATAAAGTTGCATTGATCGGACAAGCATTATGTGAATTACTAAAGCAACCAGAAAAGTGTCGTGATGCACTTCGAGTTTGTTTGCATCTGGTTGAAAAAAGTTTACAAAGAATTCATCGTGGACAAAAGAATGCAATGTATACAACTCAAAAATCGATTGAGAATAAAGCTGGTATTGTTACTGGTTGGAAGGATATGTTAATGGCTGTTGGATTTAGATTTGAACCAGCAGCAAATGGAATTCCATCGAGTGTTTTCTTCCCACAGTCTGATCCTGAAGAAAGGTAATCTAATCTTGATTTATTAGGTTTATTTTTTCTTACTTGATATTTCATTTCTTATTTTTAGACTATCTCAATGTAGTGCAAGTCTACAAGCTATTCTAGCTTTGACACCTACAACTTTACATGCATTGTCAAAGCTGGTCACAAACAACAGTGAATCATCAGATGACATAATATCCGTGATGAGAAATATTGTAGCTCAATTTCAGTCAAAAACTACTAATGATGTTGAAGGAATTGAAGTATCGTTAGGTGTTCGATTATGGAAAATAAGCGGTTTCCATGATTTAATGTCATCTTTAGGATTTGATTTAATGGATGTTGATGAAGATCAAGTTACTTTAAGAACAGGAAAGCATGCAAACAAGAGAAATTGTCAATTCGTTCTTCAAGCTCTATTAGCTTTATTCACGCAAGAAGCTCCTAAGACAATTGGAATTGATTCTTCTAGTAATTCAAGTTCGAGTACTGAATCTCTTAACGATGCTATTGAAAATGAAAAAGCATCAACATCAACGGCTTACAATAACTTTCCACGACCATTAGCTGCTCCTAGAAAAATGACTACAAGTTCTCGCAGTGCATTTATTTCCTATCAAAAGAGACGTGGAGAGCCTGATGGTGGCCATGAAGAAGTTTCTCCAGCTCAACCTCCTAAGCCACAACCAACATTTGAAAACACAGATAGTGAGTTATCTGATGGCTATGCAACTCAAAAAATGTTGGCAAAATATTCTGATCTAGGTTATGGTGGGATTCGAGGAAATCCAAAAATATGTCGTCCAGGAGGTGGAAGAGAATCAGATGCTACATTTACTCCATCGCCAATTGAAAATAATGTTTCAATGGCATTAGCTCATCAAACTAAGATTAGAAATTTATATACAAATATTAGTGAAGCAACAAGTTCAAGTGTCACAGTCACTAAAACAGGTTCAAGAAGACCTGACAGTTCAAGTTCAGCTTCGTCAGCTGCAGAACAAAATTGGGATTCGGGTCATGCTACTGTATTGCGTAGAGGAAATAATGGAAATGCTACGACTTTACCAATGCCAGCAACAAGACAATTGCTTCCAATTGTTGATAATTTACGTCCAACAGCTCCAGTTTATAATAACCTTATGATGCAATGTGGATTGAAGAAATCTTTAATGATGGAATCGACATCTAGTGACTCAGAAGGATGGGTTCCTAGTCAAACAAGAACTAAAATAAAACTTCATCAACAATTTATTCAGCAAGCTCATCAACAGCATCATCAAAATATGATTCATTATCAAGATATGCCATCAGTCAGTGTTGCTAAATTAAAAGAGCAATTCAGCTTCTTAGATCGTTTGAGTGTTAGAACGGAAGCAACAAAAATAACTACAAATCATGGCAAGAAGTCGATCATAAAAGCTAACGATGATGGATTGAACTTATCTGGAAATAGTCTATACTTCTCGCCGGCAGAATTGCAAAATACTACAACAAATCTCGTTGAAGATGATGCTGGTCCTAGCTCTGTTATTCAACATGCAGCTACTCATTCACATCACAAATCATCAAAGGAATCGAAAGCAACAACATCATCCAATTCAGCTAGCAACTCATTAGCTACGTCTTCATCAAAGAAAAATATTCAAGATTCCATACTTCGTCACATGAGTCGAGAAATGGCACCAACTATATCCGATGTATATCATGAAAGAAATATTGGATTAATATCAGCACCTCCATTATCAAAATTATTAATGACAAACTATGAAGAGAACGAGACACAACAAATAACACAAGTAACAGCAGTTACAACATCATCATCGCCAACATCCGGATTGAATAAATTAATGAATGCAATCGATTTAGGAGAGGAAATTACAAATTGTACATCATCAACAGCCAAACTACTATCATGTGGTGGAACAAGTAACAGTGATGAAGATTTTTCTGTATCGGTTGAAGACGAGGCCGCAAGTAGTCAAACTACAATGAAATCTGTCACAAACAAGAAAAGTTTTAGTTCCGTTCCATGGCTTAGTTCAATTAACACTGAAAATATTGTAAAGCCAAGCGATTTGACAACAGCTGAAATATTAGAGCATCAAAAAATCAAATCAACAAGCTCAAGTTCATCAAATTCTGATCATTTATCGATAATAAAAAGTCCATACACAGAATTTAGAGATGATGCAGATGGCAATTCGCAATGCTCATCAACACCCAAAAATAGCTTGCCATCGAAGCAGAAAGGAAAAGGGAATATTTACTGAAATTTTAAATGATTTTAATTGAACTGATTTATATACAAATTTTAAAAATTAATGTTGTTGTACTCTTTATATTCAAACATTGAGATTAATAAACAGAAATAATATTAATTTAATTTTTTAAAAAATCTGAAACAGGTATAATTTCATATTTTTGACATTCATGACTTTAGCGCCATCTCGTGATGGGAAAATTGAGATATATATTGTTATCCAAGACACATTTATTAAATTTTTAAATTTTCTTAGAAATGTTTTTGAAGTTGCCAAAAATACACAAAAGCTTTATTAAAAAAGGAAAATTGAATTTTTAAATGCTTTGTTTCTAAGATATTTAAAGCCCCGTTGTTGTTGCCAAAGTTTAGTTTTTTTACAACTTTATCAGAACGTGTTAGAAAGTGTCTAAAAGAAGAAATCAAAAACAAAGTCAAATGTAAAGAACGAAACAAAAAGATTGTAGGAACAAACTTGACTCGACAATCAAAATATTCCTTAAGGGCATAAACAGCAATCTCATCGTCTGATTAATTTTTTTCTCTGTATGTACTCGTACATAGTTGCTACTGTATAAACTGCTTAAGGGCATTTAAAAAAGTTTATCATGAAATAATGGGGTAATTGTGGATTTCTTTGCAGGCGCATTCATTTTTTATGAATTACCAGAAGTGATATACAAATGGATTCACGTGGAAAACTTTTATTATGAATTTCTCTTCCATTTTCTTTATTATTGTATTTAGTCTTACATTCCTTAAATTCCAATTCATCTGAAGAATACAAATGAAAAGAAAATTGTAGGTTGATGAATTAGGAAGTGTTTTATTTGGAAGAAAATTCTAGACAGGAATTGTGTAGGAAGTGTTTCCGGAGAAACGTTTTTTTTTTTTTTAAATTTGATTTATAATGCAAATAATTTGATGTTTATGAGCTAATATAAATTAAATCTTTATTGAATGAAGTTCTTAGTACTGGTGTGTGGGAAATTGAATTATTTTTCTTTTTTAAAAATTTATTTAAATTTAATTTGTGTTGGATTATAAAATAATTTAAAAGCTAATATTTGTTCAAATTTTTGAAATATTATGATGAATAAATAATATGAATGAAGTAATGAAAGAAAATCAATTTCATACTTCATCATTTTATAAAAAAAAATCTTTTTAAGCAGCACAAAAAGGACAATAAATTAAGTTTCGCTTCCTTTTTACTATTTCACTTTTTTTCCTTTACTAGTCAGCTTCATTCATTTTCCCTTTACGCCGCACGTCTTTCAATCGAGTTAATGGGAAAAGTTTTCTTTCATTCTCAATTTTTCTTTCTTTCGTTGTCATGCTTTTATGTGCCTTTTCCCTATCGAAAAGCTTAAGTGAAATAGTTTGACGATTTTTCATTCATAATAATTTATCTTTTACATTCAACGACATTAAAAAGTCGTGTCGATTAAAGGGTTTTGTACTTGAAATTTTTTTTTGTAAAATAAAAATCTACTTTTAAAATTTCTTGTTGAATAAAAGACAAAAGAGGAATCAAACTTGCTTCTCTCTATGGTTCTAAACTAAATTTATTGATAACATCTAAATCTCTAAATAATAATTAATGACAATTTCTTCCGAAAAATTCCATAAAATTACTTTTAAAACTTATTGCTATACATTCTCTTAAATGTCAGAACATTAAGAGCTTTGTCCATGTTATATGTTGCATTTGATGAAATGCTATTGAAAAATTACTTCCTTAATCTTCGTTTGAGTCAATTAATGTAAAAATAATTGCTGATAATGAGAAAAAATTTCTACCTTAAAATTTATGTGACAACATAAAAAGAAGAATTACACGTTAAACTTTTTTTATTATCCACAATTTTATAAAGCCAATTTTTTTAGGAAGCAGATAAAGCAATAATGTGGACAGAAAGAGATTTGTATGAAAAAAGTTATTGCTGTAGTGGATTAGGTGATGACTGCCTGTTTTGAAACTTTTTGTCAGAATCTCATATCGTATCGTAAATTCTTATTTTTCAATCAAATGAATCCTCAATTTAACAGTTGCAAAAAATAATTTTATTTTTAATTCTAGGTATTAGTTTTTCAAAAAAAAAAAAATTTTTTGGCTTTAACTAATTAATGCATCTTTTAGTACACGATTTTATGTCACATCATATCATATCACATAATTGTTCTACAATGCGAATAAAGTAATAATAGTTGTAATAAAAATATTCCATATAGCAAACTCATTCGCTACATAAGTGTAGGGAACGTTCAATCATGACATCTGATTCTAAGTGGAGAGAGGCATCTGAAGATGTGTGATAGTTTCAAATAAAATTCAATTTCATTTATTTTTTTTTCATTTAAAGATTTTGTAGCAGAAGAAGGAAGGTGGGAGGGGGGGGGGGGAAGTGTCAAAAAATCCAAGATTTAGCAGACGTTATTAACAAATGACCTCATATCAAGATTACTTGTCTGAGCAAAACATACTCAATAGCGTGACATTTCAAATGTTTGTTTCAAGCTTTTGTATAAAATTTTACGATTAAATGTCAGAATATATAAAAAGAGATTTAAAGCATAAAAAACCTGAAGAGGATGTTTACTGCCATAAAATGAAACAAATACTTGAATTATGAGATGAAAAATAAATCCAACTTGCTTGTTTTTGATTTATTATTGGATGATTTGCTAGTGTTTAAGTTGAATTTGGTTAAATTGGATATTTGGTGTTTAAGAAAAAATTGAAATTTTTAGAATTTGAAAATTTAGGACAAACCATTCAAAAAATAAAGTATGAGTTTGACTGAAGGATTTTATTACGTTGTTGCATTTGATGTAAGAACTAATTTGCTAAAATTTGGCATCACAAAATTTAAATCACTTTATAAAAAAAGCGTGTAAAAATAGAAAATATTGAATTGCAACTCAATGGAAGAGAAAATTTTGTAATTATAGCATCAACTGGAACTAGAATTAATTATTTTTCCAAGACACACGTAACACTTATGTAATAAATTTATCTGGCATTTATGGTCTAGAATTCCTCCACGTGTATGATAATTAAAGTTTTATGTGCTTAAATCCTAGTATTAAACTTATTCTGAAACATTTTCATAATTACACGACTGTGATTGAATTAGACATGTATAGTAACAATAATGTAATAGGAAAGCATAAAGCATGATAAAATTTCAACAAAACATGAAATCTAAATTTAGATATCGTCGTTCATAAAGAATTTTTTAATGTTTGTGTTGATAACATATTTTAACAATATGAACAGCGTGGTTAACATACATTAGGCCATCTACTGAGAATTAAGAGGGCCTTCGCTGAGATTTTCATTTGAATTTCTATCTCATAAATTTAATACGAAAAAAAAAATTGTGTTTCTTGAAAAAAAATTTTGATCACGAAAATGATTTTAAGCCTCAAAAATGTTTACTGAAATAGTAAGAAAATGGACATAAATTTCTCATTATATCTTACATGTTTCATCAAAGAAAAAATTCACAGTCACTAAAATGTTTCAAAAACATACAAACATTAGTCAAAACTTTCCAGCATAGCACGAATGGCTTTTTCAACATCAAATAAGATGATAAGATTTTTAGCGCATTTTTGCAAAAAATGACGCTTATAGTTTCACTTTGTTCGGCTGGCTGGCTGTATGAGCTCTGAGATCTCAGAAACCAGACATAGTTAAGAGTTCTGTTATGATAAATTATCTTTCTACTATCGAGTTATTCCGGTATCGCTTATTAAAAAATCGTTAAACAATCTACAATTCCTGTAATCAACGATTTAACATTAAATAAGGAAAAAAATTGTTGAAAACCCCTCGGCAAAAATTTGAATTTTTTTTTTACCGTTGGAATTTAAAAATTTTTTGACCGTTATTTTTGGTAAAATTTTTTTCTTTATTTTTGAAAGGATTCGTATTTATTATTGTGAAAACAGACTTTTCATGTATAGAGCATGTTAGAAAAACGGTATTTAATTGTTTTGGTTACTATTGTACAGTTTTTTTTTATAAAAATTGTATTGATTTTGTAATTTAAAGCAATTTCTATTTAATCGATTTCTGATCGCTGCGACAAAAATGCGCTTAAGTCCCTCGATTAACAACACGAGGACTTTGAACATTTTTTTAGTACCTTGTCTCAGCATTCTAATGAATGAACGGAAAGTGTTGTTTCTTATTTATTCAAAATTGTCACGAATATATTGGAAAAATATTACACAATGGGTCCTCGGTTTGGATGACTGTTGGGCACCAGGAAAATTTTTCTTTAGGCGAATCTTTGCAAATTTTTAATCAAAATTTCTGTTAAAATTCCTTCACTTAAAATTGGACGTCATAAGTGAACTACCCCAAAATAATCAATTTATTCTCTGAAATCAATTCTACCCTAGCATTTTCAAGAAGATCTCACTCATTTGACTTTACAGATTTTTTCAAATATAAAACAAAATGCTTCATTTAATATCAAATTTAGAAAGCTCACATGGTCACACGTGCCCTTAAACTTAACGCAAAAAATAAATAAATAATGTCAGGTGTACATCCTTATTGAGTCAATATTCTATTTTACACAAACTCAGCAGAAACATCTTCTAAAACTCATTTCATAGACAAATGAATTTGAAATATTTTTCGATTCAATCAGCACTAACTAAAGAAATTTGAAGAAAGAAGAGAAAAGTTTTTAAAAAATAATCAAAAGCTTTTTGCTCGTAAATTCTCCAAAAATTTCATTCATAAATTTTATAATTTTATGTCATAAAAAAAACAGATTTCATTCAAACTTTCCATTAGCATGAGAAGCAAAACAAATTTAAAGCACAATTTGTTAGCGTTGCTCATGGCAATATGTACAACAGAAGAAACATGAGAATCCATAGCAATACGAAACTTGAAAGCTGACAAAAATAGCTTTTTTACGATGAAAAACAACAACAACAACTTCAAGAAAATCATCACCTTCTCGTACATCTGCCTTATCATTTCACTTTCATTGTGTCGTGAGTGAGCGGATGAGTAAGCTTATGGTATTACAAAGACGAGAAAATATTGTATAAGTACAAAGTTTTTCGCTTCCGTTTTCATTTGTATGACATTTCAGTAATGCAATACATTGTTTTATCAAATAAATGTAAGCGTGTTGCTTTCCATTCATGGTTAACTGAGATGGGAATAAAGAAGTAAAGTTTCCTTTGGAAAATCTCTTCACGTGTTGTTTCTTATAATTATTCCTGACACATTGTGTATTCTCCAAGTATTCTCCAGGATAAGATTGTGTGTTTCTTATGTTGATCACAAAATTTATGCAAAAGTAGTGTAAATGACACAGATTAGAGCAAGTTCTATGATTTGTATTAAATTTTGTTGGAAAACTAAAATAACGTCTTTTTTAAATTCAAATATTATTTTTGTTTTATAATCCCTAGTTGATTTCCCCCTTCTGTACAGTTACTTTCCCCTTGTATACAAATATTTAGTTTCTTTCTGATCTCGGAACAATAAACATCTTCACTATTATTATATCTGTTAAGTCGTGTTCATTTATTAACTGATTATTAAATATTTATATATTGTGACTAGAGACAGATAAATTTCGCATTTACGAAATTTCCGCGAATTGTTGCGAAATTTTGGTTTTTTCGGCGATAGATGCGAAATTTGAAGATTTTGAAAAATCAATACTTTTGCGAATTTTTTTAAAATTTTACCGAATTTTTAATTAATATTACATTAAAAAGTAATTTAATTAAAGATGTAGCTTTGTGATTCGATTTCCGTTTTCTGACATCTTAATTTATTGAATAAATTTGTTTCAAAAAAAATTCTGCTTTAGTAACGGTTTTTAAAAATTTAAAACGTCTAAAATATTTTTGTGGGAAAACTAGAATAATCAATTTTTACAAAAATTTTAAACTATTTTATAACAATATTATACTTTAGTGATATATTTATGTTTACAAAGTATGAACTTCTTGCTTAAATTTCTAAAAAATATTGAAAAAATGTACATTTTTTAATAGATGCGAAATTTTAGCGAAATTTTCAATTTTTTAAAAAAAATAAATGCGAAATTTCCAAAAAATAGATGCGAAATTTATCTGTCACAATTTGTGACTATTAAACTAGCAAATTTAGTCTCATTATTCAGCTTCTAAATCAGTGTAAAATTCCTTTACCAACACCAATCGTTTGAAAAATCAAATTATTTGCATTTTTAAGTCACAATCTGCTTCAAACAATCCCACGCCGGTGATAATCTTCACAATAAATCAAATAAGCTTCATAAAACAGAAAAAAGTCTGAAAAAAATGTCTAGGAAATTCTTTGATAAGTACACATAAAGCACATTAAATTAAACCTCGAGATATGATTCATTCCCGTCATTTCCATATTCATCCCATAATAATTTAATTTGAAGGACATTTAGTGCGATAAAAAAGAGAACCAAAAAAATAATTTTTCCCCCTGTTCGTCTTGCTTGTTTTATATTCTTTCTAGAACTTTTATAGCATTGCAAAGTTGTGTATAAACACACATTACGAAACAACTGTCTAAGGCATAAATTCCATTTACTGTTGAAGAAAAAAAAATTCTGACGTAAAAAAGAACTCTACTTTGTGAAGCAATTTAACACCCCCCAAAACTTCAATGTAAGAGCAATTTAATAATTCATTCGGAAAAGTTTAATCTCACCATTATAATGTCGTCATGATTTCATGAGTAAATATCATAAAGCTTATTATTACTAACGTTTTTTTTGCCTTCTTCTACAACATAATGAAAAAAAACTGTAGATTGTATGATGAACAGTGATTGAGAATGATTATAAAATTTTAAGGCATATTGGCTATGCCTATTGAGTGCTAAAAATATTCTTACAGATAAAGAATCACACTTGTGAATACTGAATTTATTTGTTCACTTTAAATTTTTGAGCATATCCTCATACTAGTAAAAGCACTTTTGCCACTCTCCTAGGGTACGCATATGATGTATAGAACATGATAGCCAATAAAAGTACTTTGAAGGACGAAAAACAAAACAAAAAAATTTTCAGCCTCATTTTGTCGACAAAAAAAAATAAACGACACACTTTGGGGAATGTTTAGATTTTTTGTTCATGCAGAAGAGAAAAAAAAATCTTTTTCCGTTAAATTTACTCAAAATTGATATTTTCTACATTCACATTTCTAGATTCTTATGCCCAAACTCTCTAGTGTTATAAAAATATTATGGGACTTGAAAATGGGAAAAATTTGAAATGTTTACACGTGTTGCGTTGAGTTGATAGTAAAGGAGGCAATTTTGTGGATCATTTTCTTTATATGTAAATGACTATACATTTCTTTTCTAGGGTGATGAGTAGAGTATAAAAGAAAATTTGAAAAAAATTCTCGTAACTTGATATTTTCAGGCTTAAAAAATCGTCAATTCTTTGATGTCATCGAATTATTAAAAAGAAAAAAAAATCTTTTTTTTTTAATTTCAAGCTTTTTTTTTGGTGAAGTGAGTTTTTAATTATTAGAAATTTCACGCATTAACTAAAAGCGGCTAAAAGCCTTAACTTTTCATTATAAAAAAAAAACTTATGATAAGTGATATTATTATTGATTTATTTAATGAAGCGCTTAATTGGTGTAGATTTCTTAGGTTTACGATGAAATCTTTAAGAAAACACCCTATAAATATTTCATTTACTACATTATTACCAATAATAATAATTACAATAATTTTTAGCGCATTTTTGGAAACTTGTTTTCAAAAAGGAAGCTCAATCATACACTTTGTTCGGTCGGCAGCAAATTTTCGAAAAACTATCTTTTAATCTAGACATCGTAGAGAGCTCCGGTTTGTTTTATTAGCTTCGTTTCATCGAGTTATTGGCGGCAAATGTATTAAAAAGTCCCAAATTTGTGTTTAAACACCTTAATTAATTAATTTTTAATTTCACAAAGAAAAATAATCAACACATGACTGCAACGTCACGTCATAGAAATTTCAAATATTTTTTAACCATTGACATTTGAAAATTTTTTGACCGTTATTTTTTATGAAAAGTTTTTTGTTCAGTTTTGCAAGTTATTAGTTTGTGCATAATGAAAACACACTTTTCATGAACAATGAATGTGAGGAAATTGAAACTGAAGGGTTTTTGATTGTTGTTGTAACATTTTTGTAAAATTATCGTTATTTTTGCGTTATTTTTGTTATTTTCTGCAAGGTCTGTCCTGAAAGTTGATATACTTTCAATTCGTAGCTCGATTACTGATCGCCGTGCCATAAATGCGCTGAAGTCCCTCGATATGAAACACGAGGACTTTTGTAATTTTTTTTAAATTATAGAAAACTTAGCAGAACTTGTCTTGATGTTAATGAGTTAATGAGGGAAAAAATGAAAAATAATTGAATAAAGTATACAGGTCAAGCTATGATGTACATAGGATCAGAAAAAAGATATTACAATACATTTCTTTAAAAAAAAATTATTTCTAAAAAGTTTTTAAAATCATTCTGAACTTAAATCTTCTGAATCTAGAAAAATAACCTTAAAATATAACAGCTATAAAAGATTCACCAAAATAGACCATCAAGATCAAATTAAATGACTGAATGAGAAATAAGATATTTGAAACGACATTAAGAAGATTAAAGAAGCAAAAGTCTTCTTGTTAATTCATCTAACATAGTTACTATAAATACGTTCATTCAGTTGTTAAGCTTTCACTAATAACGATAATGATGGAGGTAGATTAAGATGAAAAAGAGCAACTTTTACAAAGTAACTTACAAGACTTGCTATGTAAATTAAGAAGAATTTTTTTTTATATATTACAACATCGTGTTGCCTAGGATGTAAAATACAGCAAGAAAAAAATGTTGAAAGGATCTATAATAAATCCTTAACACAAATCCTTTTTTCATTAACATTGCTCGAACATTTTCAACTAACAATATTTTTCTTGTCTTTAGGGATGTAAAGTTGTTGAATCAACAAATATCAGTCACTTAAATGGATACAAGCTTTCTAAAATGTTCTTTTAATCTAAGCTTTAACATTTCTGTGTTCATTAAATTCCTTTAAGGTGTCAGACAAATAAGCCAATCTCAAATTTCTCGAGAACTCTAATTATAACAAAAAAGTCGCAACTCACTCTCTAACTACCCACATATATCCAATATCGAAAATTACAGCATTATAATGCTTAATTTAGAAAAGCTCTTACAAAATTAGACAGGAATTAGTAGCAGAATAAAGTTTCATTTCTCGCTTCAAGATTTTCTTATTTTTTCATTAATTTGCTTCTTCACATTGCAAATTACCTGTCCATACTAATCGGCTTTTATTGAGATAAATGTCAAGAGGAGGGGATTGTAGAACTAATTAAGAAATAACCACAAGAAATATTCTTTGATTTTTCAAACCCTGGTTTCTATACGAAAAATCATTAAATATTGAATTAAATTTCTGTGGCTAAGCACTTGGGATGTTTTTTTTTTTTGGTCAAAAAAATTTGCAATTGTATTGTCGCTTGCATTTGCTGTATTTGTGAATTGTTTAGTGGATTTTACATGTATGCAGCGTAAAATAACTTGTACCCCACCACCCCTCCCTTCCCAAGTGAAAAAAATACAAAAGATCCCTAATTGATTTTTTTTTTAAAGAAAAAAATCTGATCAGATATTAGAGAAAGACATGAGCTTTAAATTTTCAAAAATGTTTTAACTCAAATAATTTAAAAGCAATTTTGAGGTGCTTAATAGCATAAAAGCTTGATAATTCCTATTTAATCCACATTTAAACCTCAAAGAATTTACATGTGCTCGTCTTAATTCCTCACACATACAGTACCCTAATAGACAAAGAGCATGCTCACAAAATAGAGCACATAGAGAGTATGCTCAGTTCTAGAACAACAATGTGCTCACTTGAGTATGCTCTCGTGAGTACACTATGAGCACATCAATATGATGTACTCAGATGAGTATGCTGCTTGAGCATACTCTTGATTATACTCTAAGTACACTTTCATAAAACATGAAATATTTCAATGTGCTCTCGTAAGTATGCTCAGTGAGTGTGCTCTTGAGTACATCTTGAGCATACTTTATTATGCTGAGAGTATGCTCACCTAAGTGTACTCAATATGTACGCTCTTAAGTACATTGGGAGCATACTTCGTATGTGCTCACTGAAGTATGCTGGATGAGCATACTCTTGAGCATACTTTGAGCACATCTTTATAGCTTATCACTTTTGATCGAAACTTGCTCAGTTAAGCATGCTCATTATGTACATTTTTGAGTACATTCAGAGTACGCTCACTAGAGTATACTTAATGAGCATACTTTTGAGCATACTTTGAGCACATCTTTATGAATTATCACTTTTAACTGAAACGTGCTCAGCTAAGTATGCTCATTATATACACTCTTGAGTACATACAGAGTACGCTCACTGGAGTCTACTTAATGAGCATACTCTTGAGCATACTTTGAGCACATCTTCATGACTTATCATTGACTTACTTTTGACTGAAAAGTGATCAGTTAAGTATGATCAATATGTACACTCTTGAGTACATTCATAGTACACTCACTTAAGCATACTGATTGAGCATACTCTTTAGTATACTTTAAGCATATCTGTTTGACTTATCACTTTTATCTACAATGTGCTTAAGCATTTATGATATGATATAAATTTAAAGTGTAAATGTATCCTGATTTTTTATTGTAAAACCAAGGATTAATTAAAAAAATGATAAAATGATGAGAAAGAATATAAACAGTAAAAAAAATATTAAAAAAAATAATTTCTTATCTAATTGAATTTTCAAAAACTTGCGTCTGTTTTATATTTTTCATATTTAAAGAAATATGCAAAAAAGTAAACATTTCTGCTTTCAGAATTTAAATTTTTTTTTTACAAAAAACCTAGATATTTATAATATCTGTATGTTTTAAGATATAGAATAATTTTAAAACCCCTTTTTAAATAAATGTAAATTTTAGCTTTTGTATCTTTGAAAAAAAGCTGAATTTTTTTTTACTAATCATCAATAAGAATTTTTCAAAAAAAATTTGAAATTTTACCATTTTTAATAATTCTTTTTTCAAATTTCTCACAATTTTTTTTTAAATGATATAAAAAGTGAGAAAATGTTACTCTTTCTTTTCATTTAATAATTTCACATGCATAGTTTAAAAAAATAATACAAATTTTGAAAGTGAAATAAAGGATATGTTAAGAGGCTTCAATTATTAAGCTATAAAATATTTTTTATGAAAAAATATACAAGTGAAACCAATACAAGTGAAACTAATACAAAAAAAAAAAACAAAAATAAAAATGATTTAATAACACAAAATTTAATCATTTAAGAAAATAATGTTTATTTATTTATTTATTTATTTTTTTTTTTGAAAAAGAATTGCCCTTAATTTAAATTTCAAGAAAAAAACATGCTCAAAATGTTGAAAACAAACCATGTACTCAGAGCATACTTTTTAATGAAAACTCCTCTTGTGAAGTATATAAAAACCAAAAATATTTTATTAAAATGATGAATAATTATTTTATTTGCCAATTCCTATTTAAATCATATTTTAGACTAAGTTTTGCTCTTTTGTATTTCATAATAGTTTATATTATGCTTTTTGCCAAAATATAATTACAACAAAAAGTACTTTGGTAGAGCAGAGGATAGCGAGTTGGTGTCAACAATCCTTTAGCGGTCATGGGTTCGAATCTCGGCATGAGTGGAAAATTTCAAACTTTAACATTTTCTTCTAATTACAGCAAATAATTATATACTTCACAATTACAGATCTAAAGGGAAAAAATCCCCCCCACCGGGGGGGTGGTGGTGGGAGAAATAAAAAAATAATATTTTTTTAAAGAAGCTCGCAAGAGTATACTTAAAATGTGCTCAGTCAAGCATGCTCAGAAGAGCATACTCTTTATGTACTCTTGTGAGCACTTATAAATGAAAAAAAATTGTTTACAAAAGTATGCTCACAGTGTGCTCATATAACGCCACTCTTATGTGTGTATTTTTAGGGTAAAGTAGTGGCATCAATTTCTCTATGAAAAAGCATGCTCAATAGAGTATGCTCACCCAAAATCTGAGTATGCTCTCAACGTGCTCTTTGTCTATTAGGGGTACTTTAGTAAATTATGTTTGTTTTCTTTTCAGCAAGCATAAGCATAGCAGAAACACGTATTGTGTTATATGAACTTAGAAAAGGGTGAAATTAGAGAAGAGAATTTTGTTCTTACTCTTTTGAGTATGGTTATGAAAATATCGTATTTATTTTTAAAACATTTAAAAAACTTTTGAAACCAAAATAAATTAGGTTTGAATTAGGTAAGAATTTTATTCAAAGTACAAATTTCTAATAAATTAAAATAACTAATTTAAAAATGTCAATCACGTTTTTATATTAATTAATGATTACAAAAATAGATTTTATAGTAATTTTATAAATAAATCTGAATATCTAATTTGTTCATTCATCACTCTATAAGCCTTTCTTACGTGATTTGCTTATTGATATTCTTATTCCTTCTTTTATTTCTTTTGAAGCCTCTAGTATAGTAGAACATATTTAATAGAAGTTTGTCAAAATATTTTCAAAAGAATTTAAAAAAGAATTCAAATTAGTTCATGAAATATTTTTAGAAATATGTAGTATGCTCAACATATTTAAATTTGTAGACATAACCTCAAATTCTGTAAAAGTTTTTAATATATTAAGTAATTCAAATAAATTTTCTTTGATGTTTTACAATTTTGATTGAACTTTTCGATTGAGCCTTTTTAATTTAATTATTTTGGTTTTATAAATAAAATCAATTTATATTAAACTTGATTGTCAAAAGAAATTAGTTCAAAAAAAAATAATAGAAGGCTTAGATTTTATATCCACACCATTTTTTAATTCGTTTTGGTCTCACAAAATATATTTGCTTAATATTACTTCAATAATGCTTAATTGCTTGCTTATCGCTACAATCAATAAAAAAAAATCAAGCATGTAAAAAAGTATGAAGGTTAAATTTTTTTTATAAATATACGACATGAGTCGATAAAAAAATTTACAAGTTTTAAAAGTCTCATGCACAACTAGTAGAATTCTTATCAAATCCAGCAATTCGAACCATAGGTGGCGTAGATCTTCCAGTCTCATACTCATCTCCCATTAGTTCACTAATTGTTGGAACTCTCCAAGTAGACGGTAAAGTCACAGGTGCCTCAATTTCAATAATTTCTTGATAAACCTTGACAATTTTGACCAGAAAACTAATTTCAATTGCAAAAAGTGTGATTAAAATCACAAAAGTTATTATATTTGCTACCCAGAATGCAATCGAATAGTTTAATAGTGCAAATATTTCAATGGAGAAAAACATTTGATGGAAAATAGAAATTCCTTGTAAGCATACCCAAGCAATTATGCGGCTGTAATTCTTGTGGTTCGTAAGTCCTTGATAGAGAAGAACGGAGCAAATTATTCCAATAAAACCGATTGCAACGAACAGAATAGAATGAATGAAAGCTGCAAATAAATTAAAACGCAATATTAAGCATCAAGTAGAGAATTGTGTGAATATGAGACAAAGATTAAATTCATAAATATTCAGCAATAAATTCAACAATTCTGTACAAACCTCGTTCTTCATTAGGACTTGCATTTCTAAAATGCCCATAAATCAGTTCAACAATTGCTAGTGAAAATTTTATTACATTCTCGGCAAAAGATACAAATGCAATAATTTTTCCATTATCCCAATTTCTCTGAATGCCTTTTGTGCACATTTGAAATTTTACACTTCTATTTCTTCCTTAAACCACTATTTTTTTAAGTTTTAAAATCTAAGTTTTACTGTGTTCAAAACAAATCCACTTTTTGTTTTGTCTATCACAAAATAAAAATACTATTTCCAATGAAAATTCACTTGTGCTTTATCTTTTGATAAGCAATTGACGATAATTCAAAATATATTTTACACATAATGGCGCTATTGTTGCAGCAGAGTCGGACACGTTTATGCATTAATATTGTTATTTAATTTTTATTAGAATACTTAAGGGTCGTTCATTTATTACGTACGCCTTACCCCAGGCGGAAGGGGTATTGATATATCTGACATTTTTTACGCTTTACACAGAAAAAGATTGGCAAAATTTTAACAAGAATGGAAAAGTTTGAAAATTTCATTTTTTGATACGTAATAAATCAGAGTAGTCCAAACTCTTTTGAGCCGCGGCACACTTTAGTTCAATAATTTTTTCACGGCACACCAAAATTTATTTGCGTATGTATAATTTAACTTAGAAAAATAAATCTTATTTCTGTAAAAGAACTGGTCTTTGATCAGACAAGTCAAAATTTTTTTTGTTAAATTATTGATATTTTGGTGCTAAAAATGAGTTTGTTTAAAAATATATGAAAATTTGACTACAGCACACTAGTGTACCGCGGCACACAGTTTGGAAAATACTATAATAAATGAACCCCATTATCGACTGAAATTTATAATTTTACACGGTCATCAAAATAAATAGCAAAACAGAATTACCTAATTAAACAATAAATCTTTAAAAACTTTTAACATCAGCTCAACTTAAATGAGAGAGTTGTTTAAGAGATTATCTTTAACTGAATCAAAGCATAAATATGAATTAAGGAGTAATAAAAATTTGAATATGCCATATTATTTGTCAAAATTGTCACAATCGTCATTTTTTTACAGTGCTATAAAAATGATGAATGAAGCAAATGAATATATTAGGAAGAATAACTTAGAATGTAATAACAAAATATTGAATTATTGTCAATTTTTTAGCAATAAATAAAAGCCTATTTAGGCGCTTATTTTTGAAAAAAAAAAAAAATGCTTTTTGAACTCGCTTGATAAAAACTTTTATTACTTTACAATCAAAATATTAAAAAAAAAAATATATTGTTCTTGTCTTTGTAAATCCAATCTTATCAAATTGATAATTTTTTGCCACAATTTATTAATAATATCTAGAGACGTGATGTAAACAAAAAATTAGTATGAAAAATTAATTATTTAATTGATTAGCAAAACATTTTATTACTAAGGACGTTCTGGTCTGAATTAATTATTGGATATGGCATTTGGTTAAAACTCTTTTATCAGCTTATGCTGTTTCCAAAAATCTGTGAAATTTGAAGAATTTTTTGAGTTTATTCACGTGTATTTTTTTTAACAGTAATCTCTACATTTTGAAGAAAAACGTGATAAAAGAAAAATCTATGGCATGCTGACATGAACTCAAGAAAGGATGAAAAACTTGTTCAGAAAGGATAAAAGAGATGTTTTTGGGTAAAAATTTCTTTATCCTTGACTCTTGATTTGACCTGTTTGAATCCCTTATTCTCTTCTTATCTTTCTTTTCTATTTATTTTCCTCGTTCGTTTTCTTTTCTCAACAATCAAAAATAAATTTACAGAATAAAGGAAGGAAGGAATTAGAACAGAAAAAAAAAATAATTTTTGATATCTTCGAAAGGCAAAAAAAAAAAGAAAAAATAAAAAATTTATACGGAACGCAATGTGATATGTTTAAATATTGACAAACATGTATACGTACGGAAGTAAGTAATTGATGTCAGCTCCCGGTAGATTAAAATGAAAACAAAACCTCGGAGGATGGCAAGGATATGGGTTGTTATCTTCTTCATCAGATCACGAAATGTCAATAAAGAAAATTTAATGTGACCCAAGGGATGGTCATTAGGTCATGACGAAGGCATAAAATCAATAATTTATGCTCCATCTATTAATTTATTTATAAAGATATTTGACCTAGATTTTCACTGATTAAATTCCAATATTAATCTCAAGACTGTAAAATGTTAGATATTTATGCATCAATAGATTGGTATTGTGATTCAATATTTATCTTAAATGTTATGGGCATGCTCACTTACCCATTTCCTTTGGTGATAAGCAAAATTTACGATTTTTTAAAAACGCAATTTCATTTGTTCCGTTTTTTGAAGTTATGGGAATTTACGCTACTTGAGCTTTAGAGATGAATAATAAAGTTCAAATCTTATCTCAATAATTTTTATGATTTTCATATTATGTATGTCGCAATTACGAAAAAATGATTAGAGCTGAGTGTTATTATAGGATAACTAGATGTAACAGTATGATTATGAGCCTGTTATTTTTTTAAAGAGGACAATTTAATCAAAATATAGGACATTTTCAGAAAATAGACAGTAAACAAACTTCAAAAAAATAGAGTCCTGTCCCCTGAAAATTCAAGCAGATGGTCAGCTTAGTATTAATAAAATTAGCGCCGAAATACGTGAGAAAAAAAATCAATTGAAAATTTTTTGTAAACTAATCTAAAGTGTTATTTATCTTGAATCAAAAAAGTTCTTAATATGTGGTCGCATATCCGGAGAATCATAAACTTGAAGAGATGATAAGAAATTCTGAAAGGTATATAAGACGAGAGAAATGAATTATTAAACTCAGTCTTGATACTAAAATGAACAAATCATTATTACTACTTACGATAATTGTTGTCACGTGTGTTGACTTTTGCTTTATGCAGGGCAATTTGGAGGGTAAGAATAATTGTATACGGATAAATTAACAAATTATTTTAATAATTTCTTTACAATAGAATTTTGCCAGTCAGTAACTTCTACGATAAGATGCAATTCAGCTGACCTATATAGAAAAATTAATGGAAGATGTAATAATGTTAACCGTCCATTTGCTGGTGCTGCTTCTACAAAATTAACTCGATTGATTTCACCTCGATACTCTGATGGTGTTTCATCACCTCCTTTATCAGTTTCTGGTGTTGATTTACCAAGTGCAAGATTAATATCCATGACTTGTTTTGGTGATAAAAGTGTACCGGATACAAAATTAACTCTTACAGCCATGAATTTTGCCCACTTTTTGACTCATGATATGGCATTTGGTGTTGGAAATACAGACATTAATGGCTGCTGTCCTAATCGTACATTAGTTTCTAATCCGGATGCTCATTGTTTCCCCATTCCAATTCCATCTGGTGACACAATTCATCCTCGAGGAGAATGTTTGAATTTTGGTCGCAACTTTTTTGACACAAGTGCTGGATGTTCAGGTTATAAAGGAGATGGATTTGTTCAGCAACTTAACAGAGTCACAGCATTCTTAGACTTGTCTGTTGTTTATGGCAATAACAATGTTGATCTTGCGAAAATTCGTTCATATAAGGATGGAAAAATGATTGTTGAAACAAGAAATGGTGCTACATGGCCTCCAGAAAACTCTGACAAAAGTGATTGTAATGTTGAAACTCCAACTGAAACATGTTACGTAGGTGGTGATAAAAGAATGAACCAAACTCCTCATTTGACAATCATGCACATTTTATTCCTACGAGAACACAACCGTATTGCTGATGCTCTAAAATCTTTGAATCCTACATGGGATGATGATAAGCTTTACGAGGAAGCTCGTCGCATTAATATTGCACAGTATCAATATATTGCTTATTATGAATTTCTTCCTCAAATTCTTGGTTTAGAAAATATGAAAAGCGCTGGTCTTTATGTTTTTGATCAAGGAAGTTCTTATGTTAACGACTATGATTCAAATGCTGATCCAAGTGTTATTAATGAATTTACTGGTGCTGCATTTCGATATTTTCACACAATGATCAAAGGCACATTGAAGTAAGTTTCAAAATTTATTTATTTTCTGTCTGAATATTTTATTTTATTTCCCTTCACAGCCTTCTCAATGAACAAAGAGGAATAGAAAGCACTGCCAGATTATCTGATGTCTTGAACCGTCCAGTGTATGTAGAAAAAGATGAAAATTTTCAATCCTTTACTCGTGGTATGGCTACACAAGCCAGTGAGGCAAGAGATTCAAATTTAGACCCAGAAATTCAAACATATCTGTTCCGCAAAACAAAGCAGTATGGAAATGACTTAAAGTCACTTGATATTCAGAGAGACCGCGATCACGGTATCGGATCATATAATGACATGAGAGTTGCTGCTGGTCTAAACCGTGCATCCAGTTTTGATGATTTATTGGATGTTATCAGTTCCACTGTAAGTTTTTAAAATGATTTATTTAAAATGAATAATAAAATATATTTCGTTGTTGGATCTAGAATGTCAATAATCTGAAGAAGGTCTACTCAAATGTCGATGATATAGTAAGTTTTAAATTAATACTCTAGTTTCAAAAGTTTTAGTTTTTAATTCAAACTCATTTTCAAGGATCTTAGCGTTGGTGGAGACTTAGAAAATCCAAGAGACAGTACTGTTGGCCATGGAACAACTTATCATTATATTTTCATGAAACAATTCAAGAATACAAGAACTGGTGATCGCTTTTGGTTTGAAAGTTCTAGCGGTCCTTATCCGTTTACTGGTCAGCAGCTAACTGAGTTAAGAAAGTCAAGTTTATCAAGAATTATATGTGATAATTCAAATGGCGTTGAATTAATGCAACCTAATTCATTTGTTATTGCAAATAATGGAGATAATGCTTATGTTGGATGCTCTAGTATTCCAACAGTGAATTTATCTTATTGGACGTCATAAGTGAATGACCCTATGAAGTTTTTGTTATCAATATTTGCCAAGCGAGAAGCAATAAAATATAATTGACACTGTAAAATGATTTGTTATCTTTGAATGCCAAAAAATTTTAAAATTGCGTAAAAATTTCTAAGTTAAAAAAAACTGTAAGATTTATGATTTGTTTAATCAATATATTCAATAACTTTAATATTAATGTTAGTTCTTTACATCTGAGTCTTCTTTAATATACTGTAACTCATTTATGCTCAATTACTTCGCATTAAACTGTTTGCCAACATTTCAAGAAAGCTTTTTCATCAGCCTTAACATGCTCTAGTGGTTATTGATGCAATAGTCCTCACATAATATATAAAAGCATGAAATCTGTGTCACAAATTTCTCCCTTCCTCATTCACATTATTTTATTATTTTGGGGACGAAAAAGAATGAAAGTGTATATTTATGTGTTACATAAGCCATTTAAGTTTTCGACCACATACTTTTATTCTTTCTCCTCCGGCTTCCTTTCACTAATCTCACTCAATATTGACCGCATTTTTCCATTTGAATGGATAAGGGAAGGAACAAGAAAATTGTTTTTTAATAATGCTTAGAAGAGCTGTGACTTTTTTCATCTTTTTTTTTCGTCTTTTTCATGATTTTCTTCTTTTTTCTCTCTTATCGCTCAATTGTTATCTTTGTGACGTGATTCATCCCATTTCAAACTTATTGTATCTTTTGTATACATAATGTTGTGGCAACATTTTTTTTTTTTTTTTTTTTTGAATTTTTTGTTACTTTGCATTTTATCTTTATGATTATTGACAGTTCGATGAGAAATTCATTGAATTAAATTTATTTCAATTTTAAATCCAAATTTTTAATAAAATTTAAATTTTTTAATTTTTAATATTATTTATAATTTTTTAATTTTTAATGAAACTTAAAATAGTATTCTGCACACTTCCAAAAAAGAGTTCTTTAAAAATCAATTTATTTTTAGTAAATTTATCATAATTATAAAAATAAAGTTTGATAATCAAGGGTCAAAATTAATTAATATTCAACTCGATGATTAACATTTTACGTAAATCACTCAATCTGTAGAACATTTAGAACAGATGTGGGAAGATATTTTTATAACTTTTTCAAAAGCTATGATGCTAATATTCAAGGGTGTAAAGCTATTAATAATTATGTATTAATTTGAAAGTTTCTTAATGGACACGTTAGATATGTGAAAAATCCCAAGCATACAAGAAAGTTTTTTTTTTTTATTTTTTTACCTGCTATTTCTACCTTTCTTTGGTCTGACATGTATCATTAAAAAAGCACAAAAAGGATATCAATGAAGTAAATTTATCTTCATTATTTTTAATGTTGATCAACTTTTTTTTCTTTTTTAAAAAAAAACTTTAATTGCTGCTAAAAAAGACTAGAAAATATGATTAAAAAAAAAATCTTTCATTTGTCTTCGTTACGTTTGTTCATAGATATCATCCTCATGTCCCAATGAGATTTCACTTCGTTCAGTATTTCGTGATATCATCAAACAATGACGAGATTGCTGCTGTTACATCACATGATGTTTACCTAAGAGAATTGAAGTTTCAATGGAAAAACTTTTCTCTCATTCATATGATTATGTTAAGGAAGCTGACTATAGTCACTATAGTGAATGAAATTTTGCTGCTTGGTTAAAAAATTTAATTTTGAGTTCTAAGAAATTTAATTTTAGATTCGAAAGCGCTTAATATGATTTTTTTATTCATAAATGCTTAAATTAATCAAAGCTGTGACACTCAATTTTTTCGTCCGGAATAATAGCAAAATTTCATCTAAAACAAAAGAATCTTTCATTCGGATGAAATGAGGTGTCACAGCCTTGAAATTAATAGCAAAAAAATAAGAATCGGAATTAAAACATGAATACAATGACTTGAGTCAATTTCCTCTTATTCAACTCTTTGCATGCATTTCCACATGAGCTATGATTGAATTCTTTTGTATGTCTTCTCGCTTATTTTTCAATGCACGCGACTGATGATGACGTTAACAAAGTTGATGAATTCAAAAAAAAGAATGAAATTTTTTAAGAGACGGCAAATAGGATTGAAAATAACAATGAGTAATTATAATGGAATTGAAAGTTGTAGATTGAATGTAATTGTTGATTTTAAATAATTGAAATGTAGAAAACTGTAAGTGATTGAATAAAAATTTAAAGTTTTAATGGAATATAGGAAGAAAAATGTCGAACGTAAATTGAATAAATAAATAAATATAAATTAAAAGGATTTGTTGAAAAAGCTTTTTATACAGAAAGAATTAAGTTGACATGAAAACAATTTCCTTGTAGAGTATATTGAGTAAATATTGAATAGTTTTAAGAGCGGTTTTCGAAATGTTTTATTACTAGATATTTGAATTTGAAAATTCTGAAAAATTCTTACAAATTTTATATAAAAATTTCAGATCTTAATCCTTAATAAAATATTTGAAAATTTTTAACAAAAATTTTGTTCTTAAATCAATAAAATTTATTTATTGAAAACAATTTGAATTTTAATTTAAATTTTCAAAATTTATTTTAAATACCTAATAGAGTAAATAATACCTAAATATTGTATTACAAAAGAAATTAAAAAGTTGTCTTTTGTTTTCGAAAATTAAATTTTAAATCATGCAATTTTGATAACAATAAATGAATGTTCTAATTAACTTTCAATTGCTATCTTTTATAAATTATTAGCTCCTTCTTGAGATATATATTTAAATTATTCACAAAAAATAAACTTTTTGCATTTTTCATTTCCAAATTTCAAACCATAAAATGATATCGAAAACCACACAAATTAAAATGATTCAAACCTGCCAATGATAAAAGCTCGTATTGAAAAAGTCTGTGGTCGGCAAATGGATCTTATTTTTAGTACATTTTGGTTTAGTACTATTTTTAGTAGTTCTTATTTTTAGAACTAAAACCGTTAAAAAATTTTGTAAACAATAAAATATTTTATGAATTTTTGTTGCAAATGCAATCAAAAACTGGCAAATAATAATCAAAATCATTAGTTTAATGTATTTTAGACCTGTTGCATTAATCTGGTTCTTAATTTACTCTGTAATTTTGACAAAATTTCAATTGTTTTCTAAAATATGACGATTGTAAACAAACATCCAGTGAGATCCAGTGAAATTAAAAAATTTTAAATTCAACTGCAAATTGTTAAATTTGTTAATGTTACACCCCAGATTTTGCAAAAATATATGAAATAAATGCAAAATAATGTGACTATCCTAAGTTTGAAATTAAATTCGGCACAAAAACATTTTTGCTTCAATTAACGTATTTTTAAAAATCAAATTTTTTGATAAAAATACAACAAATTCAAATTCAAAATTTTATTATTTTAACGGCTTTTTCGAGCTCTTTGCCGACCACAGGAAAAAGTGAACAGATAAAACAAAAATATTTTCCATAATAAATTTTATTAGTTTGGCATTCCCCGTAAGGAAGATGAAATCACATAGCAGAATGGAAAAGTAAAAAAAAGTCTATTCATTAAATGATAAAGAAAGATAAACTGAGTACAGCATCAGCAGAAAAAGGAACTTCTTCTGTCATTCACATCATCCATAATGAAATTTCCTTCGAAAAATGCTGCTTTCTTCTTTTCTTTTCCTTTTATTGCTGTGACAGGCTAGTGAAATGAACAATCTAAAAGAAAAATTCTTATTCTTAATAACACAAATACACACACACACATAACTGAATACAATATACCATACAATGGCATATATACACACACAAAATGCTTGTTTAATGATAAAGAAGGGATAATTGGAACTGAATGAAGGAAAAAGGAACTTTTCTCGTTTCAAGATGGTAAATAAAAATGGATGAGATTTTTTTCCGTTCTCGGTATGGACATACACACAAATAGATATCTGACCCGGGTCATAAAAGAATCTATTGATGCCTTATGGATTGAGAATACAGTAGAGGTAAAAAGTGATGCTTAACTCGGGACAAACGAATGATCTTGATGAAAATTAGCAAAGACAATGACCGGAGTTGGATTGAGTTGAATGAAATAAAATGAACGACAGAAATAAGCGAAAGTACAAATAAGGAAGAAAAAATTAATTAATGACATATTGTAAGGCATGATAAAGGAAATGAAGACTGTCAGTTTACCGTAACTAACATCCATGACATTTTATCTACGGAGTTTGGAGGTAAATAGGAATCGAAAAAGTGTCAATTGACATAATATTTAGAGGAAATTAATGTTGATATGATAATGAAAGAATGAATGGAATTAATTCAGATTGTTTAAGTGCTCTTTTATTTCCAATTAGGTGACGATGATGAATTTGTTTGAAATTGAATTTAGAATTTGAGAAAAGTTGTTATTAATTGATATTTCCAACAGATTTGATCCATTGGAGACAAAGTTTCATGTTGATTAATCAGCAATTTTCAGATCTTCAAAATATCGAAAATGACAATCAAATCAACCAAAAAAAACATCATGTCCAATAAAAATCTGATTTTTAGCCACATGACATCCATTAAAAAAATTGTTTGAAACAAATTTAATCCATATCTATTACGAGAACGGTTCATTAAATCTCATAGTCATCCGTTGATGCGGATTGAAGTAAATCGACATTTCTCTTCCATCATATCAAATTTAGCTCTTACTAAATGAAACGAAATTGTCATCAAATTCAAACGACGACCTTCATCAAAGTTATAACATTCATGTGATATGTTTTTACTATCCAACGTTCAAGGTTAAAACGTTTTTTCCCCCTCCCGTCATAAAAAATTGAAATGAGGATGAATTGACTTTTGGATAAATTTTATCAGACTTTTTTGCAAAATTGACTTCTCAGTAGTCTCTTTTGAAATTTTAATTTCTATATGAAAGCTTCACAAGGGTGATTGTCTGTCCATGCTTAACAAAACCTTTCAAAAATTGACAATACTCGACCATAATGATGACGGTTATCATAAAAAATTATGTTCAAGTAGATCAGCACGTCAATAACGCTAACGTAAAAGAGAATATCAAAAATTCTAAATTTAACATATCCTGTATGGCAATAACCCCAAAGTCATTGACGTAAAAAAAAAGAATTTTGGATTCTTTAATAATCAAGATAATATGCCATCAACTGTATATTCGCGAGTTTTTATGATAATGACATATTCACCTTTATCTTCAATCCATACATTTCAAATTGCCTATATTAATTTTGTTGAATACTTTAAGCTTAAAAATAATGCCTGTAATCATTATGAAAAAAATTTTAATGAGTGGGTAATTGCAGTTTGAAAGCTCATTAATGAAAAATTATTCGTCATTTAAAAAAGGATATTGGAACTGATTTTAAAGTCACAATTTTCACGAATAAAGAGGAATTAAAGCTTTAAGACAGGTGCGTAGCTTGGAATTTTTTTGAGGGGGGACTTTTTTGAAGTTTTTTTAGTTCGGATCTGCAAAATTTAACTAGTGTAAAATTTGTGGAAATAGGTAACTCCTGCTTTAAGAAAATATTCCTTGTAGTCAAGACTTATCTGGATATTCCTCATTAAAAAAATAATTCTTTTTAATTGCTTTATGCATAAAGCCACTTGTCATCAACACACTCAACTAAATGTCATCATTTCATGCATTAATTCAGCAATAATATTTTTTTTATGAATAAACGTTTTTAATTACACCGTACTTCATAATTTATATAAATGCTCACCTGCAGAAATTTATAATTTGAGTTTATGATACTAGAAAATTCTTTACAGGGAAAATGTGCTTTCCTTTATTTTCATATTCACACCGTTTCACGTTGTGAATATATTGATTTCGATACACTTGAAAAATCGTTTTTTTAGTTTTTTGGCGCCAAAACTCAAAATTTTCATAAACTGTTCGGTGTGAAAAGTTCGGCCTCAAAATTATCTACAAAATACAAAAAACCGCATTGAAAAAGGTTTTGATGCCTCCGGACACGACCCCAAATAGTGGTGGTGTATGCTTACAAGCAAGTTTGTTCCTCGCAGAACTCAAATACGAAAAAACCACTTTATGTCAAAAATGTCTCAAAATGTGCGCATTAACACTCAAATGTGCACCTCACACGTTGGTGCCGATCCATGTAGATGGATCTGAGAAACTAACGAAATAGTGTCTTTTTTAAGCATATTTTAGCCGATTATTGCAAAATACATTTAAAAAATTTCACAAAAATTGTGAATTAAACTTTTTTGATCAGAATCAATAAAAAATGAAGTTTTGTTGAGAAAAAATACAAAAAACTTTGTTAGTCACCAGTACACCCCCCACAAACCTAAATTTTGGAAAAATTCGTGTGGTTCACTGTGTGGATGGATTTTTGTAAACTTTTCTGTTTTTGATCAATTAATGCGAGAACTTTTATGGAAAAATACCAAAAATATTTTTAAACCTATTTTGGTCAGTCAAAATCTCGAAAAAGTTCAAAAAATCGGCATTTTTCGGACATTTTGCCCTCCTGTGCCTATAGTTCGGATTTAAAAAGTCTAAAAACTTGTGATTATTGTAGCTTATTATTAGACCTAAAAGACGTACATACATTGTCATATCCAAAAACATCAATTAGTGCTTCAAAATTAAGTCCAAATATGAAAATTTTCGATTTTTTTAGGAAACTTAATTGTCAATCTTATGCAAAGCGAAGCTTTGCTGACCCGATGGAGTCTTAATCTTCAAACTTATGCAAAGCGAAGCTTTGCTGACCCGATCGAGACTTAATCTTCAATCTTATGCAAAGCGAAGCTTTGCTGACCCGATCGAGACTTAATTTTCAATCTTATGCAAAGCGAAGCTTTGCTGACCCGATCGAGACTTAATCTTCAATCTTATGCAAAGCAAAGCTTTGCTGACCCGATCGAGACTTAATCTTCAATCTTATGCAAAGCGAAGCTTTGCTGACCCGATCGAGACTTAATCTTCAATCTTATGCAAAGCGAAGCTTTGCTGACCCGATGGAGACTTAATCTTCAATCTTATGCAAAGCGAAGCTTTGCTGACCCGATGGAGTCTTAATCTTCAAACTTATGCAAAGCGAAGCTTTGCTGACCCGATCGAGACTTAATCTTCAATCTTATGCAAAGCGAAGCTTTGCTGACCCGATCGAGACTTAATCTTCAATCTTATGCAAAGCGAAGCTTTGCTGACCCGATGGAGACTTAATCTTCAATCTTATGCAAAGCGAAGCTTTGCTGACCCGATCGAGGCTTAATCATCAATCTTATGCAAAGCGAAGCTTTGCTGACCCGATCGAGACTTAATCTTCAATCTTATGCAAAGCAAAGCTTTGCTGACCCGATCGAGACTTAATCTTCAATCTTATGCAAAGCGAAGCTTTGCTGACCCGATCGAGACTTAATCTTCAAAATTATGCAAAGCGAAGCTTTGCTGACCCGATCGAGACTTAATCATCAATCTTATGCTGACCCGATCGAGACTTAATCATCAATCTTATGCAAAGCGAAGCTTTGCTGACCCGATCGAGACTTAATCATCAATCTTATGCAAAGCGAAGCTTTGCTGACCCGATCGAGACTTAATCATCAATCTTATGCAAAGCGTAGCTTTGCTGACCCGATCGAGACTTAATCTTCAATCTTATGCAAAGCGAAGCTTTGCTGACCCGATCGAGACTTAATCTTCAATCTTATGCAAAGCAAAGCTTTGCTGACCCGATCGAGACTTAATCTTCAATCTTATGCAAAGCGAAGCTTTGCTGACCCGATCGAGACTTAATCTTCAAAATTATGCAAAGCGAAGCTTTGCTGACCCGATCGAGACTTAATCATCAATCTTATGCTGACCCGATCGAGACTTAATCATCAATCTTATGCAAAGCGAAGCTTTGCTGACCCGATCGAGACTTAATCATCAATCTTATGCAAAGCGAAGCTTTGCTGACCCGATCGAGACTTAATCATCAATCTTATGCAAAGCGTAGCTTTGCTGACCCGATCGAGACTTAATCTTCAATCTTATGCAAAGCGAAGCTTTGCTGACCCGATAGAGAGTTTTGGAACGGTGTGAATATGCACATGAAGCGTGATCCGCTTCATTACTAGTTTATTTGAGTTTCATAGAAAAAGAAATTTTCATCATAAAACTTTATAGTTTTTAATGCTACTATAATAATTCTTTTATATGAGATTTCTTGTTTGCTTTTGAACATAAAACTTGCATAATACTCGAGAGAAGGGAAAAAAATTTTGCATTAATTTTAAATTAAGAAAACCTATTTTAAATGCAAAATTTACAAAAAGTTTAATAACTTTTATCTTAGTTACTTCTGCAAGATAGGCATGGATTATGAATATAATTGCCACAATTTTCCCAAATGCGCCTTTCCCAAACAAAACCATAAAAAATTCTGCATTATAAATTTTTAATTTCATATTCAAGTCCATCCAACTTTAATGCATTAAAAAATTTTGTGTCATTTCCATGTGACGCCACCAGACACTCTAGTCGTTATGACTTCCGTTCACATAGAAACTCATCTGTGGAGAAATTGTAAATTGGATGTAGAAGAGAAATGACCAGGTCGTTGTGCCATAAACTCATCAGACATTCACATTTTAGCACATTTAATTTTTTTCTTCTCTTTTTCTCATCATTCAAGTAAAATGACATTATGATTGTGTAGTCTTTAGATTGAGTTGTGTCATTGTAGATGTAGCAAACCTCAATTTTTTTGATGATTTGAAAGCAAATGCGCTTAAATTCATTCAAAAACTTTATCAAATTTCCAATTTAAATCTTAAAATTTCTTTCATGATTTCATGAAAATGCTGACAGTGAATAGATGAACATTCTAATTTAAATTAGACATCCTTATCTTGATAGAATAAATAATTTATCTCGTGGACCATTTCAAAACCACAAACAACTCAAACACTCACGTCAAATTAATTTTATTATCGTAAATGGAAATGAAATTCTCACGATGTCTTTTTCGTTAATTTTAATGTCGATCGCAATGGAAGTGAGCACAGATAGACTTAATTTATATTGAAATTTCCCAAAAGATCTCACGTCACTTTCATTCAGTAAAGAAAGGACATTTAACAGGATGTGATTATCATTTTCTGTTACTTGTGGCGATGTTGACATTTCCGATAATTTAATTTTGCTCTACGCTTCCTTTGAGTGCACGTGCTGATGAGTTTTTACGTTCCGATTCTCATTATAAGGCTACATCTTGTACTGATTATTGTATCGATGTATGTAAAGTCATTATTTCATATTTATTTATTTTTTAACTTTCAATATTTCTGTATGTCATGCCTGTAAACTTTACTTTACTAAATTGTTGTATAATAGTCATGAATGCGCTACAATCATCTTACATCAATAAAATTTTACTTCTTCATCATGCCTAGAGGGACATTGGAAGTGAAAGCTGAAGGAAAAGCGTATAAATGTATATATGTGGGATGGTGTCCTCAGATTGCTTGATTCCACAATAATAGCTTCTTAATCATCATCATCATCACCACCACCATCATCATTTTTATTATGTAAGCATATATATACGCATAGCATTTTATACTAAAGAAATGTCTTTTTAATGCCTATTGAGATTTGTAATCTGATTTTTTTTTCTTGCTTTCGTGATCTCACTTCCATTGCCTTGAAGTGAAAATCTTCTCTTTTTTACTTTTTTCATTACTTTAAATGATTTCTTATTTTCTGTCTGTAGAGATCTTAAAACTAGTATAACGGTGGTCACTCGTGACCGACGAAAGCGCATTTTCCGCGATCAGTAAATACACAAAGAATTAAAACCCCAAAAGTACAAAGCCAAATATTTTACTGTAACCATTCTTTATTTACCCAAAATTTAAAATTGACTGAAAAAAATCGATGAAAAACATTATGCAACATAGAATTAAAAATTAAAAAAAAAGCAAAAAAGTATTTTGTTACAAATTTTTAAAAAATGCTCGGAAAAACTTGGAAAATTCGTGAAAATAGAATATTATTACATAAATAAATATTAAATGTCATAAGAAATCAAAAAAATAAAAAAAGCGCAAAAAAAGCAAAAAAATAACTTGCCGGGGGGCTAGGATCGAACCTATGACCTTTATGGTAGGAGTCGTATGCTCTACCAATTACGCTACCGCTGCTCTTTTTTATGAATTGTAAATGTGACAATTTGATTATTTATATTGATGAGTTTTTTTTATAAAAACGTATATTTTTATAATTTTCACAAAATTTTCCGGAAAAACTATGAAAAATCCATGAATATAGAAATTAAACAATTAAAATATCAAATAAATATGAAAAAAAAAGTAATTATCTATGAAAATTGTATGAAAATATTGAAAATTTTACTAAAAATACTCGGAAAAACTCGGGAAAATCGTGAAAATGAAAAATTATGACATAATTCAATATTAGATGTCATAAGAAATCAAAAAATTATCAAAAAAAGCAAAAAAAAGAATATTGTCATCGGTGGGATTCGAACCGAGGACAGCTAAGATTTTGAAAATTCAACATTTTAGTGCATTCGACCACACTAACACATACAAAGAAATGGCATTTTTGGTACTTTTTACGCTAGTTCCAGCAAAGGAAGTGACCATTCCTGCTGATTTTTTCGCCAGCTCTAGCCAGACATACCACACACATTTTAAGCCAAAAACCGCATCAAAAAAGCTTAAACCTGAGGAGGAGATAGCTCCACAGACAGACAGACAGACAGACAGACAGACAGACAGACGGACAAAGTGCGGATAATAGCGTCCTTTTCCCAAGAGGAAAATGCGCTAAAAATGATAGATGAAAATTTAATTTATACTTTAAAGACTTTAAGATTTGTGCTGTAGAATTAAGATTATCTTACTTTTGTTGATTGAAATTAATTATCAATCATAAGCACAAAAGAAATTAAATGAATCAACAGGCTATGAATTTTAGTAACTTATACTTTTCAGATGTATATTAAAATTATTTATTATTAAGACATGCAAAAATTAGTTAGACACGAATAATTTTTTCAATTCACTTCTCAATAAATGAGTTCATTTATGCTGTTGAATGCAATCATTAAAACATAAATTCTCCACTTCCTACGCATTTGACCTTCTTACCATCTTTAATTTTTATGCAAAAATCATTTCTTCGTTTTTGTCTCATTTCGTTTAGAAAAAGGTCAAGTGATTTTTTATTCTTACTGCCTTTTCATGCATACTTGAAAAAATCATAAAATAAGCTTAAATGCTTGCCTTTTGTTTTTTGTTTAAAATTTCAAGGATAATAATAAATTGATATAAGTTCAATTTTCTTTTCAAATATTTAATCAAAATTCATCCACATTTAAGAATTCAATTGGGTTCAAAAAACCGCATTGAATTTTGCCAAAGAGAAAAGAAAATTATGCCTGCAAATTTAATTTGAAATAAAGGTCGAAAGCACTTCACATTCTCATAAATAATTTTTCAACTTGCTACGCCATAATTTAGGCATCGACGCGAGATACATTAACATTTTTTCATACTTATCAAAAAAAAATTGGTAACCTAAGATACGAAGGAAATGATTATGAAGAAGAAAGGAAAGAAAAAGGTGCAAAAAAATATGAGCAACAGTACAAGCAATAATGGTTGAAAAATTGGGATCTACTTTTGAATTTTAAGTAGGATGGAAGGTTCTCATTCTTTTTTATTTATAACCATATACATTTATGTATGTAATGTAAGTATTATCCAGTGGGATGTAATTTTGACACTCATCGCACGAAATTTCTTCATATTTTTTCGAAAAAATTTCGATAGATTGATACGTTTGGGGTCTGAAAACGATACGGCGTTACTTCTGTTATGTTTTTATCTCATATTAAATGAATACTAAGATTTTCAATGGAAAACTTATTTCCGCACTTGAAACTTCAAAAGAATCAAAAAACACCGAGCGAAATTTTCTTCAAGTGTAGTCATAAAAACATGAAAATAAAATAAATCATCGTACTTAAAAAAAATTCTTTCATGAATAAAGTAATCCAATTCCATAAATTTTCCACTTTCAAAGGAAAAAAAATCTTGCTTTTCCTGATATTTCCTTTTTTAATAGTATTATGCAGAGTGGTCCTCGTTTACAAACCAACTTCCGTATTTTTTCATCCCTTTTTCTCTTTACATGTTCTGTAAAAGTGCTTGTAGAACCCCATCAGTTTATTTTTTTTACAAATCACTATGTGTCTATTCTTCGTACAGATCATTCCATAATTGATAATACTAGTTAAAAAATAATCAAACCTAACTTTTAAAGCTTAATTATGAAATTTTGAGAAAAATTTTCTAAAAAAAATTCAAACAAAAAGCAACAGCAATTATCTCAAAGAGACTGTCAAAGCTGTATTTGAATTCATAGCTTCTATAAGCTTTAAATACATATTAGTATATGCTTAAATGTTGTTGCGTTGCTACTCTTCACATTCATTCTGTGTAAACGATACATTTTACCTTCTCTTAAAAGCTTGTTGACTGACTGTTGCGGCTTCTATGACACCGTAAAGATCTCTTGAGAGAAATAAAAGACTAAAAAGGTTGATGTGGTGGTCAGGTAAATCAACCTTTTTTTTGTGTAAGAATTGTGCTGTTGCTAGGTTTTTTTTTTAAAAAAAATACGCAATTTTTCTTTCTTTGACAAATTGAGATATTATCGATGAAAGCATTGCCGATTAGATTTCATCTCACCTGAGGATTTTTTGGTTAAGTAATTTATTGTGGGTTTTTATGATTCTTTGAATATTTTTTCATTCCTAATTGTGATGACAGTAAAAATTATTCAATGAAATAAAGGTTTAAAAATTTTATTTAGTTTAATAGCAATATCAAATATTTTATTTGTTGAAAATCTAATTGAAATTGAAATGAAATTAATTAGAATAAAAATTTTATTCAACACCTCATGAAATAATTAATTATGCAAATTTGAATGATTCTACACCAATCATCAATAGCTTGAAGATATCTCATCTTGATTACAGAGTAAGTAATTATCATGATCGTAAAAATTAATTAAATGTGATTTTACAAATATTTTTGAAATTCTTGTTTATCCATCACCCACATTTAGCTTAAATGTTATTAGGTCGTAAATGCCTACAATTAAAATCTGTTAAAAGGAAAAATAAAATTTTATTCTTAAATTTTGACTGTTTGGGTGGAAATGATATTCAATCCATATCTTCATTTTTTTTATTAAGAGTTTGAAATTTCGTAACAAGTTAAAGTTCACATCCTACATGTTACTGTAATATAAAATATTCATACTGGTTTTATCACTTAAAGAAGGTGGACGGCTGGTCTAAATTTCAAATGTGACTCTTTTGTGTGGTATTAAATGTTCAAAAAAATTGAAAATTATTAACTTAATAATAGTAATGCTAACGATTATTGCAAAACTTTCAAATAAAATAAAAATTTTTTTAATCCTCATTATAATCATTATCCATACCGCTAAGCTAATAATTATAAAAATTAAATAAACCCCAAGAAAGCAATTTTGTTCTTAACAAAGACGAAAATATTAAATGGCAAATATTTAATTTCAATATAGCCTTTAGCATTTTGTTTTTATCCGTAATGGTTGCTATTTATAGCAAGGAACTTGATAGGAAGCTTAGTGGGCATATTTTCAGATAATATCGTCACCAAATTAATTTTTACTTCTTAATATTTATTTATAGCTTGACGATTATGACGGATGTTTGGAAAAGTTAACTTAACATTTTTTTTTCAAACAAAAAAAATATTTTACATTTATGGATGTAGTTTACTGTCCAAATTTGTACATGCACATCTCTAAATAAAATTAATTCAAACCAAAATTAAATTCCAATTAGAATCGAAATCCTAATTAATACAAAAAATGGGGTTAAATAAATCAATTCATGCCATTGTTGCACTGCGGAAAATTACCTATTTTAATTGGAAGTGCTGAAAATACAACGCATCAATAATATTTAGCATCAGATTTAGCATCAATAATATTTACATGCAATACGCATTTTTGAATATTATATGAATTAAAACCCACAAAGCTCATGCCATAACAAACCATAATCTACTTAATTTTATATTGCATCAACAAAACTCCCCAAATAAAATCACAGAAAAAAAAGTTTTAAGCATTAAATTTTTACAACAAAATGATTCTTTTCTTTTATAATAACAAACGACTTTAATCAACATGAAACAAGCTTATTAATAAATATTTAATTCATTCTTTTCTCATTTTCCGTCTTTTTCTCCCTCTAGCTAAATGCCAGATTCTTGGCTGGTTTCTGTAAATATAGTTATAGTAATGAACCTTCCTACATTGAAATATAAGGCAGCGTGTAAAAATTATGGTATTGTATTAATGAGAAAAGTGAGTAAAGGAAGCAAAAAGGAGCAATAATAGAACTAAGAATATTGATCTTGGTGAGCGATAAGAACAACAATAGAAATGCTTGAACAAATATTGTAGAAATTTTGTCAGAATTTTTTTCGGTGAATTTATTACAATTTATGAAAGGGGCTGTTATGACGTCCATCAAAAACTAGACTCCCCTCCCCCTCTGTCACAAAATCTTCATACAAAAAATTCTATCGTTTAAAACTGTCACACAGCTCCAGACCCCTTATCCCCCTTAAAAATCGGACATCATAAGTGATCAACCCCTAAATTGAAATAATTTCCCGCAAGGCATCGACTGATGCCAAGGTTAGAATGAAAAATGAAAGTCATCGTGTGGAGCTCTTTTCCTACTATTCATTTTTCGCTTTCTTTCTTTTTTCCTTTTTTTTATTCATAGACAAGCACACGAGGAAGCACTGAAAATAAGCAATTGGGGGTCGATTTTTTTAACATTAAGGTGGAAATTTGTTACTGAAGATTATCATCATCTAAAATTGAGTCAATTTCAAATAAAGGAATTTTTTACCCGAGGAGATGGTCATTTATGTGGAAATATAGGTAATTTGCTATATTCGCTGATGAGAGATATTAGCTAAACTTTCATTATTCTGATTATAAGGATTATTATTCTGTTAGACATTTTTTCGGAAACACAACACGAAAGTAGGAACATGCTGTCTATTAAATAAATATTTATACATATTATTAAAACCCATATTTGCATTAATAATGTAATCATAGATTATTTACTGTAATATGAACCAACACACTTTATTGAAGGTACGAAATAAGAAAATCTAAAGTTGTAATTTTCCAGTATCGATCTCTGTCAATCTCAGTACCTTTAAAGTAAATGTGTACCTACAACAAATACAAACAATCATTCAATTGAATGTAAAGTAGATCATGCATTTACGTAGCACATGAAATTCAAATTGATGGAGCAGTTACAACATCAACATACAGGGTAAACGAAGAAGAAAAGGTATGTATATCAATCCTTATTTATTTGATGTCATTGATGTTGATTCTTCAAAGAATCTCTGATGATGATAATAATAATAACATTAATGAAAGGAAGGATGAGTCAATGGTATGAAAATAAGCATATAAAATGGTTTGGGCACGAAGATGAGCTTTTACTTTTATAAAAATACTGAGAAGGATATCGATGTGCTATTGACATTTCCTTAGCTTTGAAATTTTCAATCTTCAATGAAAAAAAAACTTTTACATATTGATTAGGTTTAAGTTCATCCTTCTAAATTTTTTAATATTTTTTCAGACTTTCATTTCTCAAATCCATTATTGATTTTGAATCACATTTAAGTTTATTTTTATTCATCAGTACAATAAACACAGCATATATCCAAAAAAGAAAATATAGAAATGGATGAGAAAACATTTTCATTACAAACCCTTTCAATATTCATTTTAAGGGATGAAGGAAGTAAAAGAAATTCAAAACGTAGCATAAGAACGAAAATCCTTATACATGTCAAATTTCTACTATACTATTCCTTTACAAATAATACACAGAACGATAAAAATAAATTGAAATGATTATAAGGAAGCAAATAAAGCCAGTTGCATAAATCCCGGTTTATTTTCTGCGTTGTCAATGCCTGAGCTGTCTTTTTATAACATTTCATTTAGAATTATTTTTGGATGCTTTCGTAGTGAATTTTATGGGAATTGGGAAGAAGAGATTTCAAGAGAATCGTACTCGTTTTATGAATGAAAAAAAGTTTGGAAAATAATTTTAGGTCAGTTTGATAGATTTGAAGGAAGGAATAAGTCAAAAAAATGTAAAAATCAATATAAAAATTTGCAATTTGTATGAGCAACTGAAGATATAAAAACAAGTATCTAATAAAAATATTAAACTAAATTAATTATAATATAGCAGTAAAAAAATTTTAACTTCGAGGTGGTCCTCGATTTGAATAATTTAAACTTTTCTTATTTTCAGCAAAAATTTTCAAACTTAACGTTTCAACGGAAATTGTGTGTACAAGAATTAGATAATTCAATTCTCATAGTCCTAAACATTTATGCAAATCGAAGACCCCCTTGTATTCCTTACAATTTACCAACAATGATATAAATTTGAATTAAATATAAATTTATGACACATCAAAAAGCAATTCACTTCTTTTATTGCCATCAGAATCAGGTTTTTGGCCTCGATGGTTTGATATTATGCTGTTTAGATTTTATGTTCAATAAAGCTCATAAGATGTTTGAAAATAAAAGAAAGGTGACATGTATGAATTGCATTGACAAAGTATCAATATTCTAACAATGGGACTTTATGACTTACTGTAACTCTATCATATTTCTTAAAGAAAATCTCTAAGGATACCATTTTATGTTTCAGTATGTACTGGATTACTTAGAGCTGTGGTATTTTAAAATTTGCAGTCAGTAAACGTTCCTTAAATTGCAATGATCAAAATGAGCTTTAAGATCTATCTGAACCCAAGGATTTTGGGATCTAATGTTTTAAAACAAATCCTCAAGAACGACATGGATTTTTTCAATGAATAGTTCAATCCATAATTTGTAACACAGCAGCAAACGACACATACAAAAAAATGTAAGTACAAAGAGGCGAATCACATACAAATTTACGAGTTTTTTATGAAGGCGACTTCAATGTCAATTTGACACGAAAAATCACTTATCTTTATGTCTGAAATGTTTCTGTAACTCATACAGTATGATACACATACAAACATCCACATTTTAGTAATTTTTTCGGTTTTATTCACTTTCACTTCAATCTTCAATCCTCATAAAAAAGTGCAATTTATTTGTGATTTATTGCCCTTGAGTCCACTTGAGCGACACAACCCAATGGTAAGGAAGAATATGAAGTTTGGAACGAAAGGAAGTGACAAAAGAGACCAAGAAAAAATTTGTTCTTTCTGCTTTTTAATTGAAATTTAGAAAGAAGATTTTTTGTTCCATTTTATGTGCAATTAAGTGAATATTTACCATTCATGTAACATGAATGGAATCTTTCAAGAATGCGCGTGTCCTTGTTTTCTTTTTTCTTTTACTTCAATTTATTTTATTTTGACTGAATGTCTTTAACGGTTTTCATTCCATCAATAATAAAATGCGTTTAAAAAAGGTCGAAACCAGCTATTCCTCACTTTTCTGTCTACTTTCGTGTTTAGTTAATGTTCACTCATCAAAAAGGATCCTTAGCACAACAACTTTATGATATTACACATTTTGTGTATTGTTATGATTGTAAAAAGAGAAAAATTCCTTTAAAAATTCTTTCAACCTTTATTTTGGTGTCCGTATACTTTTTCGTCCAGTTGAATTAAGATGAAGAAGAAACAAAATTTGTCCTTTTTTAACTTCGTAACTTTCATTTGTTTTTAGCTTTTTCTTGATCCTTTTTTTCCTTCTTGATGTTTTATTGTGAATTTTTAGTCACACTTGCTCTTTTTTACATGCGATATACACCGTAATAATTGAGGTTCTGCCTGCTAGACAACAAAAAATGTGTACAGCTTAAATGCAAGTATCGCGGTAATTGCTATATTTTTTTACTGTATTGTAGAAATGATGTAGCAGCTGTATCATAATTGTTATAGCCTAGCTTAAGCATTTGAAGAAGAAAATAAGACATCTAGCAAGCTAATGCCATTTTCATCCACTTTAGTTTTAAAATACAACAAAATGTTTTTTCGATTGTTTCACATTTTGCCAAGCTTACGAAAAAGTAATTGGATTTCACTTTGAGTCTACAGGGTGCTTACAAAATCAAAAAAAGAAAGATGAAAATTTGAATGAGAATGAGAAAATTATATGCATGTATATCCCATAAGTGTGCATTGCTTCCATAAGCAAGCATCGTGTTTGGGAATTAAAGAGGAATGTATGTACTGAATCAAATTTAAACGAATATTAAAGGAAATGGAAGAGAAGAAAAAGTTTGTAGTTGTTCAAAGCTCGTCATCTAGAAAAATGGTCTTTTTGTGTTATTGATATAGTGCGGTAGTTCCATTGCTTTTAATGCTTTTATGAGGAAAAATTTTTCTCGCTCTATTGCCAGCACACAAAAAGGCACTAACTGGACAATACACTGAATGAACATGTGTGTGTATGTGTAAAAGTGCTCGCATGGCCAGTGAATAATTCTTTATTATTTGCAGTTCTAACAATATTAATTATGTGTATTATAGTCATTACAACAACACTGATGGTTGACTTTCCTTATCTGCTCTAGAAAAATTCACAAACTGTACTTTTTCAATGAAGAAAATAAGAATGAAACAAGTTATTAGGAACTAATGCTTGATATGATATATATTTTTACTTTTTGGAAGTTCGCCTTAATTTATGGTTTGGTGTCATACCGTGTCATATTGATACATTTTCCTTCAATATTCAAGAGATATATCAAACTTGTTCAGTTTTTTGAAAAATAAGCAAAAATCAAAATTCCACAAAATTCAGAAAAAAATCATTAAATTAAAGTCATCCAAAACATTCATAAGCAGAATCACATCAAATTCATTCATATTCATTAAATGTCCTTATAATTATTTCCCTTGCTGTATCCCATTAAAATTTCATTTAAAGCTATTAAAACAATAAGAATTTCTATCATGTTGTTTTATTTGCAGCAGTTTGTGTGTGCATGTGAACGTAAAAGATAGGAAATAAATATGAGTGTTGAATAAATACAGACAACTGACATAACTTCCTATTGAATAGATAAGCTTGCATACATTTATTTTTTTCTCTCTAGTTTGCCTTTTTGTTCTATAAAATTTAAGCTTTGAATGAATAATGAAATTGAGACAAATCTACAAAAAAATTTAACACGTAATTTTTAACTAAATATCCAATTTAAGACCAGCTCTCCATGAAATCCAAAATCAATTATTCCAAAACTAAGTTTTGTACATAAAAAAAAAACTTCCAAGAAGTTTCTCAATGCCTGATGTTTTGCAATATATGAACTTTCTGTGATATGATAATTAAAGTGACATCACGTACGCATATCAAATTTAAGCCTTAGTATGATTTAGTTTATTGATTTGTTGTGTCACGTATTATTGAGATTATGTTATTGTTGATGTTTGAATTGGAAATTGATATGGACATAAAATAGGATGGGATGCTTTGAGTTCTATTCCTATCTTTATTTAACCAAGTAAAGTAGGCCTAATCACATGCTATACAGGAAAGATAATATTTTAGTATGAAAATGATTTCATGTGACATTCCATAGTTAAAGCATATTTAAAGCTTCTTATTTTCATTGAATAAAAAAATCAAGAAGAGATTTCAAAGACATAAATTAGTCTTAATAAAATCAACACAAAATCAAATCTTACGTCTTACAATTTGACAAGTTGTATTTCATCTTCTCCAACTTTATATTATTCATAAATTTGATTATCATTTACATTCCATATTGAATATTTGACACACTTGTCACCTTAAATGTCAAATACGTAAATTTTCATTCATAGTCTGGGTCAACAGCTCGAGAGATGAAAGGAAACTTTATTTTATAGGCGGAGGCAATTTGAAGCTCATGAAACTTACTTACATAAAATATGTATATGTCTGAGAATCCCATTCAATATTCGAAACGAACAAGGCAGTAGTATGAATATGAAAATGAATTTCTTTTTCTGACAGTTTTTATTCTTCTCCAGTTCTTTCCTTCTTGTGAAATGTTTTCAACATAAATCTTGATTTAAAAAATGATGACAACTTTTTGTGCATGCAAGCAGGCAGGAACATAATCGAAATAAAATTCATGAGAACTTTTTTTAGCCTAATATTTTGATAGCATGACTAATTTATGGATTCAGTTTTTCTGTCTTCTGATGACAACTAAAATTGAGATTCATAATTTTTAAAATGTTCTGTGAACACAAGGCAATATCCTTACTTGTTCCGTCTGCACAACAATTTTAATATAAATATAGAAAAATAAAAAAATAGGAAAAAATCTTTTTATTTTAAATTCTGCTGCCTATGCAATATAAACATGTGAGATTGTTTGGAATATAAATCAAAACGAGAAAAAAATAAAACACAGAAAAATTCTAGGACTGCTGAATTCAAAAAGCACAATAAAATCAAGTTGATAATGATAAAAATGCATGAAATAGGGAAATGAAAAAATAAAGAGGATAATAGAAAGAGAAATGGAGATAAGGAATTGGGTATCTGTGCTGTGTATAGCTATCAATGTAAATTAAAATGTTTTAGCAAACTTTTAATGGTACAATGGGTTTAAAAGCTTCACTTTGGTTTAGATCATCTGCTCAAATTTGTACTAAAATATTAAGTTAAAAAATCTTCGTAAATTTTAGTGGCGATTATGTAGAATCGCATAGAAAAACCTCAATTTTTTTTAGTGTTTCACTTTTGAAATTTTGCCAAAAATGTAAATTCATTGAAAATAAGCAATAGCCAATTTTGTTGCAAAATAAAAAATAAATTGTAATGCAACATCGAAGAAGCAATTGCTTAAAATTTATAACTCATATCACATAAGAATATCTAATAAAAATTGATTATTTTGATTTTCATGAAAATTCATCTCATGAATAACTCTGAAGAATTACTTAATTGTAACAATAGCTTCTAAAATATTGACATCACTCAGATACTTCCAATGAATTTATTTACAAAGTAAATTACATCAATCGATATAATTCGTCTATATTGCTTCTCAATTTACCCTATTGACCTCCTTTCATCTCCTTTTCTCGTGTATACAATCAATCAATCCAAGTACTGCAAATATTGTCGCAAAAATGTTTTGGGTTATAAAGAAAATTCAAAGTATTTCTGATTGAGGTTCTTTGATTCATTCTTGTAGTTCAATTCCATTGAAAAAATTTCAATTAAAATGATTCGATGAAGATAAAATATACTCTCTGTATAAATTTGATTTTATTCCTTTGTGAATATTTTAAAATTTGATAAAATTATTTTTAAGTGTAGGAAGCAAACCTTGTGTCTTGTACATGATCAGAATCATTGATAGGAAAATTAAAAAAAGTCTGAAAATTTTTAACAACTTGACTTGTTTAATAAAACATTTAAGCATTTTGATGATATACGGTCTGCTGATAATTTGATATAAGAAAAGTTTTCAAAGATTTGAGGATGTCGATTACCTTACAAATTGATTCCTAGCTTCAAGCTTTGACACTTAACACTCGTGACGATTTTTTTCATAGAAATATTCTATGAGGTCATTGAATTTTGAATGGAAAAATGCTGACTCAGATTTCAATTGCTAGCCAGAAGACACTAACCATGCAAAGATTTGTCATCGTCATCATTTTAAAATAAAAAGCATTAATTAATTAAAATGACATTTTTCTCTCGCAGACTTTAATTAATTTTTATTGATTGTTTCTAACAAATATAAATGCTTCAACTTGTCTAGTCATTGAACATGTGTGAAGATTTCAATTTCTCAATTTTTGTCAAGGGGCCGTTCACTTAATACATAACGCTCTGAGGAGGGTTTGAGAGTTTGTTACGGACTATTGTTCGAAATCATGATTTTATTGTTAAAAACGATAAGATGAGGGGGGTAAAAATGCGAATTTTAGCATTACCTAATAAGTAAATGGCCCCAAAAAAAAATAAATCTCTTCATTTTTTCATCCATGTTTCGATGATTTTTATCTTATTTAGATGTAGATATTGAGAGTATAACATACAATACTTAAAGTTCACTAAAAGTTATGAGTCAAGAAAAAAACTCAAAACTCATTCAATTAAGATCAATTAAATAAATTTTGTGAAGTCACTCATAAGAAATTCATTTCAAGTATCTCTATAGAAGAAAAATCAGTTGAAAGTGTATCGTGCCTCAAAGAGTATACAAAACCATGTGATTGTCGAAAATTTGTAGGAGAAAAGTGAAGAAAATGTTCGAAAATTTCCCCTAAATCCAAAAAGGAGAAGAAAACATGTTCGAATTTTCCCCTACAAGAAAAGCTCTCACGGGGAAAAAACGTTCGCATCTGATTTTCGAAAATCACCTTACGATACGTCTAACGACAATAAAGAACAGTTTCGAGTTTTTATCTGTCGAATGAAGTCGGAAACTCGTAAATGCTCGATACAAATAAAGCAATGTTCAGTTATCTTTGATACATCAAATCGAGCAGTCCGAACATGCGGATATTCGCGATTATTTCGTGTACGGGATGATGATTAATATAGGAAAAAAAATTATGGAAATAAAAAAATTAATATTTTGTGTGTCTAATTAAATGTTCAAAAATATAAAAAAAATCAAAAGAATTTTTAATAAGAGAAAAAAAATATTCAAATGTGAAGTAAGAGAAAAATAAAAAAAAAATTGTGAATGGAAATGCTCAAAAAATATGATCTTATCAATCCAATGAGGTCGGCAAAAAAACGGAATTCATTACAACTTTATTTTTTTAAATAAGCACAAAATTCATTTTCTTCCTTTTACGCGTGTACATCCTGTGTCTGTTTTCAAAAATTCATTCGAGCAAAAAAAACACGAGAAATATTTGTGTGTGTGTATTTGAGTGAGATGGAGGAATAAATCAAGTCAAAATGAATAATTTAATGGAAAGAAGAAGAATTGCTTTCCTCCGAGATGCGAATCCGTAAATTTTTTGTGTGTGCTTCTTTAATTCGCTTACTTGTCCGCCCTCACGATCGATACTAAGAAAAAGTAAGATATGAGAAACAAAATGCTAAAAAAGAATTGAGAAAAAATCTATGTCTGTAATTTCATTTCGGCATTCTCTTCCGTCTCCTCCTGATAAAAAAATTATTTTTTTTTCAATCGTAAACTGACAAATATGTGTACAAAAAAAAATTCTGCGTAAATTTAATTTTGTTCTTTTTTGTGGGGTATCATTATGCAATATCAGATGGTGCCTTACAAAATTGCTTTAAAAACCAAACTCACAACAAAAGGGATTTTTTTCACATTCCGGGTTGAACGTTTCTTTTTCTTCACTTTTTTTTAGTCTTACATACTGAAGAGGAAAGTTTGTCTTTATTTTTTTTTGTGAGCATAAACATAAAAGAAAATTCTTTCTTTCTTTTTTTACCATTCCTTTTCAAAAGTTTCAAGTCAGAAGTTTTCAAAATTAAGTTTCTTTTATTTTTCATTCTTAAGCTTCAGGGTTGTTTTGTTAAGAATCAATTTGAATCATAATTTTTGTTGATATGAAAACTTTCTGAGTGAAAAAAAAATAATAAAATTTTTGAGAAAATTTTCAAGAATTTCTCCTTAAAATTGTTCAAAAAAAAAATAATCCAGCACTGCATTACTCCTTATCATTCAACCTTCTAACATGACATGTCTACGGTGTGTTTTATTTAATTTTAATTTCCAACATGTCAAGAAGTTGTTGAAAGAAAATTTCATTTCTGCCTCCTGTTTAATTCAGTTCTTACATTTCATCCTTTTCACTTTTTATCCTATTAAAATATTATGAATGTTTAACTCATGAAGGCATTCAAGTGTTGAAAAATTGTAGAATATAACAATAAGGAGTAAAAAAAGGCAAAATGCCAAGAAAATAAAAATGGAAATCCGAGCATGAGATGGAATGAAAGTCAAGGAACAAAAAAAAATTGTCTCGACCGAAGAAAAAAAAAATGAAGACAAAAAGGGAGAAAGAGAAAAATAAATTCATTTTACTAGTTGCGTGAAGTCAAGTCTTATGTTAAGCCGCAAAACTTGTTGCATTAAATGAAATATAAGAAAAAAAATTGAAAGAGACATAGGAAAATGTAGAAGTGTACAATGAAAAAAAAAGATAAAGAAAAAAAGGGGAGAAAAAAAATATATACAAAGGACTAAACAAACACACGAGCAGCACAAAATTAGATTCAACATGACGAGATTCTATTATGGACAATCCAATAAATTTTTTAATACTCCGGAAGATACCTCTCTACGAAAAATTATACAGACAAGATGCTTTTTTTCATTTTTACAAAGAAGTCAATATTTTTTTAAAAAGCTCAATATTAAAACGAAAACGTCTCACAAAATGTTCAATTGATTGCCAAAGCTCTTTAAAAATTCATAAAATTCTTCTGTAAACTCCCCACGGGTTCTTTATTTAATGTAATAAAATACATGCTCGTTATGTGGATTTTACATTTCTTGTAAAATTGAAGAAACGAGCAAAGTGTTCTGCATGAAAAATTCTAAGAATGTAGACAGGAGCAAAAATGTTGACATATTTGATTATAAATTTTTCATAATTTATATAAACGTGATGTAAAATGATATGAGTCTGAATTTTATTGACAGAGTTAGATTCTTGCAGGAGAAATAATTTTTGAACTGCATGTGGGAGAGAAGTGGAATTTTATGTTTTAATAAATTTTACGCAAAAATACTTGTTTGAGAAGCAAATTTAAGAATGATACAATATTTCGGTAGGAAATCAATGATTGCCATTCATAAAACAACCCCACATTTTCTCCCAAAAAATTTTGAAAATATTTATGACACAAATTTTGAAAGTACCCAAGTCTTGCACTGTTAAATCATCTGACTTGGAATTTCAAATCAACTGAACTATTGAAAAATTTGCATCTACATAATAATTCATGCAGTATATAAGATGAATATATTGACTGTAAAATTATAATAATTTTAGTTCACAAAATTTTCATTAGAAAATGTGAACAAAATTTATTGAATTTATAAAATGCTTTGACATACTATAGTGTTAAAACGATTGTGATTTCGATCGAATGATTTTAATCAAAGTAATCAAAATGAAAAAAATGATCGAAATAATTTCAATTGAAATTCAATCGAAATCGAAATGATGAATAATCATAATGATCGAAATAAAATATTATGATAATTAATTATTTCGATTGCGATCGAAATGATCGAAATTTGTATTTCGATCTTAAGATCGCAATCGAAATAAAAACAAAGGATTTTTTCCTTTGCAAATTTTCCAAACATTTATGCTGTTTTACGCGAAACTGGACACAATCCTTTCGAAACAACTGCACAATCTTATATCTTATGCACATAACATGTTTAATATACCTAAAGGAAGTGCTGGAAGTGCTTGGTTCCTGAGATCTGACCACCTCTCTAAAATGTCATGAATCGTCGAGAAATCAAATAAAATTTTTTTGGTCGGTTCCAGTCAGTTGGACATAACCAGTTCCTTACACTATTCTTGATAAAATTCAAGAAATCTTTGAAATAGAAAAGGAAAGTAACGAAAAATTTTAGGATACCATAAGTTTCAGTTGTATTTTTGCAAGGGAAAGTGGAAAATGACAGCCTGTAAATAAGGAACAACTCAATCGACAATAAAGCAATTTAAATTTTAAAGAGAAAGCCAAAAATTTCACTCATTATTTTTTAGAACATATAGAACTATTTTTTCCTTAATTAATATAGAGAAACTGGTTATGTCCAACTGACTGGAACCGACCAAAAAATTTTTATTTGATTTCTCGACGATTCATGACATTTTAGAGAGGTGGTCAGATCTCAGGAACCAAGCACTTCCAGCACTTCCTTTAGGTATATTAAACATGTTATGTGCATAAGATATAAGATTGTGCAGTTGTTTCGAAAGGATTGTGTCCAGTTTCGCGTAAAACAGCATAAATGTTTGGAAAATTTGCAAAGGAAAAAATCCTTTGTTTTTATTTCGATTGCGATCTTAAGATCGAAATACAAATTTCGATCATTTCGATCGCAATCGAAATAATTAATTATCATAATATTTTATTTCGATCATTATGATTATTCATCATTTCGATTTCGATTGAATTTCAATTGAAATTATTTCGATCATTTTTTTCATTTTGATTACTTTGATTAAAATCATTCGATCGAAATCACAATCGTTTTAACACTAGACATACATCCAAACAAAAAATTGGGAGCGCAAATGTAAAGAAAATCTACCTCAAGTCAAAGATCTCTTTTTATTTAAAATATCAACGAAATGTATTTGAAAAAAAGAATTTTTTCGTTCAAAGTCTGAATTAAAAATGTAAACAATTTTCTGTGCTTTTGAAACTTTTCAAAGCTTCTTTGGTGGGAATTATTAACAAAGTTTATTCCTTTCTTTATGAATTTACATAAATGATGAATTGAATCAATCCAAATGAAAATGCGATAAGCGCCATCCTCACTTTGAACTAAAATTTCTCGTATGTTTTGATACCATATATATTATATTTGGTATCGTTGGAAAGCTTAATACAGTAGCTATCTATCACTGGTAAAATTTTTGAATTTGGACTTATTCATTTTTTCACAGAACACCTCAAAGCTCGTGAAAACATGCAATTTTCAAACTAAAATTTTATGTATGTTTTGTGCACAAAATTTATAATTTTTTGTTGTGATAACAGCTATTAAGTACCAACTAAAACCCGCCACTTAAATCAATTAGAATTAATCAATTGGTGTCGAGATATGAATTTTTGAAGTTTTGCAAATTTCCAAAAAAAAATTTTTTTATAAATTTATACTTTGACTCTTTATCTCATTTCTCATGTACATTACCACCAAAAATACAATGTTTTATATCGTTGTAAAGCTTAAGACAGTAGCTAGAAACATCTGTAACAAGTTTTTGATATAAAGCTATTTCGTTCCTTACAGAATGCCTCAAAATTTGACAAAAAATGGGATTTTCAAATAATAGTTTTACAAACATTTTGTGGTCAAAATTTTTTTGTCTTTATTGCATCATAAACTACTTACAATAAACTAACAAATGCTTTTTAAATCAATTAATTTTAACAAATTGCAGTTGAGATATGAATTTTTGAAGTTGGGACAATTTTTTCATATTTAAAAAAAGTAAAAAATCATAAATTTTCACTTTTAATCTTATTTCTCGAGTATAACTTCACCATATTTAATGATTTTGGTATCGTTGGAAAGCTTGGGACAGTGACTTGTCATATATGTAGCAAAAAAAATTTTTGAACTTAGGCTGTTCCTTACAAAATGGCTCAATTTTTTTGAAAAATATAACATTTTTTATTGAATTTTTTGGTAATTTCTGAACATAAAATATTTTTGTTTTTAGTGTTGTGGAAGCGAAAAAGTAAGAACACATCTATAATATTCTTTGCGTTACACTAAATTTGGAAAAACAATCAGAAACTTTGAAGTAAAATGTTATATTTTTCAAAAAATTTGAGCCATTTTGTAAGGAACAGTCTAAGTCCAAAAAATTTTTTTGCTACATATATGACTAGTCACTGTCCCAAGCTTTCCAACGATATCAAAATCATTAAATATGGTGAAGTTATGCGCGAGAAATAAGATTAAAAGTGAAAATTTATGATTTTTTACTTTTTTTAAATATGAAAAAATTGTCCCAACTTCAAAAATTCATATCTCAACTGCAATTTGTTAAAATTAATTGATTTAAAAAGCATTTGTTAGTTTATTGTAAGTAGTTTATGATGTAATAAAGACAAAAAAATTTTGACCACAAAATGTTTGTAAAACTATTATTTGAAAATCCCATTTTTTGTCAAATTTTGAGGCATTCTGTAAGGAACGAAATAGCTTTATATCAAAAACTTGTTACAGATGTTTCTAGCTACTGTCTTAAGCTTTACAACGATATAAAACATTGTATTTTTGGTGGTAATGTACATGAGAAATGAGATAAAGAGTCAAAGTATAAATTTATAAAAAAATTTTTTTTTGGAAATTTGCAAAACTTCAAAAATTCATATCTCGACACCAATTGATTAATTCTAATTGATTTAAGTGGCGGGTTTTAGTTGGTACTTAATAGCTGTTATCACAACAAAAAATTATAAATTTTGTGCACAAAACATACATAAAATTTTAGTTTGAAAATTGCATGTTTTCACGAGCTTTGAGGTGTTCTGTGAAAAAATGGATAAGTCCAAATCAAAAAATTTTGCCAGTGATAGATAGCTACTGTATTAAGCTTTCCAACGATACCAAATATAATATATATGGTATCAAAACATACGAGAAATTTTAGTTCAAAGTGAGGATGGCGCTTATCGCATTTTCATTTGGATTGATTCAATTTTCAAAAGCTTAATGCTTTTCATTCATGAATTGAAAATTTGTGTGGGAAAATTTTTAAATCCTTAAATACATATCACATGCCTAGCTACAGATCTATATTTACCACAAAAATTTATCTAGAAGGATTTAAGCATGTATAGAAAAAGGTTTTAAGGATTTCAATGAAAAGTACACGTTAACATTAAACACATTAGAAAAAATACCAAACTCTTAAATATTTCAAGCTAAAAGCTTCTTAAAGCTTTATCACATTTTTACAGTAAAACCAACTCGAGTGAAAATTTCAAGAAAAAAAAAATGTTTGAAATACCTTCAATAACAGTAAATATTTTTCTATTTTCACCTTCGTAAAAAATTCCTTCAAGTTAATTTTTCAACAGTAATATATTGTCTTGATACCTTTTTCTCCTTCAACTTTTTTTTTTTGAAATCATCGACAAAATTTAAGCTCGAATTACCTCAGGTACAAAAGAAGGAATGAGATAGAAGAAAATAATATATATATAAAAAAAATCAATTTTAATTTTTCGTTCAATTGATATTGACACCCGTTCCTTCGTTATATTTTCGCACCCACATTGATTCACATTATAATCATAATGGAACATTTCGATATAATCAGCATCAAGCATTAACCTTCACAAATTGTGTAGATCTACTCGTATTTTTTTCTGAATGGGGCTGTTCACTTATTAAGTTCGATTTTTTAAGAGGGAGGGGTTGGATCTAGGATATTTTAACAGGTTAAACAAAAAAAACTTTTTACATACAAATAGCGTGCCGAAGGAGAAAGAGCTGTTTTTTGTGTAACATTTTAAGTGAACGACCCCCCACATGAAATCTGAAATGATACGCAACATGGAAGTGAGTGAGATGGAGAAATATAATAATAGAGAAAAGTAAGAATATTTCACCGATTTCGACTGTCGATTAACTTCAGAATGGATTAAGGAAAAATTAAGTGCTGCTACACGCAATAAGAATAGAATACCTTCACATAAAAATGTGATTCCATTCTTTCCATTTTTATATCCATTCCCTTTTACATCTTTACCGGTTGAGTATTTTTTTCATAAGTTCATTCATAAAGTCAGTCAAAGTTACATACTTGCAGACCTTTATTAAAAATAACTTAAAATTTTTTTCATTTTCATTTCAATTTATTGAAGTGACTTGAAAATCAGACAAAATGCTTCAGCATTTACTTTCAAATAGAACCAAAGTAACATCATACTAAATGGAATAAAAGGGTAAAAATGCTTTATGTGACTACATTCATATATGAACAAGAAGCATCCATTTATCTATAAAAATAATAAGAAGGAAAAGTGCGAGAACCTTAGAGAGAACAAATAAGTGAGTGAAAAGTAAGAAACAGAAAGGAAGACACATTTTTTCTAATTCACTGAGGAGGAAAAGGATGATGGTATGGCATTGAAGCATTTTGAATGAAGGTTGAAAATAAAGTGCTTACATATATGTACATACTTATAAATCTTATACATAGACATTCATGGGGGCATTGTTGAGTATATACATAGTAAAATAGACAATACGGAGCTTACAATGGCAGAAAATAGATGAGGGAGGCTGTTCTACGTCTATAAGATACCAAAAATAAAAATTCTTTTCCTTTTTTTGTTGTGCGAATTTGATAAAGAGACGGACATAAAATATTCGGTACATTTGGATGAAATTCCCTTGACGAGAAACGAACGATCCATTCACTCCTTTACTCCAGAGTTCGAGGATTTACGCATTATTAAATTTCTCAAATGTTCATGCGAATTTTTATACATTTTGTGGCTCAATTTCTAAATTTTGTTTCTTCAATTTCTTGGAAATATTCTTACATACTCACATTCTGTTTTCATTTAAATATTGAAGAAAATTGTCAAAGCTAGCAGTAAAGCAACTGACAACTTACTTTTAGCACATCATATATCACTAAAAGACTTTCCTGAAAAGTTTTGACATTTTTTTCTCGTAAAATATGATTCTGTGCCATTCAAAAAATCAAAGAAGAAAGAAGAGGAAGACTTGATATATTTTTAGTGGAAAGTGGTTAAAAAATAGCAAAAAAAAGAAAATCAATAAATTACACAAGCTTGTGAGCTCCAACATAAAAAAAAAATTCTCGAAAAAAGGAATGAGTATGTGAGTCTTTATAAGCATCGATTAAATGATTGAAGGATTCTCTTCATTCATGCTTATTGAATTAAGATCAGATAATTGTTATTATAGGAAATTTATTTATAAATGAAAATTTATATTGTCTGAATTCTAAAATAGGGTTTATCGCTCATTATTCATCATTTTTTATAGATACACAATGGTCTGAAATCGAAAAAAATGTTCAAAAATTATATTTTAGTGTAAACTTTAGAGGTCGCAAAGTTTTAGTTGATTTTCTTTATTTTGGAAGTGTCAATAGCTTTTTCATGTCTTAATCATACATCTCTGAAAATATGAGCTTATAATATTAAGGATAAAGCTGATTTTTCATTAAAAATTTGAAATTGTTTCTCAAAAAATTTTGTGCACAAGCAAATTTGTATGAAAAAATTTGGAAAAACAAGTGAAATTAAAATGCAAATATCAAGAAAACGGCATAAAACGGCATTATCAGAGTATGATTAGAAGCTAAATTAAGACTCAATCTTTGGATTCTAGTAGGTTTCACGGACCCTGAGAAACCCGCTTTTAACTTATGAACATTTAAAGTTTTGGAAATTTTCAAAAATTCAAATGCATTTTCCCTAATGATAAAGGAAGTGGCTAATGTTTTGTGAGTCTTAACATAAAATTTGTACATTAATTAAGCTATTGACGGTAATTAGAACATATATTAAACAATAGAAATTAAAAAAATTTTAGAAAATTTTTTCATGGTGTTTTTGTAAACAAATTTTTCATGACTTTGGATAATGATTGACAGAGTTAGACAACGATTAGAAGTTTGATATTTTCACAGAAGATGCATCATTTTATGATTTTCAATCTTGCATTCAAAAGTTCAGGTTTAAAAGACATGACTTTTTTGTATTTTTGAACATTTTTTTCGATTTCAGACCATTGTGAGATAAAAAAATGTCTATATTTTAATAATATACTCGTCGAGTGTAAAAGTTTCAGTTGAATGATCAAACAAAGACTCTGATGAATGTGACGATGAATACAACTACCGTAGATGAATTATTTAAATAAAGAGAAAATTACGTGAAAAAAATTGATTTTCCGATACGATAATGTGAATGCTGTTGAGTGAGTTTCATTCAGAAAGATTGCATTTAATGCTAGGATTAACATGATTTAATTATTGATTATGAAATTATTTTCTCTTACCGTAATTTGGGATTTTCATGATACATTTAAACAATGGCACCAAATATAAAATTACATTTAGGAACATAAGATGTGAATATGAAATAAAATTTAAGCTTCTATTGGCAACAATAAAAAAATTCACAAATCCTAAATATTTTTCAATCTAGAAATTTGACAAGTTTTATTTTATTATCCTTGGCTTACAACAGCTTTAAATTTTTTTACCCTTGAATATATAAAACCCTTTCCTGTATGTGTAGACACAACGGATAATATTTTTATTGAAAAGAATGTAAGGGTTCGCAGGTGAATAACGTGAATGCTCAAAAAAAGCTAACCACTGCGTTTTTGTTTTTTTTTTTTTTTTTTAAAGTACACAAAAAAACCAGGCATTAAAATTGATGATATTTTTTTAATCCTTAAGCGGTTGAATATGAATTTTATATAAAAAATTCAGGCTTTGGAATATGAATGTTGAAAATTTATTTTGTATGAGTTTAGGGCATTTAAAAGAAATTTTGCAATTGTTTTTTTTATTGAAGTTGTTAGACAATTCAAACCTTTACACATTAGTACAAACATTTGAATGATATGAGTTTATAATTTCAAAGCAATTTCTACATTCATGCATCCCACCAGGAAGCGATAAATTATTAAAAGTCCAATAGAAGTATCAAGCGAGAATTGAAATCATTCAATTTAGATGATGAATGCCACAACATGCCACAGAATATTTGCCTAAAAAAAGTTTACACAAGCGGTATAAAAAATTCTCTGCGAGTACTTTCTCTTTATCAGAAAATATACAAATAAACTCGAATTTACTCGTAAACATTTTCTGAATAAAAATTTTATCCGCGAAACTCTACAGTCAGTCATGGTATTACATTATTGAGTATCATGTTTTATTTTTCAACAATACAGAGTTTGTATATACACAGAAGCCTGCAAAAAGTACATAAAATATAAATTTTTCCATTGATTTCAAAATGTAATAAAAAAGTTTTTAATTATGTCGATATACAGGCATTGTGAAAGTTTTTATTCGTGTCTGAAAAAATTGATTTGTTTTAATTTTCAGAATTTTCTGAAAAACATCTTTTTCTGGATCTGAACAAAAATAACAGGATCTTAATAAAAAATGATGAAATTAGGTATTCATGAGCTTATTTTTGTTTTTTACAATAAGATTGAGTTTGAGGGGACATTTCAATTAGATTTCAAAAACAAAAGTATAGGATATTATGCCTGGTAAGTCAAAGTGGCTCGTTGGTGGAATGGTTTAGTACTTCAGTTTTTAATTATTGCAATACGACCCTTCAATCATGAGTTCGAGACTCGGCATGAAAAATTTTTCACATATCCCTTTTCGAATCATATGCACTGAGAACGCGACTCACAGCCTCTCTTTGAAGGCTAAAGGTATTAATGTCATCAAAGAAGTGGTTTGGTCCCGCTTCGAATTGAAGGTCCCAGGCGTGGGCGATATGCTTATCATATTTAATGCCTGAGATAAGTGATATTGGAACGTTAAAATCAGCGCCCCAACACTTCTTGAAGGAGTAAAAGAAACTACTTTTTAACGATTGTTGGCAATCATTATTAATTATTTACAAAAAGTAATTCAAAAGCTAAAAGGTTGTATTACTAAGCCGCTAAAATGTTGATATTGAAATTTTTTTCATCCAAAAAGCCTCAAGCAGATTGAAACGAAAGAAAAGGAATCGATAAAAAATTTCTATTACAAAAAAGCTGCCTGTCTATTTTGCTTAAGACAGTTTTCATTATAAAATAATTTCTGCTGATTCTTTCTTTCAAGTCTTTTTTTTTTGCTCTGACGGGATGAAAGAAGATGAGAAGAAGGGATGAGTATGATCGTAATCCTGCAATAATTTAAGAGCGCATTATTGAGGGTTTCATCATTAAAATTAGTATCTTCCTGAAATTTAAGAATCCATTTTAAAACGATTATGTAAGCATATATAAATAAATTCAAATTATAATCAAATTCAATTTTAATTACGATTAGTACGGTCGAATGAAACCGAATGGTAAATTTTCATTTCTTAGTTCTTAATCTCAACATAAATTAGGATGAAAGGTTGGGCATTTTCCATGACTATAAAAGAACATTTTGTATGAAACTGGCAGACTAATTATCGAAATTTCAGCAACAAAAGCCAATTTATTTTAGCAGAAATTGCCATAAAAATAATTTCAAAACAATGGATGAGAAGAAGAATAATTTTCCTTCTGATAATCGATTTAATCGTGGTTTGAAATCCATGGTAGAAAAAAGCAAGAAAGAAATTGAAAGTAGAAGGAGACGAAAAAAGAGAAATAAAAAAAATTTATGAAAATTTATGGGCATGAAATGTTTTCGTCTTCTTCTTCTCTGTTCGCTTTTTTCTGTTGCTGATACTTATCATAGAAAATTAAAATTATATTTTCATTAGTCTCTTTTCAGGCTTCAGAAAAATGAGAATTATTTTCCATTTATTGAGGAATGGGAATGGGAAAATTTATATTTTTGGAGAGGGCGAATTTTCAATCTAAATTCATTTAAAAAGTTATTCATTCTCAAGAACACTCATACTGTGTGTTCTTATGAAAGCTTTTCACCAAGTCCCCCGAAATTTTGCAAACAAATAAAAAAAAATATTTCTTAGTAAGGGACCGTTCGTAAAATTCGTAACTCTTAGGGATGGGGATGGGGTTTAAAATTTTGTTCATTCATACAAATTTTTTAAGAATGACAAACAAAATGTGTTACGACAAGTTGGGAAGCGGGTGTAGAAATGGTCAAATTTGGTCGAGCTAGCTGAAAGTTACAAATTTTACGTACGAACCCTAAGAAATAATTTATCGCATGGCATTTCATTGATTTTTATTAAATTGCTAAATCTGTTTAAGATGATTATATTCTGACTCTCATTCAGCAGTACAAATATGGTTCATTAGATTGAAAGGTTGATTAAAGTTTTACTGGCTGAAATTCATAATATTTTACGCTTTCTGATTGCTTCTTTTTTTGGCAGCAATGTCTTTCCTCGAAGGCATACACAAAAAGCATCCATGTATGTATGAAGACAAGCTAGTTCTCCAGTTGAGGAATTTCTTACATAAAGTGTTCATTCATGTTGTCAATAATCCCACCTTAGGCTTTTATCGAATTCACGAGTAAAAACGTTTCACGCATTACTTCATGGCTCAAAGATTTTTTTCTCCTTTTTCATGACTACAACATCATCAACTACTGAATAGTTGTTATAGCTTGATGTAGTTCGGTTTCGGAAAATTAATTCAATCAGATTTCATTTCTACCTAAATTAAATGCAGAAACCCCTTCAAAAAATATTCAAAATTATGGTTGAATGTTCTAAACACTCAAGAGATTTTATAATAGCTTTAATGAAACCATTTTATGCAGCACAATCTGAAAACTTTTTTTTTTTATTTTTGAAAACGAAAACGTAGACAAATTTTGAAAATAATTTTCATTTCATATGCAGAAATGTGTTCAATATCTGTCAGTGCCAAGCTTACTACACAAAATTTATGTTTAAAAATAATTTCCACAAACTCAATGCACAAAAAAAAAGAAGTAACAAAATAGTATTAAAAAACTTTTCCATACCAAAACATAAACATAAATTTTCTCCTTAATGTCTCTCGTTTACATCCATATACTGCAAATAAAACTTGAAAAAGAAAAAATTTACAAAACATGAGAGGGGTTTCGATGTAGAAAGAAGAGAGTAAAAAAAATTAAGTAGAAAAACAAACAAACAACAACAAAAAATTAGTAAATCACTCATGATATTTAGTTCTGTTGTAATCGCAAAGCCTCAAAAGAACATGAAATTTTAAAAAGCATGAAAATTGTTGATGACACACCAGAGAAATTGGGCAATTGTTTTAACATGTTCTTTTTTAAAAAACAGAAATATTAATGCGCATTTGGAAATGATTAATTTAATCAATAATTCATTCAGTTGTGTAGACATTTATTTTTAGCATGAATAATTTATTTTTTGTTGATATGGCTGATTTGAATAGAGACGTATAGCGACAGAGTCAATAATTATTTTTAGGGGGTCCAAAAATTTTATTGTATGTAAGAAAAAAATTTAGGGGTCTCAAAAATTGTTGTCAAAATTAATAAATTTCTTCTAAAAATGATGGTCAAGATCCATTTCGGCTAAATTCTTGCACATAGTATTCACATGATTTAGTCATTATCAAGGACAAACTGAAGACAATAAAAATTATATAAATCAAAAATTAAGCTTGATACTTTCGAAACATAGCCTTTGGAAATTATATAAGCACACAAAAAGGATCTTTGGTCTGGGCTCATATTCTTCCTTTTTTTATGTGTGTTTATGTGTTTGTCTCAAAGAATGATAAATTAAAGTTCAAGTTTTTGCCTGCAAGATGAGAAAAAAAGGACCAAAGAAAAATGAAACTTTCAACTTGCCACTGCTTTTTTGTGCCATCATCTAAACACAATAACAGCATCAAAAAGGATAAGAAAGAAGAGAGATGAGAATTTAATCCCTTCCAATACTGATGTCAATGCCTTTATTTTTATTCCATCAACATTTCCTTGTTTCTAAAAAAATAAAATATTAATTTAACAAAGATTGAATCACGTAAAAAGATTTGTCTCCCGGTGGTGTAAAAGTCCTTAAAGTTCATCACAAAGATTCCATTTTTCCATCCAGTTCTTTCATCATGACAATAGCAGATGCTTATAATAAAAAAACTGGATAGAATAAGCGAAACCTAACAAAAACTCTACTTTTATGTGGGTACACAATTGTGTATACGTAAGCTAACGTAAAATAAGATGAAAGTCAGGAAATTGTCTGCAAATTTTATTCTCATGATGGCGAATAGCTTCATAGAAAAGGTATGAATGGGACGGCAATAAAAATTAAATCCTGGAGGCATTTAAAGGGAATAAAAGAGGTGAATTATAAGGGAATAATACGCTTAAAAGTTTTTATGCCGTATGTGACTAAACGCTTTATTTTGGCAATGATATCCATTGATAAAAAGTCAAATTGTCAAATTTTTCCTAAAAATTCTTTTTAGAATGAAAACTTATCGACTTTATTTTACGCAAAAAAAATGTCAAGAGCTATTATGGTACGGGTTCCTTTGAAGAATAATAAAAAATAGCAAAGAATGAGAAGAACAAAAAAATACATTCGTGCGTTCTTTAGTACAATAAGCATACTTTTCCTTTTCTCACTCGACTCGCCTTTATTCAATGCTACTTAATACACTCACATGGTGTTTACTTTCCTTTATTGCCTTCTAAACTTTTTCGCTATTAATGGATAATATTCTACATGGAAATTTGGTTATGCTTTCATGTATTCAATATTATTCGCTGTTTATATTAACATACATGAGCACATATCTACATCAAGTTCAAGTGTATAGGCACATACATATAGCGTTAACACAAAATTGTGGAAATGGTACCGGTGGTATGGTATTATGAAAAATTAAGGTAGTTATTGAAGGCATGCTGAATAAAGCGCATTTTAGTCAGGGGTGTAGCTAGGGGGGTTTTGGGAGTCAAAAACGAACCAAAAAAACTTCAAAAAGTATCAAAAACCCCCCAAAAAAATTTCTTACTACGCCCCTGATATTAGTTACATACTTTATCCAAGTGATTGACATTCATCTTTAAAGGTTGTCAATCTGTCAGTTGATTGGTCTATTGATTAACTGAAAAAAATAGCCATTCTGTCTGTAAAACCAACTTCCATTCAGTCAATAATATTAATATGTGCCTCCTACATCGTTTAAAAATAACATAAAGAGTCTATATAGATTCATATCGAATATATACGCCTGTGCAAATAATTTGATTTGTTGACTTTATTCGTGCTTGATAATATACACATGGAACAAATAACAAGTAAAAAACTTGAAAAGGAAGTCAAAAGAAACACGATGTTGTCTGAAGTCGCACACATATATTTTTCCCTCTAATCAAGAGTACATACATGCATTATTGATAAAGGCAGATATATATTTATGTAGAGACATGAACGATGGCTGAAATGAACGATTGAGAATGCGGAAAAAGAAGATGAAAATTGTGGGGAGGTGAAAAAGTGACATAAAAAGTTATTTCTCGTGAATTGATCAAATTTACCAACGAGAAAGAAGAGGTTGCAAACTTAAAAGGTGTCTATTAAAGAAACGGTGTTCCTCATTATGTACACAAGCATACTAATGATTTCAATGTCAATATTTGTTCGTTAAAATAATGAAACTTCAATGCCAGGAGAAAATCGACGAATAATTAAAGCATTTGTTTAACTAAGCATTATCATCGTACTGGAAAATTACCAGTTAATGATATATTTTGCCCTTATATGTATGTTCTGTAGTTTACAAGACCCTTATATTTACACTTAATTTCTTATAAAACTTAAAAAAATGTGCTGATTCTCGACATTTGAAAATTTCTCATATCCTTAAAATGGCATGTGCTCATATATTTCAATCATGCTTTCAATCCAATCTCTAGAGAACCTACATTTCTTCTTAGGGGCCGTTCACTTATTACGTAACGCAAAAATTCGGATTTTTTACCCCCCCCCCCCCCCTGCGTAACGTTTTTAACAAAAGAATCAGTTGCGAGAACAATAGACCGTAACAAACTCTCGACCTCCCCCCTCAGAGCGTTACGTAATAAGTGAACGGCCCCTTATCAAAGTAACTGATATTTTATTTTCAAAATTATACATCAAGGGAAATTAACTTTCTCGTTTCAATTTTTTAAATCACTTTGGGAGTTAAAAGTTTTGAACGAGGGTGAAGAAATTCAATAAGAAGCTGATTAAATTTCATCGTGAATAAATTAGGTGTCTTGCGTAACACTTGCCAATATAAGAAGGGTATCAAGTTTTCTATAAAGTGTAAAGAGAGATGAAAAAAAAAAAGCTTTTAGTGAATTTTCCTTTATGCATAAATTTTATCGCGTTTTGAAAAAAAAAACTTTTCAGAACACAGATAATCTTTTAGTCTCTCAAACGAGCTCTTATTGATGCAAAAATGAGATTATAAAGAAGATGAAACTTTTCATCATAAATTAACTGTGATTCAGTTCTTCAAGAGAGACAGGTATGGAATCAACTTACAGTTTGCGTCATGAAGCGTTTTTTTTAGTAAACTTTTATTTTAAAAACTCTTATCAATCTCAATGTTGATGCAGATCTATGGCAGAGATTGATAGAAATTTGAAATTTGAGAACTGCAGACATGAAATAGGATAAAAGATCACACAAAGGTACAAAAGGGTAAATAAATGATCAGAAGAATGAGAAGAAAAAATCAATACGAAATTGTATGTCCGACGTTGAAAACAATAAAGACGTGATGGATGAACGGAAGTTAAAGTATACGAGTGAACAAGCAGACCGTTGAAATAACTAAACTTCCTTTCTATTGAAACTCATTCGTAAATGTGAAAAGAAAATTTAATAAAACAAATAAAAAAAAAGTTTGAACTTAAAGTCACAAAATGCTTTTTTTTTCTTTTTTTTTAGTTCTCAACTCTAAATGAGATCTCGTTGCAAAGAAATTTCATGTTTTTCTTTCTCGTACTTAAGTAAATAATTTTTAGCAGTTGGAGTAGAAGAAAAAAAAAACAAATTGAAAAGTTCTAATTTTTTAAAGTAAATTTCATCACGAAGAAGAGCAAAAAAAGAGCTATAAAATGTACGCAACAGCATAAGCGCGTGTAATAAGGGAAAAGTGAAAATTAATTGATATATCTTGTAAAGTGAACGCCAAGTCAAGTTTCTCTTGAGTAAACTGACATATTTCACAGTTATGTAGCAAAAAATAAAAATAAAATAAAATAAACCAAGAAAAGAAGCAAACACCAAGAGTGAATGGAAAAGCAGTAAAAGCAAAGTCACAAAAAGTGTGTAAATGTTTGCCATCAACTTTTTTTTCCTTTTACATAAAAAGCTTTTCTAATTCTTACGACAAAAGGAAGTAAAGCAAATGTGAAAGGCAAAGAGATAACAAATATAAAATTTTGTTGTGCAAATTTTGGGAATGAGCTGTACAATTATAATCTTAACTCAAACTCAATTTTGACTCTTAATTGATTACTATTTATTTAGCATCTATTTTTTTACCTATATTCAAATTTTCGAGGGGATGGGGTTGGACATGATTTTTTTTTTTTTTGAATGGAAAAATAATTTAAGGGAGGAAGGGGTGTGTTTTGGATTTTTTCTCAAAATACTTACAAAAAACTTTTTTATAGATTTTAATTGACGATTTTAAAAAAATTCACATTTTACTAGTAGTCTTCACAAATCGTACAAAGTGCCCGTTTAAATTCTACAACTTTTCTAATTCCTGCTACAACTTCTCACTCCCAAATTCTTTTTAATTCAACAACACAGTCCATGATAAATTTGTTGTTGGCACTGTCAACTTAATCTCTATTCTTAGAAGAAATTCTTCTTAGAAGTACATTTTCACTGAATAATCTGTTTTTTTGTATGCTTTTGGACTTTGTCATAATAAAGATTGTCATGATGTGGGTGTTGTCATTCTTCTTATCCTTCTGCTTAATTTGTCATCTGATTTTAATTAAATTTGATAAAATAGACTAGTCTTTATCAACCTTGATGCTACCTTAGAATGGAAGTTAATTAACTTTTATATAGTTGACCTCATTTTGAAGGCTTTACATTCACAAAAGCCTCAAAATTACTTCTGACTAAATATTTTGGTTAATGAACAATTTCAAACAAAACACTTAACTCAAATCGTTCTCAATAAAATTTCAATAAAGCTCTGAAAATAATTTTTTTTTTTGTAAAATTACGTACTTTTTAGGCTTTTCACGTCATCATTAAAGAAAAAAAAATGTGAATGAAAAAAATTTCCTCGAATTCTGTTCACTTCTGTCGTTCTCGACATGACGTAAATATTGAATTTTCAAAAAAAATAAGTGATAGACTCAGACACAGAGGAAAGTATGAGAATTTTCTTCGGCATTTTACTTTCACTGCTTTCCTGTCTGTTACATTTCAACCTATTTATTTTTTCTTGCTTTCATAATAATCCTGATGATGATGCTATATACGATTTACTGAGGTAACATTGACTTAGACATTCAATTTTTAGTGCTGACTGCTTTTTTTCAACATCATATGAGAATATTAGTCCATTTGGTTGATCTTATTGATTAAGATTTAGGGTCACATTCAACATTAAAATTATTAACAAAAAAGTGACAGCAAACCAGCTCATAAATGCGCAACATTCCAAAGATGAGCAATAAATAGCCCCAATAACATCACATTCTATTTGAATTTCATTGACTCAAGAGAGAAGAAAAAAAAAGTTTCATAAAATTTTATTAGGTGATGGAATGAATACATTTACAAAAATATGCAATAATAAAAAGTTCTTATTCGTGAGCCTTTAAATAAAAAAAAGAAATCCATAGGAGACTTAGCTATTCATAGAGTGACGAAAGAAAAAAAATAAGAAAAAATTAAAGGAGATTTTTGTTCCATCTATTTTCGTTTCTATTATTGCGAAGGGATCTAAAAAGAGAAGGCAAAGTTTGACTTTCTTCTTATTTTTTTTGTGAATGTCATAAACAACATTTCAACCCTTAAGGGAAATTCGTGGAATTCCAAAAAAAAACATCATGAATAAATTATAAAAGATCAACAGTTTTTATTTAATTGAGGAACTGAATCTTGAACCTTTTTAGAGACTATCAAAATTTTAAAGAGAAATGTTGGTTTAAAGGATCTTTTAAGGATGTATAATTTGACATAATGAGATGAAAAATATTCTAACTAAATTCCTTCAAGGAAGCAAAAGAATGAAAATAAGATGAAATTGAAAAAAAAAATTCAATGTCATTTTGTACTTTATTTTACGACGTATCGAATATCGCTTAGGATATACTGATAGATAAAAGTCAATAAATTGGGGAAATTGGAATTCCTTGTTTGACTCGAAAGATCACAAATTGGAGTTATATCTATATTGATTGATATAGGAAGAAAAAAAAAAAACTTTATGACTGTGGTATCAATTTTCCATCTTCTCGCCTATTTTCCGCTTTTGCAAAAGTAAAAATAAGATGCCAATTTTTTTTATACCCTAGCTTTCATCGTTTGCGCTACACCAATTACTTCACTTCCCTTTGACTTTTTTTTCACGCAATATAAAGAGGAACGAGATAGAAATGAAATTATAGCAATGAACGAAGATATTTTATTGCCTTTTATGTCACATCATAGACGTTTCATGAATTCCTCTTATAACTGTGCAGTAATATCATACAGCACATCGCGTTCATTTTTATACCTATTGTGATGAGTTTTCTTTCTCCTCATTATTATATTCGCTGTTAAAATATGATTTGTGATGACAAATTGCTGTCCTTAATGACATGACAAATTTTTTTCCACTTTTTCATTTTTTTTCTTTCATATCTTTTTATATATTGTATATGCTTGCTAGTGCGTTTTTCTCAAAATGAAAAGTAGCCCCTACCTTAATTATTTTCCTATTTTCCAAAAGATGTGTAACAAAAAATCTCAAAGTTCTCGAATAAGGAGTAGGGAGGAAGGTCTGGATGGTAATTTTCGAGGTTACGAATTTTACGAACGACCCTTTACTTAGTAGATTTTGTATCGGAACCACGCTATCATAATTCACCACACATTAACTCCTATATAAGCTTTTTTTATCAACCAACACTGAATTGTGAATGAAAAAGGAAGGAAATGAAATATATTGTGACACATCATGCAAGACAGAGAGAAATTGAAATTCTTTTAACACCATAAATGAAGCCAGTTTCCTCTTTAATTTAAGTCATTTGACCTTGCAGTAAATTTGAATCAATTTATTTCATTAAAATATTCAAGCATTAATGAGAAATATATTTTAATTTACTGTAATTAATCAACTGAGATTGACTGCTGGTAAATTTCTGTAGCAACGTGAATGTTCTTTAGAAGTCATCAGCTTCTTGTTTTTCTTGACATTTAAAAGGAAAACTTTTTACATTAAAATGAGAATAATTTTGCGTTACTTTAACATTTGACAACATTTTTCATGGTCATGACTTTATGGAGAAAAAAGTTGTTGACGTTAGAAATAAATTTAATTATTTTTATGGAGATTGATACATATTTTGGTATGAAACTCTAAAATTATGCTAGTATTAAATTTATGAACCATATATTTCATGTGAGGTGATTCAACTAAAGAATTCTTTTGATATCATTAGCATATTCTGGTGAAATTTTGTGTCCCATGAAAAGCTGTGAATTTATTGCATTTTTTATTTAAAGTTTAGTGAGCTAAATTGATTCAAATTTACTGCATGGAAAACTGGTCAGTCCAGTTATTAAAGCTTATCATAATAAACATCAAAACCAAGAACAAAACTTAATAACAATTTTCTACGTTAATTAAAATATATTTTCTTCTTTCCTTATCTTTACAGCCCCTTTCTGGTGTGTATGCAAATAGAAATGATAATGAAAAAATAGTCGAGCAAAATGTATATTTTATAATGTAATAATAATGTGAGAATGAATGTAAATGAGTAATATAAATAATATGATAAAAATGTGATAAGAAAATATGAAACAGAAATGAAGAAATCCCAGTTCAAAATGAGGGATGAAAATTTAATTTCGCGAAAAATGTGTGACAAAACTTAGAAGACCAAAATGAACTAAAGATAATAAGAATATATTAACTTAATTAGTGAATTATGTTATAAGAGAAATTAATAAGAAACTACAAAGTTTTTCATAAAAAACACAGACAGAAACAAAAGTGGAACCCATTGTGTGCATCAAGAGTGCTGAGAAATGGCTATAAACGACTCAATTAATTTTAATTCAACTGCAGTCCACTACTTCAAGCTATATAACAATGAAACTAACACGACTCTATCGCCAACACAATCGACATCTCCATTTGGTGCTGTTCCGACAAAGCCAACAGCATCAAACTTTTCCCTGCACAATAATGCTGCAGCACAACATAATTATTCTCTAATATCGCCGTTTACGCCTTCAACATCTATTGATTCGACAGCTAATCCATCGATTACACCGAGTATCCCATTAGTTACAGCCACTACATTAACGATTACATCTACGATAATAAATAATTATTCTAGTCAAAATTATAGCAATTATACAAATACTAATCATAATACTAGTAATATTAATAATGATAGTTATAATAATATAAGTTATAATAATCTTACGTCAACCATAAGTAATAATTTTAATCAATCAACATTATATCAATATAAGAGCATAAATAGTAACTTAAGTAGTGATGATAATAATTATAATGATAGTGCCAAAATATCATATGAAAGTGGGAGTAATTTTATGCTATTGTTGGAGGATTTTGGCGAATACTTTTATAATTATAACGGAAGTGATTTTAATTCATCCATCAGTATATATCAAGCAAATTGTTCGCTGACCAATTCTACTTCATGTAACGATGTTAGTGCATGTAAGTATCATAATCTTATGAATATTAAGTCAATTAATCAATAAATCATTGACATTGCAAGTAAGTAGCTCGAGCAAGGCTGCATGCCTACAAAAAAAGTATATTGACAGAATTCTGCTAAAATAAATTGGGTGTGTAATTATCGCTTTTTGCGCACACGGCAACCCATGTTTAATTTTCCACCATAAACAAATCCGTAATCGACCTTTAAATCTCTTTGAACATTAAAGCATATCTCGTCATATCCCTTAAAGCATTTCCAACTTCAACATACATCCATTTATCATAATATTTCCGAGATAATGAAAGGTTATTTACCAGTCAGGTCATTTTCATCATTTTATGTACATATGGTATTTAATTTATTGCCATTTAATAGGAGAATTTATACGATTTGGGATTACATGATATGTACTTTGTATTTCGGACAATTTATGAAATGCTATCTTTTTTTGTTTACATAAAATTTGAAATATGATTTGATGTATCCCGATGGATTGATATGATGGTAAACAAGATCAAGTTGTCCTTGAATTTTTATTTCTGATTCAAAGTTTCAAAGTCATGAAAATCAATCAAGAAGAATCAAAATCAACAAAAAAAAATCCAGCAGAATCAATATCAAGGACACAATACTAAGAAAACTAAGTTAGAAACTGTCAATATACTATTTGCTGAATGTTTGTGCCAGAAAAGTTTAATAAAATTCCTTTTCTTCTATTTCTCATTACAGCGAATTCAAATTATTGGGCACTCATACTAGTAATATTTCCATTTCTCACGCTCTTCGGTAATGTGTTAGTGATATTATCAGTATTGCGTGAACGAACATTACAGACTGTAACAAATTACTTTATTGTATCATTGGCAATTGCTGATTTACTCGTGGCAGTCGTCGTAATGCCCTTCGGTGTATATTATTTGGTGAGTAAATTTGTCAATTTTATTATTTACACTTTTGTTGCTGATTTTTCCTTACGGTAACTGAATTAATGCTTATCAAGTGTCTACGTTATTCAAGGGATATCGATTCCATTTTGATTGTGGATATTTAAATATATTTTCATACATTTTTTTGGGTATAAGAATTTCGAGAATATAATAGGAATTTTTCTGCTTTTATAGCTGAATACCATAAAAAATTGATTTTACGTCTAGAAATGGAACAATTCAAGCATATAAAATCTCCATCCTTGCACGCTTAAAAAGCACTTTTGTCATGGAAAAATTTAATTTTCTTATTCTTCTTTGCATTTGACCATTAAAATCTCGTTTTTTGACAAATATTATTCAGAGTGAATATAAAAATAAGGAACGTATATTAAGTCTCAACACATATATTCACGTCCACATACAGAAAAAAAAGTAATTCAAGCATTCGACAACCAGCATACTCAGCATTGTATTAAATAAAAATTTCCATTTTATCGTTTGACACAAAAGAGAGTTGGGAGAATTTTTTTTTTTCCATTCAGACTTCAAATCACTTGAGATTGAATTTTATATTTAGCCTTCTTCATAGCCTTATACGCACATATACACACACACATGTTCTTTATATAAATATAAGAGTGTGGTTTCCTCACATATTTTAGCATTTTTCATATAATAATATATTATTTCCATAAAATACGCCATCCTTGTGGCCATTAAGCACGAAGAGGGAAAATTTCATATTAGCTATAAATGTCGCATTTTCAATCCCATGGAATTGAAAAGTTTCTTAATCCCCTCTCTCTGTATGCAGCATATTTGATAGGTTTTTATTGAAAATTGAAAGCAGATTTTAAGCGAATGAAAAAAATATCTTATTGTGCTACTTTTTTGCTTCTTTTTCAAACTGAACCCATATCTATCTGAATGTTCATCTTCCATTGGATGTATTTTGTGAGATTTTCAAGTCAATATATTTTCATTGAACCACAAAAGGTATTTGTTTAGGATTTTTAACCCATGAAAAGTTCATAACATTGTGGATTATTTTTTCAAAAATTCCTAATCAAAGGATTTAAAAATTTTCGAATTAAAGACCCACAAAAATTAAAGACTAGATCTCATTCAAGGGAAGTAGGTCTATTTCATAAGTCAAGCACGTTTTTCTTCCATGAATTTATGATAAAAGGGAGAGAAACTGTTTGCCTGTGTTACTCATTTTTATGGCTTTTCCTGTGTCAATGCAATGAATAAATGTTATATAAATTACACTCTATGAGCATGTTAGGACAAAATGTGTGTATAAACTTCAATGTGCATGCATGCATGCTTTAAAAGCTTTTCTCTGCACTAAACTTGTTAAGGATATTATAATGGAAGAAAAAAAAGGCTTCTATCGTTTATCTTTTCATAATTTTATTGCTATGATCCTTATGAATAAATTGCTTTAGATACATAAAAGACTGAAGATAAATGGAATTGAATGGGTGAACTAGAGAATTGCTCTGGTGGTGTTTTAAAGTATGATATAATGAGGAAATAAAGCAATTTACGGAAAAATGAGTCTTTAAAGAAATTATTTATTGATCGGCATTTTTAACACAAGGTTCTATTTATCCCATTGTTTGACTAGTTGTCTTCTTTGAGTTTGCTCGAGTAGCCTTGAATTTTTTGACTTTTCTTTAAATTTTTGCTAGAATGTTCATGTTTGTTCGAGTTTATGTGTGTCTCAATTTCCATAAGATACAAATTGTCCTGAAGCTGTTCATACGAGTATTTGACAAGCACAAATTTCATTCGAAATATTTTTTGATGGAAACATAAAAAAGTTGAAATGCGTTTACTTTACTTTAAAAATTAAGACACATCTGCCTATTATAACAGAAATTTTTCCAAATCAATAAATAAAACTGTTAAGCTCAGATAATTTAATGTAATATAAATGGTACCCACCCATTAAGTGACGATGAATAATTTACAAGAAAAAAAAATGGAGACAAAAATTTAAATTAAAATTATTGTGGCAATTAGAAGAATGAAAAGTTTCCCTTTTAACTATCCTGACAACTATTATTTTTCGATGAAGTGAAAATCATCCGCTTATAGAAGTTTTAAACTGTGACTATCTGTTACACATTGAGAGTATCTTTGACATTTAACACTGTGTCATAGATCCCTGTTACAGCTAAGAAGAATTATAATTTTACACTTTTCTACAGCCATATTATCCTTAAAATTCATTGTCATGAACTTTCTCCTCTCATTTCATTATTCCTCTATTTTCTCTCTCGACACAATTTTGATACGTACTTTTTTCGGATGTTTTGCCGCACGTAGTGCGAGTTTGAGACACTTTTCCTATGCCTCTCAAATCTATATAAATTTATGTAAATTTTAAGCTTTCACAGTATATGCTTGAGACATACAAAATGTGAGTGAGCGAGCAAGTGAAAATATAAATTTGCATAAACATATTCCATGTATTTTGTTCCTGTTGTTGTCATTGTTATGTACTACGCAACAATGTTGGTTGAGTTACTTCTTTGAAAAAAAGAAAGAAAAGGGAAGTGAAGCTACTTATCCATGCAAAACAGTTTACATACCCATGTTGAATTTGCTGAGTTCTTCAAAAAAAAAATTAGATTGAAAAACAAAATTTTCAAGGATGAAAGTCTTTAAATGCTTGAGGATTGTTCACGCATTGTTGAAGATGAATTCTTTATTCCTTAATGGATTTTCGATATTAGCACCTTTTTTAACTCTTAAAATCCTGGATATAATGAAAGAAATTTTAAAGCAAATACTCTTGAACAAATAGAAAATTAACCTAGTTTAAAATGAATATAAACAACTTAAATTACGGAAAACAAGGATCACAAATTAAACAATAGCGTATGTGACTGTCTTGAAGGCATAAAAAACTGTTTAAACGAATAATTACAAAAGTTTTGAGTGATATCACCTGAGGGAAATCACAATCCTAAGCAATTAAGTTTTCTTTTTTGTTTATGAAAGAATATCATAGGAGGGAATTTAATTAAATATAATTTTTTCAAATTGAAATACAAACTCGCAATCACGTAGATCTGAAAATCTAATTACTGATTTTGTTGATTAATGTTTAAGAAAGTTTTCACTTTGGATATTTATTTCACAGTCGCTATTTTTATTAAGAAATTAGAATAAGGAAAATTAAATTTAATGAATGGCGGAAATTCAATTTACAATTAAATATTGGTTTTGTTTAGAAAGGTGATATCTGCTGGTGTGAGACTGACAAGTAAGAAAAAAATGAATGGTAGCCTTAATTTTTTGAATCTTCTTCATTTTGGTCTACATAGAATTAAAAGTCAGTATGCGTAAATGGAAAGGTTTCCCGAAATTTTTATAAAGCTAATAATTTGGCTTTCAGAATTCTTAACACAAACCTCGCTCCTGGAAATAATTCTTGAGCTTAAAAATGATGAAAATCTTTATTCTGACCTTGATGTGAAGTAAATTTTAAGATTTTGGTGATAAATCTTTTAAATGTATAGAAATGAGCTTTATATTCTTTATCCAAACGCTCAGGCTACAAAAATTTACTAAAATCCTTATAAAAATTTTTAAACCTCAAACAGTCAGTCACTCTATTAAATAAAGGCCTTAAATGTCTACCGATCTGAATAGAAATAATCTAAAGTGATTTTTTTCACTTTTCCTAAATTTCTTTTGTCTGACATGTTGTCAGTTCTTCTACAACTACACACAATTTATAAATTTATGCAGAGGTGTTTTTATATTCTTCAAAATGTACTTTTTATTTCATGAATCTTTCTTTTAAGTTGTTTCACTTTTTTATAAACAGAAATTGTGGGAATTGTATATGTACATACATATTATCATATGAATGTAAGAAATTGTTACTGATGTTTTGTTGATGCCATGCCATACCATATTATTGTGTGTTTTTTGCTCTAGGCCAGGATTTACATTATATCTGGCTTTTCCAAGGATTCTTCTTATGTTTAGAAAATTAGATACGTGATGTGGTTCAACATGATGCCTAACTGGGTTATCTTGCATAGCGTCGACATATTATATGCATATTTTGTGCATATTTTTATGCATATTTTGTGCACATTTTGTGCATATTTTTATGCATATTTTGTGCATATTTTTACGCAAATTTTAAAAAAATTAAAAAATTTTGTGTTAAAAAAAAATGAAATTTGATGCAAAAAATTTGAAACTTTATTCAACTTAAAACAATTTTCACAAGCTTTTTGTAGAAGGAAAAATATTAGTAAACTTATGAAAAATCTTTTTGGACTGAAATTGTTTTTACAATCTTTTTATAAAAGGAAAAATATCAGTAAATTTATTAAATTTTTTTCAAAATCAGTTGATATTCTTCAATTTTGTGTAAAAGGAAAATTATTTAACAATTTTAAAAACCCAGGAAAATTCCAAGAAATTCAAAATAATTTAATTTTTATAAAATATGCATAAAAATATGTACAAAATATGCACAAAAATGTGCACGAAATATGCATAAAAATATGTATAAAATGTGCATAAAAATATGCACAAAATATGCATAAAAATATGCACGAAATCCAAAAATTTTAAAAATTAAAAATTTTGTACGAAATATGCATAAAATATGCACAAAATATGCATAAAAATATGCACAAAAATGTGCATAAAAATATGCTTAAAATATGCATAAAAATATGCACAAAATGTGCATATTATATGCATATAAATATGCATATTATATGCATATAATATGTCGACGCTGTGCAAAAACCCCGCCTAACTGCAATAAAAAGAGACTATAATCTACGAGTAGGAAGGAGAACTTCTCATAGTAACTTCCTCGAATTATACATCTATTATGTTTTGCTATCTCGCACTCTACGGGAATGTTTATAGGGCATGAAAATGACATAACATTGGCATATGTGCCACTATATGGTTGCAGTGTATAATAGAAAAATGAAAGTTGTGAATCTCGGTAATCTGATTGGATAACGCATTATTTCTAGTTTGTGAAAATTCTACAATAAAGGTTTGAAATATTGAAAGATCATACAAAGAGAAGAAATTAAATTTATAATTGAAAAAAAAAAATATTTATAAAAAATTATTTAATCGAAATACGTAAAGGAATTTCGAATATTATTGTATACAGTCAAAGTTAAAGATGAAAGTGTACTATACAATGAAATAATTCTATTTTTGTTTGGGACTGTTCACTTATGACGTCCATCAAAAACTTTTTTGACTCCCTCTCCCCCTCTGTCACAAAATTTTCATTAAAAAAAATCTATTATTTTAAAACTGTCACATAGTCTCAGACCCTCCTCCCCCCGAAAAAATCGAACATCATAAGTGAACGACCCTATTTACATTTTCTTATCATCACTTAATCATGAATGAGTTTGTATTTGATTATCAATCCATGTACGGTATTTTGCTACATTAACATAAGCACCAGGAACATCCTTAAGTCCACATTCAATTCCTAAATATAATTTCAAATAAATTCAATTTCATCATTTTAGAACCAAATACAATAATTCCATACCCCAAGCAACAATTCCAGCTTGATAATAATGATCGGGAACACCCTCAATTGGACAGACGAGAGGACTTCCGCCATCTCCTTTACAAGTATCAATGCCTTCCTCACCGCCAGCACACATGAAACTTTCATCTAGTTCATAATCCTCACCTAGTCTCGTTTCTTTAAACATTTCCTCACACCTATCAAATGGAACTGTTGGAAGTTCCACTTTCTTCAGGATCGTCTGATATAATCCTTCTTTTCCAAACTGATTCTTTCCCCAGCCAGTTGCGATGCACTTTTTATTATCATAACTTTGATCTTGCGTTGGCAAACAAATTGTTTTGACAATATCATTCATAATAACTTTTTGATCAACAAATAGAAGCGCAATGTCATTTAGAAGTGCTCCTCTGTAGAAATTTTCATGTATTACAACTTTTTCCACTTTATAGTCAAAATGTGGAAATAGTTCAAGTTCTGTTTGAGCGTCATACTCTCCAACTCTGATTGTGATGTCATTTAAGTTTGATTCGTTAAGGCAGTGAGCAGCTAATGATGGAAAAACCAGAAATGAATAGAATTTTTATAAGCAGTAATTAAATTGATAATGATGTCAATGAATGCTATTAAAACAATATTTTGGCAATATTTAAAAAGTCTATAACTTAGGACAACGAACAGATTAGAATGGATTTTAATTATTTTCATCAGTTTCGCATTTTCGCCAATTATAGCTTATCTTTACCTGTAAGCACAACGTTTTCACCAATCAAGCTCCCTCCACATAAATAAGTTAGTAATCCAGATTTTCTTTGGAGTACAGCCACCATCCATGGGAATTCTACAAATTTTTAAATAATTTTAGCAATCATCACAGAGTCTAACTTTTAATGCAATCTATACCTCCATATTCAGCTTCGTTATTATCGGCTCCCATAATTCTAATACCAACCCCATGTTCATTCCTCATTCCGCATTCATAATTCTCGACAGGAAGTGTTACTATTCCTGTTTCTTCTCCAGGTCTGATTTTTTTCAAACTACAGCACTCTTCAAAGTAATGTTCACACTCGTTCGCATTTTCACGAATATCAACTTCATTATCAAAGCGAGGGTCAATCATGCCAAATCCATTTGTTATAATTGTTCCATTTATGCAGCGTGCGAGTGGAACACACTTTCCTTCTGTGCCATCTTTAGTTGTACATAACTTTGCTTTTTTAGTAACTGCTGCATTGACTATGACAATTATGGTCAATACAAAAGATAATTTTAATAATTTTGTCATTTTTTTTGAAATTTAAGTTTAAATAAATTTTTGCAGCACTAATGCAATTTTCAATCCTCTCAAATGCACATCAGATTGACAACTGAATTTAAAAAAAAGTATTAAGATGATTAAAAAAAATTATTGCAAAAGGTCATCAAAAAGTCAATATACGTAGAAAATAAAAATGGAAATACACAATTTATAATTTATTTGTGATAGCATTTTTTCTTCTCAATTTTGAGTTATCAATAAATTTATTTTTGTAGTAAATATTTGGAATATTCTCTCAATTACAATGGAATAAAATAGATTTTATAGATTCATATAGGGTGAGGGGAAAAATATAATAGAAATAGAATTGGATGATTATCGTTAAATTAAATAGCAGAAATGGCAATAAGAGATTAGATTTCTAATTTGCAGATAAAAGGACGATAAAAATTTTTAGATCATTTCCCAAAATGACAATTTGCCTTTTAATCTTTCATTTATTGATGAAAATCTCTGCCCCTCTTTAGCGATTGAAGCTTAGATTACTCATGATACGCATATAGAATCAATTAATTTGAAATTTATTGACAGAAACATGGGAAATGGAACCGAAAAATCTTTTTCTGTAAATTGTTGAAAATTTTTCATTATTTGGTGTGGAAAATGGAAGGGCAGAAAAGGATAATTTATGGAATGAGAAAGAGAAATTGAAGCTATTTTAGGCAAATATCCCACCATTCCAACAAAAAAACTTTTTTCTGCTCTCTGTTGTTATCAGCAAAAATATGCGAAAAACGTTAATTGCTAATTTATGGTGCTTTTATCGGAAATTTATGCAGTTAATGGAATTTCATTTTGAAAAATTTTCTAATTAATCAAATGGAAAATGTGAAAAGGCTGTGCTGCCTTTTCGCTCTCACCAGACTAATATGAGGCGGTTAAGTTTAGGGTTTAAACTTTTTTTTGTTGTATCTGAAAATGAAAATAAAAGAAAATTAATTAACTTTTTTCTTTTATCATAATATAAATTAATAAGCTTGAATCAAGCAATTCAAATGGTAATTTTATGTTTTATGAATGAATGACTTTATTCTCTTGAACTTGTGTTAATTAATTATTTATTTATTATTATAACATTTATTGTTTACGGTTTGAGCTTTATCTCATTAAAAAAGCAACAAAAACTTGGGGAAGGTGAAAATTAATAATTCAAATGCTAAAGTTCAATTTTGATAACAAAATTATTATTTATTTTGACATTTTGGATTTAAAAAAGAAAAAGTAGAAATTATTTTTTTTAATGTTTTTATTTTGAATATTTATTTGTCATCAGATTTTTATTTAAGAAAAACATTTTAAAATAAATTTTATCATAATTAAAATTACTTGGATTAAATTTCATACAACCTGGAATATTTATCGAAAACCATATAAAATAAAATAATCATTATGTCCATCTTTTTCTGATATACATATAATAAAAGTTGTGGGTTTGATTGAAAGCTCAACAGACTATTGTTTTAATACAGTTGTTTCAATATCGAGTGAAAAACGATAAGTAAATACGATACGAATGTTCGATAAATCGTAATGAATGGGTCAGCAGAGAATTTTTATTTATTAATGCTTTATATACTTTTATGCATGAACGTGGCAAGAAATAACTTTTACTACACTTAACTTGACAGCACATAAACATATTTTGAATGGTATAAATCAGTGATGGCCAACCAGTATGCCGCGGCACACTAGAGTGCACAATGGTCTGAAATCGAAAAAAGTGTCCAAAATTTATATTTTGACGTAAACTTTAGAGGTCGCAAAGTTTTGGTTGATTTTCTTTATTTTGAAAGTGTTAATAGTTTTGTCATGTCTTAATTATACATCTCTGAAAATATGAGCTTATAAAATTAAGGATAAATATGATTTTTCATTAAAAGTTCAAAATTGTTTCTCAAAAATTTTTGTGCACAAGCAAATTTGTATGGAAAAATTTTGAAAAATAAGTGAAATTAAATTACAAATATCTCGAAATCGGGGGAGATTGGGGTCATCAGAGTATAATTAGAAGGTAAATTAAGACTCAATCTTTGTATTCTGGTAGGTTTCAGACCCGGCTTCGCCCGGCTTTTTAACTTATGGACATTTAAAGTTTTGGAAAATTTCAAAATTTTAATTGCATTTTCCCTAATGATAAAGCTATCTGCTAATGTTTTATAGGTTTTAACATAAAATTTGAGCATTAAATAAGCTATTGACAGTGATTAGAATGTGAATCAAATAACAGAAAGTAGAAAAATTTACGAAAACTTTTTCATGATGTTTTTGTAAACAAATTTTTCGTGACTTTGGTTAATGATTGACAGAGTTAGACAACGATTGGAAGCTTGATATTTTCACAGAAGATGCGTCAGTTTATGTTTTATAATACTGCATTCAAACGATGAGGTTTAAAATACACGACTTTAAATAAATTTTGGACACTTTTTTCGATTTCAGACCATTGTGGAGTGCCGAATTTTTTTCGAAAAGTACATCAAGCCGTGTTCTGCGTGCGGTTTTGGTCATGACTTACTCACAAGGTGTGCCGCGGTACAAAAAAGGTTGGCCACCACTGGTATAAATTTATTATTGAATAACCGTAAATTACTTTAGTCTGTATTATTTTTAGCTTTAATTTGTATATTTTTACGTGACAGTAATTGTTTTAATTCCATAAAAATTTGTGGAAGTTGATCAAATTATTAACAATAATTTACATTCATTTTTGACAATGTGTTGAGTTTATAAATAAAAAAATAAAAATATTCATGCTTTTGTGATAACCTTTGAGACTTAAACAAAAGAATCTTTAACAAAAATCCATCATTGTCCTTTTTCCTTCAATTTAGCATGTCACATGCACAATGTTTATTCATACATTATTTTATTATATGCTTAGGTCAAATTTAATTTAATTTAGTTCGTATCATCATATGATACCTATTATTGTTATTATACGTCCGACATATCTCAGTCATATTTTAATTTAAAATTAATTATTCATCTGTTTGTATTAAATTCCGGACATTATAATGTAGTTGATGCTACAACTAAGGCATAAGGCTTTCTCAACTAATTAAATTTTGATTAACTTTTTTTCCATCATTTTTCTCTCTATCATGAACATTATTATTATTATCATCATCTGGCTTAACATGACTCATGCAGAGCAGAGATTTTTAATCTATAGCTAAATGAAAAAAAAAACAAAAAAATTTGATCCGAAAATATTTTCAGTTCATGAATTTCCTTCTACAGCATCATCATCAACATCATTTTGTTGTGATAGAATAGAATGTTTATAATGGAAATGCGAATAAAAGTCAGTCAATCGGAAGCGGATAGAATTAAAATAATTCAATGGTAATGAGATACTTTCTCTCTGTAAGCTTTGAATAATTTACATTCTTTCGTTATTTTGTTCTTGATGCTGAAAACTTGTTCGAAAATTCTGTTAGAGTATTTTCAATATACCACATATTTTGATGGAGTTGCTACTATATTTTTTTTCTTGTAATTATTTGATGGGTATGTATTGGATGTGAATCTAAGAATTGAAGATTTGTTGCTAATAAGATTCATATTTAAGGGAAGTTTATACCTAAATTATTCAGCATTCTGTACGATTTTCTAAACACAATCAAGATATATTAATGTATTGTTCTTTGTAAATCAATCATTGGAATGCTTGGGGGTCGTTCAATTATTAAGTAACGCTAAAATTCAGGTTGTAATCTCCCTTTTTCGTAACGCTTTTAACAAAAAAATCACGTAAGAGAACAATAGACCGTGACAAACTCTCGTACCTTCCTCTTCACCATCAGCGTTACGTAATAAATGAACGGTCCCTAATGGACAGGATCTAAAATTTTGCTTTTCGTCATATAAAATTTTCAGAATCCCAAAAAATATTTTTTTGCATCCAAGATGACGATTCAAATCCATTAATTTTTGACATTACACACTTTACTAACGACCCTAAGAGTTGAAGGGATCTGAAGAATTTTTTTGTTTGATTATTTTGTGACAGAGGAGGGATGGGGTTTTAAAAATCAATGCTTTTGATGAACGTCATAAGTGTACGATACTCATATTCTAGTTTACAAGAGATTAGCATGTAAATTCAATGCGTCTTTACTCATCCCGAAAAATGACCTCTCAACTTCCATCATTTTACATAAATACACATGTTCTGATGAAGAGTGAGTGTCAGCAGAGAGCAGGATAGTTAGTGAGTAACAGAAAAAAGAGAGTATCACAAACAATAAATGTATTCATCATATTTAAACATATAACAGCATATATATAGTATTTATGCAGGTTTCAATGTCGAACACATGCCGTAGAGAAAATAAAATGAAAATATAATACATTATAATGTTTGAACATATTTTACCAATGGGATTTGTAAAGTTTATAACATTAAAAGCGTGTGTATGAATATGATGATGTTGTTTTGCCTGAAAAGTGTGAGTTATACGATATGATACAGTCCTCGTTGTGTCGTCCTTCCCTTAGTCAACACAAAAGAAATATGAGAAAGAAAAGGCATTTGAACATACACAAAAAAATTAAAATTTATGTCGAAAACATAAAGTGGCAGTTATGGAAATCTGTAGCCAAATGTAATGAGCAAATTTCTATGCATGAAATGAATGGAAATAAAGCAAGAAGAAGGCAACAGTGTAACTTACATGAAAACAAATCCCTCAAAATGAACAATAAAAAAATCGTAGAAATGAAAAAAGTTTCACAGAAAGAAAACTTTTTAATTTCTTCTTCGTGAAAATGTGTTGCACATGATGAGTTAATGAGACATTTGGAAGAACATAAATCTCTGTTTTGTTAGATTTAAAATGATTTACATAAAAACATTTTTATGGGGCTGTGAAAAGAATTTTTAAATCTAATGAATAAAATTAAATGTTGCATTTTTTGCTAAAATGAATCTCTTGATCTATAAGAATACCCTAAAGTCAACTTTTAGCTTACATTCATCTAGAAAAGCTAAAATTCAATTAACATTTTTGCTACAAAAAGAAACCCACAAATGTTTACATGACCTGTCCTCATTTGTACGTTTACAAATATCTTTATATGATAATAAATGTTTTAGTATTTTTATCTACTACAAGATCATTATGGCCACCAAACCAACCTACAATAACACGAAATTTGACCTTTGACTAATCGAACTTATCAATAATACATTAAATTGTTATTAATGAATGGCATTCAACACCTACCCAAAAAGCATTTGATAACATTTAACTTCCGCCAATTGATGTGACTTTGGGAACCTTCACGAAATAATTTATGAAATTTTTGAGGAAATGAACTGAAATTTAATGCTCAATGGAATATTCAGCCTTGGGAAAAATCAAGTGTTAATGATGTCAATTTACACAAAAGGGAGATATTTCATGTTGTCCATTAATTACAACACGTTCAATAATTACTCTGTGGAATAATGACATAATTAATGACAATGAAATCAAAATGCTGCTGTGTGTAATTCAAAATTTAATTAATACATATCCTCGAGGCGGGTGGATGAGTTAATTTGCATTTAAAATTTTAGTTTGACGGCAGAAAATATATTAAAGTAAAATTTAAATTCTCGAATCTGAAACACTGTAAAGTGTGTTTAAAACCAGCAATAATATTAACAGAGCAAAAACCATTAAAATTTCTCGCATTATTAATCTTATGACTGAACATAACTTTTTTGCAAATAATCAAAAAACTCAATAAATCATTCAAATCAGCTAAATTATTCATAATTTTTGCTCTTATTCAAATTTAATCTTCTGTATTTGTATGAAATAATAATAATCATTAAATTAATGTTATGAAAAGAAAGAAAAATAATCATTTAAGGTACGACGAAAGCTTTTTCGCTTTTTTGCTGTACACTTAAAATTTCACGGTCTTGGCATTGAATAATTAATTATTCGAGAGAGAGAGAATGGAATAAATTATAAAGGAAAGGAATAATTGGGTGAATTATCATCGCTAGAAAAGAATGAATCTGAATGAAATACGGGAGCAGGGTTGTCATTTTGGTAAACTTTTACCGTAAAACATTCTTAATGATACGTTAACCTTTGCATCTAAAGTCGTTCTTAGAATTAAGGTTTACTTAAGATTTGATGAAATACAAATGAGTGTTAATGAGAATTTTTGGTTGAGTAGATCATAAAATACGTATTTTATCTTAAATTTAGAGTCAATGGCGTTAGATTCATTTGTGAGGTGAAAAATGGAAGGTATAAGCTTTAATATTCAGGCAACTTTTTCATATCATCTTTAAGGAACACTTTTTTAATTATCATCCTTTTTAAAATTGTCTATGAAAATGAAAATAGAGAATTCACACTCGAAACTTTATTACATTTTCTCGTAGCCTTTTAATTTAAAAATGAAATTGAAACCTTCTTAATTTACATTCATTCTCAACTAAATAGGGGTTGAAAGCAGGAGAAAGGTGGAAAAGTTCATAATGGAATATTAAATTGAACCTTTTTAAATATTTGAATTTTGTATAGTGTAAAATCGTTCTTAATTGAAGAATCATCATATCCTTCTGTCAACTGTCATCGTTAGCTTATATCTGTATGAAAATTCCTTTAGTCCCTTTTTTGTTGTTTTATGCCAAAAACTTTAATTTACATTTTCATAGACCGAAAAGGGTTTGAATTTCATTCCCGTTTTTTTGCTTTGTCAATTGTTATAACATTCAGATGAATATTGAATTCCTTTAAAAACCTCAAAACAAGCATATACTGTATAAAAACTATCGGATTATCATGAAAATAAAAGCATAACAACAGAGAATCAAATTTCTCATAAAATTGGAATTTTTTGCTTTTTGTGCGTACTCTTGTGGCATTTTGGGTTGGAATGGAATGCTATCTAGTGTTACAATATATAGACTGTATATTTTGAACATCAGTTTGATTGATTACTTTACACTGATAAAAAATGAAATGTTTTGTTGGATTTATTGAGTTGAGTCTTGATGCTTTCATCCTTCATATCATAAATCTCAAAAATTCTTATACATTGTAAAAACATGCGCTAGTTCCAACAAAATTCTCAAAAGACTTCTTCTATTCCATCAATTGTTCTCAATGTATGCTTTTGTAGCTTTTTTTGTAATATTTCAATTTTATGCAAATTTAATTTTTTCGGTTTTTTTTTTCTTTATTGTTGTAAATTTGTTGTGTTCCTTGATTTTCCGCATATAAAGCATATCATTTTTCCTGTATAGAAATTCTTGATAAGCCTCTATGTATATCCCCCTTTTTTCAAACATGATCATCCAAAAATTTGCATACACATAAGTTCTCATTTGCCACACGTTAAAAAAGAAGAGAATTTGTATGGAAAGCTTTCAATTTTTTGTGCTTTGATGAGTTGCAAAAAAAAAGTAAGTTTTTTTTTTTCAATTTGGTTTTTGGGGCTTCTTTGATCGTTTGTCAAACAAATTGTAAATGAATGTGTATTTAATGAAACTTTAATGGATACATATTACTAATATAAATTAGGTTGTAGGAATAAAAGAGTGAAGTTATTTATTATATACATTCCTGATGCTTGCTGATTATGAGCACGAAATAATAAAGCTATTGCTATGCTATTAAAATACAATATTCAGGATTATAATTACTATATCATAAGTCTCGGTATGAGACTGAAAAGTCAAAGAGTCCTAAACAAATAAACAAGCCACGCAATCCCGAGTTATAATTTTTTATGATGTCATGCATTCACGTAGAAAAATTAAGCTGGAAGGGTTCAAGGCAAAAACAACTTAATTTCAAACTTTGAAATCTTAATAATCAAATTTTTATATCATTTTGAAATTGATCCGTTGAAAAAATGAACTTTTGAATTTTAGCCATTAATAACTGTGTAAAACAGTCACAAAAATTAAGAATTTTCCAAACATCCCGTCTGACTTTACTGACTTTACTCTAAATTCCATTATAACCACCTTTACATATTTAAAGCTTTTTCAACTGACTTCCCTCTATGAATGAAAAAAACTTTCACAATTTTTTTTTTAGTGTAGAAATTACCTTGTCAGAAAGAAGGCAACAAAAAATCAATTTAGCACAAAGCGCGATGAGTTGAAGGGGATGAAAAAAATTCCTCTAGCATGACTGACTGAAATGAAGGCATTTTAATCGGTAGGAGATGAAAATGTTTCCTTTTTTTCTCTTCTTGTTTGTTCAGTGTTGGAAGTTTTGGAAGTTCTGTGCGGAGAAGCAATGAGCATATTTAAAATACCAAAATATAAAGGAGGTGGATGATGATGACTGGAAGTAAAAAAAATTCCTGTGGCAACATATTTGATCTCGTCTGCTCTGCTTTTCGTAGTTTGCTGTGTATTAAAATTATGTAGGGCATTTAGTGGCGTTGGGTTAGGTAATTTTGACGTTTATATTAGTAGATACAATTTTGCAATTTTATTTGATTTTAAAGATTTCTTTTATTGTAGATTAATACTTCCATATTAGTGATTCTTTATGATTCTATTAAAAATAAAATATACTTTATTTTATGACTAATTAGATATATCAATATAAAATATGCACTTTTGTCACTCATTTGCAATTACCCTTTAACTAATTTGGTTTACCTTCACACGATAGCATGACCTTGACATTTTTCAGCACAATTTTTCCATTATGGCCCATTAATCTTAAACTTTTTTTACCTCTCTCCCACTTTGCTATTATGTTGATGCCTCACTTTTAACCACTGTATTTAACTTGCTTTCTTCTCACATTTTTCCATGTTTTGAGTGACTGTAAAAGCCCCATAATTAGATTACTGGAAGTATGTTCGCGTGTTAGTAAAAGTGAATGGCGGAGAAGGAATGTTATAGAAGTTATGAAAAGCAGGAAAAATTCTTTTAAAGTGCCTTTAATTTCAATTTATTGACTCTTTGGTTTTCCGGTCATAATTTGTGGTAAAATTTTAAAAATATTACAATCGACACTTTTCTACTTTAATTGTGCTAAAAACTTATTACATCTCGACAAATTTGTTATTAAAATTTTATTCTCACAGTTTTTGAAATGAACATAGCACGTAGCAATTTAATGTTCACGTTCATCTGATGTTCTACATATTTTGCTATTAAAGAGCTTGAGCAATAAGCTACAACTGTAGCAACTAATTTCTCTATGGTAATAGAAAATGGTTCATTTGTTATTTTAATTGTACATACATGTGTATTTTCATCTTTATTCTTAGCGCATATACATAAACATTAGACATACGGAAGTGATATAAAAATGAAAGTAAACGTATGGAAATAAATAATGTGAGTAATTAGATTAGGAAATGAGGAAACATATTTTTTGGATTCAGAGCAAAAGAAAGAAAAGGAAGAAAAATTTCAATCTTCAGAGTCAGAGCCAGTTGTTCATAAAGAATGTTGCTGTCGTGATTTATGTCTGAAATTTCGTAGAAGTTGTACATTTATCAACATTCATACATTGATTGATTGAATTAATATTCATAAATTACAAAAGAAAATTTATGGAGCAGATGAAGCCACTCAACACAGACTAGTCAGACAAGATAAACTCTTTAGTGATGTTGATGTTCTTATACTTTGTAAGCTTAAGAATCATGTTACAAAAAAAGTCTCAGTTACTTGATAAAGTACACTTCAGAGTATTAGATTATGGACAGCATTAACCTTGACTCAATAACTCAATAAATATTGACTTTCCATAAGCATCTCTTTCTCATCATTTCCTAAACTTTCTATCAAACAAATTTACATCCACAAAAGCCTCTTTTGTTGCCTCCTCTTTTTTTGCCTTTTTTTCCCATTAAAATTCTAGCATTTTTTTGCTGATATAATCTTGATAACTCAATGAGCAATTTTAATGCTTAAAGGCATAATAGTAATGTTTCTTATTTTTCTTCATCATCTTCTCGATCGAATTTAAGGAAGAAGTAAAAGCAGAAAAAAAGTATTGAGTGAAAAGAAGAAAAGACTTCTTTGCAAATGGGATCATGAAATTTTCATCGAAAAACAATAGAAATAAAGGCATAAGAAGAAGGAAAGAGGAAGTATTTGTATAAATGTAATGTGAGTCTTATAATCATCTCAAGCATGAACCTAATAATCATTTCAAGCATGATATTTATAAACATTGAATGCTCGTTCTGCTTAATATAGAAAAGAGTTGAATACTAACTTGAAAGGATGGCATGTTCAAAGTCTTCTATGATATTTGAGGATAATGATATGAGCGCTTCTGAATATTTTAAGCCGTCGTTCACAACAGGGTTGCAAGGCAGGCGGCCTGCCCAGGCGAAAAACGTACAAATTCTCCATAATTTGTACGGTTTTGATAGAAAAACCTTACAAATTATGAAGAATTTGTACGGTTTTCGCCTGCGCAGGCTGCCTGCCTTGCAACCCTAGTTCACAAATGATATTAGAAATTAACGGTCATTCTTCAAAAAATAACAAAAATATTCCTTGAACTCGACCCCTCACTTGAACGTAATTTGTGAGCGATAACACCTAAAAGTATCAGTAAAGAAAACTTTCTGTCATAGAAAATATTAAGACAATCTGAAACTAACCAAAACAAATACCTTAAAGCTGTTAATGAAGCAATAGAATTGCTTAAAAGGAAACTTTTTCAACGCCCTAATATTTGTATAGGAAATATCTACTATTCATTCACATCTCAAAGGACAAATTTTGTCAATGAAAAGTTGTTTTCTTTTTTTCTCTCTCTCGACCATAAATAAACTTTTTATTATAAAATAGGACAGAATTGGAACTTTTTCTCCCACTTGATTTTCGAAAAAAAAAAAATATAGAAAGGTATAAAAAAGGTGAAAATGTGAAAATTATCAAAGGAAAAATGAAACAAAAATAGCAAAATATATTGGAAAATAGCTATTGACTACGCCCTATTGAGGATCCTAAATACACAATATATCCATCATTGGCTACAGTGTGAGGAAAAATAATTGATTTGAAAGTTTAAGCGAACTGAGACAATTTACTGTCAATTTCCACTTGACGAGATTTTATTTTTTTGGATAGCACATGGGTCAATTTTATTTATGTCTGATACAACAGAAACTCAGAAACCAAAATTTCATTTTTTCTCCTCTTTTTTATTTCATTATCCTACAAAAGAGAAAATAAATGGATTATGGATATCAATTAAAAAAGAATAAAGTCAACAAAAAGGGATGAGTTGGTAATAATTTTATGGCATCAACTTCGATTATCGTTGTAGGTTAAATTGTATGAAAAATCCCATGTTTCATTTTGAAAGCTTTAATATTCCTGGAACTGTAGCGTAACATGTTTCCTTTATGAAATTGACTCTTCAAAATTAAACGCGTATGGAAGCAAAAACCGCACACAAGAATGTGTATACAATGCTAAAGCAACTGACTGTGGGGAGAAAAAAAAACATAACCACAAAAATGAAGGTTGGGAGAAATTAGAACGGAAGTGGAATAATATTTGAATGGGGAAGATTGATGATGTAAAATAAGGAAAAAGTTGAATAAAACATGAAGGAACAACATTTTTTATTGTGAAGAATTAGAGTCAAATTTGGTATGAAAATTAAATAAAGACTGTTTTAAGCATGATTTAAAGATTTGTGGGAAAGTTTTGAGGTTTTATTTTTTTAAAAAACTCGAAATTATTATGTAAATGAAAAATGATTGACATGATAAGGGTCATAAGCTGTAGACAGGTTCATTATTTGAGGTAAAAAGTGAAGTTGAGATGATGAAAACATTGTGTTTAACAGTTATGAATAAAAAGTATTCTTTCCTACATCAAGTAATTTTTGAACTTGGAAAATTTTTGCAGCTATTTTTAAATTTGGAATTGAACTTTATTACATTTATAAAAAGGATTTTCTACGAGTCTCATCAAATGTCTCTAAATTTTTCATCACTCTCCAGTTGTATATTATGTAAATCCTCAACATCTGTTTGGACAGTCATTTTGCACTTAAAACATCTCTTGAAATTGAAAAAAAGCCTTTATTTTACACCTCTGTCAAGCTGCAAAAGAAATTTTCCAACAAAATCAATAAAATTTCACTTCCATTTATCGGTCATAAAAAATTCATGACAGTTGGATTGAGTACTGGAATTTACAGTGAGTGATAAATTCAAAAAATATGTATATATGAAAAGATTTATATCTTTCATCCATCTTGAGCTTTTGCGATTATGGGATTTCGTTCAGTATGGTAATTCCACGTAGAAAAATATTTTAGCGATGGGATACAAAATATTCATGTCTTTATCGATATGCTTCTGCCATTGTTCACATGCAACAAATAAACACAAGAATTAAGAAGTAGCTTGAATTTTTCATTGTTTTTCTCATGTCATAAATTCAACTTTTATGGCATAAACAAAAATCAAATCTGACCTTGACAAATGTATCAATTCTTCCATTTTACACATGTGTGCTAAATTCTAATTCCATTACAATAGACACACACACAATCGGAACTACTGAAAGATTTATAAGGAATATTATCAAAACAGTTCACATCTTAAAGATCATAAAATGAGAAGCCTCAATTGCTTATAAATCACATAAATAGAAAATTCATTGTTCATCAATAATTCTCAACCAATTTGTTGCAATATCGAATTGATTTTACTTCCCTTCTCTCATTTCCTTTAAAGACATGCTTATACATACTCTTGTGCTCTCATTTTTTGAATAGCTGTCATAAATAATTTAGTAGATAGGATGGCAAATGTGGAATGACAAGAATAATAACAATAATATCTATGGTGATGATGATGATGATGATGGTAATAGAATAGCAATATTTTTAATATGTATGATGTTTAACGGAATGAAAAAAAATTGTTATAATGTAGCGATTAATTGATCGTTCATAAACATTGTTTTTGTAGGACACCAAATGGTACCAAAATACCTAGGATTTTTTAAAATTTCTTCAGTCTTACTTCGTACTGGGGGTCTCGATTTGAGCAATTGTTTGGTTCCGGAAAAAAACTGCTCAAATCGAATTTACTCAAATCGAGTCAACTCAAATCGAGGCCCCCGAACACCTTTAAAAACTCTAGACTCTATAATATTCAATTTTTATGTCCTTAAATAGAAATCAAAAGGGGAATCAGAATCTGTTTGTGCTCTCATGTATTCAATGCCTTCATACTTATGTAGACGTACGCACTGTGCTATTATATATATAAAGGCTCAAGTTGAGAAGATCCTTATCGTTAATGGAGTGTGAGCGAGAGCTCTTTTTTCGGAAGTAAATACACGAGAAAAGAATAAAACGTTTAGGGGTTGTTCATTTACTACGTTACGCTAAAAAACTACTTTTTAGACCCCCTTCCCCCTCTCGTTACGCTTTTTGTAAGAAAATTCTTTTCTTATGTTTAATCTGTTGAAAATCACTCCCCCTCCCCCCTAAAAAGCGAACGTACTAAGTGAACGGCCCCTTAGTGTAAAGAGAAAGTTTTTGAGAAATTTTCTGAAAATAGATTGTAGAGTGGCGCATTTGTTGTAGAGTATGTGTTTGTTGGATATCTGAAATTTAATTTGAATTTTTTATGTAAAATATTTATTAAATAATATTTCAGAAATATGATAAAGTTTGAATGATATTTTGTAACATGTAAAATCCTATTCAAACTTTACTAAAGTTGAATAATTTTCTTCTCAGAATCTTAAAATTCAGAAGAAGTTTATATGAACAAAAATCCATATATTTATTAATTAACTATTTCTCCTCAATAGGTATATGAAGATTCCAGACAAATAATTAAAATTTTTTAGAAAAACTCTCAATAACAAAAAATTAATAGCAATAAAGACTTAAAATAGTGACTTGAAAAGTTGGTGGAATTTTTTTTAACCCTCTCTTAACTTTCGATTGTTTTGTTTACTTCAGAAAAAAAGTAAAATATATAGCATATCAATACACTATGATGTAGCATTAAGAATATATAGAACAAGGTGAAACATTTCCCATAAAATTCATGCCATTAATACCCACTCACGTTTGTTATTTTTAGCACATATTTAATGGCTTTCGCATTCTTGTATTACAGATATAAAATATCGAATTGAAATTGCTATTGTTGGTTATTGGTGTTAAGTTAACAAATCAATGTCGTACTGTGTGGATATTGAAATATAACAGAATTGAAAATGAATTATATCAATGTAGTATTCAGTAACAATTGAAATTTAGGATAAGATAACATAAATATATTGGATTGAAATCTATGAAAAGTTGAGCTGATGTGTGTTATGGACTTTCATATAATAGAAACTCAAAATGGCAAAACATGGTCGATATTTTAGGATAACAAAATTGTTGTTTGTTTTTGATACATTGATAGATCGTTCAAGCAGTTTAACAGCTCAGGCAATTAAGATTATCGGGAGTATTTGTTTTATTGACATCAAATATCAAGCTTCTAAAATTTAGGTTAGGGGGTCGTTCATTTATGATGTCGAATTTTCAGATGGGCGTGAGACTGTCTGAACTTCTTTGTTTGAAAATATTATGACAGAAGGGGTCTAAAAATCTAAGATTTTGATGGACCTCATAAGTGAATGACCCCTTATTGCTCATTCCGAAAAATTTTTTATGTATCCAAAGCACAAACAGTATAGACATTTCACAAGAGCCTCCCCATTAATTTCCGGTAAATTAGAATAAGAAGTATGTTTGTGACGATTTTATTATGTCACAGCTGGATGAAATTCAGAGTAATTTTTCTTTTCTCAAATCACTTCCAACAATGAAGAATAGAATATCAGCTTGAATCCAAAATTCATTTACATTTTAAAGTTTTTCATTCCATCTCAATTTTTTTGTAATTTTGAATTTACAAAACATTAAGCATTAGATATCGACACAAAGGAAAATAAGGAATGAGAGAAAGTAATTCCTCGAAGGAACTTGATTTTTTTTTTCATTTATTGAAATGAAAGGCAATTCTGTTTAGGATTTTTTCCTTCTCTAACCATTTAATTCTTGCGAGTTTTCCATACAAGAAAATGAACTACAATTAAATGCTCACGTTCCTGTGTGAATTCGTGTGAATTCAGATTAGGGGTGTCAAGTACAAATCCCAAGTACTTGGGTATTTGGGGTATTTTGCAAGGACTTGGGGGACCCCAAGTACTTGGGTTTTTATCCCAAGTACTTGTACAAATCCAATAATTTAGTAATTTTCAGCAATTTTTCAGCTATTTAAGATAAAATTTTTAATGATTTTTTTAAAAAATTGAATTTTTAACAGATTATTGTCTTTTTTACATGCAGAAAACTTAAAATGGAGCTAATTCAGTTAAAATTTTTAAATAATGAACTTTTTTATTAAAATTTCGAATTTTTGATGCACATGGACAATTTCAATTTTAATTTACATTTAAAAGAGTTCAATGACTTGAAAATAAAACATTAGGAATTAAAATAGCTCTATTATTTAAAAATGTCAATAAAAAGAACCAAATATAGTATTTTTTCACCTTTAGGGTCATTTTTTAGTTCAATTTTAAGGACTTGGGATTTGTACAAGTACTTGGGGTATTTAGGACTTGGGTATTTGGGACTTGTACAAGTCCTGATACCCCCAAATAATTGACACCCCTAATTCAGATACGTTGGTTCATTTCATTTTCAGTGAACCTCATTTTTTCGTGTTAAAGTATTATTTATAATCCGAAATGAAACAAAAACGCGCCTGCCTCAATCCACATTTTCGGTATTTTTTAACCTAAATATTTTTCCATCACTTTCCATTATCCTCATCCAATTTAATCGAATAATTTCAATGTAAATATTCATTCAATTTTTATTTTTATATGTTTTTCAAAAATGCTGAACATGGAAGAGGCGTTAGATTACAATTTTTCGAAATGATTTCTCATTTCACATAAGGATGTCAGTTGCCTACAGCTATGTTGTTTTCAATCTACACGCATACTGAAAAAAAACTGTATGAAATTGACATTGTGATTCAAATTAGCTTCACTTTATTGACTTCGCTTCACTGAATTTTCGAATTGGTGATAGACAAAAATATGAACATTTTTTTCCTTATTCCGGTATTTTGTTCGTAGAATGGAAAGGCAACAAAATAAAATTGAAGTACAGAAAAAGAAATTCCGTCTCAATTTGGATATAAATGTAGAATAGATTGTTAAATTTGATTGCATGTCGTGAACATTTCACAATCTCAAAACTCGACGAATGTCATCGACTATATTTTCCTTATTCCTGGTTTTTACTTGTCTTGCTTTAGAGCTTGTCATCATATAATGTAGTCGGATTTTGCTTCATCTTAAAAAACATTTGTTGTTTGTTGGATTTGTTTGATGTCGAATCAGATCAGAAGAGATCAAGATAAAAAGGAATTTTTGAAGTAAATTTGATGTGCGTAGATGTTGCTGAATTTTTTTACAAATTACATTTTTCAGGAATTTTTATTAGAAATTTTTGAAGAAAAAGATTTTGTTTTTGTTGAATTTTTTTCTTGTCAATGAAATTTCACTTATGATGTCATTCAAAAATATGCTTTTTTAGACCCCCTCTCCCTTCTGTTATAAAATCTTCATTCAAAAAAACTGCAAATTTAACACCGTTCCAAAAATAGTACGTCATAAGTGAATGACCCCATTCATAATTTAAGGCTTCAATATTTTAGTTAGATTTTATTATAAAAACCCATTTTTCAACATAAAACGAAAATTTCTTTTTTATTGAAAAACTTATTGAATTTCTAATAACTTGCAAATTAGCATTCACCACATTTTTACACCATTGAATTGAATTAAATTTTTTTATATCGCATTAAAAAGAAAAATTTATTCAGTACTCACGATACAGCATAAAAACATTTGTACCATTTTAAAAATCGTAATACTTATTCGAATAGTGTCATAATACTTGAAAAAGTAATTCAACGCCTTGCTATAACTGCCCCCTTTTTTTCATACTCAATGTAAAAGCGCTAATTTCATTTCATCGCGATGAGAATGTAATTAAATGAGTAATAAAAGCACTTTTATAATAATTTTTTTTACGATTTTGCTTTTGCAAGCAATTAAAGTTGAAGCAAACAGACGAAAAAGTTTCTTTTGTTTTTTTTACAACTTCAACGGATATAAAATTAAAGTGCGAGAAAAAAATTCGGGCTAGTCCATTTCAAATGTAGTGCTATTCATGCTGTTGATTATAACAATAGAATTGAATGTTTGAAGAAATTCAAATATAGAGTGAGAACCTTATTGTTATCGCAATACAAACACAAAATTTCCTTTTGACATGGAAAATATATATTTTTTTATGGGAGTCAGTATTATATTGAATTTAATAGATATGGGGATTATAGCAAATATTTGGTTATGCTTGAAAGCTTTATACTTTTTCATTTGCATCTCATTACACTTTTTTTGCTTCTTTTTTAATGGTCAATATGGTTTTACGGCTAATGGTGATTGTAAAGTAGCAATCAAGTTTTTTTTTTTGGTTCACAATTAGGCAAATTTTCATTTCAATTTTCTGATAAAATGGACTATAAACTTGACAATTCATATTATTTGCTCCTGTATTCAATACTATTTGCTAGGACTTTTGGGGAAAAAAAGTTCCAACCCCTCCACCCCCCTCCCAAAATTTTTCGGCCATACAAAAAAAATTCGGGTTACACCCCTGATCAAATGGCTAAGCTTGATGGCTAAGCACATTTGATAGAAAATAATAATCTTCAAAAGGAAAAAAATCAACAAAGCAGAGGAAAAAGCTAAAGCTTGCAAATTTTTTTTATTCTCAATCATAAGTAGTTATTTGTTCAACACAAAGAGCTGTTTTATAATAACGCTGACGATGAGATGCTTATTTTAACAAATATAAAGATGCACTCATCTGAAGAATACGAATGAAAATATTTTGAAATATAAAAAGAGAATTTTTCTTTCTAGAGTCATAGTCAAAGGAAAGTGCTAGGTTGTGCTTTGACAGATGAAAGAAAATATGAAAAATATTTTTCTTGATAATTTCATGTTTTAAAAAGAAGCATTTGAGTATATTTGAGGCAGCTTTTATGTTATTCATAATTTATGCCCTTGTATCGCCTCAAAACACTCAACTTGCAATTTGAAATCATGAACAAGTATGAATAGGAGCGCTTTTTCTCTGGCATCATCTAATCTTTTGAAAAATATCATAAAATTTTATAATAAATTATTTAATTGAAGCAGAGATGAGTACATCATATAAAATGCAGATTCTTATGTCACATACAGAACAGAATAATTAATGACCAAAAATGACATTGAATATGACTAATTAAAATGCTACAAATTTTCTTATCACTCATAATTTTAATTCTCTATTCATAATGAATTTTTCATGTGTAAATAATAAGATTCAGAGAGAGATTCACCTCAAATCTTCAGGCATGAACTCCCACATAATGATTTTATTCATTTATCTTCGTATGCTTTGTGAATATTTATGTACTAATGCTCGCATTATGTGCACATGAAGGCATGAAAATCTCTTATAAAGTCATGATTAAAATGTTTTTTTTTCACATAAAAGCCTTTTAATGCATTTTAATGTGATATATCCTACACACTATTTTCATTAATATCAATTAATTTTTCAAAAAAAAAATATAATTAATTATTTATATCATTTTCTCTATGGATAGGTATATAATTGAGTATTCATAGAAGACTCAAATTCCTACTCAGATCTTTCAATAAATTCAAAAGCAATTTTCTAATTTCCAATTTCTAATGAATTAGAATTTATTTCCACAAATAAATCTTACCGCAATCAAATAAGAATGTTTTATTTTTCCCCACACAAATTTTAATACCCACCCACCTGTTACCAATTTAACTAAATTTCAAAGATAAAAGCTTCAAAAAGAATGCTTTAAAATTAAATATACATCTTCTTCCTCATCACGATTTATTTGTTTTTATCGCCCACTCAGACAAGTCTGAGGCCGAAAGCATAAACGTGCAAGACCCAGAAACAGTATTTTTGTTTTGAAAAAAAAAATGCCTCAAGGAGAGAAAAAAGTTTGTCTTAATTTTATTGAATCTTTCTTATTTTATTTTATTTTTTGGTAATGCACAAAACGAAAATAAGAAGAAATTTTGTTTACAAATAAAATCTACATTGCCATTTATCTAATGCTATAGCATAATTTATTCCATTTTAATGCTAAGCCACTTAGACTGTAGAAAAATACATTGAATCATATGTAATGGAAGATGAAGAAGCATAAGAATTTTAATGGATGTATAGAGTCCGTATATCATAATAAAAGCAAAAGCTAAAGTGAAAATTTATGTAATAAAAAAAAATACATGCATGTTCAGTGTGTATATGGAAGCATATTTAAGGCTTATCTACTTTTCAATATTACATGTTGGTTTTTAAATTTTTTGATTTAAATAGACTTTAAGGATTATGGAATTTTCAAACGACGTCCATAAAAAAGTTTAAAATTTTTCATACAATTTATTAAATTCTAAAGTATACCTAAACCTGATCTAGCTAGAAAAATGCAACATGAGATTAGAAGTTGTTTATTCCTCTTTGTTTCCCTCTATAGAGCTCTATCTGGAATCATTTATCATAAATTATGAACACGGGGATATTTTGTTATTCCCATATAAATGAAAATAAATACATAAATTGTTTGGGACCACACAACAAAACAAAAATAACATCAAAAATTAATTTGTGTTTTTTTATTCTGTATTGCACACCAAAAACCTGTACATTTTGCTTTTTTCATCAAAATTTTTTATTCCTGACTTGTTTTTAACGAATAAATAGAAAATTCTACAATATTTTGTCAACATATCAAGGGAGATATTTGAGCAGCTAGATGAGAAAAACGAAAGAGCTATAAAGTTTCATGTTAACAAATTTTTTTATTTCGATGTGAAGAAGCAAACAAAAATTATGATTTTATATTTTTGACATCAAATATTGCTGTATATATGCTCACGTTTTGATTCATTTTGTCTTTATATCAATTTGTTCCAAAATCCATTAAAGTGTCCCTTTAAGTACAATTTATCAATTTATCTGTAAAATATTCTATTTTCGGAATTATCTCGCATTACATCTACTCTGATGTCAAACTAACTTGGTGTCTTCCTCATAACCATGACTTATCACAGTTACCAAAAATACACCGTTGTGCCTCGTTCATGATAAAATTTCATACCTTGTATTCAGTACCTAAGGAAATATCTCTTCCACTCTTTTTATTAAATGTATAAAAACATTTTCATTTTTTTATGGGGTGTGGAAACGACTCACAAAATGAAGCTATTAATCAACTTTCTCTTCAACATTTTTATCATTTCTTCCTGTCAATTTTAATTTTCATTTCTTCTTTATATTTCTTTACAGGTAAATGGTGCTTGGTCTCTACCAAATGTAGTATGTGATTTTTATATAGCAATGGATGTGATTTGTTCAACATCATCAATATTTAATTTAGTTGCGATATCTATTGACAGGTGAGTTGAATACTTTTTTTTTTTTTGATAAAAATTTAATTAAGCTCTTGTATCCGTGGGGAAATGATTCAAAAAATTTTTTTATTTGGAAATAGAATGAATTTTAATATCATAAAGTCTATAAATCCTCCGCTATCAGATTAAACAATGAATCATTCTAAGGGGCACATTTGCAAAAAAAAAAAATCATTTAACTTTATATCCCCCCTCGAGAATGTCAATATCGATAACTGTTGAGCACCTTTTTTGCGATGTGTATAACTTTCATGTCATGATAATAATCATCATCGGATCAGTGATAGCAATTGATGTGAAATGAAGGGAGGTTGAATATTTTTTTTTTTTTTGTATGCATACATTTTTTTTTTTTTTTTTTTTAAATTAAACTTTATTTATTAAATTTAGAATATAATTATGTACAAAGTTAAGATACATGTTGAGCTGTAATTTTTAGGGTGTCAGACACTTTAATGGTCTTAATTATCCTAATTTTGCTTTAATTGAATTATTTTGCTTTCATTGATGATTGTTTAGTCGGTGTTTCGCGATGCAAGTCGAACGGCGAAGTTTGCTTGCAACTTTCCGACGTAATCTTTGATGGTTGGAATTTTTGCTTCGTTATGTAGATCGACGATCTTATCATATCTTGATTTGTTGAGAAGTATTCTAAGAAATTTGTTTTGTAGTACTTGAAGTTGTTGAATGTGAGTTTTTGCGATGCTTTCAAAGGCTGGACAGCCGTATGTGAAGATGGGTCTGATTGCTAATTTGTAGATGAGGAGTTTGTTTCGTACGTCGAGATGTGAATTTCTGCTGATGAGGGGATAAAGCTGTCGTAGTGCGTTGTGTGCTCTGTTGGTCACATAGTCTACATGTTGCTTCAATGTCACTCTCTTGTCGATGATCATTCCTAAATATTTGGCTTCAGTTTCCCACTTGATGTTTTCATTAAGGAATTTGATGTTGTTGTTTTTTGGAAGTTGCTTGGAGTATCGATTTGTGATGAATAAAGCTTGAGTCTTCTGTTTGTTGATGTTGATTTTCCATTTGTTCATGTAGTCTTGGACTTTTCTTCCTTTGTGTTGGAGATGGGTGACAATATCGGCTGAGTTTTCTGAAGAATGATGCAATGCTGTATCATCTGCGAACAGTGCGATGTTGTTGGTTGTCTCTCTTACAATATCATACGTAAAGATGTTGTAGAGAGTTGGAGAGAGCACAGCTCCTTGAGGTACTCCATACTTGATGAGTTTGATGTCTGAGAATTGACCTTTTATAAAAACTGAAAAAGTTCTTTCACTGAGGAAGGATCTTACAGTTTTTATAAGTGGCAGTGGAAATCTCAGCTGGAGCATTTTGTACAGGAGTCCGTTGTGCCAGACTCTGTCAAATGCTTTTTCGACATCGAGGAAGATCATGCCAGTTGACTTTTTGTTTTTGATGTTTTCTTTTGCAGTCTTGATCACTTTGATGAGCTGATGTGATGTTGACCTTCCAGTACGGAAGCCGCATTGTTGATTTGGAATGATGTTGTTGTCTTCGAGGTGATCATTGATTCTGCTCAGGAGTATTCTTTCAAATATTTTGCTTATTGTGCTGAGAAGACTAATTGGTCTGTAACTGCTTAATTCGTTTGCTGGTTTTGAAGGTTTTGGTATTGGAATTACTTTTGCATGTTTCCAGATCTTCGGGAAACTGTTGAGTTTGAGACAAGAGTTGAAGATAAATTGCAAATATTCGATTCCTTTTGGTGGAAGATTTTTGATGAGGATGTTGTTGACATCGTCTGGTCCAGGAGCTTTTGGATTTTTGAGATTTCTGATGATACTTGCGATTTCTTCAATGCTTGTTAACTCTATTGTTTCTTCGTTATCTTGATCAAGTGCCTCTTTGACTGTGTTGTTGACTTCTGATGTGTGTTGAGGGTCATTGTTTGCAAGAGGATTTTCGTGTGCTTGACGAAAATATTCGCTGAGTGCGCTTGCTTTTTCTTTGTTTGTGATGAGAGTTTGACCCTCATTTGTCAGAGGAGGCATTGATTTTGACCCTTTCTTAAAGTGTTTTGCGATCTTCCAGACAGTTTGATTTGATGGTTTGATATCGGCGAGACGTTTGTTCCAGTTGATGTTTTTGAGCTCTTTTATTTTATCTTTGATATCTTTTTGAATGAAGTTCAGCTCAGTTTTGGTTTGATGATCTCTGTATCGCTGCCATCTTCGTCGAAGAGTTCGTTTGGTTTTGATCAGATCTTTGATTTCTGGTGTGAGTTTTGTTGATTCGAAATTGATATTTTTCATTTTAACACTTGAATTTCTTGCTTCCATGATGAGTTTAGAGAGGATCTTAATGTGCTTCTCAATGTCTTCAGTTGTGTTGCAGGAATTTTCAGTGATGTTGTTTTCTATGCGACGTGTGATGTATGATTTGAATTTCTTCCAGTTTGCTTTTCTGTAATCATATTTGTAGACTGTATTATCAGTCTTTTCAATTTTCGATGTTTTGATTTGAAAATACACAGCGCAATGATCACTCATTGCTTCTGTGCATTTCAATTCTGATGTACCTAGAATAGAATTAGAGAGCATTAGATCAATTGTTGATAATGATTTCTTACGATCTTCAGGGTAGTAATGTATGCATACAAGTGTATGTACATATCATATATGATAACAAACATAATTGACATAATCAATCAATATTGGGAAATTACCATGTGAATTTTTTTTTTTTTCTTTACTTTTTCTGTACTTATGAATGGATGAAGATTATTAATTTTTTATGGATTATCGAAAATTCATCAACAGAATTTTTTCTATCGACTGATATACTACAAAATAAAAAAAATTACATATTGATCAATTTTGAATTGAATTAACGTAAATTATGCCTTAATTGAGAAGCGTATGAAGGCCAATTATCTTTATTCATAGACTTTAAATTGATGAATAGTCAAAAGCCTGAATATAATTTCGAGTCATTTATTTCATACAGAAATTTAATTAACTTTAAAAGCATCACAAAATTGAATAAAGTTATTTATAAAATATTAAATTCAGCAACTTTGATGTCTTTCTATAGAAAATATTCTTCGTGCTTTGCATAACTGACCTACGTAACAGATTCACAAGTTCTTATTCGGATACATTTTTCTATCCACATATTGACAAATGGAAAGGTATAGAGGTGCTATATCTTATCGATGCTAAAAAAAGGAAAATCATAAATCATTTCTCTATTGACACATAGGCATAAAAAAAGAAGTGGGAAGAGAAATTTGTTGAGTGTGTTGCCATGCTGAGACTTTGATTCTTATAGAATATTTTCGTCTGATTTTTGATTTATTTAAAATTTGAAATGAACGCTTTTGCCGAAGAACGTGATATAAAAAAACGGTCGTTTTGAATTTGAAAATTGTTGACCGATTTTTGCAAAATACAAAAATAAAAATTTTTGTTTACTAAGTAAAATTCATTTTGTCATGCTTTAAATTTATTACAATAATAATTTAAAATGTTAATTTAATAATATTGAAGTATGAAAAATTATATTTTACTTAGTAAACAAAAATTTTTAACTTTGTGTTTTGCAAAAATCGGTCAACAATTTTCAAATTCAAAACAACCGTTTTTTTATATCACGTTCTTTGGCAAAAGCGTTCAAATTTGAAATTAGGTTATTCCACTGCTACATGAAAGTCATTCAGTTTCATTTAAAGCAATATTAAGATACCTAAAGTCCAACACAAATGAAAAAAAAAATCAGACAAAATATTTCCAATGTCATCATACCAAATTGAAGAAGGATCAAGCAAGCAAGAAAAGACAAAAAAATGAAAAGCTTAGTCAGGTTTTCAATATATTTTCTCATTCGTCCTCACTTTACTGTGTATTATACTGGAAATCTCTTGACCGTCGTATTTGTTATGTACACAAATCTAAGTGACAGTAAGGCTTCGGTCTCTGATGTGTTATTTATTTTGTGATTTTATTTTGCTACTTTTTTTGCTGAGTGTGAGATGGATGTGTACTTTTAAAGCGTTATGGGAGAGAAAAAGTTGGAGAATTTTCAATCTTTTGGGTAGCATCACTATAACACTATGGAAGTGGTCATCTAAATTTATTCTCGGAAGTATATTTTCTGTATGGATTTACTATGAATATTGAAGGTAAATTCTTCATTCAAAAATCTTTTGTTGATATTTGATTTTGAGTAGAGATTTATGAATTTGGGCTATAAATATACTTCATTTTGAATCTAGTAACATGAAACTCTCAAGATTAAAATCTATACACCAGAAACCCTCAAAGCTATTTCCTCAAAATTTATTCTTGAATTTCATTCATTTCTAGTATGTCTAACAAATAAATTAAATTCTCAGATTTTTCTTTAACAATTTTTCATTCACAAATGAGATTTTAATGAACAAGTTAAACTTTATTATGTGCGACAATTACCACATCTTTCATCCACCATAAACTTATAAACTATCAACTTTAACATTACTTGAAGTTTTGCCAAGAATATGGAACAAAGATCTCTGAGAGGAAGAGATGAGACGGCTTGGAAAATTTCTTATTGTCTTAACGATGATAATTATGTCGGCATCAGACAATATCCATTTTTTTGTTGTTAATGGTTGCAAAAGTTGTCAAAACTATGACAAGAAAAGACATAAATGAGACAATTTCCTTGTTAATCTCTTGTGTGTAATGAGTTCAAGGCAATCAAAATGAAAAAGGGAAATTCTCTGGCATAGAAAATGGGAAAATTATGTTTTAATTGTGTTAATGTGGAATGAAAAAAATTTGAATCTGAATATTAATTAATTTGAGGAACAAAATAAAATAAAAATCTTTTTGAAAGTTCAAATCTCAATGTTAACTCTGAAGCTTTTTAAAAACAGCAAATGCACCTGATGATATTTGAGTACAGAGTACAATACAAACAGATTTCATGAACTTGATGGACTTTTTGAGTCTCGGTCAATATTAAGTTTTGTTTTGATTTGCGATTCTCTTAATCCACTTATTGCGCCTATCGAATCTCAGAAGCCTTATTTTGTAAACAGAAGCTACAACGTACATAAAACAGCATCGTCTCGTAATGTTTTTAATTCATTTCCCATGAGCGTATATCCATCATCACAGAATTGAGCGGAAACTTTTTTTGTATCACTTCTTTTTTTATTCGCTGGATGAGATTGAATGAAGCTATCAATGCGGCGTTAAATATCCTCATTGTCATTTACCATGTGAGTGTCTGTGAATGTATTTGTGAAAATTTTTTACTGCATGCTGTACTGAAAGCTTCACGAGATTCATAAAGGATTAATTCACTTATGACGTCCATAAAAAATTTGGATATAAAGATCCCACCACCCACCCCACCTGGTCACAAAATCTTCAAACAGTTTTTTTTTTTGTTACAGTTTTCAGCACAAAGCTTCAGATCTCCTCCTCCGCCCCAAAAAATTGAACGTCATTAGTGAACTACACCAAAAATCATCCTATTGTTCTGAATACGTGAGTGTATGTGAGCTTAAAAATTTTCTACAGCAGTTATTATGTTTACGACGCGAGAGCTCTCTTTTGTGATTCTTTTTTTTTTCAAGTGTATCACATTTTGCCATTATTTATTAGGATGGATGAGAGGGGTGGATGTATGTGAATATGTGAAGATGATGGAAATGGTTTAATATGAGAACTTGATGTTCTATAGCAATCATCATCATTTGTTCGGCATCTCACTTATCAACATTTTTTTATTTCTTTTTTTTTTTTTGGTTTTAAATATCAACATTGAAATATGAAGATGATGAACATGATGACAATGATATTGAATTTTATTCTTATGCTTACGTCCTCAAGAGATTAATACACGGTGTAAATTTTAAAGCCAGTCAGTGTGAAGTATTTTATTTTTATAAAATTGCATCAAAAATATTTAAATTCATATTTAAAAAAAAATTAAAAGCTTTGAAGTCATATTAGTTTTACACAATTCAGATATAAAAATAAATATATGTGAATATGAGAAGCCTCTTTTAGATTCAATAATATGCACAATAATTCCATTATATAAAATTCCATGTAAATATATAAATAATAATCTTTGCACAATAATATCATATTTCGTATTTTACAAATATTTTTAATATCTTTGCGATATTTGAGATGAAAAATATAAAAATTAAATTCATTAAAAATATCATCATTTTTCATAAAATTTGAATTTTGCTTCCGGTAGTATTTAAATAATATTTTAATGACTTGAAATTCAAATTAAAACATTCATGCATATGCAGAATAAAATAGTCAAAATTGTTCACCTCAGCTTGACAACTAACTAAGAACAATTCAAAATATTAATCCTTCCAAGAATCTGTACCAGAAAACTTTTCAAAAAAAGTTTAACAGAATATTTATATAAATACTTGACAAAACATCAAACTTTTGTTATTCCAAGGGATTCCAAGCACCTCAAAGGGTGAAAAGCCAGACACATAAAAATTTTTCCCTCAGGCACTTATGAAAAATTCAAAAAAGGTTTAGTTTCCTTTGAGTGTTGATCTGAAAATTTCTGCAATTTAAATTAAGTTTCACATCAAAAAAAAAATATTTTCTATTTTTAGAACTTGGGTCTATCCACATCATAAGAATAAAACTATTTTGACTTCTTTATGAAAATTCTTCTTATAAATAATGTCATAAAAAAAAGTTGATGAACAATGCGTTGATTCAAATAAAGACACATGAGGAAGAGATTAATGAATGTGTCACCAGCATATTAAGTAAGACGAAAAATTTACTTTACACCAAGCGACTGTGGTACATTCATTCACTTTACTCGTATGTTGCATGAAAAAGTATGAGAATATATATTTTCCTTACTGTGATTAACAGCACATAACGATACCTCAAATGTTTTATGAAAAATTGCGAGAGCTGTGACGGTAATTTAAGGCACTTTTGGTGAACATAAAAAATGGAAGAAAAATGAAGACATTTTTTTTTTTTGCTGCGCAAAGATTGTGTAAATTGAAGACAAACGGGCTGTGGATGAAAAGCTCCTAGAAAATTTTTTCATCAATTTTCATCCCAAATTAGCTATGAAATCTTTTTATGGCTCTTAAAATCCATACTTTAAAAATACTCTTACTACAGCTAGAATGTTAAGTTTAAAATGATATAAAAATTTTCTATAGGGACTTTAGATAGAATACGAAACAGACTTGAAAATTATTCATGATAAGAAATCTGATAGAAAAAATTTCCTCGTCCTCACTAGGCTTTCTCGAAATCCCGATCCCGATTGATTTTCGGGATCGGGATCGGGATCGGGATTACCCGGGATTTCCCGGGAAATCCCGAAGATATTTTTGAAAAATTTATGTGAATTTTATATCCAATTTTAATATTTGAATGAAGGTAATTAATTTTTAAAAGTTTTTATTTTTTTGGACAACATATTTCTGATACAATTTTGTTGCAATTAGTCATTAATGGTTCAAAAAACTACAAAATTAAGAATTTAGTAAAATTATTTCTAGAGTTTCATTTTAACGTATGTTTTAGAAAATATCATTAATTTATAGAATTGTTTTTAGATTATTATATATTATATTTTTTAGACTTTTTTCTAAGTATCAAAAATATTTTTTTTAAAAAAAATATAGATTTTTACGAATTTTGGTTGATTTTCCAAATTTTTTAAAATTTTAACAAAATGAAGCATCAAATGACACTAAATTTTAATAAAATTTAAATTGAATGTTTCTTTAAATACTCAGTTTAAAAAAAATGTAAAATTTTTTTGAAAAAAAAAAGTCAAAAAAAAAATATTTTACTATACAAATGGTTAAAATCGGGATTTTCAATCCCGATCCCGAAAATTTTCGGGATCCCGGGATTTTTCGGGATCGGGATTTCCCGGGATTTCCCGATCCCGATCCCGATAGCGAGAAAGCCTAGTCCTCACCTTTTTCATTAAAAGTACCTCAAAATAAAAAATTCAAATTATAAATTGCATCACGTTCTCCAACCTCTTATGATTCTATAGAATAGGAAAGGTAAGAAGTGAAAAATGTCGTCAAGAAAGTGCGTGCGTAAGGTGTTCAATTATCACTCGAGGGAATAAAAATTTTTCATCAGTCGTCTGCGTGACCACTGAAACTAATTACGCAATTTTCATACTTTTCTTCACTTGAAAATTTATTTATTTGCATTTAATTTTCATCTTTTCTTTTCTTTCATTCACAGATACATCGCAGTGACTCAACCAATTAAATATGCAAAGCATAAAAACAGTCGGAGAGTATGTTTAACAATTCTTTTAGTATGGGCGATATCAGCGGCAATTGGCTCGCCTATTGTACTCGGACTGAACAATACACCAGATCGATTACCCGATTTATGCTTATTTTATAACAGTGATTTTATAGTATATTCATCGTTAAGTAGTTTTTATATACCTTGCATCATAATGGTATTTTTATACTGGAGCATATTTAAGGTAAGAGTAGTTTTGATACTTAGCATAAAAGCTAGTCAGATTATGCAATAAGTCATGAGATTTAAAAGCTTTTTTAAGCTCTACTATGGTGATGGTGGAATTAACTTATGAATCTTATCTACATATTAATGGAATATATGTATGATGTATGACTGTATTTGAAAGTAGCGAATGCTCTGGACTGATATCGAATATTACAAGCTTGTTCATAAAACTTTTCTAAGCGATGTCATAACTTATAAATTATTATTCTAATTTATCATCGTATTATATTCATTCTAAGGCAAAAGTTTCAAACTTTTTTTTGTGTATTTACTTCCATTTGTTTGTATGATTATCATCGACAAAGCTATTCAACTCTTTGTTCAAATTGACTAAAAATAGACTTTTATTCGATATTTATTGTTTGTCTGCCAAACATACTATCTTTTGACATGTGTTTATCTACAAACTCGTTAAAAACTACTCATCAAAAAAAATATGAGCAAGAAGTGAAACTATCAATAATCAATACTGACAACATGTTCATCCAAGTGTCAATTTTTTTTGGTTTTGGTTTCCCACACATGTTTACCTTCAACAAATCCCACACATACACGTGGCTATACAAAGCCTTAATTTTCAAGCCCATAAAACCCTTTCTGATTGAGAATAATCCATCTATCAATCAACGTGTAAGGTTTAAAAGAATATTGTAGTCTGATCACATAATAGGTTAATTCCTTTTTGTATCGTACGATTGATTTGTTTTCTGAATAGTTCGAAGAATTTGACATTTGATGTTTTAATAATAGTTAATGAAAGAATTTGGATTTTTAAGAAATTACATAAGTTGAATTTTGATTAAATTAACTTAAATTACAAATCTAAGTCTGAAGATAGAATGAAACTTTCTTATTTAATGCCTCGAGTAAAATTAGCATCATCACTTTATATTCCATATTATCTTTCACAAAATGACCATCATGTATACATATTCATATTTATTCAATGTCTAATAGGAAGCATTCATGTGTAAAAATTGCCCTAGAAATGTTCGATTGAATCTGATGAGGATGAACAAGAAAGAAAGTTTATTGGAAAGGAATGGACGAGGCAAATTTGAGGATTATCGCAGTGTTGATTTTTAAAAATGTTGAGTCAAATTTTCGAAAATTCAGTTGATCATAAAATTTATTTTAAAGAATTCCAACTCCAGAATTAAATCTCTGCGTAAGAATCAAGAGCCTCTGCTATTTTATTCCTTGAATCCATTTCAACTTGTATGATGTGAAAGAAAAGCAGACAATGAAGAAGGAAGTAGTATAATGAACTTTTGAGAAAGTTTTTTTTTTCTTTTCAGTTTTTTCTCACTCGATCCATAGCAAATTTTCATTTTCTTAAAAGTTTATAGAAGAGCTTGAAAAAGGAAAAATCTAAAAAAAACTTTTATGAAAAAAAAAATAGAGTAAAGATTTGAAATTTATTTCCATCGTACAAACTTGGTAACTATCCGCTTATGTGTATGTATGTATGTTTGTGTTTTAATGCCATTAGCAAAGTGTGGCAAGTGAACAATAAACCCAAAGAAGAAGTTAAACTTATGTAAGCACACAAACGAGGAAGTTTCTGGTTTGGGTGAAAGTGGTGTTAAATGGGACATATAAAATGCAGATAAATGAAAAATAAGTAGTTGAAAGAAAGTAACAGCAGACTGCAACAGTCAAAAGTTTTACTATGCAAACAAGAATTCTTTTCTCGTTACTTTCTGCTTTTAGTCGTTGTTGAAAACTGTAAAATATGATGATTATGATATTTATGCATGACTGCAGTATTAAAATGCAGTGGAATAAAATTGGAGTCAATAAAAATTTGTCGTGGAATCTAGAAACTGAGAATGGACTAAAATTTAAGCAAAATTTATTGTTCAAGTAGAAAGTTTTTTAAGATGTAGATTTAGCAATGCTGAAATAACACAATATGACTATTAGTGTTGAAAATACGTCAACGGTCGTATTAAATTCAAATTATATATATGCAACTACAACTAGTCGTTTGCCCCTTCAATAAAGTTGTTTTATCCCAGGTACGGCGAACGGTTCTTATTTTTCGATTTCGAACTATCGAAAGGTACCTTATTTTTCCGTTAAAATTTGAATTTTGAATTTCGAAAAATAAAGTACACAAATACAAAAGAAATTAAAATTTTGAAAAAATTGTAATTAATCGATTAAATTATATGTTTAACTGTTCGAAAAGCATTTAAATATCATTATTAATGCAAACCAAAATAAATAATCATATTGATTGCTCATAATTAGATAAATTATCGTAAAATTTTGATAAAATTTGTTTCATATTTACAATCGAAAAATGTTTCTTAGTGTTAGTAAAAGTTTGAGACTTTACAAAAAACCTTTAAATTCCTGAAAATTTAACGGCAAAAGTTCTGTTCGCCATCCCTGGGTTTTATCCTTGTTTACAAATAATCAGTCTCTTTCTGATATTTAAACAATAAACATCTTTATTATTATTTTATTAGCATTGATCAATTTTGTTTTGATTAATTAACTGATGAACAAATCCTAAGACTTTAATACATAAACTTCAAAGACAGCTTGTCTTCAATTAAATTAAATTTACTTTAAAATAGAATACTTTATAAGAAATTACTTCCTCATTCTTCCACACTTTATTTTATAAACATTTCCTTCCTTTTCTTTAAGAGCCATTAATTTTATTTTGCTGCAAATGTCCTCATCTTTAGGAAAAATGTTTTTGCTTTCCATTTGAATTGCTTCAGGAAGCTTTCATTTTTCAATTGTTTAAACTTAATTTCCATCTTTTCTTCTCTTTTGTTGACTTTAAATAAACGAATTCACTTTAAAATTTGAAAACAATGGACAATGAAGCTTCTTTGTTAAATTACTTGGCTGTGACATGAATACCTCAATAAATGCCTTCAAGCTGTAGTGTTATTTGTGTGTAGGAGTTTAAATTCTCTGCCTACCGACGTTGTGCCTTGAAAAAATCTATTAACTCAATTTTGTTCCTTTCCTCATCCATTTACGTTAATGGTGATATACATCAGGTGTTGCAGTTCTTTATTATACCTTGAATGTTCTCAAATTTGGAAGGAAAATACGGAATATTGTGGAATATATAAAAATGTTTTTTGAAAGAAGAAAAATGGGATAAAAATTAAAGTTCCACTAATGGCGTTAAGCTTTCAACATCCTTAAGGGTATTTTATCAGATTGGCATGGTATTTTTTAGTATTCAGACACAAACACTTTAAAATTATTGAATAATTTTTTGCTACTAAAGCTTTAATGTTAATTGTTGCTATATTTTTTGAAAGGATTTTAATTTTCCGAGAAATCTGATGAAACTTTTTCAAACTTAACTTTCATTTAATGGATACGCACAATAGAAGAACAAAAAGGCGAGAATGAGAGAAAAGTCTAATTAACCTTCGAGTAAAGTCATAAAAAGAAGAGAAAAAATTTCCATTTAATTTCATTTAAGATTTTAATGGAACAAAGAAGAAAATGAGATGGATGGTTGGTGCGGAGCAACAAAAAAAAATAGCAATTTTTCTCCTTCTTTTCAAAGATTTTTGTTTTATGCTCATCGACCCAAAAATACCGAAATAAGCCAATTAGTAAGCGTTAATTTCCTCTCTTTTCTCCTTAGCGCGTACTTCCTCCAATTGTGTCCACCTCAATTAAAAGCTTCTATGAATAATTAAATCTCTATCAGCGTATTATCGTCATTTTACATTATAATGTCAAAAATTTTTCATCCAAGCTTGCTATCTTCATCTTCTTCTCTAGTCTCTTGTCTGAGAAAGTCAATGAGACATTTTACTGTCTGTTGAGATTTCTTTAAAATGACACGAAGAAGAGCTTATCAAGATTGTACAGCTATTTTTGCTGAAATCTCGAACCTTTGAGTAATTTGAAAATAATCTTATGGGATTATTCAAATCCAACCAGATCCCATCTAATTTTATCCCCACATCTTTAGCTGATGATTTTCAAGTAGATAGTACATTGGAGACTTTGGTCAAAAAAATTAAATGAAATTCATTCCTTTTATAAAAGTTTCATTCTCAATTATCATACTCAATATTTTCCTAGGCTTTAAAAACCATATTTTTTCCATTTTTTTCAAATGCTGGGATTATTTTTCAGACAGATATAAAAAAATATTTTTGTTCTGATATTTACGGCATTTTAAGTCCATCATTGACTACAGGAGAGAGGAAAAAAACCTCTGCTTGCAAAAATTATTAAATTTTCAACATAAACTGCTATCAACATAAAAATAAAAATAAATCCACAATGCCATGGAAAATTATGAACTTTTTTTCACAGTGAAGAGCATTGAGCGAATGTGGATGAGATTGTGGAATGCGGAAGATTTTTTTTTCCTCTGTTCATTCCATCATAAAGTTTTATTTCCGCGAGAAAAAAAGAGACACTTGAATGGAAAAAAGGGACTTTAATGCAGACACAAATGTATACAGAAGATCATCATAGACATTTCTGTAAAGAGAATAAGAAGAAAAAAATTTATGGTCGTGTATTCGATACATCTCTATATTCATGCATTTACCTTATTTCTTCTATCTTGTCATGTTTAGAGACAGAGATGAGAGGAAAATTTCACATAAACTTTATTGCTGCCGTTTTTTATTGCTCGTTTGGGGCTTTTCCTTCTTCTTTTTCATTTCCTGTTTCATGCTTTATAAAAAAGAACAAAAAAAATTGTCTCAACTTAAATGAAACGACAATGAATGCGAGGGAATCAGCATCAACTAGAAAAGATGATGACAGTGATGTTTTATCAGAGCAGTTTGAGAGTTTTCAAGCTTATTAGCAATACTTGATTTATGGAATATTGATTTAATGCTTTAGATCAGTGGTGGCAGGCGGTGGACAACATTTTTTATGTCTCGACACACTTAAGAATTAAGTCATGACCAAAATCGCACACGGTATAAGGTTTGTGAGGTTTCTCAAATAATTTTGAAGTTATGGATCAATGATGGCCAACCGGATGTACATTGTACAATTTTGTACCATGAAAATATTCACGAACCCACAATTAAACCAAAATCAGCATTTAGTTCAAATTTCCAACTCTGTTTAAGGCATACAAAAAATGCTCTATATCGGCACTAAAAGTCATGACAATAACTTTTCATGTTATTAAATTTCATTACTCAAACTCTATTGTATAGAGTGCAATTGCTCCCAGTTTTTTGCTTTGCTGCCTATTTATTTTGATATTTCATTGAAAATATTTTTTTGATGATGATCATGATAATAATGAGGACAGAAATAACAACAATAAAAATTGAAGGAGATGGAGGAAGACAAGAGGATTTTAGGTTCAAAAGGTTGATGATGAAATCTGATATTTTCATCGTTAAAACAATTTCTTGAGAGGAAGTTTATAGGAAAAATAAATTCTTTCTGGCATTGTTCCAAAAAGTATTGATTTTGAATAATTACGTCCGTAGATTCAATAAAGAATGTTTAATATTTTTTAATTAAGGAACTTTTTTTCTTTTGTATACAATTTTTTGATCTATAAGTTACCAGGATATAAAAAAGTTTAATTAATGAATCCATTTTGTGGCTAAAATCCATTTAAATGATGAATAATAAAGTTTATCAGAAAATTCAATAAAATTCTTAAATAATCTATAAAATTAGCGTAACTATTTAGTTCCTCAACACACAAAAAAATTTTCCGTTTCTCTCTCCCTTTTTATCATTAAATATCCATTGAAATAGTAATCAATGCTTTTTCATTTCTATTCCATTTCATTTGATGCTGTTTTATTCGTATTTTCCACATCTAAAATGAAAAGAGCTTCCAGTTCAGTGCTCAAACAGCTATAAACATTCATCGGTGTAATTTAATTAAAAAATTTGTGAAATCCACTTTAATGTTTGTGTTTATTCCAATTTTTATCCATGACGTGCTGCTTATTTCCTTCGCCATAGCAACGATGATGATGATGATCCGCATAGAGATTTTTTTCAAGCTTCTCATTATGACTTTTTTCCTTTATTCTTCATACTTTAATTTTTTCTCTCTCTTTCTCGCTGAAATGAGTTCTTTCTGCGGTATGCCATTATAATTTGTGTGCTGTGATGCTTGCGGTATAATGAAAACTTTTCTGTTGCTTATGTCAGCAAAAAAAAAATCTCATTGCAATTTTCATCCACAATAAGAATGATGTGCAATTTCTGTAATTTAAGAGAACACTCATTTCAACTTTTTTTTCATATCATATATTATGTATGTGTATATTCCGTACAGTTTATGTATGGCAATCATGAAATAATTTCACATCTAAGATCTTAATGTCATGGGTGTTGTTAAATTGTGTGTTCAGATGGAAACTTTATGAGGATTTTTTTTTACTCGCATTTGTTTCTGCTCGATAAATTCTGAGGCTAATTGACGTTGAGATTTGACATTTTGAAGCAGTAGCTTTGGTCATTTGAGAGGAATTTTGTTTAAAGCTGAAAGTTCTTTGATATATTAAAATTTAATTTGTAACAGCCTTGACCTACAAACTTAACATTCCTGCATTCATGATTGTAAAAAAAGGAATTTAATATCTTCACGAAAAATGATTAAGAACATCCTTTTAGTGCACGTAAATCATTATGACTTGCTAGAAAAAAAATTTATGATGTCAAAAAAATATGTTCATTTTAGATGAAAGTTAAATAGGTCAATGGGTTATTTTATCTCTCACAGCCATGTTAGCAGAGCTCCAAAAATTACTGCCATATAAAAGAAGGGAGGAGGAACATGTAAAGATAATTGTCATTTGACAAACGTGACTATTGGTCATAAAACATTTCGAATGAGTTAAAGTTTTTATGATGATGACGATGATGGAAATTATTGCATGATGAAAGTCATGTGCTAATCCAACAAAAAATAAGGCTAAAACTATATGTGTCAGATGTCGTTAAATCATTAAGATTTATTCATTATTTTCATCATGTAGAAAAAAAATTTTTATGTGGATTGAATTAGAAACGAATAAAGTACTCGTGGCATCATCACATCTGCAAAAGTATTCAGCTAAAGATACTTTAACAATTAAGACTATTATTTGAATTTATTTTTAGTCCACAATGAAATGTGAGCACGGTTGCTGCTTTAATATATAATATTAGAAGAATTGAATATGATATTTCTGAATCCCGTTCTTATTGTTTTATAACTTTTGGAGAATGGAGATTTTATACCTGTCAAGAACAAATATACGCCTAATGTCATCTCGAGAGAATTTCCTTTGTTTTTTAATATTTATCGTTGTCATACGCGTGGGTATAATCAGATAATAGAATTTTCAATACCTGTTCTAAAAATAAAGCATTATTTTTTTTTTCATTCAAAAGCTTCTCGATCCGTGAGAAATTTTGGTAGGTAAATACAATTACATTTAATAAGATATAATTTTTTTAACTGTAAAAAAATAAGACTTTGCCTTGCGTCATGACAAGAAAAGGGCTCAAAATTTCATCGCATTTAAAAATCTTCTCTGTTTACATAACATCCATGACAGAGAATTGAGGTAAATAGTATCACAAAATACACCTGACAACCAGCCCGTGAATTAAATTTTTTTTCTTGCCTCAAACAAGAAAAAAATAATCGCATGGAAAAATTATTTTAATAAATTTTTTCGTCTTGAATTTTTCATTAATTTCTATTCCTTTATAAACTTATTTTTCCACCAAACAAATTCTCGAGTACCTTTTTAGAGGAGTGAAAGAAGAAAAAGATGTGCTAGCTATGAAAATGTAAACAAAATTTTCGTCAAAAAAGTAAATTTATTTAGAGCGTGGATTATGAAAAAGCTGCTCGAGCTTTAAGATTTATTAAAAATTAATGAACCTTTACATTGACATTGACAAAAGTAGCATCATTGCTCTCGTGAGAAACAAACTATGAGTGTTGTAGCTGTCGTGAATTTTTTCTTTTTTGATGATATTTTACGACAATCCTTGAGCTGATTTTGCCTGATTGCACTTGATATTTTCGTTTTGAGTACATGTACTTTGAGTGGCTTGGATGCTAAGGTAACAAAAAAAGCTTTAAAAATTGTATCTTTAAAAAATTATGGAAGTATGTCAAAATTGCAAAACATCCGAAAAAAAATTTCATCTGATCCAGTGTCTTCTAAACTTTATTGGCCGCGACGCACCAAACGGTTCAAAGCAGTTTTAGAAAAATTTGTCGGCACACTTAAGTGTCGCAACACACAATTTAAAATTCACTGATCTAACCCAACCTAAAGTTTCCAATTTTTCTTCCCATTCATTTCTTTATCATCATCATGATCATTTTCATTTCACTTGTTATTAAACTCTATTCACTCCTTTCTTCCTATCGCTCTTGCTTTACTTTCTTTTTTTATCATCAGCTATCTTATTATTATATTCAGTTCTTATTATCAGAAGTGAAATGAAATGAAGCAAAAATGAAGAGAAAAGAAAAAGTTTATCTTAACTTTTTTTCGGTTCTGTATATAAATTTAAAGATTGAGATGATTACAGCCTGTAAGTGAGAAATAAAGAAATTTGAAATTAAAGCACATGATGGAATTTTTGTGACTACTTTGAAGACGGTGTGTAGCCAGAATTTTTATTTAGTGAAGGGTACAAATGCTTTTTGTCTCAAAAAACCCTTGCAAATTGAAGACATTTTCCCTCGAACCTGTTTGAATTACAATTTTAGATTTTTCTCGTCTACAAATTTAATTTAAAATTTCATTCATATATTTTATAAACTGAGCATAAGAAATCTAAAGTTTAAAAAAAAAATTTCATAGAACTTTTTACATATTCAATAGAAAAAAGGAATTTTTCGGTGTAGCTCACATTCCTTAAATTTTCTGCTAAAAATGATGAAAAAAGTTTCGCATAATAACAACAAATAATAATAGGTAGAAAAAAATCCAGCATGAAAAGAATCGAAGGAAAAACTTAATGTAATGGTAAACAATTTGTCAAAAAAAAAATGATGAGGAAAAAATCTCATCTCAATGAAAATGTGTAAGAATAATTTGTAATTGAGAGCAACAATAAAAGCATCAATACAAAACTTTTTCTTCTTCCTTGATGACGAGTAAATAAGAAAAAGAAGAAGAAAAAAATGAAATGAAAATAAATTGAGCGAAAGTTTACGACAAGTTTTTGATTTGCTGCAATTTATCACAAAAAAAAGTTTTCTTCTTCTTTCATTATTTTCGAAAGAAATACAGAGGAGATGAGTGATTTCAAGATTGTCTCGAGAAAAGTTTATAATTAAGGTACTGATGGACCCTTTTCAGCTTTCAAGAGTCTTGTCAATTTTTTCTTTGTCGACCTTATTTTCGACAATTTTATAAAATAACTCGCATATTTTCTCGAATCTTCGTGTCTATTAACCTAAATATTGTTCTGTTTATCTATTAGGGATTAAGAAGTTTAAAGCTATTGCGATGTTTCCAAAAAATAAGTTCACCAACCTTCATCTTTTTGACTCGTAGTTCAATAATTTACTGAATCGTCAAAAACACTTCTTGTGGCTTAACTTTCAAATAATTTGCATTTTATTCTCTTCCAAGTCATAAATTTTCACACACATCTTGGTATGTAGCACTGTAAATCATGCAAGAATAAAAACTGAATGATATGACAATGTTTTTTCAACTTCTTCTTCTTCTTCTTAAAAGCTCTATTTTATAAAGCAGAAAAGAAAATATTATATAAAAACATGTGAATGTGCATTGCATATATGAAGAATGGGAGATAGCATCCATACAAATGTCTCTGATAATGTTGTTTTTCTCACGTATTGTCATAAAAAATATTTTCCCATAAAACACAATTTTATTGATTGAGGGATGAACAAAAAAAAATTCTTTTAAAATGTCTTTGTATTATGTTTGCAAAAGCATGCATTATGACGTTACATTATGCACAGTACATTTGGAATAAAAGAGTCAATTTTGAATGAATCAGTGTCATGATGTTTGATTTTGGGATCAAATATACTACTCGTATTGAAAATGTTCATCAAATTCTTAATGCTTAGGGAGGAGCAAATGGGTCTAAAATTTTATCAAGCTTTAGAAAAGATGGTCAAAAATTATCATTTTTGCTACTACAAAATTTATGAAAAACTCTTCAATTTTACTTGGGATAGTTCACTTAGTTACGCAATAAAACAAATTTTCAAACTCACCACCCTATCCCCTCACAATCATTTCTGTATAAAAAAATAATCTTTTGGTTTAATCCAGTTTAACCTGTTACAATACCCTCCTCCACTCTTTCCCCAAAGAAGCAAACGTACTAAGTAAACGGTTCATTTGGGGCCGTTTACTTATTACGTAACACTTTTGGGGAGAAAGAGGTCGAAGAGTTTGTTACAGACTATTGTTTTCACACGTGATTCTTTTGTTAAAAACGTTACGGAGGGAGGGGGGGGGGTTGTTCATTCATAAACTATTTTGATTTTATTCTTATTGCTTAAAAAAAGAATATTCTAATTAAATTCCATAAAAATATCTCCCAAAAGCAATAAATGCAGAAAGTTATAAGTAATATGATCAAAATATGCATAACATCATATAAAGCATATTATCAAATAAAGCATATTTTTGAAGGAATTCATGATTTTCCATCTAAATGGCATATTATTTCTTACGACATTAACTTATCAGCTTGTAATTCCTGAAGCTAAAACAACAACAACAAAACAGAATTTGAGAGGAGAATTTTAAGCTTATAGCACTTACAATGAAATTGCAGGGGGTTGAAATATTAAAAGTTCATTTTTAGGTCATTTCCATAATTTTTGGTATTTCTATTAGTGGAGTAACTAATTCATTTTTAATCAATAAAAGTAACTCAAAGTTTTTTTTTCTCTTATTTTCATTCAATTACTCCCAAAAACTTTCAATCCCCCTTTGCCGAAATATGCTCCTGATATTTCACGATAATGATGCCATAGAAGCATACTGTACATAAAATACTCACATAATATGTAAAATACATTCCATAATATTGTATCACATTGGCATCTAAATTACGCTCCTTGAGAGTATGATGTACTTCGAATAAACATCCACATGAATACTATGTGTATCTAAATATATGAAATATCGGAAAATTCAAACATTATGAGGATTGTGAATGTTTGTAATACACACATATCTTAATACATACATAATATGACATGAGTGCATACGTGATACATTCGATTCTAGATTAAAGAAAAAAGAACCAAAAGTAGTATGTATAAATAAATTTATTTTCTTAAATAGAGCTTTTAGAAAATACACGAAGCTTTTTCTATTAGGAGAGCTTTTCATAATATCTTGGCTACAGCTTGATAGTGGTTGAAAGTTATGCTCTGAATTCTTAAAATTCAATCATACTTTGTGGTAGTTTTCATATGATTTTTATGGATGCTTTGTGGTTCATGAGTTGTCTGTGGGAAGATTAATTTTGTGGTTTTAGCTTTAAAATGACTCAATTTATCTCAAGTTTTTTTTTAAGAAATATGTCAGAACTTGCTGCATCTTTTAAAATCACTTCCTCTACACTTCATGCTAAAAGCATTTTTGCAATAAAAAAAAGAAAGTCCTCAATATATATCATTCAATTGCATCCCGCAAATCCCTCATTCTAAGTCTGCAAACTAAACGCACACACAGCAAACATTTTAGCAATTTGTCAATCGATTGAAAATCCGTAATCTTCTTCGATATCATGAAAAAGATTGGAATTTATTGAAGAAATACGATAAGACTTTCTATAAGAGAGAAGGAAGACAAATCGACCAAAATTTACCTTCAAGCATTGTCATATGTGTGCAAATAATTTCGATAGCAAATGTCAACGACAATCGCTATAAAAATTTCGCTCGTTTCGATGAAAAATTGTGTCAAGAATGCATTAGTTTCGGAATGAATAGACAAAATTTATAGCATGTAGTTTTAGGTATTTGAATTGTTGTATAATCCATAACGATTTATGTTCCAAACATTGTTGTTCCTTGCAATTGGAATTAAAATATAATTGAAATCAATATCAGCACGATTCAAACTTTTAAAATTGTCATTTTATGCTGCACAATGCATGTGGAATTATGAAAAGAAACTTTTTTATGAACGTGAAAAGTTTTGCTGACTCAGTTGAGAATATGTGACTGGAGATTGTTGAACGTTTTGGATTTAAATCTCTTTAAATCTAACAAAACTGTTATTGAATTTTTTTTATATTTTTTTAGACTCAATTCCAATTATTGACCTAATTTTGGAAATTTGCTTCAGCTAGAAACTTCTTTAATTTAAGTCAACAAAACTTTTAATTTTTGTATCTTTCGATGAACTAAATGTACGTGTGTAATTTAAAGGTTTAATGAATTTATGATTCATTTGTGATCCTAGAATCTTGACAAAGTAAACTTTTTTTTACGACTAAAGAAGAAAATGGAAAAGAAAAAGTTTGTCTGAATTTCTTGAAAATATTCAATAGCGAGAAAGTAATTTTTAAGTTTTTGGAAATTTAAAACTCTCATCTATACTTTATAGAGTATAGAGCTCTATTAGTATCTTAGGATCGAGACGTATGTATCGAAGTAAACTTTTCGTAAATAGTTTAAAAAAGAGCGATAAAATTCTTAAATTAAACTTTAAAAAGTAAAACTATTATGAATTATCGCATCGATAAATTCCTTACTAAGATAAGGTCGTTCACATATGATGTCCGATTTTTAGGGAAGAGGGGGTCTGAGGTTGTGTGACAACAACAAAAATTATACAAAAATGTAACAAGGGGGGAGGGGGTCTAAGAAACTTTTTTTTATGTAACGTACTAAGTGAACGAACTCTAAAAGAACAAAGATTTTATTTGATTTTAAATTTCAAGACCTCTAATCTGAATGTTAAAGAGTCAAAAAATATAATTTTAAACCTGACTGTTTTTATGTGATTTTTATCAGATCTCATTAATGATTAGTAACGAGAATAATCGATACAGTCACTATTCATTTACCACAGATTTTTTTCTATGCAGCTTTCAATCAAAAATTTCTTATTCATGTCTATATTTTTGGGTGATATTTATCATGCTTAATTTACTTCATACAATTTAATATTTATGCTTTAATATTTACCAACACAAATCGTGACAATTGCTAAAATGTTTATTTTATTTCACGGCATTATATCACATACATAAGGAGCTTATAAGCTTTGTTAACAAAATATTGCCGTATGAATCAATTAAAATTCATTACAATTGCTGATGACATCGGTTCAATTGAATTGTCGAGGATTTAAATAAATTTCACAAAAAAAAAATCGAATATTTTTCATAAATGAATTTCAAATAAGGAACATTATAATTTCCTCTTCTTATTGTCACCCTCCAGACCCAGATAGCAAAATCAATTTATGCGTACATTCATGCTGGAATAAAAAGAAGCAAAAATCCACCAGATGAGATTTTTTTTGCTGCTCTCGTTAGGCACAATTTTTTTAGCATTCATTCCCCATACCCGATTGTGTATAAAATAATACTTTTGACAAATATGACATTTTCTATGTATGAAATGATGGCACACAGCAGCATCACAATTTATCGCATCGAGCTAAGTGTAGCTAGCTATGAAATGAAAATCACTTTTCCTTCCTTTCATTTTTTTTTTCATTTTAGTCTTCTTTAGGAATGCATGATTTGTAAGAGGAAGCCATTGGTGATGATTTGACGGCTTAGCAGGATTTTGTGTAGTTTTATGACCTGCTGTTGGTAGATTTGTTATTCCACTAGTCTATTTGGTAGTTTTCTCAGATTGACGTCCCAACAAAAGTATCAAAATGCTCAATTTTTTTAAAAAGCATTATTTTTTTTAATTAAGCAAAATTTTTGAAACTTTGAATTATTTATAAAAAAAATTATGTTACTTTTAGGCAATAAAATATGCGCACTAAACTCAAAAAATGTCTCTAGAAATGTTAAGAATTTTTCCCTTCTCCATTGCTTCTTGCTCAACACGCAGCAGCTTCTGCTATAACATTTTATTATGATGATTTATGCAATGAGATTTACTGTCGTGTAACTGTGGTGTGAAAATTGGGTATTTGTGAATCTAAGTGTGTGCGTTCTATAGTACGTGTATGCATGTATTTGTGTGGATGCGTATAGTAATAATAATAATAATAATAATAATAAGCACACAAAAAGTACGACCGATACGATGCGGATGTTATATCTTATTTTTATACGATTCATAGAGAAGATGGAGTAGGAGGTCAAAATCTTATGATATAAATAATATCAAGACTAAAAGCATTTCTACTTACTATTGGCATACACGCCACATCACCAAAATGATTTATTCTTACCAGAAGACACACACAAAAATTTTTTTTCTCATAGAGTTTCACTTTTTTTTCTTTTCATTCCATTTCATTTACGATTTAGGCACTTCGAACAAGAGCAAAGAAGCAGCGAGCAGCTAGGAAACATAATATATCGGATCTAACAGCTGGTGGTAGTATAATTGAAAATATAGCACAAACAAAGAGATTAGCTGAGACGACAATGAATGATGGCAGTAGTAAAAGCTCAAAAATTGTGCCCGAGGAAGAAAGACCAACCAATACAGGTTCAGGATCAAATGATGAGGATGATGATAATGCTGGGTAAGAAAGATAGTTATTATTATTAAGGCAGGTGCTGTAGAAAAATCAATAAATTAATGTTCAAAATTTATTGCATTTTCTTTCCAAAAAAGCATTCAATTCCTGCCAATTTCATTATAAACAGACATATATTAGCACTATTCAGAACTTTCTCAATAACGATAACTAAAAGTAAAGTAAGATAAATTACATTTCATTCGCCATTTCACAATCCATTCATCATCTTCAAAACGTATCCGAAAGGCAGTAAATTTCAATTTTCTACATATAAATATTTATTAGACTGCAAATAGACGAAGAAATCTAAGCATGAAAAAGTCTCGTCTGACTTCTCTCCTAATTTCCTTAATGTTTGCATGAGAAATGACAATGATCATTGTTCATTTTAAATTGCTTATTTTGGGTATTGATCAACTGTGAAAAATGACTTTTTCAAGATATTTCATATTCATAATGTAATGAAAATGACGTCGTAAACTTTTTGAGGGTAAATATTGAGTAATGTGGGTATTATAGTATGATAGTATATAGGTTAGTAATCACACACAGATCATTTCCTCGAATATGAACATCATAAAGTAATTACATGTATATTAATTAACAATTGATTAATTTTCTTTGCCTTGCTCTCTTAATTTGGGGGTAATATA